>OX637486.1:1200000-2400000 GCA_951800055.1 Cenopis cana | reverse complement strand
TTAAAATACCTAACAGTTATTTAACCTACAGTTTGACCGAATTGAATTGAATGACCGAAGTTTGAAATACCTACGGTCAAAAAACCTATTCAACGAAATACCTACTGTTCAAAATCCCTAAAGGATGAAATACCTAAGGGACGATTCGCCTAAGTTTGATATACCTACGGTCAAAATACCTACACTCAAAATACCTACAGTCGAAATACCTACAGTACTAAAGCCTAGCTAAGTGTTTACTGTTATTATATACAAGTTCAATTATTTAAAATAACCCTGCCTTGCAGTCGGGTAAAAAGTTCGTTTCTGGCACTTCGCCGGCCGCTGCCGCGGCACGCTCACTTCGCTCGCTCGGCTCGCGCGCTGTAGGGTTGCAGTTCTACCTAACCACTCCTTCTCGCTTCGCTCGTCGTCGTACCTACACCGGCCTGCCTTAGAGTAGAATATGTAGAAGTGGAGAATAGAGGTGGAGATTGTCACTACATAATTTTTTACCTGTACCTATGAATTGCTATGACCACCTTCTGACTTTCTCGTCAGAACGGCTTTATGGCCACATAATATTGCAATGAAACTTGATTTACACATATATAAAATTTCAACTCAATTGGACTACGAGAAGTTTGTCAAATTTAGTTTGTAAAGTTTGACGCAGGGAAACAATTTAAACTGAACCTATTTATTTATTACTTACTTTACGAGGTACCTAAGTAACACCTTGCAAAAATAGTACACGTGACTCATTTCAGCAAAAAACAAGTGCGTGTCGGATCACGCACAAAGAAGGGTTCCGTACCGACACCTAGCAGTCCACTTTTAAAAACACTATTTAATACCTTAATCAAAAAAGGTCGTATCTTCATGGGGAAGTCACGGGTCTTACCTATAGATGGAAACGCGAGCGCAGCGAGCGCGAAAATTTTCGAACATTATGATGCAGATGCGGAAAATACTTCATACTCATCAAAACATAACAAATGTAGAAGAAAACGCGAGCGCAGCGAGCGCGAAAATTTTCGGACATTATAATGCAGATACGGAAAATACTTCATACGCATCAAGTCATAGCAAATCGAGAAATATAACAAATCATACGCATCAAGTAATAAAAAACGCGAGCGCAGCGAGCGCGGAATTTTTTGTCCTGTCAAGACGTATTTTGGCCTGTCAAGAAGTTCGAATTTGCCGCCCCCTGCCGCCCCTAAATTTGCCGCCCCCTAAACTTGCCGCCCGGGGCATCCTAGATCCGGCTCTGCCCTCTGCCAAAAGCATAGGAGAAAAATCTGCCAAGTTATTAAAAACTACTTCATTAATCGATTATACTTCAGTCTCAGAATCGTTCCCGGCGTGTGAAGAGCTCCGTCAAAATGCCTTAATGTGCTGTTGTTTTTGAGTGCATTAAACGTTATAATTTATCAAATTAACACAAAGATGAACTATCATTTCACATGCACGTATATTTTGGATTTAATTATAATTTTCTGCACAGTTAAAGTTTTAATTGAAATCGGAAACCAAGCATCGATTACAAAGTCGATTCAAAATTATTCGTACTTTGACCATCACGCTTGGCCACTATTTTGACGTGAACTTTCACCGTATTTAGGGACAATAAGAACTACTTTCAGTCTGGCTATGCGATATTGGACTTAGTGGAAAAGCCAGTAAGAGGAAACTTCATTCCTCAAGTTTGGTGTTTAAAGTCTTACGATTGGGAAGACCAGCTGAGTTGACCCCTCCTAACATCGCAATCACGATACTAGGAGGGGTCAACTAGCTGGTCTTATATTACCACCTACGTGACCAGCTGAGTTGACCCCTCCTAACATTGCAATCACGATACTAGGAGGCATGCTAAACTCCGCCGGCTTGTTCGGCTTTATGAAATGCGTTGCGTTTGGCATTCGCGTGCGTAGATTTCGTAGTGGTTAGCTTAAATCGATTATGACGCTAAAGTAAATCGTATTATCAAATTGTATTTAGGTAATGGATATTTTGTATTCATAAATTGATGATTTATTAAATTAACAGCAAGTAGTTTGTAGCAAGATTTTGTAAGGCAAGCCGGTGGGAATCGAGTTGTATGGGCGCTCCGCCACTGTTGCAATTGTTAAACGTGTGTAAAGCATGACAATGAAAACATGAGTGATTGCGCATAGCGGATAGCGGATCCGACTATTAAACTTTGAATAGTTATAAATCCTAAACGGTTGTTTTCACTAACTAATGACTAAAGAAACCTTATAATGATTTTAAAATACCTATTCAATGATCCCCACACGATATAGTTCGTCAACTTTATTTTTTATTTGTTTTACAAAATGATGTCTGGTGGCCGCCATCTTTGTTTTTTTTTGACGTCACATTGCTAAGAACACTCGGGCTGGTAAGACAAATCTAACGATATCTCAAACATGAAAATCCGTTCAGGGAATTGGAAGATGTCAGGTAATAAAGAATATTACATACATACATACATACATACATACAAGATACGCGCGAAACACATAACCCTGCCTTGCAGTCGGGTAAAAAAAGAAATAAAACCATAAACTAAGCAGGACGTTTTAATCATCTTATAGTCAAATCGTACAAAACTGTGACCTCACTTAAATGTAACGCCATCCATTGAAAATGTTGGCATTGTTACAAATAACTGGTTTCTGTCTTCTGTCTTTTTAAAGCGGGTATTACACTGTCCTGAATTCAGGACACTTAGAAGGGTTCTGACCTATACGTTAGAGCGAGATGCTTCAACTCCCCTCCACTAGTTATTACGCCTGATTCAGGACAGCGTAATACCCGCTTTATTTCGCGATTTGGAAAGTCTGTCAGAGCAGTATAGTATGGCTACTATCTTTTTAACCAAGCTTGGGTACCCATGGATGGTCACAGGACTCACAGGTAGGGTTACCAGACGTTCCTCATTTTTAGTTAGCAGTGGACGTCATTCGTCTGATTAGTGATTACTTACTGTAGAGGTTGCATGCGAAACCTCTACAACGCTGGCTGTACAGCATCGATGTTCCGATTTTGAAATAAAAAATAAAACGTAAATAAATAGAAGACGTTCAGAAGACTTCAAGTCGCCCTCGAGGCTCTGGCCTCAGGGTCACCTCACTCCTACCTCTCGCAGCCAATAAATCCAGTTTAATAGTACAATGTGTTCTTCTTCTACGTCTGGGCTGCACCTGACACCCCATATTACCTATGATGATGTCTGATTAGTGACAACCTTTACTAATACCTTTACTGCAATACATGTAGTATACATACATTACAGTTTAGTATACTATACATGTAGTTTGAGTTTGAGTTTGAATACATGTAGAAGATCGTGCCGTTCCCGCATAGGTCTATAGATACGAGTAGTAAAGACTCTATATACAGTCACCAAAAACGGTGTACACATGCTACACGGCAATGCTTAAATCGTCTGCAATAGACGTAAAGGCCTATGATGATGATGATGACGATGATGATGATGAAGATGATGATGATGATGATTGCATATAGTCCTCATCATCATCATGATTTAGTTAGTAGCTTAGTAATTATTGGGTAGATAATCAACTAAGGAATAAAAGAACTAGAGTACTTGTACATTCGTTCCGTGTGTTAATGTTCGTGTAGGTAAATTTAAAGAAGGCAACATAAACACACTATGTAAATTACTATAATTATGTAATAGTTTCCGTAAAAACCGTAATTAACTCTGGAATGACTTTAAAACCTATTACCTTTAAAGAGTGTAATTAGAAAATTCAAAATGTCAAACGTGGATAAACAACATGCGAAGTCACTTGGTTTTTACGATGAATTTTTCTTTACCTTTATGTTACACCTGGCCATTACCTACCTGGCAATTACCGCACGCTACGCGCGCGGAAAATCCCACTTCCACTTCCACGGGCGGTAATAAAGAAAGCCTCAGATCACATATTTATCGCTCAAAGGTTAACTGAAAGAGATCCATTACAGGGACTTATCCTTCGCTTTTGTACATGTATTAATCTGTTTTGTCTGTATTTTTTTTCTTTTGTTTTTTGTAGGTACAATAAAGTATTTACATAAATACATAATTTATGGCCCATGCCTTCGGTTCGGGCGTCAAATACCTGCGATCTGAGACATTCTTTGTTTTACCGCCTTTGGTAAGTAATGTACTATAATGTGCAAATAACAGATAAATTACTTATTATTATTATTTAAACTTTATTGCACACAGACAAAAATTACAATTGACTACTATAGCACATACGTAATAGTACAAGTGGTATTGTGACACTTGCAATAGATCTTACTTGTGACACTTACTTTTCGCATTCCAATTTGATATTAAGTACTTAGGTAGGAGATTGGCATGTCAAAAAAGTACGTTGCCCTCCAGGCTCTTATAACCAGCCTTTGGTTTTACTCCTCGTCCTTCGAACCGTTTTTTTAAACCTGACTGTAACTTTATAAGCTGGGCCCAATAAAACGGTAGCAGTGCGCGGTTGGTCCTGCTTATATATAAGAGATGTGTGTGTTTTTGTCTGCAACAACAGATCATAATTCAAAAAACGTACTGAAAAAGTCATGCACAGGCAAGCCAGACTTCAATATATGAATCTGTTGTATATACCTCGTGCTCGTAAGGCGATGTATGGCAAAAATGCGTTCAACATGTGTATAAAACTATTTAACATTTTACCTGACGACATAAAGTTACTGCGGGGAAATAGTTTTAAACACAGGTTGACCACTTGGCTTCTGGACAAATGCTTTTAATAATGTGAATAGTTATTTAAATCAAAGTTGACGTAGAAACTGTAATCTTGACTCCACTGGTATTTTGACATTAATTTTGACATTTATTTTATAATTACTATTTAATTTTATGATTTCTACTATTTGATTATTGTTAACATTGCTTATTTATTATCATTGAAATGTTGTACCGTAACGTAACGTAGCACGAAATGTTTGCATGCCTGCATGCAGGCTGGATACATGGAACTTATAATTTTAATATATAACACCTGTACCTACTCTAGTCCTGCAAATAAGATAAGGATGAGTGGAAAACTGTGACATATCATAAGACACGCAAAAGTCGTTTCATTGGATCTGAAGGGAAAGCGGACATAAAATCGGATGGAAAATTCAGAGCCGCCGAAAAGACAATACCTTTGTTTATAAATAAAGTGAACAAACAGACAAGCGGAGACGACATTATAGAATATATTAAGGACATGACAGGAATTGTGGTGGATTTAAAGAAAATTATTTCGCAGAAACCAAAAAGCAATGACGCTTATAAAATCTTTGTACCATGCACCAAATTATCTTTATTCTTAGATGATTGTTTGTGGCCAAAAGGGATAAACGATTTGATTGATTGATTGATTGATTGATTCATTGGAGAGTAGTCTGGGGAAAATCGAACCCTTGAACCAGATTTCATTGGTAAGACGATACGAAAAATACTTATTCAAATTTTCGTTTTACATACTGTATACATTGATTAGGTACAGCATTAGCCCACGAAGTGACAAGTTGTTACTAACAACTTGTACACTTAGTATAGTTAGTTGTGAACAGATAGGCAATTTATTCCACAATAATCCAAAACGGAATCTTTTTATTCCATAAATTCATCACAATACCAATTAGTAAAAATTTGACAATGGATGTACCGACATTATGAGCTACATATGTATATGAATTAATATACTAATTATGTTTAGTGTAGTACCTATTGCATCGGTAATTAGTCAATGATATAACTTGCGTGAGTTATTTTTAGCGATCATCTCACTTATTAACCAATGGAACTCCTTGATCTTGACTTCCAACATACTATGTAAATCATAGTTCAACGACCTTACGACGTAAACGTAAAGTCCATTATCGCTTGAACCATCCAGTTTACAATTATCTACTCAAACACGCGGACAGCATCCACGCTGGTCATTAAAAACATAATTTAAAACTAAACTACAGTGTTGAGTGTTGGCACAACAGCGGCGCGGGACGCACGTCGCGCGCGTTTTAAAAACAAAACACGTTTTAAAACTATTGGCTATTGATTTAAATTAGTGGTGTGTGATAAAGATGGCTACAGAAACGAAGTTGGATATAATTTCGGAATCCCCGAAACGGTCGCCGAAGTTGGTCAGTCCTTTGGATCATGAAGCTGTTGAGATGGTATTTGGAAAGCCGAATTCGCCGAAAGTCGAGCCTGAGGTTCATGCAAAGGGTGACAAGGACAGAAAGGATCCGGTAAGTCATATATATTTAACGGGTTTTTATTGTTATTGGTAATCGATATTTTTATTTATTTTATTTTATTGTTATTAAATCCACAGCACAATTTACAACATTAAAAGTAGGTAACCATTAGTAGTAAACGTACCAACTTTTTTTATATGTTGGCATTATTTAGCATTATAAAACAAATACTTATTCAAACTGGCATTTACAATTTTGAATATTATTATTTAATGCGCTTATTATTAATTTTGCATAGTTAAATGGCAAATCAACTTTTTTTTAATTTCTAAGTTAGTAACAGAGCGATCAACGTTAAATATGGCGCCGGCAGCTGTCATCCCATAGAGACTTGCCAAACTTTCCATAAAAACAGATTTTAAAGAGCGAAGCTTCGGATTAGACGGCTTTGTGAACGCACCCTTATTGAGGTCATTGCACTTCAGTAAATATTATGGTACTGCAATTGCAACGTCAATTAACGGTTTTTAGGACACGTTGAAATCGTCTCGATGAAGAGTTTAACGGCTATGCAAAATTACAGTCGGCAAGGCAACAAAAGCGTTTGAATAAGTTTTTTAACCATTTTATAGAAACTGGTTATTTATACTTACTAAAGAGCGTGAAATAAATGAGTAAAGTGATAACGGGGATATAACTTTTAACTCCTTGTAGCTGGAGATTTTAGGACACAAACAATAATAAACTTATACTTATTAAAATTTTATAGCTGGAGATTTTGGGACACAAACAATAATAAACTTATACTCATTAAAATTTTATAACTAAACCTAACCTTTCAGCTTTTTCGAAAATTAAATTTCTTTTAATAAAGACAAACTACTTGCTCGTCAAACAAACTTTCAACACGGTTTTCACCCCTTCAGAGGGCGAATTTTGAAAACTGCTTAGCGCGAATTAGTTATCTTATAATTTAATGACAGGTCTACAATCGAAGTTTCAAGTTCCTCGCTTAAAAACAAATTACTCCTCATACAAACTTTCAACGTTCCCCGTTTTCCCCCCCTTCAAAGGTCAAATTTTGATAAACGCTGAAAACAGTTTTCTTTCATTTTAATGGTCACTATTAGCAAATTTTCAAGTTTCTATCCTAAAAATAATTTCGTTCCCCATACAAACTTTTCACCCCTAATAAATTTAACATGGAAGACTAGACCCAGGAAGAAATGTGGTAATTTTGTCCAATGTCCACATTATCAAGTGTAACTGCCTAACTATTTGTATATCATTGCAAAGAATACTGAGCGCTCCCGTGCTTTGGAAGGCACGTTAAGCCGTTAATCCCGGCTGCTGTCTATGACAGCAGTCGTTTAACCAAGTTGGAGGCCTTCGGGCGGCTCGAGAACTTCTAACAGTCAAGTTGCCCACGCACTTGACAAAGCGGGGTCGAAGTTGCACCACGTCCGTAGGGAAAGTACCCACCGCTACCCTACACGTGACTCCTGGCTGGTTCTAAAATTGCAACAAAAACTGGCAACCATACTGTCTTCTCGAAGATCGCACGGTTCGAAATAAATGCCATACGATAAATAAATAAATTGCCAAGAAAGCAGGTGTAGCCCCGGATAGGTCTTCTAGTTCTACTAGAAGACAACATAAAGTGCAAGATCCACGTAGCTGAATGGATCAGCCGAGTTAATTTTGGATACTTACATTAATCAGGGTAATTGAATGATGAATCACCTTTTGTTCCTCCAGTTAAGTTCATGACTAACAAAGTGATATGTGAAGGGCCTTCCATAATACGGAGGCCGTACTGGAGTCGTCATTTAATGAGGTTTTTGACTCTTCAGCCCATACTGCCGTTACTTTAATTCTGTACTCTTCATGAAACTATGCCTTGCTTGTTTACTTTACGTGCATCTAATAAGAGTTTATCGACGATAACGTAAAGCATCAAGATTTCAAGAAAAATTCAACAATATTCCTTGTTGCTATTCCGCTGAAAGGAATGTTGTTGAATTCATCAGGAAATTCCGCAAAGTAACGCCTGATTCAATCAATTATTTGTAAAGCATCAAGCATAAGTATATTTTTATTTCAATTCACGGTGCTCCAAAATTATAAAAATAATAAAGTATTTATTCGCGTGGCAATTTATTCGCGACCCGCACATAGAAACAAATAGGTAAATTAAAAAACGTTACCAAATGGTCCCTATCCCTACTCATCATCTGGCTGACTTAATTGATTGAAAGGGACCATAGGGACATTCATACCTTATTGCTTTTATTACTCGCATCTTTTGACAGTCAAAAGAAAAATTTTCATTTTGTCACATCGTTCCCGAATTTTGTGCCTTATTTGTACTAAACAGGTGTCTTACCGTAACAACTAGAAGTCATCGAACGCTAAGTTGGCTTTCATTTTGTAAATATATCCCACAAGATTTCAAAATGAATGTAGTCGGCATGTCTACTGGTAGTAGAACAGAGTCTTCGTGCAATAATCCAATAGGCGCGTGTATTTTCATTTCTCTAACACGCACGATATTAGAGAGAGTGGCAAATTGCAAGCGAGAAATCTACGCTCGATCAGACAAGGAAGATTAATTCGGAATACATTATGAGAATGCACAATAAGTATGTAAAGACTAATCGAGGGTTGCGTGGTCAATGTGGTATAAAGAATATATTCATTAATTATTCATTGATGTCATGTCTCATTTGTGATCTATTTATTATGACACAGATTAAACTATATATTACAAGGTCTCTAACTTGGCTTAATGGCTGCTGTCATATCGCCGGCTTAGCGTGCCTTCCAACAGTTCCAACCCGGCCGCATGTACCGCACGCGGTTCGCGGGCGCCGCTGAGGAACGAACGCTCCGGCAATGTCCCACCGTTTACGAGCTTTTTCCAGAAAAAACTGGTCCTTTTTTACACAAAACGCCCCCCCCCCCCCCCCCCCCCCTACTTTTATTTAGTATGTTGTTAAGGAAATCTTTACCTACAGCTATGCCAAAATTCGCATACACTAAGTATTTCCGTCAATTAGCAGTTATTCGTCGTCGTTGGGGAACCGTAGGTACGTAGGTACTTTGTGTAAGATACGAACTAGGTACGAGAGATGTGCTAAGCTAAGCTACAAAGCACCGCGGTCGAGCCTTCAAGTATTCCAAGAGATCCAACAGTCATAGCCGTCGTCTTCATATTATATGACTCAACTTCGATATGCCAAGGATATGCAGTTCTATACGTTGTTCACTTGTTCAGTCCTTAATGACTCAAGAAATAAATGTAGTTCCGTGGCACAGAAGCAAATCTAACCACAAGTACCACAAGTATGACCTACATCAATAATTAATTAAAAATACCTATTGTATTGTCATTGTAATTAGTCCTAATTAGATATCTTAAGGAAACCCTTTTGCACGTCATAATTTTGTCCTTTAACAAATGCGTAAAATGTGTCATTACTGAAAATAACTGATTAGTGAACGGTCCCTTTAGGCTGGAATAAAATTTGGAAACTGAATGTCATCATTGTGAGAATAATATGTCCTAAGGCAATAATATCAAAATATAATGGCTTTTCTAAAATAGGTATACAATATGGCATCGTGTCATGCCGTACCTAAATACTAACTTTTTAGTCTTGTCGCGAGCGCGCTAGCGAACGGTAGTGACAACAAATACCAGTGAGTGCGCGTGCGCAAAATAATTGCTAACAATGGTTAAATGCGCCGCCAACGGCTGTGGTAAATTGATTAACGCGAAGGCCCCCGGAGTGCAGTGCAATAAATGTTCGAAGTGGTGGCACGCGTCATGTTCCTCATTAGCAGCAGAACAACTTAGTGCATTGGCGGTAACTGATTCGATCGATTGGAAATGTCCTAAATGCATTCCGATAAAAGGAAACGCCAAGAAACGGATATCAGTGATTCTACCAGACCGCGAGGATGAAGATTCTGAGGTTGAAACACAAATCGAGGCAGACAAAGTACTGGTAGAAATGCGAAAAGAAATACGGCAGTTACGCGAAACCGTTAAAAATATCATTGAGCAAGAACTTAAATCTACCCTCGATTTCTATTCTGAAAAAATCGACGAGTTTGAAACCAAACTAAAGGAACAAGATACGAGATTTAAAATATTAGAGAACCAATATAAAGACATATACAACACATACAAAAATTTAACGTTAAAAAATGAAGTGCTGGAGCAAAAACTGTACAAGAGTGAGCAGGCGCAGAAATGCAACGACCTCGAAATATGTGGGGTGGCAGAACAAGAGAACGAGGACGTCAAAAAAATCGCGACATCAGTAGGCCGGCTCCTGAACCAAGACCCCAGTGACGTGATCAGAGTCGTCAGAAAAAAGAAGCCCGCCCGTCCCGGAACCGCGCAAGCCGAGCGTGCCAGGGCAGACTCGCCCATCACAGTCACCTTACGCGAGGGCAAGCGGGACGAATGGTGCGACGCAGCTAAATCCACAGAAATAACAGCACAGGAAATTGGAGGAGAAAGTAATCGCAAGATTTACTTACGTGAGTCACTAACACCTACAACGTCCTATCTACTGTGGAAGGCCAAGGCGAACCTCAGGGACAAGTCGCTTTGTCAGTTCGTATGGTACAGACACGGGCAAATAATGGTGCGCAAAAATCACGGTGACAAAAAGATTTACTACGTCAGGGCCGAAAACGACATCGAAAGAATCGGTAAGGAGTTGCAGAAGACATAGGTATGTACCAAAAAACCTAACTTATTAAAATCACATCTACGACACAGTTAGGCGAAAGTCAACATGTCAAGTATATTCCCTGCAAACGATAATGGATTCACTCGATCCCAAAATATTAGAGACATCACACGACACCTGGACAGACTTCATGTATAATTTACCGAAGGCTCAAAATAAATTAATCATACTGCATGTCAACATCCGCTCCATAACAAAAAACCATTCTCAACTAGAGTACACCGTGGCCACCAGCCCACAACTTATACAATTAATAATAATCACAGAAGCAAATATCACAGATACGACGGCGAGTTTATTCGACATAAAGGATTATACAATGTACACAGAGCTACGATCACAAAGAAAAGGAGGTGGCATTATCATCTACGCCCATAAAAGTATTTCGTTCACTAAGACACAAGTGAAAACAGTGAGTTTTGAGTGTATGTGTGGTGAGCTAGAGGTTTTTAAGGGTTATAAAATAAATGTGTGCTCAATATACAGACCACCGAATTTAAATAAGATTAATTTTATCAGTGAACTATCGAATTTGCTATCAAAATATCCCACACAAGCGGATTGTATATTAGTAGGTGACATGAATATTGATATCTCGTGTACCAACACTATTGTAAATTCATACCTAAATAGCCTAAACGAACTAGGCTACGACTGCTGCATCACAAATTTTACAAGAGTCGAATCAAATGTTAATGGAATATCCAAATCGTGCATAGATCACTTATTCATTGGTGACGCATGCAAGCGTGGTGTGCCCGCGCATTTCGTGCGTTCAGCTATAGTACGGGATGCGCCGGCGGACCACTACATAACAGGGCTCGCTCTTATCAGCGCCGCGAGCGGCAGCGTAAGTACCTACAGAATAGTAAACAAGTTGAACGATGAAAAACTTAAAACACAACTAAGCCAGATCGACTGGAGCCCTGCATTTCGCTGCAGCGACCCGAATGAACTAATTGACCTAATTACGAGCAAATACCAGTCAGTCTATAATAACTGCACATATAAGACTAAAATATATTTAAACAAAAAAACAGAAAGTAATTGGATAACGGAAAACTTAGAAAAAATGTGTAACAAAAAGAAAGAACTTCTAAAGATATTTTTAAAAGACACAACGAACAAAGAAAATGAACTAATATATAAAAAATACAGAAATAAAACTAACAGTAAAATCAGTAACTTTAGAAACAATTTAACAAAGAAGGAAATTTGTAACAATTTCAAAAACCCCAAAAAAATGTGGGAAATAATAAATAGACTGACTGGTAGAATTGCTAAAGCTATTGACGATGTGCTCCTTAAATCTTTTAAATTAAAAGCTAAACAATTATCTGACAAATTCGCTACCGAATTTGATAAAAATGTAAATAGCATAATAAACAATTGTGATGAGCCGTTGCTTGATGAGGAAAACTACATTAACTCACCCCTCGTGTCACTGCGCTTAAAAAAAATCAACGAACAAGTTTTACGTAAAATTATTTCACAACTAGATGACAAAAAAAGCCCAGGGTACGACAAGATACGGGTAAAAGATGTAAAATACATCGCGGAACAATTTACCCCTGTTCTAACGCATTTAATTAACCTATGTATATCAAAATCGAAATACCCCGATAAATTAAAAATAGGATTAGTAAGGCCCATACATAAAAAAGGTAGCTACACGGATATTAATAACTACAGACCGATAACCATTCTATCCTGTATAGATAAAATAATAGAAAAATATCTCGGAAATTCAATCAATACATTCTTATCAAGCAACGACATTATGTGGTGTATGTCACACCCTAATAACTCAGCTGATCACAGCTGATACACATCTGATCGAAACTTAAGTAATATTAACCTTTGTACTTTTTCCCGGAAGTACTAAGGAATGCAAGAGACCTTGATATTGATTCCAAGAAGATAGTATTACCATATGTTCTATTTCGCATACCAAACTGTTAGTATAAAAGCAGTGTAATTGTTACTCATTAAATCAGTATTACTGCAGTATTTCCTCGAGTCTCGTCTTATCATTATTACCCGTAACGCTCCACATCTCATGGCTACCCTGCCAGGCGGGCTGCCCCAGGCAGCCCTGAATTAGTGAACAAGTGCCAGAACCAAGATACTGAGAGCAGGTCACTTCATCAGCGACCCTGCAAGAGCACCGCACGTCTCATGGCGACCCTTCCGATGCCGAACAACTAAGTGGAGGGCGCCTCTCATGGCGACCCTTCCAGACGGTCTGCTCAAGGCAGCCCTGATATAGTCACCAACGTCAGCCGCTTCAGCACCGCATTGCCAACGTTATTAGAGGAAGAACCAAGTGTCAGTGCGGCTTTGTGCCGTACTGGCGGCGCACTGCGCCAGCCATCCAGCTCCACTACGCTACGCCAGCCAGTCAGATCCACTGCGCCAGCCAGCCAGCTCTACTGAAGCCGAACAAGCCAGAGCAGAGCGTCGCCAGCACCAGCCGCGCCGCCGCTCAACAGCCCAGCTGTTCAACAGCTGATACCACACAGATGACTTCAGGTCCATAAAAGCCAGACAGCTGATCACCAGCTGACCATCAATCCACGTGAAGAAGTAATTAATTAAGGTACTTATAAAGCTTTTACTACAATGTAAGTAGTATGTTTAAAAAAAAAAATATTTAACTATTGAGTGACGTAGATTTTTTTTAAAGTAAAATTTTAAATAATAATAAAGAACGATAATAATTAATTTTATCAAATTGTTAAAAAAGTAATATTTTTTTTTAATCTAATAATGTGTAAACTTTATGGTATTAAACCAATTTATGTTATAAATAATTGAGTAAATAAGAAATAATGCCGCTTGATGACGAGGTAATAATATGATTAAGATTTACAAATCTAAAAATAGCAACCAACAGTCCACCTGTACAACAACTGTTCTCGAGTTACAATACGTTCACGATACACACAGACGTATCGAGCATAAATATAGGATCAGTTTTATCAAAATAAAAATAGATTCCCAGAATATAAAAATAAAATATTAAAATAATATACTAGAATGTTGAATAGTTTTAAAATAATGACAATAAGGATTCCAACTATGACGGTCTGATCAACCAAGAATAGTGGAAATTCTTAAAAACAAAATAATTTACCAGAATTAAGTAAGTTTCAAAAAACGAGATAATGACATAATAATGAAACAAACAGACTGTATTACCAGTCAGAATAATATAATTTTATACTCGCCATCCTTACTAATAGTGTGTCGAATCTAGTACTCAATCGCGTACGGAACGAGCTTTCCCCGCGAGAGAATTAGGTATGTTTTGCAAGGCACAATAAATAAAAATGTATGCATATGGCATACTATATAATGACGACACCGCGTGTATTATTAGCTACGAGTATAGCTCAATGTATAAATAAATGTAAAACCGGGTACTGCAGATCCCGAGTATGTATAATTAAAGGTGTCTCAAAAGTAAGTGATAACGATGATAGGCGAGTTTAGTCATATTAAACAACTTTCATTATTTGTCTTTGAGTGCTTAGTAACTGAGCGCTCCCGTGCTTTGGAATGCACGTTAAGCCATTGATCTCGACAGCTGTCTATGATAGCAGTTGTTAAGCCAAGTTAGAGGCTTGAGAATTACTAACAGTTAAGTTGCCCACTTACTTGACAAAAGCCTAATCGAAATAAAGTCTAGTTTCCCCTCAGGTTGGAAGGTCAGATGACAGTCGCTTCCGTAAAAACTAGTGCCTACGCCAAATCATGAGATTACGTAGGAGGATGATTATGACTAGGATTAAATAAATATATAAATCGTGTCCCGCCGCAATCAGTGGTAAACCCGAGAGGTGCCATTGAGCGAGTAGGTAGATACATAATTATTAGCAAGGTACACCAGAAATACAAGGCAGGCAGCAAATCCTTGAAACCTTGAACATGATTCGATCGAGCATCAATCGTGCAAGTTCTTGGACACATAGTATAATGTAGTGTTAAAAGCACTGTCTGAAAGGTATATACCTACCTCTAAATGGTATTTACGCGCGCTTATGTATACAATTTATGTATAAAATCCTTGTATTACTGAGTTATAATTAAAGGTCGGCCGACCATAAAATAATGCATGCCGTGTACCTTACTACCTTAGCAAGCTTAGTAAGCTTAGCAAGCTTAGCAAAAAGTGATGCAAAATTGCACACTTTATGTCACAAGTAAAATACTAAGTGACAAATAAAAATACATATATATAATTATGACGTCTAAAAGAGAAAAATGAACTGCAAGTCACAATGACTATTTTTAAATGGTTTAAAAAATAATAATAATGACAAATATTGATGCGCACAAAATATTTGTTATTATGTTCACAAACAAGAGAAAAATAACGACATAATACAACGTCGTAAACACAAACTAATAATGGTAGCATAAATGTATACCATAATTTATGTCCTATTTAAAAAAAAAATGAAAATATATAACAAACAAGCGTCGTCATCAAAGCGTGCATTTAATTCCAGTTATATTATATAGATAAAGAAAATTTTGTATCTTTAGATTTAGTTTAGTTATAATTTAATCGTAACCTTTTAATAAATATTTCTCATTCTGTTTAAAAAAAAAGTTATAAGATTTTTTTTTTAATTTTTCGTAATTAATATTTAGAAATAAGTTCATTTATATTTAGTTTTTTTTTATAATTACTTTTTTTTTAAATAAATGTATAATCTTATAGTAAGTATAAATAAGTGTATTAACTACAAAAAAAAAAAATAACAATGTATACTTTAAAATTT
Source organism: Cenopis cana (assembly GCA_951800055.1). Classification (NCBI taxonomy): domain Eukaryota; kingdom Metazoa; phylum Arthropoda; class Insecta; order Lepidoptera; family Tortricidae; genus Cenopis; species Cenopis cana. The sequence continues at coordinate 2,384,231 of OX637486.1, read as the reverse complement.
ACATTACGATGCTAAAACGATTATGACAATCCATCTGATCGCATACCACCTACCATATAAGGAACAAGAAATGTAAACATTCTAAGTAGCATTAAGATACATTAAGAAACCATGTATACCATAGACTTAAGTTAGTTAAGAAACCATGTAAACCATAGACATAAGTTGATTAAGTTTACAGAAGCCAAAAAATAGTAGTTATGTATTTTACTATTTTTTGTCTCAAAAAAACGGGGAAGCTGTGGTGTATGTCACACCCTAATAACTCAGCTGATCACAGCTGATACACATCTGATCGAAACTTAAGTAATATTAACCTTTGTACTTTTTCCCGGAAGTACTAAGGAATGCAAGAGACCTTGATATTGATTCCAAGAAGATAGTATTACCATATGTTCTATTTCGCATACCAAACTGTTAGTATAAAAGCAGTGTAATTGTTACTCAATGAATCAGTATTAAATCAGTATTTCCTCGAGTCTCGTCTTATCATTATTACCCGTAACGCTCCACATCTCAATTATTAACAAAAATCAGTTTGGATTCCAACGGAATAAGAGCACATCACAACTTCTGTCTTTGTTCACAGACGAAATTAATGACCACTTAGATAAAAAATGCCATGTACTAGCAATAATGATAGATTTTACGAAAGCATTTGATACCCTACGTCATAGCACACTGTATAAAAAACTGTCACAAAATGGTATACAGGGACCCATGCTGGAACTCATAAAAAACTATCATACTAATAGATACAATGCGGTAAGCATCGCGGGCGAACAAAGCGATCTAATTCCAACCGTATACGGTACCGCACAAGGTTCAATTCTAGCTCCGACGGAATATTTATTATACGTGAATGATATGTGCAAAATATTTCGGCATGGATCTGTACACCAATTTGCAGACGATACTTGTATAATTATGGCCCATAGGGACTTAAGGACCGCACAAGACATGCTGCAAAACGAGTTTGACACTTTGTGTAAATGGGCTCACGATGTCGGGCTATCGCTTAACTATTCGAAAACAAAACTCATGCACATTCGCTCCCCCTATAAAAAAGTAAATTTCACACCTAAAATCGTAGCCCACGATCATAAGTGTCTACACAAGCATAACGATTCTTGTAACTGTACGCAGCTTGAAATCGTTAAAGAACATACCTACCTTGGACTAAAAATAGACCATAAGTTTAACTGGCACCCACATATCAACCATGTATGTAACAAACTTAGATCTATATTGGCAAAACTTTCTATTCTCAAACACAAAGTCCCATATAATACGTTAAGACTTCTTTACATGTCCTTGGCGGATTCTGTCATAGGCTATGGCCTAGAAAGCTACGGAAGATCATATAAAACATACCTATTGAATATTTACAACCTTCAACTGCGTATACTTAAGACGATTGTACCTATAAAAATTAAATATAAATACAAAAATAAATATGAAAATCTATTCAACTACTGCAAAGTGCTAACTGTATTCGAAAAGATTGACCTAGCAATCATAACACAATATCATAACAACATAGCGAACCTAAAGAAAAAAACACGTCCAGTACACTTACGTAATCTAGCCAATTTAGCAACCTTTGAAATTGAAAAAACAAACAATGAATACGGTCAACGGGTCTGGAAGTGTATGCTACCGCGCATCTTGAATAGATTTTCAGATGAATTACTAAATTTAATTGAGGGTCGAACAAGTGGGCAGGCCAGACATATCATAAAAAGATACATGTTTAAAATAAGAAAATACTGATCACTGATGTACCTATCTAATAGTAATAATACCTTCATAAGTAGCAATGTTATGTAATATTAACTAACAAATAGATACTAGACTCCTTAACTCAAAAAATCTTTTTCATTTAAGATTAGTAGTTAAGTTGGAAATGTAACATATATATTATTTTTGAAATAAACAGCTTAAATTTTAAATTTTTTTTTTTTTTTTTTTTTTACCGACCGAACCTTGTCGACCGAAAAATTTAATAACACGACTTTTCTCGAATCTCGCACGTAAACGACTGTTCGATACTGACTTAATTCTTTATCTTATTCATCTAGTTTTAGTTCAAACCATGCTCACTAAGGCTAGGACAGATTCTTGGCAGCTTGTTGACATGATTCATTAACTTTGAATGGGACAATAAACATTGTGTATTGAAATGTTTGATGAAAACCATGTGATAGCTCTGGCCTGCGAACAAATGAAATATTAAGGCGAATGTATTGTATACGGCAAAACTTGTCGTGTTCTCTCAAATTGCACAAAAAGCTAAAATTAGTACGAGTATGGGACAATGGACTCTTTTATATACTTTATGTCATACCTGGCCATAAAGCGGCAATTACCGCACGCTCCGCGCGCGGGAAATCCCACTTCCTGACCAGGGGGTGACATAAAGTTTTGTAATTAACACGGGCGGTAATAAAGAAAGTCTCAGATCGCATATTTATCGCCCTTGCCTTCGGCTCGGGCGTCAAATACCTGCGATCTGAGACATTCTTTGTTTTACCGCCCTTGTTAAGTAATGTACTATTATCGTCGACGGCCAAGGTACGGTAAAACTCTATAGTTTCATTCATAAATATACCATAGAAACCATAGAATTTATCGTGCCGTGGACATCCAAGGTAAAGTATAAAAGCGCCCATTTTCAGGATAGGTATGATGTACTTTTTGTTTTTTTTTTTTGTGTTTTTTACCAACCAATTTGATTTCTAGGCCACTTCGTACCTCGTCACAGTGAAAATCAATATGAAAGCCGCTAGAGATGTTATATCAATGTCACTGGTGTCAAGGTACGAAGTGGCCCAGAAATAAAATTGGTTGACCGTACCTAGTTGTGTGTTGTGTGGAATCCGTATTGTATGGAAATCACGAATAGGAAGAATCGCGTTTGTGGAGTAGATCGCATAATTTGTTGTTCTGTCTGTATAAACATTTGTTCCACTCTAAAAACTGCTCATATTCGTAAATATTCGTACTTTGTAATGTGACAAAGGGAAGTGGGTGCTCTACTATAATGTACGCCTTTATTATTTGTTATTTTATTTGGGTTAGAACCTTAGAACCAGTAGATCAGGTCGAAGTAGAATGATAATGATTTTGTTATGAATAACTGCTTATTTGTGCAATCAAAGTTTGTAAAATAAAAATAAATGGGTTTGATAATAATAATATGTAGTACCGCACGCACCTCAAAAAACATCATACACAATGTCATAGTTCACTAAAAAAACAACGGGTTGCACTCCGGGAGTGCCGGCAGAAGTGAAAACTCAATAAAGATAGTAAATGGGTCATTGTCAGATTTAGGTGCGCGTCTTTTCGGTGGACAGGACATGCCAAAAGTTAAGGGCTACAAAGCTTAATTTTCGATTGATCTGATAACCCGCATAATCTGTAATTCCGTGTCTATAAATCCATATAATAAAAACGTAAATTACATGCACACAAGCCGTTAACTATTGTCCACCGAATTGTCAGTCGGAAAAACAACTTTTGTTTTGTTTTTTTGTTTTGTTTTTCCGACTGACAATGACCCAAATAACAAAGATATTCATATCGGTATCGGTATCCGTATCTGTACTGTACTCATACTCATGTTCATATTCGCATAATCCATTTACATAATATGTCCCGAGTATCATTGTGTCTTACGCATCTAAGACCAGGAACCTGTACCACAATACTTTACAAGCGTACAATTCGACAAATTTGTGAACTTTTTCTATGGAAAATTGTGCAATTTTGTCAAATTGTAGACTTGTAAAGTTTTGTGGTATAGGGGCCAGCTGAGTTTAGCTGAGTTGACACCTCCTAACATCGCAATCACGATTACTAGGAGCGGTCAACTAGCTGGTCTTAGAATCTTAGAATCTGTCGCGAGTTCAACAAATTTTCCCCAGTACAAAAGTGCTCAGAACCGCTAAAGAAGTTTTCACTTCAAAAATTGTAAGCAATACTACCTATTACCCATTTTTATTTCTTTAGATTCGTTGAGTGTGCTCAGGAACTCCATGAGCTCATACCGCCTTCCCCCTTCTTCCATCAGATATCCAGACGACGTACGACTGGCTACTTTCATTACCTGGTCAAAATCATCTTTTTTTATAATGTTTTGGTTTGGTATTCGAATGGCGTATGTAGGCACTTCCGAGTTCAAATAACCTGGACCTTTTTAAGGTACGAGTGAATCTTCTGGGCGAGCTCGCATAAGCGTCGGCCTCATTTTCAATTTTAAAAAATATATATGACTGGATAGAATCAGGCGTTTATTTAAGAAAATTTAATTTAGCTGTTTGCTCTAAGGAAGAACCCAAATTTGGTGTATTTTGAAAATTAATTTTATTTTTTAGGAAATATTATATTATTAATATCTATTCATTTAATGTGACTCGTTTACTTTCTTTGTCTATTCTAACAGAATCGTGCTCGATCAAGGTCATAGGGGCCCCATTACCCTAATGTGCCCAGGGCCTCAAATTGGTTAAAGACGGCCCGGCCCTGTGCGTTTCCGTTACTGTCACCCGGGGAGGTACCCTAAAAAAAATTTTTTTTAAAGATTTTATTCTACCGTTTTCTCCGCGTCATCGATATGTATACTCATGCCAAATTACAGCTTTCTAGTACTAACGGTTACTGAGAAAAACGGGGGTCGGACGGACGGACGGACGGACATGGCGAAACTATAAGGGTTCCTTGTTTACTACGGAACCCTAAAAACTGAAAAAATCAAATTACTTGAATTTCCCGAAACGTGGGGTAATCTTCAGGGGATTTTTTTATTATTTGTTGGTATCCCGAAATCGAATTATAAACCGACTGAATGATGGGACATCAATTCTAAGCTGGCTTCTATGGTAGATTTATACTACGCGATTTGATCGGTTTATATGTGAAATGTTTGGAGGTTATTTTTGAATTAATTTACATATTTTTCCTATTTCATCAAGTGTCTCATGATATACCTTATGATTTAGCTCAGTAACTTGGTACCGGTGAGATTTTAGAAATAAACACGGGTCCAAAATGCAAAGAAAATGTACTTACGCAAATTACGCATGGAATGTAACATCCGCCTTTTTTCGGTCGAGTTTGCTTTTACAGCCCAACACTGAACACCCCACCATGTTTGCACTGAACACCTAAACACTACGGATCTGATAATTGGTAAATTATTATTCATTTAAACCAAACTTATCATTAATTCTCCATTTATAAAATGCACTACCAAATATTGCCAATTTGTTTTGCAATCTTCTTGACACAAAACTTTGACACAAATACAAAAATTATCGATCGGTGATAAGGACAAAACATCGCACTATTTTCTACTTCCTCTCATAGGAATCGCAATAAGGCTACCTTTCTCTTACAAAGCGTGTCAGGCCCTTGGTATTTTATCCATCACTCTTGGCCACTAGGTATTTTGAAGGGAACTGTCACCGTATTTAGGGACAATAAGAACTACTTTCCATGAGAATTTATTTGAAATATGATCTTTACGGAAATCGGTCAGTCTGGCTATCCGATATTGGACTTTGGAAACGCTTTTTTAGGGACAATAAGACCTACTTTCCATGAGAATTTATTTGAAATATGATCTTTATGGAAAATCTTAGGATTGTCTTAAAACAGTTAGAACCTTGGCTTTCTAAGAAGACCAGCTGGGGACCCCTCGTAACATAGCAATCACGATACTAGGAGGGGTCAACTAACCTGGTCTTGGAATTTATCGCGAGTTTATACATTTTTCCCCAGTACAAAAGTGCTCAGCGCCGCTAAAGAAGTTTTCACTTCAAAAACTTGAACTATAGTAGGCATGATACAATGATATACTGGTATGGCAATCCGGTACATCGGTTGTGAGGCTGACACAAGCTAAGCTACGGCAGCCTATCGATGGTATGCGGTCATAAAGCGTGTATCACTGACAGTGACGTCACGTGTGTCACAATACGGATTGTCAGACCTTCTTTTCTTAGACCATGATAGTAGGATACGTCGGCGATTTTCTGGTATGGACAGAACCGGTTGTTACCGCGTCATCTTGTTCGCGCCATTCACAGTTAGCCTGGCGATGGTTGGGTAAAACCACGTAATTTGATAAAAGTATAAATATTTGCTATCGTGAATCGTCTCTGAGGAACCGTCAACTGCCGTCAAGTGACTTTTTCCGTTCAAGTATCTTTAGGTGACCGTAGGGCTGGCTTATTCGTCGGTCAGCCATTCGGCGAGGCAACGCGCGGTTAGCAGTGATTTGTGTCCCTGTCCATTGGCAGTGATTTGTGTCCCTGTCCATTGGCAGTGATTTGTGTCCCTGTCCATTGGCAGTGATTTGAGCGACCCATGCCCTTAGGGCTTTATATTAGGATGAACTTGCATAAACGTTCCATTACTTTGCGGGGCTGCGGGCTACGAAGTTAGATGAACACTCACTTGATTCGACTGTTCACTCTCTTGTTCTCAGTCTTTGACCTCAAACAAAGTCGTCTATGTATTTTAAACAATATAATAGTACATTACTTACCAAGGGCGATAAAACAAAGAATGTCTCAGATCGCAGGTATTTTACGCCCGAGCCGAAGGCAAGGGCGATAAATATGCGATCTGAGGCTTTCTTTATTATCGCACGTGGTAAGTACAGAATTTTATGTCACCCCTTGGCCAGGAAGTGGGTTTTTTCGCGCGCGGAGCGTGCGATAATGGCCACTTTATGGCCAGGTGTGACTTAAATAAATTAGTGCGCACAAACTACCGGATACGTGAAGATATATAATAAATACGATCAAACCCTGGAATGTAATGAAAATTGCGGCCAAGTTCTTGTTTCTGTAAATCGATCTTTATAGTTTAGTTAGACCTTGTTGTATGTGTTTTAAGAATAAATAAATGAAAGTCAGCTTCGGAACATGTCCTAACTTCTGTCAACGCAACCCAAATGATAGATTTTGAAACGTTAAGGCGACGCTTATGTACGCCATGTACGGGTGCATAAATATGAAATAATGTTACGCGTTCATTTTTCATTTGTAATCCAAACGTTTGATTTTATTGTAAAACATTAATTACTGTGTTAAAAAAAAAACTTGAAACTAGGTTGTTTTGGGTTGGAAATTTTGTGAGTCAAAAGACTCGTGAACTTGTCTACAGCCAGATAAGATAAATCTTCATTGTCGAAAGTTATTTGTGATAATTTTTATAGCATTTTCAGTCATTCAGAATTTTTTATAGTTTTAACATGACTCTCGAATCTTTAAATTCAAGCATTTTCAGTCGTTACAGCAAAGATAGTAAGTTTCGTGACTGTCGTGAGTCTGAAACTCTTAAAAAGTGATTTTTCACTTCTCATGCTCGAAAAGTGTGTCATATTAGACTTGTGAAGCGGGGCTAAAGTAGTACATTTAAGCCCTAGGGAAAATATGTATACATATTTATGATTTACAAAACATTTTAATTTGACCAATCAAAATACTTCACCTATTAATTTTTTCAGTTCTCTAAAGATTAAGCGGTGTCTAATGGTCAAAGCAATTACTCATCTTAAAAGAAAAAAAGCGCATGTTGCATCTCTTTCTTCAATATAGCAAAAGAAAGGGAGGCGAACACGCAAAGCGAACACACATAGCGAGGCATGGTGCTGGCCTTAGAAAAAAAACAAGCTGTCAAATTAGGCATACGCCCGCTAAGAGTTAAATTATTCATTTAAGGTGGATAATTTGTGTTTATATGTTTTCTCGCAATCGAACTGAAAAGAAGAGTGTATAACTCGGGCCTAAAAACCATATTACCACTCGAACAATTTTCCCTCACTCCGTTCGGGAAAATAACCATCTCGTGGTAATATGGCTTACTTTAGACCCTTGTCAAACAATCTACTATTAACCTCACCTACAAATAAAACATACAGTACCCGGGCCAATTAACACTCTCTAAATTACCTACCATTGTCAATAACTTTTTTTGTATGTACCTGCTATTCTGAAAAGAATCAAATGAAAGAAGAAGGTTGTATTTTCCTGCCCCCAATTGAGGACAACAATGACTCTTTTCTAAACACCGGTATGAAAAGCAATATTATGTGCCCGTATCATTTCCGTCTTGGGCGTAAACGTGGCGTAAACACATGAATCTTGAACTGAACGATGATGAATCTTGAACACTTGAACACTCGAATGTATCCTTCGATACGCTCAAGATTCTTCTTTAGAATCGTTCGCTTCACGCAGGATTTAATTATTTTTATATAACACGTCGGTGACACGCGTCACAAGGGTCCCTGATGGTAACCAGTCTATAAGAGTTGCAACCTTGCAACTCCAGGGAATATCATATGCGTGTTGCCGTCCCCACCGTAAATATAAGATTTTACTCTCTTGAGACTCAATCTACCATTGCAGGTACATACTACATACCGATAGACTCTGCCTGATAAGCAGAGAATTCAAGAATATTCCATGAACTTACTTGCTTTACAATTTTCCTAGAACTAAGTACCTTTAGCACAGATTTCCAAATCATGTGAAACGATGACGCAACAAATCTAAGCCTATTACAATAGTCTCAGTACAGTTTTTGTTACTTCGAAGGCCACCATACCATATGATAAACAGTTGAGTCAATACGTGTAGGCGGGGTCGATGCCTTTGCTTTTGATCATGTACGAAAATATTTTAAATCCGATATCGACTAATTTTCGGTTATTTAAGACCATTTTAAGACGCGTGGAAGCCACACTATCATCATCATGCTATCAGCCGAAAGACGTCCACTGCTGGACATAGGCCTCCCCCAAAGAGTGCCACAATGACCGGTCCTGCGCCACCCGCATCCAGCGGACTCCCGCGACCAGGTCATCAGTCCACCTTGTGGTGGGTCTACCCACGCTGCGCCTTCCGATCCGTGGTCGCCACTCGAGACCCTTTCGCCCCCAACCAACGGCCATCGGTTCTACGTGCAATGTGCCCGCCCACTGCCACTTAAGTTTAGCGATTCGAAGGGCTATATCGGTCTCATTTTCTTCGCAGCGAAACTCCCAGCATAGGCCTCTCCATAGCCCTCTGAGTGACTTTGAGCCTTCTTATAAGGCCCATGGTGAGCGACCACGTTTCCGTACCATATGTCGTCACTGGCAACACCGGAGCCACGCATGTGGTTGTGGCCGGAAGCCGCATGCGTCCCTGTAATGATGCATTATGGATCTTTTTCTCGGTCGTATCCTCATGTCTGAGGGGCGTGACGACTCTGGGTGGCTTTCTCGGCCACTTCTCACCATTGGGCGTTCGGGTCGGTTCGGCATTTTTGAAGTGAAAACTTCTTTAGCGGCGCTGAGCACTTTTGTACTGGGGAAAAATGTATAAACTCGCGATAAATTCTATGACCAGGTTAGTTGACCCCTCCTAGTATGGTGATTGCTATGTTACGAGGGGTCCCCAGCTGGTCTTCTTAGAAAGCCAAGGTTCTAACTGTTCTAAGTCAATCCTAAGATATTCCATAAAGATCATATTTCAAATAAATTCTCATGGAAAGTAGCTCTTATTGTCCCTAAAAAAGCGTTTCCAAAGTCCAATATCGGATAGCCAGACTGACCGATTTCCGTAAAGATCATATTTCAAATAATTCTCATGGAAAGTAGTTCTTATTGTCCCTAAATACGGTGACAGTTTACTTCAAAATTCCTAATGGCCAAGAGTGATGGACAGGGGGAGGAAACTTAAAGAAAAGACCAGTTTCGCGTGATTTTGGCGTAGAAAGTGCTGCCTCCTATTATATTTGATGTCGACAAATTTTGTGTAATCCGTCTCAAGCAGGTTTCGTTTTTATTTCATCTTTCCCAATACAATTAAGGCCGGGTTATAGTAAAAATCTGATTTGGTAAACGGTTTTATTTCGAAATACTACATATTAAAAATGTAAAAAAAATACGATGTTATATTTGAGACCTTTATCTAGTGCCGTCGGATGTCCGTTACACAATTTGCAAAACTTTGTTCGATAGAAAAAAAAAAAAATCCAAACATACCTCTATTTTCTATCTTAATAGTAGTTTATGCAACTGGTACATAATGAGTGTGTTTTATGAAACGAGCCGAAGGCGAGTGTCACACGAGTGTTTTAATGCCTAATTATGTACAGTTGCATACATTACTTTATCTACACACATGTTATAACTACTCTAAGATGGGTTCAGAAACCGTAGTAAATAAATACAATAATTGTGTTAATACAACCTTTTTTGCACGGTTGCGGAAATATCGAAATCAGAACTGGCAACCGATACCTGAATGTTATTTTAAAAAGTAAAGTTTCCCTATTCTGATGTGATCATGTCGTTCTAGCTCAAATTTCGTGCGATATATACTAAAAAAACATCGAGCTGACATTTGGCATCGACTGAATTTGAATTTTCAGTGATACTAGAATAGGGACATGTCCACTTTGACATTTAAATTTTGACAGTTTTGTTTGACGTTTTTATATTTTAACATCATATATGAGATTAAAATTAAAAATTATATTACTGCTGTAGCCTTAGCCACAGATAAGAAAATTGCCATAAATTCATTGAATGTTGAAATGAGAGTCATTTTCTACGGTTTCCGAACGCATATTAGAGGATTTATGATATGTGTGTAGATAAAACTCATTTTATTTCAATCTTAGGTAACATGATGAGTAGAAAATAATACTAAAATACACGTATTTGATGGTATGAGGGATGTCGGGATTAATATTGTTAATATAGTAAGCCATGTATTTTTCTCACCCAAAAATGTACTAAAAATTTACGAAAATTACGCGCACAGTTCCGTAGAGAGTGGGATGGTCAATGCAAACTCACGCGTGTTAGAGCGGAACATTTGCAATGGAAGAATCTCGCCTTAATCAAAGCTGAACGTGAAAAGGAACGTTACAATTTATCGTAAAAATTTAATTTTCAACTCTATGGTCACAGATTTTATAATACTCTATGGTCGTATGGTTGCCATGGTTATTTTTAAATATTGAAATAACACGTGTGTCAATAACGTGTCAACATATTGAAAATAAAACAATCTTAATTAATTATAAGATTTTCTGCATTATTCTTGTGAAAAGCAGTTATCAGATACGCCGCCGAGTAAAGTAAGTATTTTTTAATTCATTATTTACTATCCCTGTTTACACCGATGCGATGTTATATTTATATTCCAATCAATTGATTTATTTAGGTAGGTAGTCTGTTTTGCCGGGTGGTTATGCAGCTCATACATAAATGAATATCAACGAAAACAGTTGATTACTTAGCAATATAAACGTTTGAGTATTGAACTACGTGAGCTATACGATAAACGAATATGAAGCCCACTCTTCTTCGTGTTGTCTTTGAAATAGGTATAGTAGATAATTAGGGACATAATTTCAAAAATACACACATATCTCCTACGCTCTCATTTCATTATTTAATGTTATGTTTTGCAGGTACATAGTGCATACAATTGTGCCACGTCCTCATGCTGAGAAAAAGTCAGGACAGAGGTATTTTCAACATGGATGTCAATTGTTGGAGAAAACAACACTTAGCCTGGGCCAATACATGAAATCAGGAAGATATCTACAACGTGCATCCATTTCAAGGTGAAAAAAATGGATACATCTTTTTGTAGACGATTGTACTTCACCAATTCGTTTACCAGTTAGTGATTGAAGAAGTTAAACAAATCGCTATCAAGTTATAGGTAATCGTATTTAATCCTTCTTTTAATATACTATACTCATAAATAAGTTAGTCAAAAATAAATAAATGATATTATATATACAACTTAATTTTATTAGTCTCCTGACTGGAATAATTATTTGTGTACAAATCACGTAACCCTTTCAGTACGGCGTGATTATAATTTGTACTCAAATTTGACGAGTTAACACGCCAATCCGAGAAAGATTTTTTATAGATAAAAGTAAACAATAAAATACTGTTCATGTACTATATACCTACTGTGGCATCTTAACCTTTCCGTATAAACTTCCCCATTGTCATACTAAAAAAATATAGTAAATTATGACTTCTGAAAAGAATAACTTTATTACAATTATTCAATTTAAAATGTGGGAAATTGCCACGGGAAGTTTAAGATGTCACAGTAGGTAGATGGTAGATGCAAGTTCATCCGACTATTCTAAGTCTAAGGAACTAAGGCACAGGGCGAAAGTCACTAAATATTATGAACGCGTTTGTGCGTTCAAGGCACTGGGTGAAAGTAACGGAAACGCACAGGGCCGTTTTTAACCAATTTGAGGCCCTGGGCACATTAGGGTAATGGGGCCCCTATGACCTTGATAGAGCACGATTCTGTTAGAATAGACAAATAAAGTAAACGAGTCACATTAAATGAATAGATAATAATAATATAATATTTCCTAAAAAATAAAATTAATTTTCAAAATACACCAAAGTTGGGTTCTTCGTTCTTCCTTAGAGCAAACAGCTAAATTAAATTTTCTTAAATAAACGCCTAATTCTAACCAGTCATATATATTTTTTTAAATTGAAAATGAGACCGACGGTGATGCGGGCTCACCCAGAAGATTCACTCGTACCTTAAAAAGGTCCAGGTTATTTGAACTTGGAAGTACCTACATACGCCATTCGAATACCAAACCAGTACACATTATTAAAAAAAAGATGATTTCGACCAGGTAATGAAAGTAGCCAGTCGTACGTCGTCTGGATATCTGATGGAAGAAGGGGGAAGGCGGTATGAGCTCATGGAGTTCCTGAGCACACTCAACGAATCTAAAGAAATAAAAATGGGAAATAGGTAGTAGTATTGCTTACAATTTTTGAAGTGAAAACTTCTTTAGCGGCGCTGAGCACTTTTGTACTGGGGGAAAATTTGTTGAACTCGCGACAGATTCTAAGATTCCAAGACCAGCTAGTTGACCGCTCCTAGTAATCGTGATTGCGATGTTAGGAGGTGTCATATCAGCTAAACTCAGGATGCGTAAGACACAATGATACTCGGGACATATTATGTATATATGTAAATTGATTATGCGAATATGAATATGAACATGAGTATGAGTACGGATACGGATACCGATACGGATATCGATACCGATACCGATACCGATATGAATATCTTTGTTATTTGGGTCATTGTCAGTCGGAAAAACAAAAGTTGTCCATTCGGTGGACAATAGTTAACGGCTTGTGTGCATGTAATTTACGTTTTTATTACATGGATTTATAGACACGGAATTACAGATTATGCGGGTTATCAGATCAATCGAAAATTAAGCTTTGTAGCCCTTAACTTTTGGCATATCCTGTCCACCGAAAAGACGCGCACCTAAATCTGACAATGACCCATTTACTATCTTTATTGAGTTTTCACTTCTGCCGGCACTCCCAGAGTGCAACCCGTTGTTTTTTTTTATACAACGACGGTGGCAAACAAGCGTACGGTCCACCTGATGGTAAGCGGAAACCGCAGCCTATACACGCTCACAACTCCAAAGGAATTACGTACGCGTTGCCGACCCTTTATAAAATTTGAGGGTTAACTGTGTAGCTGTCTACACAGTGAATCCTCAAATTTCAAAAGGGACAAATTTTGGTCCCTTGCTGCACAGTGCATCCTCGGGAGCTCTGCAACCTTGCTCACCTCCAGGAACAGGAACACAACACTACACACTTGTATAGTAAATAATGTTATTATGGCTGTGGTCTTCTGCAAGGCGCAGGTACTTCCCCAGTTGGGCTGCTCCAAATTCGAGCAAGATGACATTTATAGATTGAAGAAGAATAAAAAATCTTCTGTCAAACACTAGGGCCTGCATGGAAAAATGACCCATAACGCTTCTAAAAATAAATTACTTAACAAAACGACTCACTGTTTTTCCTGAAATTAGCTGTCCAAATGTTAGCGGTGTGTTTAGCCATGCAAGAATGTCCAATATTTTATAAAACTGTCATTAGAATTTGAATCTTTTGCTTGGACAATAAAGTCGCTTGTTAAACGGACTAATTTGATACAAGTCGGCCAGTTCAAATACTTAATTTAAAGTGTAACCGGCCGTGACCTGTGTCGTGTGATTTGTCATGCTAACAAATTTATTCTATTGACGGAAAATGGCTCTTATAATGCTGTATAATAATGTTTTCTATTATTTAACGTCTTACTTTCAACTGTGTTTAGCAGATGTACTAATTATTTTGATCTAGTATAATCGATTATTTTCATCTTAGATGATATTTATTTTATTTATTTATTTTATTTTATAACAATAACATTTATACCTTGACAGCAGAGCCAAAGTGGTACAAACTTAAATACTACTAATAGACAAATACATGAAAAACTTATGCTATTGTGCTCGCAGGCATCTCACGTTCCGCTACCTTCTTGCACTCTATCATCAGTCGACCAATCGGACTTGCGAATAGATCACACTGTGGGTGCGCTTCGAGCACGGAGTTGAGAAACGCGAGCGCGCGCGAGACCGGAGTGTGCGTGCGGAGTGTGTGATATGTTATATGTTCAAGTTATATGTTCTCTAACTGAAAGAAATAATTAAAAATGAAAAATTTCAATGCTTGTTAGCGGTTTCTTATAATATCTCGATATCGCTATGTCCCGGAGAACAAAAATATATTAAGTTAGAATACGTATTACCTACCTACTGTCAATGTAAGGATTTAAACCCATATTTACCTGCATATATTATTTTATTTAAAATTAATCATAACCTACAACTATTTAACTACTTCCTAACATGTCAAGGCCGGACGGCCGATAGCAAAGTAAGTCAGATGCACCTTAACGAGTTAACTGCCCTAAATACTAAATATGTTACTACTATATATAAAAGAGATATATTTTTATCTGTTCATTGCTCGGTCGAGACGCGCAACGCACTGCGGTTAGTTAGGTTCACACGCAATGCATTAGGATAAAAGCGCTGCCGCCACTGGTCGAATTCGTGGTTGGGACTTGGGACGTAAACATTCTATTCTGGCGTATTCCCACCTGCCGTTCGTCTAATGAACATCTGCTTACATCCACTTCCACTGTCACTACACTAAAGATGTAAAATGATGTGTGTGAGCTTTGCTTAGTTTGGGACTAGGTTGATTTGTGTAAGATTGTCCACAAATATTTATTTAGTTATTTATTATTTATTTTATTAAAAAACACAGATATTTGCAGTTTGTCTAGAGTTAGAACTAGGTGAAATGTTGCGCAATGAGGAAACTAAACTATCTCCTGAGCAAACAATTTTCTCGGACCAACGCGTGGATGATTCGTGGAATGGGACGTTTGGCAACTGTAGAAAAAACTAAATATTTGAAAACCACGCGATGCGTTGACATTCAAAAATAAACTGACATTAATGTATTTAACTGCGGGAAAAATCCACTTTCTCAAGATGCGTCATACATGACGTATTACATACGTAGTCGGGTGTGCCAAATGCCTCGTATTGAAGCATGCAGTTATTGTAACGCCAATGTTTAAAAATACTAAAGAGAAACGAGAATGGTACAGTTTGCAGCAGTTCTTTATAATACGAAGCTGTCCCCACTTATATTTACTATCGAACCAACTGAATCGTCACCCACCGTGGAACTTTATCATAGAAAACGTCATTGTGACATCGTACTGACTGACAAGGAAAATCATTAGGACACTATCTGTGACAAGGTTCCACGGTGGGTCACGATTCAGTTGGTTCGATAGTAGGTACGTGTGGCGCAGCACTACAAGTACAAGCTTCCCACACATCCCTTCGGACGGCGCGTCAACGTCTATCTGTTATATTCGATTTTTCTTGTCGCGACCACCAAGCTTATGATTGAAGTTACTGTAAAATATTTAATTCATTGTCTATTTACATAAAACTCGCCATCATCCTAATTTCGTTTATCATTCCTATACAATTTGTATAGCACCAACCGCGGTGCTAAATACGTGTACGTAATAAACTTTAGAAAAGTAAAAAAACGCGTAACGATGGACTTTTGGATACTTACGGCTACAGCTAATTTTTGATTTTTATGTAGTGAAACGATTTCTCAGGGCCCGCTAAGTCTAGCTAAAATGATGTTATAATATAAACCTTACAAGAAAATTTTAAAAACTTCTAATCAACACAAATTAGATCACGAATACTTACCTGTTTGCGTACTTCGTTAGTTTATAATCAAATTAGTAAGATTGTAGACAGTCAAAAGATTGTGAACCGAAAATTGTTTTGAAATGCTTTCCTCCAGCGAGCCGAGCCGACGAAGCCCCGCGTAGCGGGGCTTCTATTTCCGCGCTAAGGGAAGGGACACAAGGTAACGAAGAAACCTACCAAGATTTTAATTATACAAGACTTAGTAAGCATTATGTTACGGTTCATACCATAGAATAGTAGACCGTCACACAATAATCGATATGTTCGCCTTTGCACATTGCATACCCTTTCCTTTTGTATTTTTCTCTTTTGTTATTGAGTTCCTACCTACGATAAAGAGTTTTACATTCTACTAGTACTAAAATTATCAACGGATGATATGATGTACAGTATATTTGAAGATTATTTTAAATACTTTCAATTTTGTATTTATTAAACGTTTTCATAATTCTGTTTTACAGCCCGTGGGCCGCAAAGACTCTGAGAACGTCCAGGCGTCCCAGCCACTTTTAGAGCCGCCTCGGGAGAAACAGCAACCGCCTTTAGCTGGTACGTCATATGGATTTTTTTTCTTCCCAGCCAGCCAGGGGCGATTCACCGCGTGACGTCATCGCGCCGCTCAAAGGTTCCCCGCCGGGGGCCTTCTCAATGCGATTGAAAGTGATGTAGCGAGTGATGCGCGTGCGATAGAAGGAGGTGGCCACGCGTAGGCACGTTTGGCTTGCCTCACGGGGATTTGTTAACAGTGAGGCTTCTGTACGTAGTACTATTATATTACTTATTCTGTGCTATAGCTAATTACTAACTTCACAAGAATGTACGACTTATTTTTGTCAATATGTTACGGTAAGGTAAAGCTATTGCAATTTATGAAGGCGAGTGGATTTAACAAACTGATACTTTAAATTCTAATTTTGTTATGACGTTAACGTCATAATATAATAATAGCAACCACTCCACTCACCTTCGTGATGCTAAGTGTGTTGACACATTACCTCGATGTGGAATCACGCAAAAAACAATCAAATCTAAATCAGTAGCTCTAGTATAAGTTTATTCGAAACTTAACTAATACGAACGCGTTTGCGTTTTGTCTCAAAATGTATAAAAACGCTCTCACCGAGTTTGAAATATGCGCGTTCATCGGTTAGCAACAAATGTTATACTCGCTGTTTTAGTTTCCACTAGTGACCACCAGAGGCGCTGTTCACGTTTTCATACCACTTTCATACATTTTGAGACAAAACGCAAACGCTTTCGAATTAGTTAATGTTTCGAAAAAACTTATACTAGAGCTACAGAAGCTCGATTCCACTCACGCCTCAAATTCGGTTGCAGCCGCTCAACCAATCTGACGGGAGCGCAAACAGTGTTTAACGTGTGGTCCTGTCGGGGGTTCCCCCCCTTTTGTTTGACGCAGAGGAAATGCATTTACGCATCCCCCCGGGCCCGGGAAGGCCTATGGTGGAGGTATGTGGGACTCGCCCTTCCACAGGGGAAGGGAATACCCACTAAAACCTCTGCGGCGTTAACCCTCGCTGCCGTTTAATGGGGGGCATTGTGGGGTCGCTGTCATTCTACCACAATGCCCCCCCGACGGGAGTTCCCCAGATTCATCCAGATTATCCACAGGCTACTCTTCAAACGCGCACTCCTATCGCTAAAAGCCACAATATGGTTCAAAAAAGTTGCTAATCATGAATCGACCCGTTGATTTCCGCTTTTTCGTTTTATTTGCTCACACGCACGCTTATTATGTACCTGCGCAGGTCCCGAGGTCGATGACCTGGACGAGCCGCCAGCGTCGCATGCGCCGTACCCCGGCATCGATGATGGACTGCTGGAGCCCACGGACAAGAAACCAGAATCCGGCACAGGTCAGTTTTTTTAATACATGCTCTTTAAGATTTGCCTCCTTTATCTTCTTGTAGGTATCGCTCTAATTTTAGACCAAAGTGAAAATTTAAAAATTTAACGCCACAGGTGGCATTAGAACCCACGACCTCTGGAATCTGTCCATTGCTATTAAACAACTGGGCTACCATGGGTATCCATTGTGGTGGTGAATTTTTCAACCATTACACTTTTTAATTAAGGTGGTTCGCTTAGGTTACCCAAAGCTTAAATGGCACGAGATGGCACCACTTTTGCAAATTTTCAGTAGTTACATTTTTGTGCAATGACTTGGTATTTGTATACTTTAAAGTACGTTTCGCGCAATCTTTAAATAAATATTGAACTGTAAAAACAAACATTGAACACTTCATTGTACGAAAATCACCCCTTAATGTCGACAGAAAGTTTCTTCACGCTATTTCCAATTATTACTCACACATACAGTTCCGTGGACCTGAGAAAAAAATCTCGTGGGTATTCAATTATTCACTTAGCAAAGTATTCTTCATTCTTCTTCTATTTATATGAGCTTCCAGCAAACCACAAGCATTTTCATCGACCAGTTACGTATCAAAAACACCAACTTTTGTTTTGTTACCTTGGTATCAGGAAGTGGTGACCTATCGGTCGGTCGAAAACTCTGATAAGTATGTCCTTAACCAACATAATGATTGTATGTGACAATGCAATTGTTACTGATAATATTATTTGATTATTTGCGTACATAATGTACCAGTTGCTTTGTATGATAATTTATTAACCAGTTGTAATCATCCTATTTAGGTATTTCCTTGACTTCATTAGTATACAGAATAGAATTTTAATGGGCATTACGCCAAGACACGATTAATAATTATGAATCACGTTTTTGAATAATTGACAAAAAATGAAATTTTTGAAAAGACGTTTCTGCTAACCCATTTTTTTCGGAGCTGCTTTGTTTTTTTAATTACATATTTAAAGTTCCGTAGATATGACAGATTTGAAAAAAAATCTGCGATTTCTACGGGACGTTATTCAAGAATATGGAAATATGGAATATGGAATTCAATTTTTTTTTTTTGTTTTATCACAGAGATAGTAAAAAATCATTTCATAGAATCAACGCAGATGTTGGGTCGTTTCTTTTCGCGAAGGACAGCAAAAATTGAACATGTTTTTCAGTTAGGTACCAAAATACCATCTAGACTATTTATTGGGTAGCATTTAACGAACCACCAAATTAGTTGCCGAATGATGCTCTAAAAAATTACATTGATTACCAAAAATACTAGATTCGCACCAAATTTTCAACTCCTTTTAAATATAAAGTGCAACTCAAAGAAGTAACATGTCGATAACCTATTAAATTAAATTGTTACCAAATAAATTAGTCACTACGCAAAAATACTTAATGATCACCTAATTTCAAACACCAAATTTCATATAATTTACATCCAAATATTACAGGGCTCGTAATCCTATTAAAATTATTTACACCCAAATAATTCTTTCGATACCCAGAAATACTACATGATCACCAAATTTCACGCGGCAATTGTTTTTTAATGTCCGACGTCCGACGCGCAAAGCAGTTCCAATCTAGTCTAACCTCATTGCTAGCACACTGATGCGGTTTTCCATACGGTCCGTCTCGCTCGCACCTCGCACCGCGTGCGAGCAAGACAGCGCTAAATGATTTTAAGAAGTTGAAGTTTGAAATAAAAATAGCTATTTTAATTTCAAACTAGTGGAGATTGGAACAGTATTGACGGATTTCCGCTGGCGCGGAGCTCCTATTTTCAGTTGTTTTGGCCCTTCGGGCCGATGCAAAACTAACATAACCTAAACCTACCTATACCTATTTCTACCTATTAACTTCCTTTAATTTTTCCATGAAAGTCTATCTATATTAATAAAGTAAACTCATTTGAGGACCTTTATCCATTTTCATAACAAACTAACAATTTAATAAATCAACAAAACTCATTTTCAAATAAAAGGTTTCAATCAAACGCGCTCAAGTCAACGCATTAAAAAATAAAAAATAAAACTTCTTGCAGTTTGTAAACCATCAGCAATAGGTAGTTAGAATGAAACAGCAATAGGTACCTTTCACTCTAACGACATATCAATAGGTTTTATGCTTCAGACAATTCTTTGTATTTGATTGAGTGAGATAGCAAGCAGTATACGTGTTATTATTTCACACAGCCACATTGCGCGTTGCTTTTTAAATTAATTTAATTATTATAATAATTTTACTTTCTAATTTATAACATTTTGGAAATAGCTGAAATATTTATAGTGCTAAAAACAATTAATTTGTAACTGTTTACTAAAATGTAGCATGCGATGTATATAATATTTGGATGTAATTCTAATGAAAAAAGGTGCATGAGATTAGGTGGTAGTTTAGTGTTTTTGGTGGTACTTGACAATTTTTTTGATGCGATTATAAATTTATAGGAACGCAAAAAGTAAAAAAGGTGCAAGTGCTGCAAAAATTGGTAGAATTTTTTTGGTGACTCGGAATTGCTGATCGATAATTTTTTTTGAGTGTTCAACCTTATTTTAGGGTTCGAAAATTTGATGATATCAAAAGTTATTTAGGTGATCATTTTATTTGTTCCCCTATTTATTTACCACATACATCGGTCCCTAAAAATCCATCCCACCAAATGTAAATGCTTTATATTTCAGATGCGGATGACGAGCACAAGGAGCCACACAGTGACTTGGATGGGCACGACGACGGTAAATGGCTGTGGCCGTCAGGAGACGACGTGCCTGATTATCCTGGTGACTGGACGCACTTGTCAGCAATGTAGCTCTGAGAGATCACTCTGGAAATATGTATCACAAACATAACCACCGCAATCACTAGCTTGACCTTTAGTTTCCTTATGTTTCCAATGAGCATCAATATTAGGGTCACTGCTTTGGGAACCATTATTACCGCACGGTATCATGATCAGGTCGTCTTCAGCAGAGACCTTTTTATTTATGGTCACTTGCAGTTTGCGCAGCGCATCTTACTTTACATAAGAGTCGCTATCGTTCTTAATTAGGCACTGAGAGTATTTTCGGTCAGTATTTCTTATTTTGTTAGTAGCTTTTTTCCAGAGTGATCTTTTAGTACTCAGATAATTTACATGATGGTAATATTATTTCGAGCTGGGCGGCTGTACACAGGATCCCAAATTAAACGTTTGAAACTGGTATTTAACTACCTCTTAAACTACTTACGGATATAATTACCATCACGTGGGTTAAATTAATTCGCATGTTTATTTGATTTGGCTATGTTGTTGACTGTAACTATGCGCCACTATGGAATGATAGTATATTATGAAACTAGCCTTTTGATCTGAGGGTGAGCTTGTGTAATGCGTGGTCTATTCCATCATGGTGATATTTGTTGCTCTGTAGATCTATGATTAGCAATGCAAGGTCACTCGATTTGATCAAATTAAAATATAAATATAAGTACCATAAATATAAAAAGTCAAATTAAAGATAACTACGAACTAACGATAAGCTCAGAATACATTAAAAAGTTTGACGAAATGCAGACTAAAACAACTGGGCACTACCTACATCGATTGATTTAAGTTATTTTAAGAATGCAGGTCGGTCTAAATCGTTCCTCACGGCACATTTACCAGCATGGCATGCTGCATGTTAAAATGTACTCTTATTCAAAGAATTTATTGAGGTTTGGTACACAAAGTGCATGTACTTGGTATTAGAATATTATAAAATTTTGACAATTTGGGATTTGCCATATTAACTAGCACAAACTAATAAAAATAAATTATTTCCTGGCAATTTCTATGCTCTCCAAATATTACGAGGCCTTCACAGTTAAGAAATATTAACGTAATGTAAGCAATTGCTTGCTTGCTGATTATTTTGATATTAGATTGGCGATCACATATGATACTAGATATAAGCGCAATGAATATACAACGTGGATTTTTGATGTAACCGCAAACTCTTATCTAAGGGTAGTTAGTATAGGCCCTAACAAACATACTGTTATATTTTATTAAAAAAGTACGATTTTTTTACTTCTACTATACAAGACCACTACTAACCAAGACTAGATCCGCTCGTCTCATGTGTTTTATAAATGAGTGTAAATGACACTGCTATTCGAAAAAAAAACAAAATTGAATTACACTCGGACGGTTAACACGAAACAAAAATATTTAATATCACTTGATATCACAAAACCCCACTGGTCTGGTTACTATTTGTGGCTACATCAAAAATACATGCTGTAAAATGCTTGCAGTAAGTAGTTAGGGAATGATCCACAAGACAGCATGTGGGAGAAATACAAAATATGTGTAGCAAATATGTTAATAAATACGATGATATTTTCAGATGGTGTTCACGGCTTCAGCAATGGTCTGGACCCGCGATTCGGTGTAGAACGGCCTGGGTCCCCTTATTTACCGCC
The DNA here is from genome assembly GCA_951800055.1 of Cenopis cana. Taxonomy (NCBI): domain Eukaryota; kingdom Metazoa; phylum Arthropoda; class Insecta; order Lepidoptera; family Tortricidae; genus Cenopis; species Cenopis cana. The sequence continues at coordinate 2,361,703 of OX637486.1, read as the reverse complement.
TGGGGTATGGATCTAATTATTCGATTTTTTAAATTTTACCTTGACTTTGACTATCGTTAAGCCCATCAGACCTCTATGTTTCACCCACTACTTGGCAAAATTTAGGCAATTAGGTAACCCAGTGGTTGAAGGCGGTAGGTGAGATTGTGTAGAGTCATCATTGGAGAGGCCTATGTGCAGAAACAAGCGTATTTACGCTGATGGCGATGGGATAGAAATAAAAATATTTGTATTTGCCGTATAACGGTGTTATAGTTATTATCTTAAAACATTATATGGTTTACCCACTAAAGTTTGAGGGGCTTAACGATGCGCACTAGCAATACCGAAGCGTTTGACATGCGCTTGACCAATAACGATTGGCCATGTGATCAGTTTTGCCAATTTAGACTCATAAAATTGTAAAATTGTAACTTTTTGTACTCTACGAATATAGTCGCAAGTCGCTCATAATATTATTCATTTATAGTGTACTTACTAGAAACCAATCGTATTGCAGTCGATCCCAGACGTGAACACGTACCAGCAAAAGAAGAATCTTGCCCAAGGCATGATGGACTTGGCACTGCTGTCAGCCAACGCGAACCAGCTGCGCTACGTGCTAGAGTCCTCCAGCGTGCACCCTTACTTCTACCCAAGTCTGGCCTTCATCTCCATCAGCATCCTACTGCAGGTCAGTCTTGTCTTACTTAATTACTGAGCTGGCTCGATGGCCCAAAGAGGATTTTGGCCTCTGACACAAGAGAATTCCACTCTTCTCTGTTCGGCGCCACAATACAGTACAAATATTATTTATTGTTCACCAAAAGAATAAATAGAAAATCTAGACTAAAATTAAACATGTTGATGGTAGACAACACAGAAAAATTTGACATGAGTATATTGAGCACCTAGAGATATTAAGTAGTATAAGCAACTGAACCATAAGAAAGATCATACACTTACGTAAATACAATACAATACAAAATACATAGATACATATAAACATACATAAACATACAAATACAATAATATCGAGATAACGATGTTAATCGTGACCAATGGGTATTAACCGCTAACTTGATATGAGAAATATTTGGGAGTTTAACGTAGTTACGAGTAAGTTGACTATTTTTACAATGATGATGATGATGAGTTTCTATTATCCCTTATTAGGGACATAGGGCTCGCAGAAGAGTTCTCCACTTGTCACAGTCTTGCGCAGCTACTTCCAGCTCTTCTCAGACGAGGCCGCTTGAGCCAGACTCGTTTTCAACTAAGCGCCTCCATGTGGTTCGACGACTTACAATAGTTATTCAAATTGACGGACAGAATTACCACACGATTTACTCACAACCACACTATTGAGAACACACAGAAACCAACTACGTAAAGTAGTAGGCATAATAACAGGACACAACACACTAAACAAACATCTCTACAACTTGGGAATCACCGAAAGTCTCTTGTGCAGAGCATGCATGGAGGCAGAAGAGACTGCTAGACACATTCTACTAGACTGTAAGCAGGTAGAAATATACAGGAAGAAACACCTAGGAAATCCGAACACACTGCAGGAAGCAGTAAACAATAAAAAGACACTGATAGGTTTCATACAGGAACTAGGATGGTTAGAGTAGCGCTACCCCCTTTTTCACGCAAAATAGGCACGTTGGATGTCGACTTGCGGAAAATGCCCAGTATAACTAACTAGGTAACTACCACACAATTTACCTAACCTTAAAACTATAAAATTCCAGGTAGCAGTAGGCGTGGGCCTGATAATGAACAGCAGATACGACGTAAACGACAAGAAGGACATCTGCAAAGCGGACAAGATCAACAACATGACGGTTCTCGGCGTGTTCCTCGTCACGATAGTCAACGTGTTTATCACGTCCTTCAGTGTGGCCACGCCCGCAGCGGGCACTACCGCGCTGGTCAACGGCGGCTAAAGGCCCTTTGTGCATCGGCTTCTCACAGACAATCTCGCTTCAAAGGCTATAAATTGACCGTCTTAACGAGTCCTAGTATGTCATGGGACGGGTAGCGGGCGTCGAGTCCCTGTGTCTCGCTACTCGCTACCCTTACGAGCGATCACAGTTGAGCGGTCGACCTATAGCGACAGTCGCGTTGGATATTGGCTAGCCTCAGTTAGTGATGTTATTTACAGCCAATGCACTGATGCCGAATCTCTTTTCCAAGGCTATCGTTGGATGTCTTCTCGAGCTCAATCTATAATAAGAATCTCTCGAATGATAAGTTGTTGTATTCCTGGGCAGTTTTTATTGTACAGTCAAGGGCATAAATATGCATACATTATTGGACCTTATTTCAATGGAGTAAGGTGAAAAAGTGTATACATATTGGTGCCCTTGGCTGTACTTCTATGGCACTCTAAGCTGACGATCAAAGATTTCTTAAACTCGGTACTCAGAATAGAAGCTAACCTGAAACCAACGTCATTATTTATGTTGTTCTTAAACTATGAATCTTATTATTTGCGACTGACTTCACCACGTATTCTTATGATTAACTTTAAGTAATTAATTATGTATAAGTAGTACTTAATTAAATAGTCACTATAATTGATAAATTAATTTATAGTTAGTCAATTTAATGCTTGTAATTTTTATGGCTATACACTGTAACTCAATACTTTTTATGGCTACAACATATTTAACATTGAAATGGCTACCAAGCAGCTAAAATTGGCAATATTTTTATATGCTTGTTTATGTAAACAAATGGTACATTTACATACCAAATAAATATAAAATAAAGAGAGAGCGTGCAACTTTTCATGTTTTTATATTAACGCTATGCGTGGTTATTAGCAAGAACTTTTGTGCAATTTTCGGTGATTTTTCATTACATTGCAGGCTTTTATCGTATTTATTTTACCTTGGTAGCCTGCCAGCCCCGTAATGTAAAGAAACTTATGCAAGTTTGCAGTTTGCTTATGCAAGCTTGCATGCGCAAGTTCTTGCTTATGTAAATCGGCCCTTAGTCGTAGTGTAGCTCGGTAAGGTAAGGCCACTTTTACGCACAGGCGGGCACGACCGCGGAAATTGGCCCGAATCGTATTGTCGAAGAGTGACAGAAAATGCGTAGGTAAAGGTGGGTGACTCCGTATTTAGTTCTAAATATTGAATAAATGCGACAAGAATTACGTTTTGAGCTTGACATACCGTGATCGTTTCATATTGTAGGGACTGTTGGTGGTTGAAACGCCCTTGGAAACACCCGATTACCTACTTTATCGCACAATAAGCAGAACTATATATTACCTAAATCTGACTTGATAGGACCTATCAAATAAAAAGCAATTGACAACATTTCAAAATTAATAATGATGCCTAAATCGAAAACCATTTCGGTAAATATGCTACCTGAACGTAATAAAATAGTTTTTAGATTTTTTTCTTCGCTAGATTTGAAGAAAATCGGCAAAATGTATAAAACGAAAGTGTGACGTCATTCCAACGACTGTTAAGGAGCAATGCTGTGAAACATAGGTAATTCGTAAAAATTACGTCATTATTCTCTTACGATTCGCTACTTTAAGATCTGATATTTTTGAATGAAAATTAGGATTTTGGGAGAAATAAAAACCGGCCAAGTGCGTGTCGGGCCACGCGCAAGGTAGGGTTCCGTAGTCGTCTACCCTTTACATTATGTGGACTAAAAAGTTCGAAAACTTATATTTACTATGTTTTTGAAAGAATTAACAACATTATCTAAGGTATCAATGGAAATTGTACGAACGTTTGCTTTTGTAAAGTACATTTCTGAAGTTCGACTATTACTCGTTAACTAGTAATGTCTACTTAGCTGTGATAGTTTTCCTTTTAAATTCATCGTATATACTACTACCATGATTTTTTTCACATGCCTAGTAGCCACCGTTTAGCTGGCAGGGGGGGGGGACACTTGACCATAGCAAAAATTATCACTTCAAAGCTTAATATCACGCTAACCAATTCTTTAATCAAAAAATGCTTTTAGAAACCTTATAATATTTTTAAAAGAGCTATCCAACGACACCCCACACGATGGGGTTTGGCAGAAAAAAAAATTGCACCACCACTTTACATGTAGGGGAGGTACCCTAAAAAATGTCGGCGTCATTGATATGTATACTCATGCCAAATTACAGCTTTCTAGCACTAACGGTTTCTGAGAAAAACGGGGGTCGGACGGACGGACGGACGGACGGACGGACGGACATGGCGAAACTATAAGGGTTCCTTGTTTACTACGGAACCCTAAAAAACACGTGAACCTTAAAATTTCATTTTCTATCGATCTAGGACATAAAAAGGCCAACTTGAAAATTTGAAATGTTGTCAATTGAATCTTCAAAATTAGTTTGTTTTGTTTTGAGCATTTAATTATGAATAAAATTAGTCATTGAATCTCATATAATGATTTTACTTACCGCAAGTAAAAACAGTACAGGTCGGGGTGATGCAGAAAAGAGTTTATATTATTGTTAATAATAATAGTACATTACTTTACAAGGGCGGTAAAACAAAGAATGTCTCAGATCGCAGGTATTTGACGCCCGAGCCGAAGGCAAGGGCGATAAATATGCGATCTGAGGCTTTCTTTATTACCGCCCGTGTTAAGTACAAAATTTTATGTCACCCCCTGGCCAGGAAATGGGATTTCCCGTGCGCGGAGCGTGCGGTAATTGCCGCTTTATGACCAGGTGTAACATAATAGTACATTACTTAACAAGGGCGGTAAAACAAAGAATGTCTCAGATCGCAGGTATTTGACGCCCGAGCCGAAGGCAAGGGCGATAAATATGCGATCTGAGACATTCTTTATTACCGCCCGTGTTAAGTACAAAATTTTATGTCACCCCCTGGCCAGGAAGTGGGTTTTTTCGCGCGCGGAGCGTGCGATAATGGCCGCTTTATGGCCAGGTGTGACATAAAGTTTATTATCGAGACCTGTTGAGATCTATTATAGAGGATTTTGTTTAGTTGCAGGATAGACCAACAATCAAATTATTAAAATTAGATTAACATATACAATATACCTAAACTCTCTTCTCTCCTGGTCTGCACTGGATTTTACAATGGTTCTAATAATTATTTTTAAGATTGTACAGTGTAATAAATATTCATATTAAATAATTTCAAATAAGCTCATGTAAGTATGCATTTATACTCATATATTTTTAGTCAAAGTAGCTTTAGGTATATTAAAGTATAAAATGTGATAATCCACATTGAAGGGGACCTTATGGCGGCGCTACTTACGCCTTTGATAGAGAAAGATAGCCTTATTACGATTCCTATTAGAGGAAATAGAAAATAATGCCCTGTTTCGTCTCTATCACCGACCGTGCATTTTTTCATGGTCGGGTTATAGGCACAGGCACACTTCCATAAGCAAGACACTGGACATGCAAACCGGTCAAATTGCGTAGTACCATATTAATTTTATATTAATATTCTTTCTCTTACCCCCGGTCGCTCGGTGGCGCATCTAAATATAACTACTTGTATACTGTATCTATGGTTGCCGTCGTTCGAATAAAATAGTGAATCGGTGCAACACAAGTGCGATATATCGCCTGCCGCCATAAATTCCCTTTCAATGTAGTAGTATCACAAATTAGTCCCGTCTATTTTCTGTTTGGGATACGAAGCCCTACTCGAGGTAGGAGTAATCTCTTTTTTGGTACATTTTGTATAGAAATATTATTATTTAATAACAGAATCATAATATTCGAAATTAACTGCCAGCGTAAATAAATTGTAAATATGAATTATAGTTAGGTATCTGATAATATGTAAATTGTAAGCTTTAAAAATTTCCAGCTATTATTGTAAAAGGATTTTAAAAACATTAAAATTGTGGCACTATATATATGTATTTTTACTTACAGTTTTTAATTGAATGTGTGTATTGGCATAAAATGTATGTAAGTATAATGCTTTTTTATTTTATTTTTCAAAACATGTAATTGTGTTTAAATGTTTTAAATATTTAAACAAGGCAACCTATTATTGAAATAAATATTATTTGTATTAATGAATTGTTTTTTTTTTTAAACATATTTATATCTTCTTTCGAAATAGATACGAGACGAGAGTATTTAGTTAAAGTTCACAAAGTATGATGAGAGAGATGTAGGTATAAACGTTATTTATTAGTAAAGGGGCAAGAAATAAAGTTATTCAATACTTAAAAGGTTTGACTCGTCATGATATCGGCTAAGGGTAAGGTCTTAAATGACGTTTATGTTAATCATTTAATTAGGACAATTGACGATTAATATATGCGGATACAATTTACTTAACCCGAAGTCATTCTGGTTTGATCTTTACTAGTATAGATAGATAGATAGATACTCGTAGATATCATTTATTGTATTGATCATACATTGTCAAGAACATTATCAAATAACTTAAGTACCTACATCCATTTCCATAAGTGACCCCTGGGTGGTGCTAAAAGGTGCAAGATAAACTGGCAACCGTACTGTCTTCTCGGAGATCTCACGGTTCGATGTAATTGCCATACGATTAAATAAATAACCCTCAGGAGATTTTTGGCGCTGCCCCACAGGGACGCCGCGCCTTATTATTCGTAACTTTAAATATATAGGTGTAATCATGCATAGATAAGATTACGAGTATGTTGTATATCGTTTCAGTCTGAAAGGATAACCGCCGAGTGAGTCCGCGTCATTGTATAAAGAGAATTAAAAATTAAAACAAAATGGGGTGCGGTGAATTCGTGGTTAAATACATATTGTTCTTCGCCAACTTGTTCTTTGCGGTGAGTTTTTTTTATGTTTAATGGTAGGTATTAGAAAACAGTCCCCTCGAATCATATCATGCTGCGAGTGTAGCTTTTATTTATTTGCGTGTTTAATTGGTCATGGTTTCAAGTGCGATTTGATAAACATATTATGGCAGAATAATATATAAGTGTAAGAGTATTTTTGTTCTACTTATGGCGTGAAAGAGGAGAAAATTAATTACTAAAATCATTTTTTAGAGGAAATGACTCCATTATAGTTCCGTTTTGCACATTTAGTACAAGAAGTACCTACAAATAAATTATCCAGACCCAGACTCATATTTGTGTAGGTACACATTTTACCAATTTTGAAAGTATTGATGATATTGAGTTTGAATTTTTAGAAGACATTCCCTCGATTTCAAATGAATGAAGATTGCCGTTTGCAGATTTTGGATAAAACACACAGGCTGTGAGAAATAAAAAATAGCACGTGATAAATCCGGATTTTTTTGGGTCCCATTCCCATACAAGCGTTTCAATCTGGCTAGCAATCGGATCAATTGGCAGGAAAAAAAAAGTTTGTCAAAAATGAACATTTTCTCGCACCCTGTCTGTTTTTACAAAATTTGTAAACGCCAATCTTCATTAATTTGTAATCGAGGAAAGGTCTTCTAAAACCATTTTTGCGTAGTACAAACCTGGTAGGTGCCCTCACTGACCCAATAAGAAAATCCACCCTGTGTATTGATTGATCCTTCTTTCACATCGGTCTTCTAAAACGAGTGCAGTAGTTTGCGCTAAGATATCCTAATTGAACATCCAAGATGCCCACAGAGAAACATCCAAGACGTCGAAACAAACATTCATCACACAAATATTTGCCCTGCCCGGTATTCGAACCCAAGACCGTCAGTATCGTAGGCACAGGCAGAGTCACTAACCACTACGCTAAACCGGTTGTCATTAAATAATCTTTATTCCGAATTTTATCAAAATTCGTCTAGCCCGATGGACCAACAAAATTAACTATTTAGCATTTACTTCAGGAGAAATAAACTCAGGTGTTTGTACAGGTTTATCCCCGTTCTACTTGCTCTTAAATTTGTTTGATTTGGATATTATAAGAATTGTTGTTCGAGTTATAGGCGAGGTACCATTATTCACATTTAGGACGGACAACGGTCGGATAGCGATAAGATAGTAAAAGCATACACTGATAAGAGATAACATCGAAAATCACTATCGATACAGGGAAATGAACCAAACATTATACATGCCATTTCTAATGCAATTAAAATTTCTAAATCGAACCTTCGTAAATTACGCTTAAAGGATGATTTACGCTAGACCGTTCCGTGTCCGGGCCGGCCCGTTTTCTGGTACAAGAAATCGACGGCCGTCGCGCATCCCCCTGACAAACGGATCGGCCCTGACACGGCCGTTCCGTTCCGTGTATCATCCTTTAGTACGAAAGTGCGTGACCTCGGAGATGTCATTACCAAACTCAAGTGAAGTTGGGCAGGACACCTTGCTAGGCAGAGTCATGGCAGGTGGACCAAAAGAGTATCAGACTGGTGACAAACTGGTTGTTAAAGGAGCGTCGGACGTCCACCGGCTCGATGGGTCGATGATGTGAGGAATATCGCGGATCACTCTGGGAAGAACCGTTACGGGGCCCTGATAAGATCACTCGTTTGACTTTTTGCCTGTTGCGGCATATTTACTGATTAACAGCCTAAGGCATGGTATACACATTGATTAATGTTTAGTGAGAGTCCATATAAATACTAGTGGCTCTGTGAGCTGTAGACCTCGTGAGTGTTTTTTTTTTTTCCAAAACTATGTTAGATATCGAACCTGTAGAGGAGGACAAACCATAGAATTCTTTTTAGATTACTCGACAAAAATATTCGATGTAATCAGAGAACGTGCTCACAATACTTCACGAGAATCTGTTGTGAAATGCGACCCTTAGAGGTGAACAAATCGAAATTCGGCCGCAGAAACACAAAATAATTGATAAAAAAATTATTTTTTTAAATTTTGAAAAAGTGACTCGATAACAAAAAACTATGGAATTACCGCACCTGCTCACAAAATTTCACGAGAATCGGTTGAGAAATGCGACCTGTAGAGGAAAAGACGGCCGCAGAAAAATACGAAATCATTGATACAAAGTTTGTTTTTTCGAATTTCAAAAAAGTGACTCGACAAAAAAATTCTATATAGTTACCAAACCTGCTCGCAAAATTTCACGAAAATCGGTTGATAAATGCGACCTGTAGAGTAGAACAGCCAACGACGTAAAAAAAATTTTTTAGAAATTTACAAAAATTTACTCTACAAATAAATTATATGTAGTCATGGAACCTCTTACAAAATATCACGAGAATCGGTTGAGAAATGCGACCTGTAGAGGAAAGAACGGCCGCAGAAAAAACACGAAATCATTGATACGTAAGTGATACGAAAGTGACTCGACAAAAAAAATCTATATAGTTACCGAACCTGCTCACAAAATTTCACGAAAATCGGTTGATAAATGCGACCTGTAGAGGAGGACATACAAAAATCCGGCCGGACATACGAAAGCATTTTTGTCGAAGCTAAAACAGAGACCTCGTCTTACTCGGTCAACTACTCGCAATAAAATAGAACACTCTTCTATTCTATGAACTCGCACTAAACACTAATCAATGTGTATACCGGCCATTAGTGTAAGGCCTGAGCGGCGTCCAGCGGGGCGGGCGAGCGTGCATATTATTTGTGCGGCGGCGACTCAGGACACCCAGTATGAGTTTCAATTGTTTGACATGCACACCCCGCTGGACGCCCGACACAAGCGTCCACTCAGGTTTTACACTTACTGCTAAAATAATTAAGTCTGTATTCGTTTTCTCAGTTGTCTGGCCTTGCGCTCCTGGGTATAGGAGTGGCGATTCAGTTGAAGATCACCGCTGTGACCGCTCTCATCGATGAGGGCTGGTACGAATTCGGCCCAATCGCTACCATGGTGGTGGGGTCGATCGTGTTCCTGATCGCGTTCCTTGGATGCTGCGGCGCCATCAGAGAGAGCAACTGTATGCTGGTCACTGTAAGTATCACCTTGAAAGGTTAAAGAATGGACTGTTATTTCAGTGCCAATATATAACTTTGTTCACATGCCGTACGACTTCCGTGGAGAGTTCATTCCTATACTAGTCTAATTTTGTTTTTGGAGTCAAAATGTGCAACGTAAGTACAGCTTGACGTTCAGGAAAATTATTGATTGCCTACTTGACACTAAACTTATAATATACTAGTTTTTACTATTGTTCATCGCGTTCAAATTTAATTGCATTTTTTTATTTCAGGCGCTTAACCTAGCGCCTAATCGTTCTTTCATATAATCTCCCACTCCCGTGAGGGATGATTTCCAGGATACAAGCTATCCTACGTATGTCCTTCCCCGTGACTCAACCATCTCCATCACAAATTTCATCTATAAATATGTTTAGCGGTTTAAGCTTGAAGAGGTAACTTATCTCGCTACTTCCCATTCCACTCGTCGAATGTGACCGAGGTATAATACGAGGCCAAGTCCACCAAATATTGTGCGAATGTTGTGCCCTCCTTTAATGTTTATGTTCTCAACTGCCCTTGTATCTGATTCCAGTACTCTATCTTCATGATCGTGCTAATGATACTGAAGGTGGCTCTGGCAACGGTGGTATTCGTGAATGTCGACTCGCTCACTAATAGTGTGAAGAACGAGTTTAACCGCGTCTTCATGAACAATCAGACGGAGTTCCACAAAATTGAAAGTGCGGTAAGATCTAAGTAGTACTTTTATCTGATGAGCGCGGGTTGGCCATGGTAGTGTGACATAATCGAACACATAGACAACGTGAAGTCATAGCACCTACGCTGACGCACACATAGACAATGTGCATGTATAGCTCAACACACAACCGTGTTTCACCAGCGCTCGTGAGATAAAAGTGCTCTAATAAAACTATACAGATAGATATCTATATGAGTAGTAGATATAAGTCTATACCTAAGTCTGTCAGTACTGGTATTAAAGACTTTGAACGCGCCCGTCTTGAAGATCTAGACGCCAAACGCCAGTTCCCTAAAACTCGGCCTAAACCCTCCTAACACCACCACTTATAACAGTGACGGACAGCTTCACTGTGTTGCTTGCGACCGCACATTCAAAACCAAATTCGGTTTTACGAGTCACATTCGCGCCCATGCGCGTAAAGTCTCCGGACCTTAAATATTAAAGGTAAATTTTGCCAGGATGTCGGCGTCGACGGACACGTCTGGGAGGACATCATCATCATAAGTCTTGGACAGTTGGAATACATTAGGTATGCCTAAAGTATTTTACCGACATAGCACTGTGTATAAGCAAGCTGAAGTGGCAGTGGGCGGGGCATATTTGTTGAAGAGCCGATGGCCGATGGGGCAGACGAGTTCTGGAGTGGAGACCGCGAACGACTCGGCCTGTGGGACGACCACCCGCCAGGTGGACCGACGACCTGAAGAGAGTGGCGGGAAGCGGTTGGATGCGGAGAGCTGAGGACCGGGTGTGGTGGCGCGAATTCGGGAAGGCCTATGTCCAGCAGTGGACGACTACAAGCTGAGGATGATGATGATGATGATGAAAGTATTTTAGGTGGTCTGTATAGTGCGTGTTATCTACGAAGGCGTGCCCCTCCACAGGTGACTCATGTGACATAGTGTGGTTATTTCGATAGAAAACCACCAAATTATGACACGCACTATAATATCATTACCGTAAAATACTGTCGTAGAATTCAACATTAGTAGGCTATCAAGTTTATACAAAACAGCCAATCCAATTCACGGATAATACAATGCCTTAAAAATCTGACTTGGTATGACTGTGACTGTTCATGCACGTACTTAGATGGGGTGCGTTTTGTGTACCTATTTTAAAGTGCAATAAATGCGAATCTCATCCTACGCTGTACCTACCTATTTCACCTTATCTTCACCTTATCTATAAGGGCTTGCTTGGGCGACCAGTTAAGGGGAGGTATCCCCAACGCAAATGTCCCGCTCTAACACGCGTGAGTTTACAATTAACCATCCCGGTCTCTACGCAAGCTCTGCGCGCAGTTTTGTAAATATTTAGCTATAGTGATTAAGCCAATCATTTTATCAAAGCAAACCCTGCAAATTTGTCTATAACTATTTACGATCTTTAATTGAGTACAAAAATTAAATGTTAAATATCAGTAATGTAGCCGTAGGATTGAAAAAACATTCCAAAAAGAGGTAACTTCGCGATTTTTTTCTATCGAGTGAAATTTTGACTAGACAAGCCTACTAACTACCTAAAATAAAAGAATGCATTACTAGACCATACCAAAAATTATTTTATGTCACGCCTGGCCATAAACTGGTAATTACCGCACGCTACTACGCGCACGGTAATCCGACTTCCCGGCCAGGGGGAGACATGAAATTTTGTACTTACCACAGGCGATAATAAAGAAAGCCTCAGATCACATACTGATCACCCTTGCTTTCAGCTCGGGCGTCAAATACCTGCGATCCGAGGCATTCTTCGTTTTACCGCCCTTGGTAAGTAATGTACTATTACAGTTCAGATGCTGCGGCCCCGAGGGCCCCACTTCCTACGGCCTGAACATCGTTACCCTGCCTGCAACCTGTTGTGAGGAGGGTAGTACCTGCACACTCCTCAACTCTTTCCCCGGCTGCAACTCCCGCGCTGCTGACTTCATCGGGACATTTTCCACGGCCATTGGGGTTGTGTGCATTGTAGTTGCTGCTTTAGAGGTGAGACTAAAGACCCTGATACACACAAATATAAAATACAAATAGTTTATTTCGCCAATAAGGATACCTACATAGTTTGTTACATTAGTACTGACCCCCACACTAGGCATTGCCTGTCCCGTGGGGATGGTAGATACTTAGATAGTAGATACATATAAATTAACTGCAAAATTAAATTTTCCTAATTCAACATCTTCAATGTACAGTGGGCCAACGAAAATGTTGCACTTTAGTACTTTGTCAAATTAAAGAGGTTTCAAATTTTATGACGTTTCAGTCTAAATATTTCTTAGATTTCGATGTGACAAGATTCTAAGTATGCCCAACATTTTCATGGGCTTACTGTACTACGTGCGCTATAAACGTAAACAGACACTAAGGGCTGTCATGTGTAACGAGACTATGAGTTGTCAATTTGCTTTGCTCTACATTGCTGGCAATTAAAATTTTGTAACATATTAAGTGAAATCGAAATTTTGGTATAATTGCTGCTTTATTGGTGAGGGTCAAAGAGGGATTTACTTATCTTGCGGGACAAAAATTAAAAAGTCGTTTTTATATTTATTACTCCGAAACTCTATGCTGTGCTCAAAAACTGGCATCGCTGACGTAGGAGTTGTACGTTGGCGGTCTTAAACCGCCAAGCTCAAGTGGGACTGGGCAGGCCACGTCTACCGCATGCATCCACAAAGGTGGGCCAAACTGGCCACGATGTGGGTGCCGAATGATGGGCGACGACGTGGCAGACCAAGACGGAGATGGCGGGACGACCTAGACGCATTTCACAACGATTGGCCAGAGATTACTCAAGACTCAAGATCGTGACGAGTGGAGATTAAGAGGGGAGGCCTTTGCCCAGCAGTGGGATACTATATAGGCTCTTAAATATATATATATAATATATATATATATTTATTACTGATTGTTTTCCCTTTTTTCAGCTTGTGGCGGTGGTATTCGGACTTTGCCTTGCAAACCACGTGCGGAACAAGGACAGGAGAACGCGTTACTGAATATTAGTATCCCATCACATATTACGTCGTGATAAGAATCGACTGGAGATGTATGTCCATTGACTATGTTTTATTAAGGGCCTACGTCAGTTATTTTCCACACATTTTAGTACATAGGTATTTTTTACGGGATACTACACTATTGTAAGTAATATACAGGGTGATTAAGGAGACGTGAGCAGGAATCAGGTCGATAATAAGGCCCATGAAACTGAACAAAGTTCCCCTAGGAATATAGGTCGAAATCTGAAAACATAAAAACCTAATTCACATAGTCAATTACGTGACGTGACCAGCCACTATGTATGAAAGTTGATTTCTAATTTTATTATTTCGGCCTATGGTTTCTTGGGGAAAGTTGTTCAGTTTCATGGGCCTGATTATCTACCTGATTCCTGCTCACGTCTCCTGAATCACCCTTTATAACTCTAAATAATCATAGGTAGTCATCATTTAATTTTTTTAATAAAATTAAAACAAATATTATTAATATGTTATTTGTTGCTTCATTTTGACTAATTTACTTCCGTCGTTGTAGGTATTCCAAATAGACACAGAATTACCCAGAATGTATTTTTCCAAAACCAATAAATTTTATTTCTCGTAACGTACTTATCGATAACAGGATTGACGATGTTTTTATTATATCAACCACCAATGACAACATATATTGATACATTGTGTTAAATAAATAAATATTAATATAATATTAAACGTTCATTCCAAAAATCCGGGCGTAGCCTAAACCATCTACCAAAGGCAAAAATTAAACATTATTGGTTCTCCGACGCCTCGGCAACCAGAATTTCTGCTAACGGTCCCCCCTGAGCAAAGGCTCCTCTGTGTACTTCAGTGTCTAAGTTCTGAGTTAATGGTGCTGTCCCTGGTGCATCCTTAATGGTTAACGCCCCCTCCTCATGCGGCTTGGTTTCCCTGGCTTGAGTCTCTGAGGCCTGGGTTTTCTGTTCTGTCACTGATGCATCCTCACTGGTTAAAGCCTCAGGTGGAATGGTAGAACACATGACCCATGGACAGCAATTAGGGTAAATTTGTTCGAGGTCGCCGTTGACGAGATGACACGGTCCATTTTCGTCTACGTATTGAGCGCCGCATCTGGAATTCAGACATCATGCTCATCATCATCATTTTCAGTTCGTTATCACCTACCAGCTGAGTATAGACTTCTCAGCGAGTAAGTCACTGGTCCAAAGAGTAGTCATAAAACTCCTCACTAACTTATATCTGGCTGTTAGTGGCCTGGTGGTTTAGACATAGAACTTAAAGGTCGGTTTTGAATCATTGCTCGTATGAATACCAATGAGTTTTTACCCGACTGCAAGGCAGGGTTATGTGTTTCGCGCGTATCTTGTATGTATGTAATATTCTTTATTACCTGCCATCTTCCAATTCCCTGAACGGACTTTAATGTTTGAGATATCGTTAGATTTGTCTTACCAGCCCGAGTGTTCTTAGAAATGTGACGTCAAAAAAAAACAAAGATGGCGGTCACCAGACACCATTTTGTAAAACAAATAAAAAATAAAGTTGACGAACTATATCATGTGGGGTATCATTGAATAGGTATTTTAAAATGATTATAAGGTTTCTTTAGTCATTAGTTAGTGAAAACAACCGTTTAGGATTTATAACTATTCAAAGTTTAATAGTCGGATCCGCTATCCGCTATGCGCAATCACTCATGTTTGCATTGTCATCGTCATTCGAGGTTTGCTTTACACACGTTTAAGAACTGCAACAGTGGCGGAGCGCCCATACAACCCGATTCCCACCGGATTGCTTTACAAAATCTTGCTACAAACTACTTGCTGTTAATTTAATAAATCATCAATTTATGAATACAAAGTATCCATTACCTAAATACAATTTGATAATACGATTTACTTTAGCGTCATAATAGATTTAAGCTAACCACTACGAAATCTACGCACGCGAATGCCAAACGCAACGCATTTCATAAAGCCAAACAAGCCGGCGGAGTTTAGCATGCCTCCTAGTATCGTGATTGCAATGTTAGGAGTAGGAGGGGTCAACTCAGCTGGTCACGTAGGTGGTAATATAAGACCAGCTAGTTGACCCCTCCTAGTATCGTGATTGCGATGTTAGGAGGGGTCAACTCAGCTGGTCTTCCCAATCGTAAGACTTTAAACACCAAACTTGAGGAATGAAGTTTCCTCTTACTGGCTTTTCCACTTAGTCCAATATCGGATAGCCAGATTGAAAGTAGTTCTTATTGTCCAAAAATACGGTGAAAGTTCAGGTCAAAATAATGGCCAAGCGTGATGGTCAAAGTACGAATAATTTTGAATCGACATTGTAATCGATGCTTGGTTTCCGATTTCAATTAAAACTTTAACTGTGAAGAAAATTATAATTAAATCCAAAATATACAGGCATGTGAAATGATAATTCATCTTTGTGTTAATTCGATAAATTATAACGTTTAATGCACTCAAAAACTACAGCACATTAAGGCATTTTGACGGAGCTCTTCACACGCCGGGAACGATTCTGAGACTGAAGTATAATCGATTAATGAAGTAGTTTTTAATAACTTGCAGATTTTTCTCCTATGCTTTTGGCAGAGGGCAGAGCCGGATCTAGGGCGGGGGGGGGGGGGCATGCCCCGGGCGGCAAGTTTAGGGGGTGGCAAGGGGGCGGCAAATTCGAACTCCTTGACAGGCCAAAATACGTTTTGACAGGACAAAAAATTCCGCGCTCGCTGCGCTCGCGTTTTTTTATGACTTGATGCGTATGATTTGTTATATTTCTCGATTTGCTATGACTTGATGCGTATGAAGTATTTTCCGCATCTGCATTATAATGTCCGAAAATTTTCGTTTCTGGCGCTTCGCCGGCCGCAGCCGCGGCTCGCTCGCTTCGCTCGCTCGGCTCGCGCGCTGTAGGGTTGCAGTTGTACCTAACCACTCCTCCTCGCTTCGCTCGTCGTCGTACCTACACCGACCTGCCCTAGGTACAGGTAAAAAATTATGTTGTGACAATCTCCACCTCTATTCTCCACTTCTACATATTCTACTCTAAGGCAGGTCGGTGTAGGTACGACGACGAGCGAAGCGAGGAGGAGTGGTTAGGTAGAACTGCAACCCTACAGCGCGCGAGCCGAGCGAGCGAAGCGAGCGTGCCGCGGTAGTGGCCGGCGAAGTGCCAGAAACGAAAATTTTCCCATAAAATTATTATTCAACTGACATTCTATATTTTTGATATATTTTACTACTAGGTACTTCCCTATTTCAAAAACCGATAATTTTTAATAACATGTCGCGATAATGTACTGTAGGTATTTTGACTGTAGGTGTTTTGAGTGTAGGTATTTTGACCGTAGGTATATCAAACTTAGGCGAATCGTCCCTTAGGTATTTCATCCGTTAGAGATTTTTAACAGTAGGTATTTCGTTAAATAGGTTTTTTGAACGTAGTATTTCAAACTTCGGTCATTTAAACTGTAGGTTAAATAACTGTTAGGTATTTTAAAAATAGGTATTTCGTACATAGGTATTTTGACAATAGGTATATCAATTTTAGGTATTTTAATATGTAACCCTATCGTGTTTGGGTTCATTGCAATTTTCTCAAAGAGCCTACCTACCCTAGTTGATGACTCTTCAATTTCTAATTTTCGCTCCGGGTTACCCTATAAAAATCTCACGCGCCGCCACTAAACTGCAAGAACCATAGTTGAAACTAAAAAGTCTTAAATAAAAAAATAATTAATTAAGAAACAAAAAACCCGCCTGCACTAAAAATACCAAAACAAGCAATAAAAAGTTTTTGTCAATATTGCATTGTCATCTGAACTAAAAGTGTATTCCTAATTTCAGCTCAATACTAGTTAAGGATAAAATGCAGTCGGAGGCATGGATTTGGCCGAAAATTCTCATTTAATGCTACTCCATGCCTCCGACTGCATTTTATCCTTAACTAGTATTGAGCTGAAATTAGGAATACACTTTTAGTTCAGATGACAATGCAATATTGACAAAAACTTTTTATTGCTTGTTTTGGTATTTTTAGTGCAGGCGGGTTTTTTGTTTCTTAATTAATTATTTTTTTTTGAAATGTATGTACGGAATTGTACTTGATATTTTCTGTAAGTTTTTCGTCTCATTAAGTACAACTGCAAAGAAAATCTAAGGTGTATGTGACGTTGTGTTGTGACGTCTATTGTGTGGTGCACCGGGACAGCATCTGTAAGCTATGTAAGTACGTATAGTTTGTCTTTGAACAGCATGGGACTGTTGCTCATCCTTGTAATTAATTACAATGTGATGAATTGAGGCTAAGGATGAAGATGCTTTGCTTTTTGGTGAGCGTAGGTAAATAAGACATATTTTTGAATATAATTGTAAGACATGATTGAATCAGGGATAAAGGTGAAGGCGTTTGTAAGGTACATCAACAATAGTATCTTATCAAAACCTAAAAAAACTTAGCTGAGTACCAAGAGAGCGTCTAATTGACTGGCAAAAGTCAAACTCTCAAATTAATTAGGCTGGAGATAATAATCATTTTTTAAGGGGAGGTATCCCCAACGCAACTGTCCCGCTCTAACATGCGTGAGTTTACAATTAACCATCCCGCTCTCTACGCAAGCTCTGCGCGCAGTTTTGTAAATATTTAGCTATAGTTATTAAGCCAATCATTTTATCAAAGCAAACCCTGCGAATTTGTCTATAACTATTTACGATCTTTAATTGAGTACAAAAATTAAATGTTAAATATCAGTAATATAGCCGTAGTATTGAAAATACATTCCAAAAAGGGGTAACTTCGCGATTATTTTCTATCGAGTGAAATTCATCAAATCATGTAACTGACTGCGATTTTGACTAGACAAGATCCTCATGTAACAGATATATTTTTTTTAGATTTCAAGACACTATATTCTATGTCTCAGATGGTTTTTAAAAACTCAAAAGTGGTAATACACGGCCTTAAGAAGAATATAATGACTACGGTATGAATGGAATGATAATCAATTGCTATTCGAGATGAGATGACGTCGCTTAGCATCGTTACGACAGTTCTATGAAAATTCGCATCATTTGGACCTGTACCTCTAGTATAGATTTTTTTCTAAACAAAACACAAACGAACAGGTTTGCGTTTATGGCATAAAATTGATACCACCTAAGGCCACCAGAGGCGTGGCCTTACAAAATGAGACTAAACGCAAACGCGTTCGTTTGTGTTTTGTTTCGAAAAAACTTATACTACAGGGTTCTGTGGAGTACTTAACTAGTTAGTACTTTACCATACTTACGTAAACACATGTGTAATGTTCGACGTCAAACACGTGTATTGAGAACACGACTTCTCTGGATAATAATCGCCATAGGGGATTACTTTATTTAAATGTTTCAGGTAGCACCCTTCCTGGTCAGCTGAAACAAGGGACAATCACTCTTAGATTTTTCCAATGTTGGAACCGCCCGCGTGGTCGTGTCGGACGTTTCTCCTGGATTTTACCCAGGCTACTCTCCAAGCGTGCGTCCTTTCGCTTTATTGGGACTGACCTATATATACGTAGTTACAGTCAGCTTCAAAAGAAAGGGACAGTCATTATTTCGCGGAAATATTTTGCGGAAAAGAGACAAAATATCCATTTTAAACTTTGAAGATATATAATTGGGTCATTATTCGCGCGTTCCAACGGCCTCACTTACGTGGACGTTTTTGACGAATTGGCTGCAGATTTTGGGGAAATTGCTAACTACACTCAGGAGCAAAAACAACGGATAACCCCCCCGGTACGGATCCCGTACTTCTACAAAATAACCGAAAACGGCATTAAAATCGTTATCCGAATTCGACAAAAAAGTGACCACAGAAGTGATTTGGAACAAACGCCCAAATACTCGTAATGACCCAATCCTTTTCAGTTATTTTTTTGCTATTTGTTTGAGAATGATCCTTTCTTGAGAAAATTCGAAATGATTGATTCCAATACCAATATTTGGTCTGACATTTGGTCTAGAACTGGCCTTTATAAAATCTTAATTTATTAATCAATTCTAATAAGTCGGGAAGTAATATTATAGCGTCAAAATGCATTTTAATACGATTTATTCAAATTAACAAGTTGATATTTAATAATTGATATTTAACGATTCCTAATACTTGTTAATTTGCATTGTTGCTGTCATGAAATCAAAACTATCATTTTAGGTTCATCAAATACACAAAACACGAAAGTCACTTTTAAAAATCTATCTTTTTTATATTGCGATGGTGGCCAACAAGTATATGGTCAGGCAACGTAACCTGGGAGCAGGCAGAACATTATGTACTATACAAGTATGTAGTATATATAGTCCTCCTCATCGATTTCGATGATGGCGACTCTGACAAACTATGTATGCAGTGCTGTGTTCCTGGAGGTGAGCAAGGTTGCCAGAACTCCCGAGGATGCACTGTGTTGATAGCGAGGGAACTTTTGTCCCTTTTGCTGTCAACACAGTGAATCCTCAAATTTTATACAGGGTCGACAACGCGCACGTGACTGTTCCGAGCCGAGCGTCTATAGGCTGCGGTGTCCGTTTACCATCAGGTGGACCGTACGCTTGTTTGCCACCGTCGTAGTATTAAAAATGGCTGTAGCCGCAAATTTTTGAGAAAACTGTTACTATCAGGTGAGACCAAGGCAAATCGCGTCTCACTTGCCGAACCTAGCCTATCACTTGCTTTGAAATTCTGAGTTGACCTTTATTCCCTTGTTATACGGGTGATACCAGACATTACCCTTATTACAACCAGAGTTACGAAAAGCAATTCACTTGCTAGCAACACGCATATTGTTCCCAATATTTATGGTAGCAAGAATGCCGGGAATTGGAATATTCCCATCCCACAGGATTCGGTGGCCTAAATAGAGAATTATATAAATCATAAAATATCATCAGGATTCTTGTTGCAATAAATAATCCATTTTACAATAATGTACAAACTAAACATAATATTTCATAAGCTAAATACTATACAAAGTATGTAGTGTTGTGTTCCTGGAGGTGAGCAATGTTGCCAGAGCACCCTATAGAGAGCGAGGGACCCTTCTGCTGTCAACACAGTGAATCCTCAAATTGATAAAGGGTCGGCAACGCGCACGTGACTGCTTCGGAGTTGCAGGCATCTATAGGCTGCAGTGTCCACTCTACATCAGGTGAACCGTATGCTAGTTTGCCACCATCGTTGAATTAAAAAAAAAAACGAACCCCCTGACTACCACCTACCCATCCTACCTTTACCTTTTTAAGGCACGAGTGAATAGGCATCTTCTGAGTGAACTCGCTTCATCGTCGGCCTCATCTTTGCCCCCTGGCTAGATGGTGGCCAAGAGCGATCCCTTAATACAAAAAAAACTCTTTTTACAGTCGTATAATTTATGTAAAAATGATTAAACTCACCGAATTCTGCTGGTTTTTCCTCAACAGGGAACAACGCGGTAGCCGCATTAGTGTACCCTGCCGATAGCAGGAAAACTATAGTACACAATCCGTACATGATTAAAGATAAACAACCTTCCTCTAAAAGGCTAACAAACGAACTGACACATAAACTACCTAGCTCACAGAATCTTATACGGAAACAACTTGATCTTGAACTAGAGACTAGGCACATGTTTATTTTTTACGCATTCGGTTAGCATCAAATGTTATACTCACTGTTTTAGTTTCCACTAGTGACCACCAGAGGCGCTGTTCACGTTTTCATACCACTTTCATACATTTTAAGACAAAACGCAAACGCGTTCGAATTAGTTAATGTTTCGAAAAAACTTATACTAGAGCTACTGGGCAGCGCCCGAGATTTGCGCTCTGGCGGGCGGGCATGCTGCGGGGCGATGCCCTGTAAGTGGACGTGACTGGAGTTGTCCGCTCGGTCGTACATGGCCCTTGCGAGCCGACCGATGAACGACTCCAGGCCGGTCCACTTGAGGTCGTTCGCGATAGTGCTGTTACGCACATATCGCGGTGCTGCGACGATGGTGCGGAGAGTCTGCGTCTCCTGCACCCGAAGTCTGCGGCGAGGGCGTACCAGGCCGGTGCGGCGTGCGTGAGCCGCGACCGGACGTATCGGGGGGGCGGGGGGGTAGGGGGGAGTATCGATCGCGGAGAAGCTTCAGACCTTAGATTTACTTTAATGCCACTTGCATTGCACGTCAATTACGGTAATTCTGATAAGAACTGCCAAGTGCCGGTACACTAATGTAGCCAAAACATATTTTATGACATTTTATCGATCTAAGGTGTGCATTTAGCAAAAGTGTTTTAAATTGGTTGATGATATATTTCGTACTTTGTATTTCTGTTACTATTTTTTTTGTATTAAAAAATGTAAGACTGCCTTAAATTTTATGACGTGTAGTCGAGCGAGGGGCCTTTATAACTAAAAGTGTCTTATATATACTTATTTATATTTTATATAATCATTGTCATATAGGCATACGTACAACGTGATGTATTTTCTAAAAACATCAATGGTTGGATTGGATTGCTCTTGATTTCCAGTCCCAATCCCAATTGTATGAATTTTAATTGAATTAGTCCCGAATATGTCAAAACTGACACTACTCTCTTCCCTGAATTGACAGATTCTCCAGCAAACACGATAAAGCACTCAGTTAAACCCTATAAATCTAAACTGTAAATTACGGTTAAGATTATATGTCTTGATTGACTTAATCCAATTTACGGTTACGGCCGAAATTATCCACGAAAATAAAACTTTTGAATCGGTATGGAGTGTTTTAATAAATAATTCGTTCACCTTTGCTTATTTATTCGGCAATAACATTGTGAACGTAACTTTTTTCCTTTGAAAACAAGGTTGTTTTTACAGAAACGGTTGAGGATGTTATATGTTTTATTTCGCTCAGCCTACGGAGCGACGGAACATGAATGCCAATAAGCCAATAACCTGAGGAAAATGAAGAGGCAATTCTGTGATATTACTGCACATGTAAGACGGGAGCTAGAACGATAGGCTGTTGTGCTCATATTGCCAGTGTAATATGGTACCTGGGCTATGCACGACATAAGGAACATTTGAGATACCTACCCCAGCACTGCATTAATAGAATTCATTAAAGACGCAGCAAACAGACGTCACAGACATTGATTTTGTACTTGTATTATATTTTTTTTACAGATCTGTTTAGCTAAAGTTTAGTTTATGTGTCTCCGTGTTTTATTTTTAATTTTGAGAACTTATAAGACCAAAAAAAGTGGAATTCTAAACTTGATTATTTCTGAATTTGGTTTGTCCATACAATAAAATGATCAGGAGACTTGACTCTACAACATATTCATATTCATATTCATATTTATTGATAATATCTAATTACATGTCAATTTTTTTTTTTTCAATACACGTCACTTAATTATGGATGTATATCTCATTTTTGTTGTTCATTAATGTTTAAAATTATTCTGAATAAAGAAATAATGAAT
The DNA here is from genome assembly GCA_951800055.1 of Cenopis cana. Lineage (NCBI taxonomy): Eukaryota > Metazoa > Arthropoda > Insecta > Lepidoptera > Tortricidae > Cenopis > Cenopis cana. The sequence goes on along the minus strand of OX637486.1, from coordinate 2,338,644 downwards.
AACTACACTTAATTATTATTATAATATCTTAAATTAATAAAATAACTCTCTATGGTCATAGAACGCCTGCTCGAGAAGCCATTTTTTTAATTTGCATTTAAATATTGGACCGCTTTGTGAAGCAGTAATGTCACCTGGCAGGTGATTATAGACCTTACGACCCATGGCGTGGCTGAGTTTCCGCGATTTTGCGAGTTTGTAGGGCACTAGCGGGAGTTTACCGGCTCGCACGCTGCGAGTTTCGTACCTCCGTGGAACTTCGTTAGTAGTTGTGGGCGTAGAATCTACCTCGTCTCGTGTGTTTACTGCCATTTGCCAGATTAGCAGCGAGGGTAACGTTAAGATACCCAGCGACTTGAAATGTGGCCTCGCAGAGTCTGATTGAGGGACCCGCGCAATGGTACGAATGGCTCGTTTCTGGAGACGGAAGACCCTCACCCAGTCAGCGGCTCCCGCCCTCAGCTCGACTCCATACTGCAAGTGTGCGTGTACAGAGGTGAAATAACAGGCCCGAAGTATGTCGGGAGGAAGCACTCTGGCCAATCGTTTTAGCACAAAGCACGCTGTTGACAGTTTATTGCACACTTTGTCTATGTGGGAACTCCAAGTGAGGCAGCTATCCAGTTCGAAACCTAGGAATGTAGAACTTGATACTTGGTCGATTACTTTACCGTTAGCCCACACTGATAGAGGTCTCGTTTGCCGACCGGAGAGGTCAAACTGGAGGTGATGCGTCTTTTTAATATTTAAAACAAGCCCGTTGACAGTGAACCACTTGGATACCGATGCAGCGGTCTGATTTAGTTTGGCTTCTAGTTCATCGTTAGTGGGAGCGCACACAACTACAGCCACATCGTCGGCGTACATGTAGGTTTCGCCGCTGCTAATGTCATCTGGCAGGTCATTCAGCAGTAAGGAGAATAAGATATTTGAGACAGACGATCCCTGTGCGACTCCCATGCTAGTGGTCACGGCGTCAGACCGCACCCGACCGCTGTCGGCAACCACAACCTGTGACCTGTTACGCAATAGATCTGTTAACAATGCTAGCGCAGGACCTTCGAAGCCGTAATGACGCAATTTGCTAGCGAGGACTTCGTGGTCCGCGACGTCAAAAGCTTTCGACAGGTCGCAGCAGAGAACTGCGACTTGATTTTTACATTCACGAGCCTCTAATATTTGCCGAACTACAGCTCGTGTTAGCGATGTAGTTGAGCGGCCTTTCCGGTATGCATATTGCCTATCGGATAAAGCATTGGTTGCCTGTAAGAAATCTGTTAGCCTAGAGCTTAGACCATGTTCGAAAATTTTTGCAACCACCGGAATTATCGCTACAGGTCGGTAACCATCGATGTCATCTCTCTTTCCCTTGCCTTTGTAGAGTGGAGCAATGCGGCTTACTTTTAGTGTTTCAGGGAAAACGCCATCTCGAAGACATTGATTGTAGACGGTCGCGAGTATTGGAGAGAGTTCTACTGCTACGGACTGGACTAGAGTCACCGAGATGTCAAAAATGTCTTTAGTTGATTTTTTGGCGAGTCGACAGGTAATAATGCGATGTACTTCGTCCGGAGTGAAAGGTTTGAGCCTGACACAAATTTCCGCTGGCGGTCGCGCGGCGCTCAATGCGGCCAGGGCGAGAGTTAGGTTGGCGGGTGCCGATCCGCAAGCGGCGGCCGCTCCTGCGAACCTGGTGTTCATAGCATCGGTGGCAGCTTTTTTTAGTTTTATGTTTCATCCCGTTAGAGTCGACGATTAAGTCGGTAAAATCAACCTGAGCGTAAAGCGCCTTGCCTTTTTCTCGATTGATTACAGACCACATAGACTTGATCTTATTAGTACTATTATTTATTAGGTTAGAGTAGTACTATTATTTATTAGGTTAGAGCATACTAAAATTTTGTGACATTTGACTGAAACCATTTTTCCCCTAGTTTGCTGCGGGGTCCAAATGGTAGACGACAATTTGCTTATTTATTATTGGAAACCATATTTACTAAATCCTGATCTACGTTCCGTGAATAATTTTATGAATCCACGTATTTACATTCGTATGTTTTGTCATTTTAGCAATCCGCAGGTAATTCATTACCATACCACATACCTTCGGTTATTACCGAGAATAAAAAGCGATTTTTTTACAAGTCGTAGCCTCGTAGGTCTCTTTAATGTGTAGGTAATGTAATGTTTGTTATGTAATTCTCCCGGCTTCGGTTTATGATTACAGCTTATTAAAGTATGCAATTCAATATTAGCAAAGGCTGAACAGTTCATTTAGGTAGATACTTATTATTTTATTCTCTCAAATCTTTTAATAAATAATGACGTATAGGTACATCCTGTTTTTAGAGTAAAGTTTATAAAGTAGTGTCACTATTATTTAGGTATTTCAATGGTTTGTGCTATAATATGATGTTTAATTTATTTTATTTTATTCGTGGCTATTAATGAATAAATAGAGGAACAACCCCAATAAGTCGACTCGGATAAGTAATTAGCTTTAAAAGTTGAAAACGAAAACTTTTAGCGAAGTTTTCGTTGTCTATTCAGTGTTTCGTTTCGTTTGATAAGCGAAGCGCTTGAACGGCAGTCTGGAGTCTGGAGTCACGGAAGTAATTGTGCTTTAGAAATTCACGAGTGTTCAGGACGCTTTCAGTGGTTACGTTGGATGGGACACGACACGAAATAACGTTTTGGTTAAGAAAAATAAAGGGAGATGCTTCTTATTCTCAGTTTGACCTACAAATCCTGACGAGCAACCACCCACCTAAAGTGTCATTCAATGGAACTTGCTAACAATGTAAACAAACCGCCATATTGAAACTTTTAATGAAATATCCAAGATACAGTTATTAAATTTTATGATTAACTATGTATTTTACGGTAACGACTGTTTCAATAGTGCATGGTTTTAATGGTGTTTGATGAGGTGGTGTGAAAATTCAAGGAGAAACAGTGACAAAACAAAGTTACGTCAGCTCTATTGAATGACACTTTAACGGGCTTCTCACACTGAAAGTGAAAGTGTTAAAATTGTAAACGTTTTAGCAACCATGATACCGATGCCTGTAAACATATACTAAATTACAGTTGTATACAAAATGACTTAACAACGTCATTTCCTGGTAATGATTATACCGGAATTTCAAAAGCTTATCGTGAAAATATTGGCTACTCAGTGAATAAACGCCGAAACCTTAAAAATTAATATAATTCCTACCATCACACTGACACGAACGGCGCGCCCTACTAATGCTACTCAAACCCAAATTCTCACATTTAGCGATCTTACGAAACATGAGCTTTATGCTCAACAGCGCAGGGTCGCCTTTGCAATATAATAGCTCAGTAAGATACAAGGACGGCAAAGAACACTCGTCAAATTCCCCTAACCACAGAATCTGAAAAGGGTCGACAGTTTTCCATTCCCGCTGTCTCTGCTCAAATGATAGTCAAATACTCCGTCGGTTAAATCGAATATTGAGATCTGCCGGGGATTTCCATGATTTTCCACGTTACAATTAGTTAGTAAACAGTAAACATATAGGTATTTTTAGGGTTAAAAAATGTTTTCTATCTTCATGGACGGGAGTCAAAATCAGACATCGATAGCGCGCGAAAAAATGGCTCAATACTAATCGAGTACCTACAACTTATGTCGCGCTTATCATCATCATGATGACCATGGGTAAGTATATCAATGGCGGCTCCCGTCTTAAATGGTCTAAATGCTGGAGGGAGCTTAATTTAAACGTGCAGGTGCATTTAGATTTAGTTCAGGCAATTCTATCCATACCTACCCGAGTGTCGATATTGATTTCTGTGTATAAAGTCTAAACGTGGTATAAATATTCATATAGCCTTCCTCACAATAGACAGAGAGCGAGCATTTGAGCTAGTTTACCGTCACGTCAGTTATCTAATTTACTAGAATTGCTCGCTTAATGAGAGTTCCAAACATCTTCCCACTTGTTACCCGGGGCCCTTACACAAAGGAACTTGTAATACTAACGTAAGACTCTTTTCAACTCCTCTTGTTAGAAAGAGACTTCCGCTTGGAATGGGCCGGCGGAACAGTTCTCATTGAATCGCCATTTTACGATCATAACCCGGGTAATGTTTGGTGATTTCACAGAATGTTTCGAAAGGTTGTGCCGATGTTTCGAACTTGATTTTGATTAATTATTTTCAAGGGATCTTATTGATACAACTTGACGATTTTGGATGGATAATAACACAAATAACAGTTCAATATATTTTTTCAAGTTTTTCTACCAAGAATAGAGGTTTTCTCAAGTTCAGTCTATAAAATTGCGAAGATTTAATTTCAAAGTAGGTAGGCACCTTTTACAGATGCAAAAAGTTGATGTTGCTTGCTAATAAAGAGATCGCAACAGGCAGATCCAATGTTCACCAATCGGTGCATGATCAATCAGGTTTTATTAAGTAACAAATTGAGAAATATAAGAATAAGCAAATTCTTAACTTACGCAACCTGTGAACAAATTAACTGCCGAGAAAACCGCCGCTACCAAAGAGTGCAACATAAAACTATTTTACTTTCACAAATACGGGCTAAAAGAAAATTCTCGTCTCCATTGTTGTTTCCGCGTTAATTGGATGAGCATTACTCTGAGCCGTTATTCACAATCTCACTTTAGACGGACCAGTGTAAGTCAGATCTCTGATTTCGCGTATTTATTACGTATCCTGATGTCAAGATACTAGGGTTTAGCGATGAGCTGGGATGAAACTAGTAGTGATTAGCTTGCGCGGCTCCCGTCGGATCCCGCGCTAACTGACTTAGCGTCCGGGAAGATTAGTATCAATATAATCTAATGTTGAATTATAAGTCAATTTTTTTGCAATTTATTCATGTATACTTAATACTTCTCTAGGAATTATTGAACAGACCGGAGACTCCGAGGAGTAGTCGTGTGTTATCGCGCCTCAGCTTGCTGTGTCTAGCCGTGGCCTCATGCTGAGTGGGGATCCTTTTTAACATCTTCTTTTTTAAATTTATTTGTTTTTTTCTTTAAATGTATTTTTTTATGTAATCATGATGTTAAATATACGTATTTTCTTTCTTTTCTCATTTATACCTTATCGCATTATGATCTTCTTTATCACGTGTGTGATTCTGGTACGCGCGAATTTTTGAATACCTTTTTAACAGGCCACATGTAAAAGACAATTCGTGCAAGTTTAATAACCTTAAGACTAGGTGGCGCTATTATTAATTCCGTCAGCTTTCTTCTAAGATGAATAACCACGGACCTGCGTGAGCTCGGAGCTGGTGCAAGGACCGAGCAAAGTGGCGTGCTCGTGTGTCGGAGGCCAAGACTCATTTTGGGTCATCGTGCCAGCCCAGTTAGTTAGTTAGTTTAAGGCCTCAAGGAGTAAGGACTTCCGAGGTATGATTATGAATCAACTAAATATAGTAAGGATAATTAAAACCTACACAATTTCCTGATGATTTATTGACATACCATTCGATGAATTCATGATATTTAAGAAGCAGTAGCGTAAGCTTGGGCGTTAGGACCGGAAGTGTAGGTGTCGATCACTGGTGCTTGTCCACTGACGGACTTCGCTGATGCATAGGCAGAAGATCCTTGATTACTCGCTGGAGCTTGACTGTTTGGAGCCTGTGTGGTTGGAGCCTGTGTCGTTGAAGCCTGGGTGGTTGGAGCCTGTGTGGTTGAAGCCTGGGTGGTTGGAGCCTGTGTGGTTGAAGCCTGGGTGGTTGGAGCCTGTGTGGTTGAAGCCTGGGTGGTTGGAGCCTGAGTGGTCGATGGGCACACTTCAGTACCGCAACAAACGGGGTAGTTTTTGGTCAAGTCGACTTCAGATTTTATGCAGCCAGGATTTATGCCAACAGCTCCACAACTGTGTAAAGAGTTGATATCGGTAAGAGACAGATTTATAGTAGAAATTATTTAAAATGTCCGACATTTTATAAAACTTGTCATTGGACTTTGAGCCTTCACGATTAGACAGTAAAGTCGCTTTTTGAACGGCTTAATTTGATACAACTCGGACATTTCAAATAATTTTAAGTATACATGATAAATGTTCATTTTCGTTTGAAACAGACAAATCTTCTGCGGTCTTATGCCTTGGTCACACGTACCGAGCAAAACGGGCGAGACAGTAAAATTAGTATGGATGTGTTACTCGGCCGAGTAAAACTTCCATACTAATTTTCTACGGTACGTGTGACCAAGGCATTAGTAAAGTTGCAGATGGAGTTCATACGAGTATAGGGGTTGAAATAAAATAAATAACGAGATTTAAGGGGAGGTATCCCCAACGCAACTGTCCCGCTCTAACACGCGTGAGTTTACAATTAACCATCCCGCTCTATACGCAAGCTCTTGCGCGCAGATTTGTAAATATTTAGCTATAGTCATTAAGCCAATCATTTTATCAAAGCAAACCCTGCCAATTTGTCTATAACTATTTACGATCTTTAATTGAGTAGAAAAATTAAATGTTTAATATCAGTAATATAGCCGTAGTATTGAAAATACATTCCAAAAAGGGGTAACTTTGCGATTTTTTTCTATCGAGTGAAATTCATCAGATCATGTAACTGACTGCGATTTTGACTAGACAAGATCCTCATGTAACACATATATTTTTTTTTGATTTTAAGACACTATATTCTGTCTCAGATGGTTTTTAAAAACTCAAAAGTGGTAATACCCGGCCTTAAGAGGTTTTTTTACACACCACAGTGTGTCAATAAAATGTGTTCTATCTACTTACTTACGTACTTACCTTACACGTGAAGTCTCGTTGCTTTTCCGGCAAAGGTACACTACGCAGCTGTCCCCTGGATAATATGGCTCATCGTAGGGCAACACCCGGTTCAGGTCTTTGATATAGCAACCTTCTTGGTCCGCTGAAAACATATTGAAATTATAAATATATTTTACGAGCTTTTTAAGAAAAACTAAAAATGGGACCTTTACACCTCTCCCTACCCGATAGCTCCACCCCCATTCACCAGTAAGTACTATTAGTAGGTATGTACTTTATTATTTAGGACATCTTACTTTAAACATTTTTTTATACAAGTACCTCATAAATAAATAAATAATTTAGACCTACGCGATGATACCATATCAAATATCAGTCGCTTTTATTTCGCTAATATCCATAACACGTATATAAATCTCACACAGGATAACACGTATCTCGCGTTAATTTTTCGGTCTAGCTTGCGTATTAAAAAGTAATAGATAATTTTGGCACTAGTAGCCTGCGCCGTATTTTGCGATTAGGTGAGGTGGTGGTTTGGTGGCTCTGAAGCGGGCAGGACTTTTTTTTCGGAATCATATGATTGTGAACAGGAAAACCAAACATTTTCAAATTCGGAATAATAACTAAAGGATGGGAAAAGTATAGGGATAGTACAGGGATAGTAACTGACAGTCAACTAAATGATGTAAAAATGTCTTACCAAACTCAGGGGGCTTCGGCTCCGGTAGGTATATTGCTACTGCGGCATAAGCCACTGACACCAAGGCTAGAAAACCAACAATTCTCAACATTTTGAACGATATTTCCTACCGAAGCTAATATCACACAGAGTCCTTAATAAATACACATCTCTTTTTATACTCCGATACAATTCCATCTGTCTATATGAGCAAAAAGGCCAAACAACCAAGCTGACATGGAATTTAAAGACTTAACAGAATGTGTTGAGTGTTGCAAATGGGTTGGACTTAACTTATTGTTGCCATCCATATTTTTATAATTTAAATATTTGGACAAATGCTACTTAAACATAACTGCGTCAATTCTTCCGCAACGCAACTTAAGTCAATAAGTCTAAAGTACATAGTAACGCTATATAACTTGTAATAAAACTTAGGTACTCGTACTTAGTTTTTAAATTATAAGGTGACGTTATACTTAATAATACGGTGACAATTTCACTTAAAATATTTTCATTTCATTTCAAAACTTTGAGTGAAAAAGCTCTCTACTATAGAGTACTCCGTTTTTTAGGGTTCCGTAGTAAACAAGGAACCCTTATAGTTTCGCCATGTCCGTCCGTCCGTCCGTCCGTCCGTCCGTCCGTCCGACCCCCGTTTTTCTCAGTAACCGTTAGTGCTAGAAAGCTGTAATTTGGCATGAGTATACATATCAATGACGCCGACAAAACGGTAGAATAAAATCTTGAAAAAAAAAATTTTTTAGGGTACCTCCCCTACATGTAAAGTGGTGGTGCAATTTTTTTTTTCTGCCGAACCCCATCGTGTGGGGTATCGTTGGATAGCTCTTTCAAAAATATTATAAGGTTTCTAAAAGCATTTTTTGATTAAAGAATAGGTTGGCGTGATATTAAGCTTTGAAGTGATGATTTTTGTTATGGTCAAGTGTCCCCCCCCCCCCCTGCCAGCTAAACGGTGGCTACTAGGCATGTGAAAAAAATCATGGTAGTAGTATATACAATGAATTTAAAAGGAAAACTATCGCAGCTAAGTAGACATTACTAGTTAACGAGTAATAGTCGAACTTCAGAAATGTACTTTGCAAAAGCAAACCTTCGTACAATTTCCATTGATACCTTAGATAATGTTGTTAATTCTGTCAAAAACATAGTAAATATAAGTTTGCGAACTTTTTAGTCCTCATAATGTAACGGGTGGACGACTACGGAACCCTACCTTGCGCGTGGCCCGACACGCACTTGGCCGGTTTTATGTATAAACATCCATTAGTAAAATATGCACTTATATAAAAAAAAAAACTATCAGACTTTTGAACAAACGAATCTCTACAAAGTCCAGCCTGACAGTTTTAATATTTTACGAGTTTATGATTAACTAAGGTTCCGTAGCAAATTCATGTACCAGTGTACTGTACCTATGTAAATATTTTTTCTATAAAATACTATAATAGTACATAGTTCTACGCAAGAAAGAAATGAAGGCGCCAAAAATTTTAGCATGACTAGTAAACTTTATTTTACTAAACGGTTAAAACTCACGTATTAATTGTTCGTTGTTTTAACCGTTTAGTAAAATAAAGTTATACCATGTCTCACGAAAGTTTAAATTCAAGTATGACTAAGTAAAGTACGTTCCACTTTAGACGACGAAAATTACTTAAAGCCAGCCATTACAAACATCCATTGATGAGCTGTTTTCTTCAAGAGCAACATTTATGTTATTCTGTAAGGAGACATATGTGCGCGAATTTAAATAAACCCTCAATTAAGGGAAGCAGTTATATCATAGGAACTTATGATTCAATTTTGTCACCCATATTGATACTCATCATCATCATCATCATCATCATATCAGCAGAAAGACGTCCACTGCTGGGCATAGATCTCTCCCAAAGAGTGCCACAATGACCGCTCCTGCGGACTCCCGCGACCTTTACCAGGTCATTAGTTCACCTTGTGGGGGGTCTATCCACGCTGCGCCTTCCGGTCCGTGGTCGCCCCTCGAGAACCTTTCGGCCCCAACGGCCATTCGTTCCACGTGCAATGTGCCCCGTCCACTACCACTTAAGTTTAGCCATCCGAAGGCCTATACATTATTATTTTTTTCTTCTTCAGATAGGTGTGCGCGAATTTAAGCAAACCCTCAATTAAGGGAAGTAGTTGTTAAATTATGTCATAGGAACATATTAGGCAACTTCCTGACTTGTCGGTGCGGAGGCGGCACGTTATGAGAAAACTGTCAAATGTCAGTGTCAACTGTCAGTCAACTCAGTATGGCTTGTTACTACGCCCCTACATTTAAATGTGTGCTTCCTGACTGGCGCGGGATGCGCGGTAGCGGGACGATACGAAGGCAGTACTGGCCCACTTCTCCGCATGATATTACTACTGCGCAAATGTAATACTGACAGTATTCCGTCAAGTTGGAAACTTTGCGTCGTCGTAAGTTTACGTCAAAGAAAAAACTGTCACATATCGATCCCGCCCCGCCGAGTCAGGAAGTCGCCTTAGTTATTCAATTCTTCGTGACCATATTGAAACTACATGTAAGGTACATAATGTTTTCTTATAGTAACGGAATTCCCGTGGTCATATATTATATCAGAAATGAACACGGTGATTACGTAATGAGATACGTGGAAACGAAACGTATCAATAAGGAAAATCAATTTACCTTCCTTTGTAGTTTGTAACAATTATGTTTGGATATTCAAGGGATATATTTATGAAGTAGGTATCAAAACAATTAGTATTATTTGAAACTAAATTAAAGTTATGAATTTATGATATGATATTTATTTTGAATAAAAGTGTTAGTGTATTGAAATTGTCGCATCTCAAAATGGTTATTATGATATGTTGCAAAAAGGGTAAAGCGAATGACAACAAGTAGGGTGACTGTATCTGTCTGTCTGTTTGTTACTTCTTCATGCTTAAACCGCTGAACCAATTTAGATGGGAATGCGTAATGTATGTCTCAAATTGACCCTCCGTATAACAGTAAAGCTATGCGTCATGGAATTGACTAGCGATGAGCAGTAAAGTTGGCGGGAACATTGTTTTTTTTTACTAAGAAAGTGGCTAAGTGGTGGCTAACACACCATTGCTCAGGACAAGTAAAAAGTGACCACAGCCGTCACGATTCTCTGCCATGAGGATAAGAAGATTATGAATTTATACCTATTATGCCACTTATGAAAGAGCCGTATGTATGATAAGATTTAGGTTTATAACACGTTTTTCCTTCGACAGTTAATGTATTCCAGGCTTTTAAACAGAAAACTTCCGTGAGTCTCAGACATATTGAAACATATTGACATATTGGCAGCCGCGCGCTACATGCGCTCGCGCGCAGTGTTAAGCGCGAGGCCGCCGCGACACTTATTACGTGAGTGACACTTATTAGATTTCAATATTCCAGGGTTTTTAATTTGCTCCTAGTCATAGACCCCTTTCAAAATCTCAAAGGGAGCACGGACCCTTTAATATACTAGGTACTTATACATCTTAACGCATTATGATGTATCTTCTTTATCCCATTATCCCGTGGTTCCGCTTCGGTCTTGGGCAATTTGGGTTACTATGTATAATGATGGATATGCTTTTAAAAATTATAAGGCCTTTAGGAGTAAGGAAGGATAATTAAAACGGACACATTTTCATGATCATTTTAATGACATGCCATCTGATGTATATCTAATTTAAGAAGCAGTAGCGGAGGCCTGGGCGTTAAGACCTGCACGGCTAGCACAACTGTCACTGCGACGCGACGCGAGTAGAGAAAAATATATCCTCCTCTTTCTAATTCACACAGTTCGAGCGAGACAGGAATCGCTGAGTCGCGCGAGACACGACTTGACAGCAAGTTGTGCTAGCCCACCTGAAGTGTAGTCCACTGGTGCTAGTCCGCTGACGGACTTAGCTGATGCGTAGGCATAAGATCCTTGATTACTCGCTGGTGCTTGACTGGTTGGATCATGTGTGGTTGGATCCTGGGTGGTTGGGGCCTGGGTGGTTTATGGGCACACTTCAGTACCGCAGCAATCGGGGTAGTTTTTGGTCAAGACGTCTGCAGATTTTGTGCAGCCAGTATTTATGTAAACTGCTCCGCAACTGTGTAAAAATTGTTATCGGTAAGAGACAGACTAGCATGATAAATTTATTTTACTAAACGGTTAAAACTCACGTATTAATACGTATAAGTACGTAGTGTGCAATCGGCGCGGGTCGCAGACGCACTCATCCTGAGGAAGAACTCCCGAAGAGTTCGAAACATGTCGCCCGAAGTGACAATTAATACGTGATTTTTAACCGTTTAGTAAAATAAAGTTATAACATGTCTCACGAATGTTTAAATTCAAGCATGATAAATGTTCATTTTCGTTTGAAAGAGACAAATCTTCTGCGGTCTTCGTAAAGTTTATCTCTCTCTACTTATATTCAGGTGGAGTTGATATAATGGTTGAAAGAAAATAAATAACGAGATAAGAGGATTTAACACACCAAAGTGTGTTAATAAAATGTGTTCTATCTACTTAATTTTCGTTTGAAAGAGTCAAATCTTCTGCGGTCTTCGTAAAGTTTATCTCTCTCTACTTATATGCAGATGTAGTTCATACAGAAGTTGAAATAAAATAAATAACGAGATTAAAGAGGATTAATCAAATTATTTTACTCGTACACACCAATGTGTATAGTCTTGTTGCTCTTCTCGCAAATGTACATTTCGCATCTGTCCGTTCCATAATATCGCTCATCGTAGGGCAATACCCGGTTCAGGTCTTTAATATAGCATCCTTTTTGGTCCGCTGAAAATATATTGTAATCTATAAATATTTTTTACGAGTTCTTTACGAAAAACTAAAAATGGGACCTTTACACCCTTCCCTACCCGGTAGCTCCACCCCCATCTATCAGTACTTCTAATATTGTTTTAGAACATCTTACTTCAAATATTTTTTATACAAGTACCTAATAAATGAATAAATAATTTAGACCTACGCGATCCATACTTTGTGAATGCTGTTTACCAATTTTTAGATTTTTAAACATTTTGGAGACAAAAACTGACTATCAAGATATTTATCGGCGCAGGAAAACATCGTGAGGAAACCGGTCTAATCCCAAAAAGGTCACACGACTGTCCAAAAAAAGGAGTGTAATGTTTTTGCTCTCTAGGTTGAAAGTTAGATTGCAGTCGCTTTTATTTCGCTCATTATAACACGTATCTAAATCTCACACCCGATAGGTATCTATCGTTAAATTTTTTCGGTCTAGCTTGCGTATTAAATACCTAAGTATTAATTTTAGGCACTAGTGCCTTCGCCGTATTTTGGGATTAGGTGTCAGAGCGGGTAGGACTTTTTTTCGGAATCACATGATTGTGAACAGGAAAACCAAAAAATTTCAATTTCGGAGAAATAACTAAAAGATAGAAAAGGTATAGGGATAGCACATGACAGGGATAGATATAACCGATACGATTATGAAATAAACTGACAGTCAACTAAATAATGTAAAAAATGTCTTACCAAACTCAGGAGGCTTCGGCTCCGGTAGGTATATTGTTACTGCGGCATAAGCCATTGACACCAAGGCAAGAAAACCAACAATTCTCAACATTTTGAACGATATTTCCTACCGAAGCTAATAATTATCACAGAGGCTTTAATAAATACACATCTCTTTTATACTCCAATACAATTCCATCTATCTCTGAGCAAAAAGGCCAAACAACCAAGCTGACATGGAATTTAAAGTCTTAACACAATATCTTGAGTGTTGAAAATGGGTTGGACTTAACTTATTGTTATTGTTGTGTGTAAAACGACTCACAGCTCTGGGCTGCTACCACGAACGGCATTCGAAATTTTCTCACTCTGTTGCACTTGCAAGTATGCACATAAGTGCGACAGAGAGAGAAAACTTCGTTTGTGGTTCGCGGTAGCAGCCCTGGCCGTAAGGTAGATTCTTGCTTGCGTTCATTTGACAGCATTTGGCCTTACAGTTTTGAACGTACTATACAATCATAATGTTGTGTCTTAAGGGAAGGTATCCCCAACGCAAATGTCCCGCTCTAACACGCGTGAGTTTACAATTAACCATCCCGCTCTCTACGCAAGCTCTGCGCGCAGTTTTGTAAATATTTAGCTATAGTGATTAAGCCAATCATTTTATCAAAGCAAACCCTGCGAATTTGTCTATAACTATTTACGATCTTTAATTGAGTACAAAAATTAAATGTTCAATATCAGTAATATGGCCCTAGTATTGAAAATACATTCCAAAAAGGGGTAGCTTCGCGATTTTTTTCTATCGAGTGAAAGTCATCAGATCATGTAACTGACTGCGATTTTGACTAGACAAGATCCTAATGTAACACATATATTTTTTTTAGATTTTAAGACACTATATTCTATGTATCTATAAAAAAAAAAAAAAAAAAAAGGATGCTTTTGAGGACGATCGAGAACAGAAGAGGAAATATGCTGGGGCACCTGATACGACATGACAATTTCATAAAAACTATTATCGAAGGCAAGATAGAGGGGAGGCGAGGCAGGGGAAGACCGCGACGTGCGTTTATGGATCAAGCTAAAGAGAAGGTCAATGTAATGTCGTATCAGGAGCTCAAAGCATTGGCAGAGAACAGAACGGAATGGCGATTACTCCACCGACAAGAGCTAGGCTCTTAAATATATGATGATGATATTCTATGTCTCAGATGGTTTTTAAAAACTCAAAAGTGGTAATACACGGCCTTAACGGAATTCCCGTAGTATGGAAACGAAACGTTTCAATAAGGAAAATCAATTTACCTTCCTTTTAAACTTGTAATTTTGTAAATTAAAACTTGACATGAATTAATTAACATCTATTTATTTCTGTGTTTTTATTAATTATTCATTGACATGTTAATTTAATTTTATTGTAATTTAATTTTAATTTCACATTCTAGTCATGAATTCAAATTTAATTTAATTTAATTTAATCCAATTTGCAGCATTTTTAATTTAATAAAATTGTAATTAATGTGTTACTGTTTTTTTTTTTTTTTTTTTTTTTTTTTGTTTTAATTACATAGGCATTTTAATTGAATGTGTTATACTCATCCGGTCCAAGACATTCTGTTTATTTTCTGTTTGTTGTATGTTATTATTATTATTGTGTAACGTATACTAACAGTAGTTGTAAGATTTTTAATTTGTATCCACTAACACTTAATGGGCAATGCCTGAAATAAACGATATTGAATTGAATTGAATTTGCAATAAATGTTTGGATATGTAGTAGGTATGTATCAAAACTATTTGTATTTTAGCCGACTTCAATATTTCAAAAGAGGAGGTTCTCAATTCGGTTGTTTTTTTTTTAAAGTTTGTTACTCTATTACTCCGTCATGTCTGAACCGATTTTAAAAATTCTTTTTTTGATTGTAAGTATATGTATCCAAGTTGGTCTCGTTTCTGTCAGAACGCGTTTCTGATGATGGGATCCATGAGGAATCGAGGGAACTCCTCAAATCTTAAAGGCAAACATCTAGCGATTTTTGTATTTTTATCAACAAATCAAGCATTTTCATACAAAAATGAGACATTTGATGAAGAGGAACTGCTGATGATGATCAGAACAGAACTCTTCAACGACGAAAAGTTCACGTTTGGCTTATTGTCCTCTTTGATGTGATTGTTAAGCAAGTTAGATTTTCAAGACAATCATTTGTCAAGCTCGAGTTCTGATGATGGGATCCATGAGGAATCGAGGAAACTCCTCAAATGTTAAAGGCATACATATAGTGATTTTAGTATTTTCATAAATAAATCAAGCATTTACATTTAAATAAGTGACATTTGATGAAGTGGTGATGATGACTCCTGATGATGATCAGAATGAAACTCTTCAACGACGCATAGTTCACGTTTGGCGATTTGTTCTCTTCGTTATGTTTGTCAAGCAAGTTAGGTTTTAAAGACACATTTTTGTCAAACTTGAATTCTGATGGTGGATTCCATGAGGAATTGAGGGTACTTACTCTTCTACCATTATAAACATACTTATAAGCTGAGTAACTCAGGTAACACAATTGTTTCTAACATATTCACCAGCTGTTACCTGGATATTGTATCCTCCATTCCAAATATATAAAGGACCGGACGACGTAGTAATTAAATAGACACTGACTACCAACTTTGTGCTTGTTAGATTTAAGCAATTTGAATTTTTACCATTTCATTTAATTAATTACCAGTTTAATTTTATTTTTTTAAATTTTGAACATGTTTGTAATGTTAATGGGATTATTACCTGAATAAAGAATTATTTTATTTATTTATTTTATTTATAGCCTTTTTTATTTAATTGTATGGAATCTAAGAGTGCACCATCTAAGTATAATAATCTTTCACCGGCCTCCCCCATTGAAGTCGTTTTTTTTTCTTAAAAATTATTTCCAAAAATAAAGTTATGATATGATATTATGTATTTTAAATAAATAAGTGTTAGTCGCGTTTATTAAAATTGTCGCAACTAAAAATGGTTATTATTATAATATGTTTTAAAAAGGGTTATCTAAGCGAATAACAACAAGAAGGGTGACTTTGTCTGTCTGTGTTATGTTACTTCTTCATGCTTAAACCGCTGAACCGATTTTGATGAAATTTGGTATAAATATAGGATAGTTTTTATCCCGAAAAATATCGCTTACATACAAACATATATATTTGAAAATATTGCTAAATGGAATCCCCACTCAGCATGATGCAACTGGTTAAAAATGGTTAGGGGGTAAAGCCTATGATTCTATCGAATGGTTTCAGTGGAAACGCGGCCTTATTGATCAAGTATTCGCGTCTCCGCTCCGTTTCTCCTTAGTCGAAACGCACCTTTACTTTGTATATTAATACTTTACTTCCATTAGGTACTCGTACTCAATAACAAGCTGGTTTTCCATTAATAAAAATAAATAAGTACCTCATACCTATAACAAGAACAGGCCATCTAAACCGCGGCTTAGACTAGTAAGAACTTGCGTGCAATTTCCAGTGGATTCTCATTACAATGCGGGTTTTGATAGTATTCATCTTACTTCGTTAGACCGCAACCCCGCAATGTAGACTACTACTACTGTAACTTGCAAGCAAGTTCCTGTTCCTACTAATGTTAATCGGCTTTAACATCATCACGTTTTTCTCGAGCACAA
The DNA here is from genome assembly GCA_951800055.1 of Cenopis cana. Lineage (NCBI taxonomy): Eukaryota > Metazoa > Arthropoda > Insecta > Lepidoptera > Tortricidae > Cenopis > Cenopis cana. The sequence continues at coordinate 2,321,977 of OX637486.1, read as the reverse complement.
GGTCATTATAATCCTATTTAAATTGAAAGTCGCAATGATTGTATTGACTTCATTTATTGGTGTTACCTTTGCATCTGAGTATACTGATCTCCGTGATCATATTGTCTAGTACCATTTTTGTTTTGTAGCTAAGCAGCTGTGTAAACAAGATTGTCATACATGATCGCTATGGATAAAATAATAATTGTTTATTTAACTCTTTTGGCTACAGTTAATGGCGCTGTGAATTTTCTCCCGTACGTCGAAAAACCAGCTGAGTTTGGTATGTTAAATGAAAAATGCTCCAAGTGTGTTCCATTGTTTCGTTCGGCATTTGTTTTTTAGTTAGTAGTGATAAATGCACGATAAATGTCGTGTTGATTTTTTGGTTCACCATTATTTTAAGGGTAGCATTTAACGAACCACCAAATTAATTGCCGAATGATGCCCTAAAAAATACATTCGATTACCAAAAATACTAGATTCGCACCAAATTTTCAACTCCATTTAAATATAAAGTGCAACTCGAAGAAGTAACATGTCGATAACCTATTAAATTAAATTGTTACCAAATAAATTAGTCTCTACCCAAAAATACTTAATGATCACCTAATTTCAAACACCAAATTTCATATAATTCGCATCCAAATATAACTGGGATCGTAATCCTATTAAAATTAATTACACCCAAATAATTCTTTCGATACCCAGAAATACTACATGATCACCTAATTTCAAGCGTCATTTGTTTCATCAAATTAATATCTAGTCTATAATACCGGATCTACGCAATGTAAGAAACGCAAGCGTCATGTTTCGGATTCATCGAGCGACATGTGTCGGACCGACACGCGACATGTTCGGGCTCATCGAGCGACATGTTTCGGACTCACACGCGACATGTTTCGGATCCAGCGACATGTCTCGGACCCATCGAGCGACATGTGGGTGTCATCGAGCGACATATTTCGGACTCACACGCGACATGTTTCGGATCCAGCGACATGTCTCGGACCCATCGAGCGACATGTTGGGGTCATCGAGCGACATGTTTCGGACTCACACGCGACATGTTTCGGATCCAGCGACATGTCTCGGACCCATCGAGCGACATGTTGGGGTCATCAAGCGACATGTTTCGGACTCACACGCGACATGTTTCGGATCCAGCGACATGTCTTGGACCCATCGAGTGACATGTTGGAGTCATCGAGCGACATGTGTCGGACCGAAACGCGACATGTTCGGGCTCATCGAGCGACATGTTTCGGACTCACACGCGACATGTTTCGGATCCAGCGACATGTCTCGGACCCATCGAGCGACATGTTGGGGTCATCGAGCGACATGTTTCGGACTCACACGCGACATGTTTCGGATCCAGGGGCATGTCTCGGACCCATCGAGCGACATGTTGGGGTCATCGAGCGACATGTTTCGGACTCACACGCGACATGTTTCGGATCCAGCGACATCTCTCGGACTCATCGAGCGACATGTTGGAGTCATCGAGCGACATGTGTCGGACCGACACGCGACATGTTCGGGCTCATCGAGCGACATGTTTCGGACTCACACGCGACATGTTTCGGATCCAGCGACATGTCTCGGACCCATCGAGCGACATGTTGGGGTCATCGAGCGACATGTTTCGGACTCACACGCGACATGTTTCGGATCCAGCGACATGTCTCGGACCCATCGAGCGACATGTTGGGGTCATCGAGCGACATGTTTCGGACTCACACGCGACATGTTTCGGATCCAGCGACATGTCTCTGACCCATCGAGCGACATGTTGGGGTCATCGAGCGACATGTTTCGGACTCACACGCGACGTTGTGGTTACCGAGTGACATGTTTTGAACTAACACGCGACATGTTCGGGCTCATCAAGCGACAAGTTTCGGATCCAGCGACATGTCTCGGACCCATCGAGCGACATGTTGGGGTCATCGAGCGACATGTTTCGGACTCACACGCGACATGTTTCGGATCCAGCGACATGTCTCGGATCCATCGAGCGACATGTTGGGGTCATCGAGCGACATGTTTCGGACTCACACGCGACATGTTTCGGGTCCAGCGACATGTCTCGGACCCATCGAGCGACATGTTGGGGTCATCGAGCGACATGTATCGGACTCACACGCGACATGTTTCGGATCCAGCGACATGTCTCTGACCCATCGAGCGACATGTTGGGGTCATCGAGCGACATGTTTCGGATTCACACGCGACGTTGTGGTTACCGAGTGACATGTTTTGAACTAACACGCGACATGTTCGGGCTCATCAAGCGACAAGTTTCGGATCCAGCGACATGTCTCGGACCCATCGAGCGACATGTTGGGGTCATCGAGCGACATGTTTCGGACTCACACGCGACATGTTTCGGATCCAGCGACATGTCTCGGATCCATCGAGCGACATGTTGGGGTCATCGAGCGACATGTTTCGGACTCACACGCGACATGTTTCGGGTCCAGCGACATGTCTCGGACCCATCGAGCGACATGTTGGGGTCATCGAGCGACATGTATCGGACTCACACGCGACATGTTTCGGGTCCAGCGACATGTCTCGGACCCATCGAGCGACATGTTGGGGTCATCGAGCGACATGTATCGGACTCACACGCGACATGTTTCGGATCCAGCGACATGTCTCTGACCCATCGAGCGACATGTTGGGGTCATCGAGCGACATGTTTCGGATTCACACGCGACGTTGTGGTTACCGAGTGACATGTTTTGGACTAACACGCGACATGTTCGGGCTCATCAAGCGACATGTTTCGGATCCAGCGACATGTCTCGGACCCATCGAGCGACATGTTGGGGTCATCGAGCGACATGTTGGGGTCATCGAGCGACATTTTGGGGTCATCGAGCGACATGTTTCGGACTCACACGCGACATGTTCGGGCTCATCAAGCGACATGTTTCGGACGCATCCAGCGACATGTTTCGGATCCAGCGACATGTCTCGGACCCATCGAGCGACATGTTGGGGTCATCGAGCGACATGTTTCGGACTCACACGCGACATGTTTCGGATCCAGCGACATGTCTCGGACCCATCGAGCGACATGTTGGTGTCATCGAGCGACATGTTTCGGACTCACACGCGACATGTTTCGGATCCAGCGACATGTCTCGGACCCATCGAGCGACATGTTGGGGTCATCGAGCGACATGTTTCGGACTCACACGCGACATGTTTCGGATCCAGCGACATGTCTCGGACCCATCGAGCGACATGTTGGGGTCATCGAGCGACATGTTTCGGACTCACACGCGACATGTTTCGGATCCAGCGACATGTCTCTGACCCATCGAGCGACATGTTGGGGTCATCGAGCGACATGTTTCGGACTCACACGCGACGTTGTGGTTACCGAGTGACATGTTTTGGACTAACACGCGACATGTTCGGGCTCATCAAGCGACATGTTTCGGATCCAGCGACATGTCTCGGACCCATCGAGCGACATGTTGGGGTCATCGAGCGACATGTTGGGGTCATCGAGCGACATTTTGGGGTCATCGAGCGACATGTTTCGGACTCACACGCGACATGTTCGGGCTCATCAAGCGACATGTTTCGGACGCATCCAGCGACATGTTTCGGATCCAGCGACATGTCTCGGACCCATCGAGCGACATGTTGGAGTCATCGAGCGACATGTTTCGGACTCACACGCGACATGTTCTGGCTCATCCAACGACATGTTTCGGACTCAACAGGTGGTGGTTCTGGCGCTTCGCCGGCCGCTACCGCGGCACGCTCGCTTCGCTCGCTCGGCTCGCGCGTTGTATATATATATATATATATATATATATATAACACATTTTGAGTCCGAAATATGTCGCTTGATGAGCCCGAACATGTCGCGTGTTAGTCCGAAACATGACGCTCGATGACCCCAACATGTCGCTCGATGGGTCCGAGACATGTCGCTGGATCCGAAACATGTCGCTGGATGCGTCCGAAACATGTCGCTTGATGAGCCCGAACATGTCGCGTGTGAGTCCGAAACATGTCGCTCGATGACCCCAACATGTCGCTCGATGACCCCAACATGTCGCTCGATGACCCCAACATGTCGCTCGATGGGTCAGAGACATGTCGCTGGATCCGAAACATGTCGCGTGTGAGTCCGAAACATGTCGCTCGATGACCCCAACATGTCGCTCGATGGGTCCGAGACATGTCGCTGTATCCGAAACATGTCGCGTGTGAGTCCGAAACATGTCGCTCGATGACCACAACATGTCGCTCGATGGATCCGAGACATGTCGCTGGATCCGAAACATGTCGCATGTGAGTCCGAAACATGTCGCTCGATGACCCCAACATGTCGCTCGATGGGTCCGAGACATGTCGCTGGATCCGAAACATGTCGCTGGATGCGTCCGAAACATGTCGCTTGATGAGCCCGAAACATGTCGCGTGTGAGTCCGAAACATGTCGCTCGATGACCACAACATGTCGCTCGATGGATCCGAGACATGTCGCTGGATCCGAAACATGTCGCGTGTGAGTCCGAAACATGTCGCTCGATGACCCCAACATGTCGCTCGATGGGTCCGAGACATGTCGCTGGATCCGAAACATGTCGCTGGATGCGTCCGAAACATGTCGCTCGATGGGTCCGAGACATGTCGCTGGATCCGAAACATGTCGCGTGTGAGTCCGAAACATGTCGCTCGATGACCCCAACATGTCACTCGATGGGTCCGAGACATGTCGCTGGATCCGAAACATGTCGCGTGTGAGTCCGAAACATGTCGCTCGATGACCCCAACATGTCGCTCGATGGGTCCGAGACATGTCGCTGGATCCGAAACATGTCGCGTGTGAGTCCGAAACATGTCGCTCGATGAGCCCGAACATGTCGCGTGTCGGTCCGACACATGTCGCTCGATGACTCCAACATGTCGCTCGATGGGTCCGAGACATGTCGCTGGATCCGAAACATGTCGCGTGTGAGTCCGAAACATGTCGCTCGATGACCCCAACATGTCGCTCGATGGGTCCGAGACATGTCGCTGAATCCGAAACATGTCGCGTGTGAGTCCAAAACATGTCGCTCGATGACCCCAACATGTCGCTCGATGGGTCCGAGACATGTCGCTGGATCCGAAACATGTCGCTGGATGCGTCCGAAACATGTCGCTTGACGAGCCCGAACATGTCGCGTGTGAGTCCGAAACATGTCGCTCGATGACCCCAACATGTCGCTCGATGGGTCCGAGACATGTCGCTGGATCCGAAACATGTCGCGTGTGAGTCCGAAACATGTCGCTCGATGACCCCAACATGTCGCTCGATGGGTCCGAGACATGTCGCTGGATCCGAAACATGTCGCGTGTGAGTCCGAAACATGTCGCTCGATGACCCCAACATGTCGCTCGATGGGTCCGAGACATGTCGCTGGATCCGAAACATGTCGCGTGAGAGTCCGAAACATGTCGCTCGATGACCCCAACATGTCGCTCGATGGGTCCGAGACATGTCGCTGGATCCGAAACATGTCGCTGGATGCGTCCGAAACATGTCGCTTGACGAGCCCGAACATGTCGCGTGTTAGTCCGAAACATGTCGCTCGATGACTCCAACATGTCGCTCGATGGGTCCGAGACATGTCGCTGGATCCGAAACATGTCGTTGTGTGAGTCCGAAACATGTCGCTCGATGACCCCAACATGTCGCTCGATGGGTCCGAGACATGTCGCTGGATCCGAAACATGTCGCGTTTGAGTCCGAAACATGTCGCTCGATGACCCCAACATGTCGCTCGATGGGTCCGAGACATGTCGCTGGATCCGAAACATGTCGCTGGATGCGTCCGAAACATGTCGCTTGACGAGCCCGAACATGTCGCGTGTTAGTCCGAAACATGTCGCTCGATGACTCCAACATGTCGCTCGATGGGTCCGAGACATGTCGCTGGATCCGAAACATGTCGTTGTGTGAGTCCGAAACATGTCGCTCGATGACCCCAACATGTCGCTCGATGGGTCCGAGACATGTCGCTGGATCCGAAACATGTCGCGTGAGAGTCCGAAACATGTCGCTCGATGACCCCAACATGTCGCTCGATGGGTCCGAGACATGTCGCTGGATCCGAAACATGTCGCTGGATGCGTCCGAAACATGTCGCTTGACGAGCCCGAACATGTCGCGTGAGAGTCCGAAACATGTCGCTCGATGATCCCAACATGTCGCTCGATGGGTCCGAGACATGTCGCTGGATCCGAAACATGTCGTTGTGTGAGTCCGAAACATGTCGCTCGATGACCCCAACATGTCGCTCGATGGGTCCGAGACATGTCGCTGGATCCGAAACATGTCGCGTTTGAGTCCGAAACATGTCGCTCGATGACCCCAACATGTCGCTCGATGGGTCCGAGACATGTCGCTGGATCCGAAACATGTCGCGTGTGAGTCCGAAACATGTCGCTCGATGACCCCAACATGTCACTCGATGGGTCCGAGACATGTCGCTGGATCCGAAACATGTCGCGTGTGAGTCCGAAACATGTCGCTTGATGACCCCAACATGTCGCTCGATGGGTCCGAGACATGTCGCTGGATCCGAAACATGTCGCGTGTGAGTCCGAAACATGTCGCTTGATGAGCCCGAACATGTCGCGTGTCGGTCCGACACATGTCGCTCGATGACTCCAACATGTCGCTCGATGGGTCCGAGACATGTCGCTGGATCCGAAACATGTCGCGTGTGAGTCCGAAACATGTCGCTCGATGACCCCAACATGTCGCTCGATGGGTCCGAGACGTGTCGCTGGATCCGAAACATGTCGCGTGTGAGTCCGAAACATGTCGCTCGATGACCCCAACATGTCGCTCGATGGGTCCGAGACATGTCGCTGGATCCGAAACATGTCGCGTGTGAGTCCGAAACATGTCGCTCGATGACCCCAACATGTCGCTCGATGGGTCCGAGACATGTCGCTGGATCCGAAACATGTCGCGTGTGAGTCCGAAACATGTCGCTCGATGACCCCAACATGTCGCTCGATGGGTCCGAGACATGTCGCTGGATCCGAAACATGTCGCTGGATGCGTCCGAAACATGTCGCTTGACGAGCCCGAACATGTCGCGTGTTAGTCCGAAACATGTCGCTCGATGACTCCAACATGTCGCTCGATGGGTCCGAGACACGTTGCTGGATCCGAAACATGTCGTTGTGTGAGTCCGAAACATGTCGCTCGATGACCCCAACATGTCGCTCGATGGGTCCGAGACATGTCGCTGGATCCGAAACATGTCGCGTTTGAGTCCGAAACATGTCGCTCGATGACCCCAACATGTCGCTCGATGGGTCCGAGACATGTCGCTGGATCCGAAACATGTCGCTTGATGAGCCCGAACATGTCGCGTGTTAGTCCAAAACATGTCACTCGGTAACCACAACGTCGCGTGTGAATCCGAAACATGTCGCTCGATGACCCCAACATGTCGCTCGATGGGTCAGAGACATGTCGCTGGATCCGAAACATGTCGCGTGTGAGTCCGATACATGTCGCTCGATGACCCCAACATGTCGCTCGATGGGTCCGAGACATGTCGCTGGATCCGAAACATGTCGCGTGTGAGTCCGAAACATGTCGCTCGATGATCCCAACATGTCGCTCGATGGGTCCGAGACATGTCGCTGGATCCGAAACATGTCGCGTGTGAGTCCGAAACATGTCGCTCGATGACCCCAACATGTCGCTCGATGGGTCCGAGACATGTCGCTGGATCCGAAACATGTCGCTTGATGAGCCCGAACATGTCGCGTGTTAGTCCAAAACATGTCACTCGGTAACCACAACGTCGCGTGTGAGTCCGAAACATGTCGCTCAATAATTAATTTGAATGTATTAACTACAATATAGCTTGTAATGTGTATAATATTTGGACGTAATTCTAATAACAAATGATGCACGAGATTTGGTGGTAGTTTAGTATTTTTGGTGGTACTTGAGAATTTTTTGATGCGATTATAAAATTTCAGGGAACGCAATAAGTAAAATAGCTGCTACTGCTGGAATAATAGGTATGAGTGGTTAGGTGATCTGAAATTGATGGTCGATACATTTTTTTGAGTGTTCAGCCTTATTTTAGGGTTCGAAAATTTGGTGATATCAAAAGTTATTTAGGTGATCATTTTATTTGTTCCCTTATTTTAATTAACCGTTTTATGACAAACTTTCTAGAACTTTTTCTCAAAATCTTTGTAAATTAATGGTGTTTTTGTTATTTCTCTGAATTTCGCTTAATATAATAAGATATTAGGAAACAAAGGCAGATCCAGGATTCTTTTTCTGGGAGGGGCACAAGGGGCAAACGGGTAAAAATATTCAATAATAACTATTAAAAATAAACTTGTAGCGATGGAAACTCGAACCGTCTGGGGGGGGGGAGTCACGTGCCCCTGTGCCCCGTGTTATTTGAGGATATGATAATGTACGCAGTGCTGCAATTCCATCTGACCGGAAGGGAACGGTTGTACAGCTCTGGGATATCGCTTATGTTATGTAATTTCATTGTGATTTTGATCATTAAACTGAGTATATTCTTATGATATGTTGGGATCCATTGGGCAATAATATTCTTATGATATGTTGAGGTCCATTAGGCACCAAATCTCTAAAATCTTGTTACATTATAGGGTCGGGTGGTCAAAGGTTACTTTACAACAGATCTGTCTCTGTATGGTATGCGTATAGTTTAAAAATATTTGCTTAGACCAATCAAAACGCTCATCACACAATCACAGCCTTCCCCTATTTTTAATTTTGTTACTCATTTTTAAAAATTATAAGCATTGCGGTACAAAGAGGTTCTGACAGACATAGTTTACGTTTGTGTTAGATGTCGTAGATTTTCAGATGTTTTTTTTAAACTCAACATTTAAAAAAAAACCCTTATTTTTTCAGCCACTCAAGAAGGATGCTATGTGCCGGATTTAAAGCGGGTTTTACCCTACGACAAGCCTTTCAGGCCGGCAGATGGCAAGCCGTGTGCTATATACGTGTGTTATAGCAACAACGAAACTCAAATTGACACGTAAGTTTAAGCATAAAGGATTAGCGTAGCAGTTTTCTCAAAAATGGCCGGTAAATGTGCGTTTATCTATGCGCTACATATAAGATACATAATTTATTTACCGCATAACAACACAATTATTTACATTTGGTTCAAAGGAAATTACAAATTTAATACTCAGACTTCAACTATACTCGACTTCGAATACTAAAAGATGTTAAGCCACTTGTGAGTTAAACCTGTTTTTTTAAATTAAAGATGCGTTTGCTCTGGGCCATCATCTAGCCGGGGCAAAGATGGGACCGGCTGTAAAGCGAGCTCACCCATCAGATGCCTATTCACTCGTGCCTTAAAAATGTCCAGGTTATATGAACTCGGAAATAGAGACGCCGGCAGGGAATTCCAAATCTTGAAAAGCAGTGCGCATTATAAAAGATGATTATCGATGATGGCGCTTGTTTGAAGTCCAACCGTACACACAATGCATCTTATGACCATTCCAATAAGCTCAAACACAGATCAGATTGATGGTCACATATTATGGATATTATCCATCTTTCCAGGTGCGGAAATGCTGTAGTGCCAGAGGGATGTCGTCGTGTCTTTCCCGCTGACGAGAATATCACTGCTGTTAACTGCTGTGGCGTCATCAAGTGCGATTAGAAGCCGAAGTATAATTAAACTGTGGTGACTGGGTTTTTTTTAAAGCCTATAAGGTGTCCTATAAGCCTATGCGAGTGCTTGGCCTATTCTCCCGGTTCTTTAGTTAATTATGTAGTGACTGAATCCAAAAAAGTGTTTCAAGTTATCAAAATCTTGAATTATTTATTATCAATTCCAACCCTAACTACACATTGCAAATAGGAACTCTATTTTTTTCACACACGTGTTTCGTCACAACATGTTTCGGTCAAAAGTTATTTGGTAATATTAGAATCCATAAATAGTTGATACTCGTGATACAGCAGCACCTGTTGTACCACTATCGTTCAACTAGGAAACTAAAGTCGTTTTCCACTGCAACTCTCCAGTTTTAATCTTTTGGTAATATCATACGGCCTTCACGACACAGGCTCGGCCTAGTGTGAAGACCACTGTTTGCTCTAATGAAATGTTGCATGTAAATTAAGTTTAAGGGTTCATAATTGTATACATACTTGCTATTTGGTAAATAAATAAATTTTGTATTTTGTATTTGTAACTTTTCCCGCGGTAACGTATTCTTTGTAGGAATTATTTTAGGGTAAAAATTAGCCTATGTTCTAGTCCAGGCTGAACGTTTTATATTAGGTTTGGAACACTTTCGGAGTTATAATAGTGTCATCCATCGTGCCCGTCACATTGGTTGGTTAATTAGTCGATTAATCCGTGATGATTATGATAGAATGTTATGTATGACAGTATAATATCACTATCTCGAAAAAACATTGAAATTTACGACCTATTATAAAAGTGCAAGTTAATAGACTTATACTCCGTGTTCTTGTACCCGTTGATGCGCCGTTGCTGACCTATGTTACTGGCAAATTTCAATCTTGTATTTTATTTATGTTTATTAATAATATACATAACCTTTGTAGCTGACTGTTAACACATTCTTTATTGTTAATATTTTGGTCGCCGAGCCAAATAAAAAGTTCGCTATATGTGTACGGGAACACACAAATATTTTATTACAGTATTATGAGTTTTAATTCAAGATAAAATCACATAATATATTTTATCTACACCCATATAGTAAATCCTCTTTAATAAGTTCAAAAACCGTAGATAACACCCCGCTTTATAATATACTGTGCGGCTGTTGCGCGCGTCCCCTATTAGATCACGAAATAGAACATTTTAATGAGATCACGTACAATATTAAGACCAACAGCTTCCTGGAAGTTATTGCTGAAAAATGGGACAACCCTATACTAAGCTTCTGGGTGAAAATACACTCCGGATGCCCAAAAATCCTTTTGTAATTAATTTAATTTATTTTAACTTAACTGTACTTTACTAACAAATATTTACTGTGTACCTACTAACAAAATTATGGATTTTATAATCTGAAATAAATGTGATTCATTCATTCATTCATAAGACACAGCTGCGGGCTGGCGGCGGGGCGCGGGCCGGCCTGTCGACGCAAACATGGCGCACGCCGGCGAGAAGTGCCCACACGAAACACATGAAAGAGGATTTAATATATGGATGTAGATAAAGTAGTTTATGCAACTGTACATAATTAGGCATTAAAACATTCGTGTGACCTTATTATGAAACTCGCCTTCGGCTCGTTTCATAAAACACACTCATGTTTTAATGCCCCTCATTATGTACCAGTTGCATAAACTACTAGTTTGTGCCAGGAACTTTACCGGCAAAACGGGCAATGTTACCGGCAACGCAGCTGGTACCTAGAATATTGGCACAAAAAACAAAATGCCTAACAGCACATCACTAGATATATGGTTACTTACTGATTATATTTTTGCAAAATATTTTAATGTTCCTTTCCACTTGCAAACTAATGAACTACTTATAAAATCAATTACATTTTCCTCTTCAAAGCGTTGTCTGAAAAAGGTTTCTTCATTCTCTTTGTAAGGGCGCTGTGAGCTGCAGTATAGGTAGGAAATAAGCTTGCATCGGATATGCGGTGATAAAACTGAATATACCGGTTATTAATTATATTCAAAGAGTACGTTGAAGTTTTTTGTAGACACTATTGCCATATACCACGACGGTGAACAAGTAAACAAATAATTGATTAGTATTTGCTTCTGTTTAGCTACCACATAGCTACCACTACCATAAGTGTTTTGGTGTTATACTGTAAACTTGTGTGTGAATCCTAATCCCAATAATATCCTAATATCCTATCCTAATAATATTATAAACGTGAAAGTTTGTGCGGATGTATGGATGTACGTTCCGTTTAATCTCAAAAACTACTGAACGGATCTCTATGAAACTTTCCAGTGTTGTAGCTTAGACATCAGAATAGGACATAGGCTATAATTTATTTTAAAATTCAAAAAAATAGGTAGCAAAACTAGACTATCCGTGCGAAGCCGGGGCGGGCCGCTAGTTTATCAATATATTAGTATTTGTCGGTAAAATATACGTAATAACAAACATTACTGCGGGGCCGCGACAGATTCATTACGATTTCTCTACTCAATGCAATATTATCTAATATTTTGTAATTTATTCAACGTTATTAAATGTATTTCAAGAAGTAAAGTCTTTTACGAACCTGCGCCAACACCCCCCTTTAGCTGTATGGGAGGGAGCCCCCCTTAAAAACATTTAAAAATAAGTTTTGACTATTTGTATGACTTTGAGCCAACAAGATGCTTATACTGTGTAAATTTGAAACCTGTAGCTCTAACCGTTTGGCTGTAAAACCTGTGTGACAGACGCAGACGGACAGACGGACGGACGGACGGACGCCTGGGGCCTGTACCACAAAACTTTACTAGCATACAATTCAGCAAAGTTGTCAACTTTTTCTATGGAAAATTGTACAATTTTGTTGAATTGTAGACTTGTAAAGTTTTGTGGTATAGGGGGCTGGGCGTCACCAATAGGGTTCCGTTTTGACCCTTCGGGTACGGAACCCTAAAAAATAACTGTTTAAAAAACTCGCATCGTACCTGGTGCAAAGGTACCCATAAGGAGGGTCTTGTCGTGTCCAGATAAGTATGGATGAGGACGAGGCACATTGAACCGAATGGCAACTACATATACACGTATACCGAAAGACGTGGGTAGACCCCACACAAGGTGGACTGATGATCTGGTAAAGTTCGAGGGAGTCCGCCATTGTCGCACTCTCTTGGAGAGGCATCTCCAAAAGAGTGTAACAATGGCGGACTTGGACATAGGTGACATAGGTCCAATTTATGTTGGGTTCAGTTACGAAATTTTCTCGGTGCATGTACAAACATGTAGAATGGTGTAGGTTACATATAATGTATTATTTTCCAGTACTCCTCAGATAAATATTATTTACCCGAGTGACAATCACACAATCCTTTCCCATATTTATATTGAAGGTTACAATAATAAAGTTGACTCTTCATTTAATTATTTTATAGTCAAATGCGGTGATCCACTGACAGCGAGCGAGTTCTAAGCGAATGGTTGTTTAATTATCGTACAGCGCTCGATCTACCGCGACCGGAAAAAGAAGAAATCCCTTTTCGTGAGTCATCAGTCGTTTAAAACGCACTCATCCTGAAGAAGAACTCCCAAAAAGTTCGAAACATGTCGGCCGGAGTGACAATTAATGCGTCATGTTCCAAGCCCGATAATTACCGTTCACATTGTTGGTTCGTTGGTGTTGTTGGTGTTGTTCGTTTTTAGGGTTCCGTACCCGAGGGGCCCAAACGAAACCCTATTGCTGTCACTCACGCGTCCGTCCGTTCGTCTGTCACACAGAAGCTCTAGTATAAGTTTTTTCGAAACATTAACTAATTCGAACGCGTTTGCGTTTTGTCTCAAAATGTATGAAAACGCTCTCACCGAGTTTGAAATACGCGCGTTCATCGGTTATCTACAAATGTTATACTCGCTGTATTAGTTTCCACTAGTGACCACCAGAGGCGCTGTTCGCGTTTTCATACATTTTAAGACAAAACGCAAACGCGTTCGAATTAGTTAATGTTTCGAAAAAACTTATACTAGAGCTACAGGTTTACAGCCAAACGGTTGGAGCTAACGTCTTTTTTTCACAGTATAAGTATTGTGTCAGCCTAAAGTCATAGAAATGGCCAAAACTCATTTTTAAATCAATAAATGCGTAAGTTTAGATGTTTGTTAGTCATCTACGCCAAAACGGGGGAACTGATTATGGTGAAACTTGGTAGGTATACAACTATGAAGCCTGGACTTCGGCCCTCGGGTTCACATAGTGAGCACGCCAAAAGGAGAAGCTTCGGATCTTCGGCCCTACGCGGAACGCCTTCTGGCCCCATGTGTGTCTCACCCCTCACCTTCGGATCATCGGCTCTCAGATTCGCTTGGAAGGAACTCGGGCCAGAAATTGTCAACTTGAGCTCGCATAGGGAGCGCGCTTCAAGGCGAAGCTTCGGATCTCGTAATCCTCGTATGCCTAGCTTCTCTCTTTTCAAATTCACTTATAAGATATAGTGCGCGCCATCCATGACGACGCGCCCCTCCAGAGCGCATCTAATACAGATTAGTATGAGATGCGCTCTGGAGGGGCGCGTCGTCGTGGATGGCGCGCACTATACTTGGGGCGAGAATATAACGACTTGAGCTCGCCCTTCGGACCTTCGGCTCCCGTGCTCGCATAGCGGACACACTCCAAGGAAAGTTCCGGGCCGTATGCCTCGCCCTTCGGCTATTAGGTTCGCAGCAAAAATCTGCATGTTGCGCATTTGGGCGGATCTCCCTTATTTAGGCACTCCTTGTCCGAATGCCCTGCATCACCGCAATGACCACAGGTCAGATTGCGTGCATGTTTTGGCGGCGTGTCCAAATTGATGGCATTTAAAGCATCTGCGAGGTAATCACGTAACGATATGTACTACCTTTGGTAGGTAATTAATGTCAGTTTTAGTATGGGATTTGACATTTAAATCTATCGTAGTAACGGTCGAAAACGTTACGTGATTACCGCGCTGGTAACAATTGTGAAGTCTCGGATCGGGCACGAGGACCAATTGACGAATACCCGGTTTTGAGTTATTAGAGCTTTCCGTATTAGGGCGGGCACCTCTATGACGTAATTGCAGGTCTCAGCATCTTTCGTGCCTGACTTGTGACTCAACCTAATGGAGGACAAGAATTTCTCCCGAGGTAAATCCTGCAGTTTACCGGCTAAATTTTGCTCATAAATTCATTTATAAACGTCCTGTTCTTGAAGGGCTGTCGGTACACCGATTATCACAACTCTGGGCCTGCGTTTGTAAGGTTCGTCAATTGTGAGGCCCGAAGATGAGTTTCGAAATGTTTGCTTCACTTTCTCGATGTCTTCCTTGGAATCTGTGCTAATAATAACACCGCCATTTTTCACTTTACGCAGCGCTCTCACATGTAATTTCATTTTTTCTGGGTTGATTATTTTTTGGACTAAGTTTTTAGTGTCCTCACTTGTTTTTTGTTTATCAGAGGGATAAATTGCAACAGAGCTCAAATTGGTAGGCCGCACTACACTATTACCAGTAGTTTTCACTATATCGGCGAAAGAAAATGCATTAGAGGCAGGTTTAGGGGCGTTATCGATAGAGTCTTTGAGAGCTCGGAGACGTTCTGACAGATCTTGCTTTTCCTTCAGGGCTTGGAGAGTACATTGGTTGACGAGAGCTGTTTTTTTAAGTGCTTGGTAATGGAGTGCCATGCTTGACGTGTCATTGGAGACTTTGCGGCACAGGTTACTGACCTTTAGTTTTTGTTCGGTATTTAATTTCCCTTCCGTAGAGATGCTACAAATGTCATCAAGACACTTTTCTATGTAGTTCTTCCATTTATCAATTACGGCCTTCGATACAACTTGGAGGTCTTGATCTCTTGCACTTGGCGATTTGGGAGTTTCTGTCCCGGCGGTCGAAGGTACGGGCACATGGGAGGTAGGCACGGGCGTAGACGGAGGGCTGCGCTTGGGTTTTAGAACTCCGGCACTCAAATGGGCTACGACTACTATCACCCATTTTCGACACTTATATACAATTAATATACATTAAATTGACATAGTGAAATGCACTGCATGAACAAAAATAACGTACGATGCAGTTCGTACGTGATTTCGTCTAAAATGAGGTCAATACTTTTGCACACTATTTTAATTTGCAAGCAATTAAAACACGTCCTATCGCATTGGCTATCGACGACGAAAAAAAGAAGATACATGTATGTTAATAAGAGAAGAATCATTTATTAACCAAATATGGAGAAGTAACATATAGATAAATCCAAATCCGCTACGCAGGCTTCTTCAGGTGGATACAACTATGAATCCGCAACAGGCTTCGTCAGTCAACCCTAATACATAATACTAAATAGGATCGCCCCGAATCGCAGCCGGCTCAAACGTCCCCATTATGCTTGCAGCATCACCGCGCTGTATAGCTAACGATATCTGAACCAGATACGATCCGGAGCGTGTATGTTAATTGAAACCATAGATATAGTAAGTATAGAAATAGTTAGTTATATATGCGCCACCGAGCGACTGGTTTGCATGTCCAATGTATTGCTTATGGAAGTCTGCCTGTGCAAAAAACCGACCGAAAAAATGCTCGGTCGGTAATAAAGACAAAAACATTGCACTCTTTTCTATTTCCTCTTATAGATATCGCAATAAGGCTATCATTATCTATTAAGAGGAGGGGTAGGGCAAGCTCTCTCCATACAAACTTTGTGCAGGATTTACTTCGTTTGTGTTTGCATTAAAGTTATGATTTTTGGTCAGTATGCTTATTTTTCTCATAGCTATTTCGTGATGTAATTTTTTTTTTTTTAGTTTTGAATTTTTTTGAAATATTTGAAAATTTTCACATCACGATCTGCCATATCTAATATTTACAACCAAAAAAAATTATATTTGTTAGTGCCAAAACTGACGAATAAAACCTGCACAAAGTTTGTATGGGGAAGGCCTTTCCCTAGTCCCTTGATTGAATCAGATAAAAGCTGGATAAAAGTCAAATGACGGTATATCAAAATGACACAATGATTCGTGGCTATTTTGATGCCGACGGTTCAATGTTCAAACCTATTATGCATTTATCTCTCTAATGCATTTAGTGACATAACTGTGGTGTGACAGAGCGGGCAAATTGCCTTCACATGCTCACTGACACCCGAGGTTCTCGTGGGCACAGCAGACAAGTAATCTAGTTATATAATCCAGTTATGGTCGACGAAATATAAGCTGCACCGATTCGCCGTACAACTTGTTCGAGGAATCGGTGCAGCTTATATTTCGTCAACTATAACTTGTCGCCTGAAAGTACGGGTAAGTATAAGTTGTTAATTCAAAAACATAGTTTTTATAAGTGAGTAAACTTTTTAGTCCACGTAACGTTAACAGGTGGACAGCTACGGAATCTTTGCCGGTTTTTCATTATTTGTAATTATGGTGTGTATAGACATTAGTAAATATATTTTTCTTTTTTCTTTGTTTCATTAACGACCGGCTTATTTCCGCTTATTAAATGATAAATGATTTATTCATGCATGTGGGAAATGGGTTACAATTTGCAGTTTTTATTGCAGTACCTACATCTGGTGGACTCACCATATACCTTTTGTGTACATACATCTTATTCTACATATGTATTATTAAAATTAATATCATGAAAGTGATTACAATTAAAACGGTAAAAACGGTAAAAATTAAAATAAATGTCAGGCAAGAGATTTACAATAAAATAAAAAATTAAATAAATGTCAGAAAAAAGATTACAATTAAAACGAATCATTCGGAAAGTCATTGATATTATAATAATATTTATGTCACACCTGGCCATAAAGTGGCCATTATCGCACGCTCCGCGCGCGAAAAAACCCACTTCCTGGCCAGGGGGTGACATAAAATTTTGTACTTACCACGGGCGATAATAAAGAAAGCCTCAGATCGCATATTTATCGCCCTTGCCTTCGGCTCGGGCGTAAAATACCTGCGATCTGAGACATTCTTTGTTTTATCGCCCTTGGTAAGTAATGTACTATTATGTCACACCTGGCCATAAAGCGGCAATTACCGCACGCTCCGCGCGCGCGCGGGAAATCCCACTTCCTGGCCAGGGGGTGACATAAAATTTTGTACTTAACACGGGCGGTAATAAAGAAAGCCTGAGATCGCATAATTATCGCCCTTGCCTTCGGATCGGGCGTCAAATACCTGCGAGCTGAGATATTCTTTGTTTAACCGCCCTTGTTAAGTAATGTACTATTATGTATGAGTAGATAGCGTACGAACTATTGTTACGGAAGCGACTGCCAGCCAGGCCCTTCTAAGCCAGAGGGAAAACTAGACCTTATTGGAATTTCACGAGTATCCTCACGACGTTTTCTTTCACCGAAAAGCCACTGTTAAATGTCAAATGACATTCCGTAAACATTCCGTAAATGAGTATATTTTTTAATCCAATGGTTCGAACCAGCGACCTCCAGCGTAGTTGTGAGCCATGGTGATTTTTTTTAAACATGGATGGCGTGGCTCTGTAGTTCGGGCCCATTGAAGCGATAGGCGTGCGCGGTTGGAGGGTGACCTGGGGAAAATCCAGGGAAAACCTCCGACACGGCCACACGGGCGGCCATGGTTAGGTGTTGAGCTACACATGTAAATTGTCACACGCGCGTGTGACTCCCTTGGGGTTGCAAGCATCCATAGGCTGCGGTGACCGCTTACCATCAGGCGGGCCGCACGCTTGTTAGCCACCGACGTGGTATAAAAAAAAATTGTCATGTGTAAGTATATATGTCATCAGCGGAGGAGCTATTGCGTCACAAATACAATGGCCAGCCCGCGCTGGCAGATATAATTAATTTATTAATATACTATGTTATATTCCTCTTCATCATCGTATTATCTCTGTAAAGACATAGGTCTCACGTATATATAAGACCAACACTTACCAGATTTTAGACAATACATTTTTAGACCACACCTTTTTATAGGGGAGCTGGATTTCCCCGTAGGCTATTTATATAGCATTTTACCATGACGATATTGACGTCATCTCTTAGCAACTACCTGTAGGTAACTTTATTGTGGCTGTTTCACTCTCCGGCCGATTTCAATCTTGCATCCTACTCGATATTATACGAAGTAGGGTGAGATCCGGATGTAAAACTGCAACCCGTTTGATTATTCAAAATATGTGTGTTTTAATGTTTATTGGGCAAACAACGGTACAAATAATTCTTAAAATTATTACTTACAATAGCTACATCGACCAGCAAAGCTGCCACTATCATGTAAATTATTGACATAATCGTGATGGTAACCAAAAACAACATATTAGACTTATTTCAAAATTTTGAGGACATTAAACATGCAAGAAATGAATAAACTTAAACTAGATTAGGTAATTTTTTTTTTTTTAGTCGAAGCAATACTTTTCATATCTTATTATTTTTTAAGTTGCAGAGCAGTCTACGTTTATATTGAGATTCCGACATATGACACATATCTGATTCGCTAAATTTATCATTATATGTTTTACATACTCTACTTAAAAAAGAATTTTCCTTATATTTATTACGTGTTATGTATGTGTCTTTATATAATTATGTATATCATAATATGGCAAACGGGAACTGGCGCAGGTTCAAAAGTATTGAGCACCGAGGACCGCAAGGCAGAATGGAACAGTAAAAGGAGCCATACACGGGCGGATCTACAGGTCCCTTACGGGACCCGATGTAGACCTGCTCGCGTCGGTGAACTCTGGCCACGTTTCGGTTTTATGTTCGGGGAAACCGAAGGTTTTGTCTGATAACGAAGTTATCATGACAAACAATTACCGGAAATATACCCTGTATCTCTAGTATAAGTTTTTTCGAAACATTAACTAATTCGAACGCGTTTGCGTTTTGTCTCAAAATGTATGAAAACGCTCTCACCGAGTTTGAAATACGCGCGTTCATCGGTTAGCAACAAATGTTATACTCGCTGTTTTAGTTTCCACTGGTGACCACCAGAGGCGCTGTTCACGTTTTCATACCATTTTCATACATTTTGAGACAAAACGCAAACGCGTTCGAGTTAGTTAATGTTTCGAAAAAACTTATACTAGAGCTACTGAAGGACGGTACGGTCGAATTTGTCGGGAATGCCGCCCCGTCCCGGAGAGACACGATGAAATCCCACACGATGGGGATTGAAAGAAAAACTAAATTGCACCGCCCTTTACGTGTGCGAGTAGACGTGTAGGGGAGGGGAGGTACCCTAAAATGTATTTTCAAGATTTTATTTTACCGTTTTGTTGGCGTCATTGTACATATGGGCAAAAATTACTTTATTGCACCTTTAAAAATCAGTAGTTTAGAAGCGAAGGGAGACTGAAGATATTTGTACCATCGAAATGACAGCTGTATTAGAATTGATCCCGAATTTATTTTTTAATTTTTTGTATAGAAGACCTTATATTGTTCTCGTCTGAGTTATTCCTGTTGTATATTGAAGGAATCAAAAGTACACTAGAAATAATATGTAACTGATAACCACAAAGCACAACGGGATCCTAGACTATCGGCAGGACTTACAGGAACGCTAGGTATAGGATAACTACTGGGAGAATGGTAATCTCGCAGTCTAGCCGAAAATTTTGTACGTTACGCACGTATTACGCATCGTGAAAGTTCGCGTAAACCAATAAATTAATAACGAGTCAGTGAGTCGGGTGATTCTATCGACTATTAAATAATAGTAAGTACTTTTTAACCGGGAACTATTTAACGTTTAACTGACAAAGTGGTCTCAGAGCACTCTCAGAGTAAGTTTACGTCGTGATGACTTGTTTAGTTTAAAATAATAGGTATGACGTCTGTGAGACGTCATACGTACCACGTCAGTTAAAAGTTAATAGGGAATTCCCTATATTTTTTAAATATTTTTAAACTATAGCTTTTAGTGCATTTTGAATCGTAATTGTTACTGTCTTGAGTTTTCGCATACAAACAAATATATGTTATGGTGGTCTATTATTAGGTAACACTTTCGTCTGTTTAGAATTTTTTTTAAACTCGTGATCTTTTCACAAAATGTTTTTTTTGTTTGAAATATTTTTTTAACTTCCCATTGACATATTATGAACTTGAACATTGATGATAATGTTTATTATTAAGAATATTTTAACAACTCATGCTCATTTATTGATATAATATGAAAATGTAAGAAGAAAAGAGAATGAAAAAAGAATGAAGAATGAAGAATGTAATAAGAGAGGTAGGGCACAGCAATATGTCATACCTTGCTCGAATTTGGAGCAGCCCAACTGGGGAAGTACCTCCGCCTTGCAGAAAACCACAGCCATAATAACATTATTTAAGTATTTACTAGGGTGACACCACCAGTAATGGACAAGGCCCATTGATGTACATTAACTCTTATGTAAAAGAAAATAAGAGGCATTATTTTTTTATAGAAGCAATAACCGTATCATCTCTGAATAAGGGTTGAAGTGTCCATTATTGGTGCTTGTGCTTAAAGTGTCCATAATTGGTGGTATCACCCTATACAAGTATGTAGTGTTGTGTTCCTGTAGGTGAGCAAGGTTGCCAGAGCTCCCGAGGATGCACTAGAAACTATTTGTCTTTAAAAATAAGTAAATATAATTTTAGTCATATACCGCTGCTAGGTTATGCACCATTTGCATTGCGATGTTGTTGATTTTAATTTAATTAATTTATTTATTATGGAGAACCAACAGCTAAATATACAAAGTAGCAGCTTAATTAAAATTACAGAGCCAATTACAGGAACTCACGTATAGTTATAGCATAAAAACATACGCTTAAGTGATACGCACAACGTTGCAACAGCGCATACATACATTGATTGATTGATTGATACTCTGTCTTGTTTTGTGACTACGACGCAGACATTTATTTATTTAGTTTTTATGAGTAATGTGTAATAATGACACTAAGCCTAACGCCTCCATTTAATTACATCCTTCAATAGTTTTAATAATTGTCCGCTGCCGCTAGTTGCGACTTGTGACTTTGTGACAGACCGGCAGGGTAATCACGTAACGTTTAAACGTACCGTCGGTACGATTTAAATGTCATTTTTAGTATGGGATTAACATTTAAATCGTACGTACAGTCAGCAGCAATGGTTGCTATGCGGGCGAGGCGCTCAAAATGATCTTCACACATATTTGTTATAAGGGCATAAGAGCGTGTGAAGATCATTTTGAACACCTCGCCCGCGTAGCAACCATTGCTGCCGACTGTACTACCGTTCGAAACAGTTACGTACGGATGCGCCGCGGATACGTACGTTCATCTTTTCTGTTCATGTATGTTTTAGTTATGTTATTGTTTTACTTATTTGAACTGTATTTGTGCCAGTAATAAATGTTTTTCCTTTCTTTTCTTTCTATCACTGTGCAGCTAGGGACATTGTGTCCCTTCTACTTTCAAAACAGTGAATCCTCAAATTTTATAAAAGGTCGGCGACGCGCACGTGACTCTTTTGGAGTTGCGAGCGTCTATAGGCTGCGGTGTCCACTTACCATGAGGTGGGCCGTACGCTTGTTTGCCACCGTCGTAGTATATAAATAAAACATGTGAAATAAATACAGTTTACAATACATATTTAATTTTTAAAATTTGATGAAGTCCTCAATTAACATTTATTTATTTACTGTAACATGTGTGACTGTACATAAACCCAAATTAAATAAAAAATAAATAAATATTTGTGGACAATCTTACACAAATCAACCTAGTCCCAAACTAAGCAAAGCTTGTACTATGGATACTAAGTGACGATATACATACTTATATAGATAAATAGATACTTAATTAAATAAATACATATGTTAGATTAGATTAGATTAGATTCATTTATTTCATGATAAGAATTACATTATAAATTTGTACACATGTCAAAATTACAAGAATAATTATCATGATCGTCATAACAGGAAAAATAAAAATAAAATGTTTAAAACGGCGTCACCATACGTCCCAGCAACCTACCAGTACCCTTACCATGAGTTTGCAATGTTTGCATTACCGTACTCGCTAGCGACTGCGTAAACTATTTAGTACGGACAGAAGTACAGCGCCTCTGGCGGTTACGCAATAGAACTAAGAATCACCATACTAAATAGTCATACGCAGTCGCTAGCGAGTACGGTAATGCAAACATTGCAAACTCATGGTAAGGATACAGCTGTGTATGCTACCCATTTACCGCACATCCAGGACTTGGCCGGATCCGTAATCTCCATTATAGTTTCTGTCTATGTCTGTCTGTTCGTACCCTTACCATGAGTTTGCATTACCGTACTCGCTAGCGACTGCGTAAACGATATAGTATGGCGATTCTTAGTTCTATTGCGTAACCGCCACAGAGGCGCTGTACTTTTGTCCATACTAAATTGTTTACGCAATCGCTAGCGAGTACGGTAATGCAAACATTGCAAACTCATGGTAAGGGTACCGGTGGCCTAAGTCCAAAGAACCATAAAACTTTAAGCAAAAAAATTATATATGCAACAACAACACTCTTTATTTCGAATGGTCACAAGCCGTAACACGAGCTTTTGAATTGCAAAGCTTAAAAGTCTTAAAACATCATGTGTATCCCTAAAGAACGACTGTCAAATATTTTTCTCGCATTACAATTTTTAGTTTCTGCTTATGACATGTGTTTTGATATGGGTGATATGCCTGAAATAAAACTTTATTTATTTATTTATTTTATTTTATTGGCGTCATTTGACATTAAACTTTAGTGCAAACTATTAGGTTAGTTTTTACTGCATGTAAGAAATCACTTATTACGATCTTTTACAATTAAAAAAAATACAAAAATAAAATAAAATTAATTAATAAATTTATTTATTTATTTATTTATATAATTGTATAATAGCTAAATTACATAGATAGACGAAGTGAAGTGTTTTGTCAGTATTAAAAACCGGCCAAGTGCGTGTTGGACTCGCGCACGAAGGGTTCCGTACCATTATCTATAAAAATGGCAAAAAAATCGTGTTTGTTGTATGGGAGCCTCCTTAAATACCTATTTATTCTATTCTGTTTTAGCGGCAACAGAAATACATCATCTGTGAAGATTTCAACTTTCTAACTATCAGGGTTCATGAGATACAGCCTGGCGACAGACGGACAGACGGACGGACAGCGGAGACTTAGTAATAGGATCCCGTTTTACCCTTTGGGTACGGAACCCTGAAAAGTAGCTTGGCATATTATGAAAGAGGACAAAAGCCCTTATAATCTTTTAAAAGGGTACGAACAATTACGAGCGAGTTCCTACCGCCACTCGTCGATATTTGTGATTAATTAAATTTAACGATAGATAGTTAAAAAAAGCGAATGCTATGTACAGTCAGCAGCAATGGTTGCTACGCGGGCGAGGTGTTCAAAATTATCTACACACGCTTTTATTCCCTTATAATAAAGATGTGTGAAGCGCTCGTGGCCCAGCGGCGCCGGGCACCGCTTGCGGTATCTAAGGTTAAGCAACGTGGGCAGCGGTCAGGACTTAAGCCCAATAAGGTCTAGTTTCCCCTCGGGGTTGGAAGGTCAGATGGCAGTCGCTTCCGTAAAAACTGGTGCCTACGCCATATCTTGGGATTAGGTAGCGGACCCCAGGCATCCTTATTACGATGCAACTGTACTGGGATAACGCTAGGAGGATGATGAATTTAAATACTCGTAATCACAATACGGTATTAAACTCATAGTCAAATCAGCAACTTTTTATTAAATGTCAAAATCGATTTGTTAATATGAAGTTTGTAAGGAAATACTGTTTTAGTGACGTCACTAAGACAGTGCGAATTGGTTTGTTCAAATCAGCGTCCTTTTTAAATCTTGATGCTTATAAAATCTTTCAATTAGCTAAAATAAATTAACAATTGATGTGTTTTCGTTAGATCTTTTATTAGTCAAGTAAAAAATAATTTATTTTTACCTTAGTTTAATACCCTATTATTCACGAGTAGCGCTAGTTGACTCGCTCATAATAAATTGTTCGGACAGCTTTAAAAAAAAGACTTGACGTTTTCATATGCCAATCTACTTTTGATGCTGTCTGTCTGTACCTATAGACTACCAAAATCACACAAATTGGCAGTGTCCGACGCAGATTTTCAACGCGTTACTAGGGGTGTTATTGAGTTAAACCCCCGGACGCAAACAAGATTATATCCCTCTCAAACCGATTACATTGTACTCTACAACAAACAGTAAAATGTAGTATATGGATTATTGATATTATGTCAGGTCTGTATGTATGTATTTCATAATTGTACATAAAACACAACAAAGGGAAAAAATACAATAGGTATATGAAGTACAAAGTCGAGCTTATCCCAAAACAAAAGCTTAGCTTTAAGGCCGGGTTATAGTAAAAATCTGATTTGGTAAACGGTTTTATTTCGAAATACTAGATATTAAAAATGTAAAAAAAATACGATGTTATATTTGAGACCTTTATCTAGTGCCGTCGGATGTCCGTTACACAATTTGCAAAACTTTGTTCGATAGAAAAAAATTCCAAACATACCTCTATTTTCTATCTTAAAACTCATTTTATTTCAATCTTAGGTAACATGATGAGTAGAAAATAATACTAAAATAAACGTATTTGATGGTATGAGGGATGTCGGGATTAATATTGTTAATATAATAAGCCATGTATTTTTCTCACCCAAAAATGTACTAAAAATTTACGAAAATTACGCGCACAGTTCCGTAGAGAGTGGGATGGTCAATTGCAAACTCACGCGTGTTAGAGCGGGACATTTGCAATGGAAGAACCTCGCCTTAAGGCTTATTATACAAAAGACTTATGCTGGGTTGCACCAAACCGTCTGTAATCGTAAGCGGTGTTCGTCAAATCTGATTGTATGGAAAGTTTGACAAGTTTCTATGGGATGACAGATGCCGGCGCCATATTTGACGATGACCGGTCTGTGTTCGTGCGTTGGTGCAACTGGCACTTAGTAAACAGCGCGGTAATCACGTAACGTTTTCGACCGTTAGTATACGGTAGATTTAAATGTCAAATCCCATACTAAAACTGACATTAAATACGTACCAACGGTAGTTACAGTACTATATCGTTACGTGATTACCCCGCTGGATGGAACAGAACAAGAAACTAAATTTATAGGGTCCCATAAAACTGCTGCGTCTTGCCCACCCATAACCTAGAGCGGAGCGCTCGTGGCCCAGCGGCGCCTGCGTGCCGCAAGCGATTGCAAAGTTAAGCAACGTG
Organism: Cenopis cana; assembly: GCA_951800055.1. Lineage (NCBI taxonomy): Eukaryota > Metazoa > Arthropoda > Insecta > Lepidoptera > Tortricidae > Cenopis > Cenopis cana. The sequence goes on along the minus strand of OX637486.1, from coordinate 2,295,989 downwards.
GGCCGCGGTCAGTACATGGATGGGTGACCGCTTTGGGTGGTTACTAACTGAGTGCTCCCGTGCTTTGGAAGGCACGTTAAGCCGTTGATCCCGGCTGCTGTCTATGGCAGCAGTCGTTAAGCCAAGTTGGAGGCCTTTGGGCGGCTTGAAAACATCTAACAGTCAAGTTGCCCACCTCACTTGACAAAGGGGGGTCGAAGTTGCACCACGTCCGTAGGGAAAGTACCCACCGCTACCCTACACGTGATCCCTGGGTGGTTCTAAAAGTGTAACAAAAACTGACAACCGTACTGTCTTCTCGAAGATCTCACGGTTCGAAATAAATGCCATACGATAAATAAATAAATACCTCCCTAGAATTCTTAAAAGTTCACGACGACATATGCTCAGTACCGCCGAACTCCCCACCATCAGCCTGCTCCTGTTGCTCCACTTGCTCTCTAAGATACCTTGGCGTAACAATAGACCAGAATCTTAGCTTTAAGGGTCATATAGCAACCACAGTAGGCAGGGTTAGAAAACTTATTTACACAATGAAATTGCTACGTGAACCTGCCGGAGATAAACTACTCAAAGTTGTGTATCTAGCTCTATGCCAATCGATTTTATCCTACTGCATAATCGCCTGGGGTGGTCCTACTTCTTGGAAAAACAGGCAAGACAAAGAAACATAGTTCTTTGGGATAGAGGAGAGAGAAAGTTCTTACGATGACCTGCAAAAAATACTACCAAGTTTTTGAAAGAGCACTTTACTACAGACTTAGAATTTAGAGATTTACAAGAAGTCAGAAGAATAGGAAAAAGAGGAGATAGACCACGACCCTTGATTGTATCCTTCTCAACACTGGGTATGAAGATTAATATTTTTAAACAGAAAGGAGCACTTAAAGACACCCCATACTATATGAAAGAAGATTATCCACATCAAGTATTGGAAAAGAAAATTACAACAGCAAGTAAAAGCAGAGAGATAAAAGGGTAACATAGTGAAGATCGTTACGTTCCGGTCTGAGCATATCCACGCGATCTTAGTGTCCGAGAGCTGGTTGAAGCCATCGCTAGATTCCACAAGCTACTCTCTGCCTGGGTATGTCTTAGTCCGGAATGATCGTACAGGGAAGGGAGGCGGTGGTGTTGCCATCTACCTCAAGAGTTCCATACCATTTAAAATCCTTAATCGCACACAGTCTCTTTACTCCGGCTCAGCGGAATGGATATTTCTTGAGGTGAATGTGAGGGGGGTTAAGGCCGTTCTTGGAGTAGTCTATTGTCCCCCAACAATTGATTACTTCTCTCAGCTAGAACATATCCTCGAGTCCCTAAGTACGGATTACACGCATCACCTGATTATGGGTGATCTTAACACCGACCTTGTTAAAGACACGCCCCATAGTCGTAAATTGAAGAATATACTCCAGTCCGTTAGCTTCTCTTTCCTTCCCCTGGATCCGACTCATCATACGAGCACTTCTGACACGTGGCTGGATGTTATAATTACGTCTTCTCCAAGTCTCGCTGTGAAACATGGTCAGTTTTCGGCTCCTGGTTTTTCCCATCACGACCTTATATATGTCGCCTACAAAATTAAGCCACCAAAATGTAAACCTGTGCTAGTGAACATGCGCAGCTTCGCAAAGCTTGACACTGACTCCCTCTTTAAAGACGCTGCGGCTATGGATTGGTCCCCTGTATTTACTGCCTCTTCGACTGACGAAAAGGTGTCCCTCTTTAATGCCAAAGGTTGTCTGGAAGAGATCGCTTGTTAGCGATAAGACCGCCTGTTGTCTACCGTTGTGAAATTTGTTTCTGTTATTTGTTTTTAGTGTACATTATTTGGTGAACAATAAAGAATATTTGTATTGTATTGTATTGTTTGTATTGTATTGCTGCCATACTGGGATTATTTGATAAACATGCACCCATACACACTGTTCGCGTCAGACGTCCTCCTGCTCCCTGGATAACTGAGGGTGTGCGAATGGCTATGAGACGGAGAGACAGAGCCTTTAGGATTTATAAGCGTGACCGTACAGAAGACAACTGGAGACTCTTTAAGACAGCACGTAATCGTTGTAACCAAATGGTTCGCGCAGCGAAGCGACGTTTCATTCACCTCAATGTCTCATCTTCTTCTATGGCCGATGTCTGGAAGTTCCTTAAGTCTCTGGGCCTGGGTAAGCCGGCCAATGGATTCGATGGTACTTCTTTCTCACTTAATGACCTTAATATGCATTTTTCCTCCGCCCTTTCTGTTGACGATCAGACTAAGGCCATTACTCTCTCGATTATATCCTCTTTACCCTCCTCTCTTACTGAATCATTCTCTTTTTCCCCTACCACCCAATTAAATGTGAAGAACATTGTTAATGCCATCAAATCTAAGGCTGTTGGATGTGATGATGTGAGTCGATACATGATAGTTACAGTTCTAGATTTTGCGCTTCCTGTAATCACTCATATCATCAACTCTTCTTTCATGTCTGGCGACTTTCCTGCCCTTTGGCGGAGAGCTTTCGTTATTCCTCTTCCCAAAACAAGCAATCCCATTTCCCTTTCCAATTTTCGGCCGATTTCTATACTCCCTTTTCTGTCAAAAATCGCTGAAGCGGTGGCTCATAAGCAGCTCTCACACTACATTTATTCCAATAAACTGTTGAGCCCCTTTCAATCCGGTTTTCGGCCTAGCCATAGCACATGCACTGCACTTCTTAAGGTGACCGAGGATGTTAGGCGTGGCATGGAGGGTCAAATGGTCACGGTACTCATCCTGATTGACTTTTCCAACGCATTCAATACTGTCGACCACGAGATTCTTCTTGCTCTGCTTCAGCGTCTTAACGTGTCGTCTTCTGCCCTTAGATGGTTGTCTGCCTACCTTGGGGGCCGCCAGCAAGCGGTTCGAGTGGACCGGTCAGTGTCCGACTGGTGTGACCTTGCTACTGGCGTGCCTCAAGGAGGTATTCTCTCCCCTCTCCTGTTTTCCACATTTATCAACTTCATCACCCCCGAGTTTCGCTGCGCCTACCATTTGTATGCTGACGACCTACAGCTTTACGACCACTGTAAAACGACCGACATCACTGCTACCGTGGATAAATTAAATCAAGACCTTCTGCACATTGAACAATGGTCCAAGAGGTTTGGCCTATTCGTAAACCCGTCTAAGTGTCAGGCCATTGTCATCGGTAGCTCGCGGCAACTTGATAAACTTGACCTTGCCACGGTTAGGCCAGTGCAGTTCAATGGTACTCCCATCCCCTATAGTCAGAGTGTAAAAGACTTAGGTATTCACTTGGACTGCACTCTGAGCTGGAGAACACAGGTGGCAGAAATTAGCCGTAAGGTCTCATATTCTCTGCACTCACTTAACAAGTTAAGGCACTTCTTGCCCGTGAGCACCAAAGTTATGCTTGTTAATTCCCTCATTTTACCCATAATCGACTATGGTGATGTGTGTTATCCGGACTTAAATGAGGAACTTCTCAACAAGTTGGATCGACTGCTCAACAACTGTATCCGTTTCATTTTCTGTCTCAGGAAATACGACCACGTCTCCTATTATCGGTCCCAGCTTGGCTGGCTCTCTATCCGTCAACGACGAGATTCTCGCATGCTTTGCACTTTATTTTCCATTCTTAATGATCCACAGTCTCCTGAATATCTCAAGTCCCTTTTTCATTTTAATGATGCTTCTCGTTCCCGTCAATTTCGCTCTTCAGGCAATCTCTCTTTAACTATCCCCATTTGCCGAACTGGCTTTATGTTGAATTCGTTCTCCGTTCAGGTGGCTCGTCTCTGGAACGGTCTACCTCCCAAGATCCGTAAATCCCCAAACAAGTTCGCTTTTAAAAAGGCTGTACGTGATTTCTATGCTGGCAGATTCGTGGAGTAAAGTGTCTGTTTTGTAATTCTCGTATATATATATGTATATTGATGTATATATTATGTATATTGTATATATGTGTATCTATTTGTATTTATATATGTTTATGTATTTATATAATTAATACGTATTATTAGTTGCACCGCCAACAATTTTTCTGCTTCGCCTTAAGGTTGACTGGTAGAGAATGCCATATGGCATTAAGTCCGCCTTTTGTACGATAAGTTTTTCTTTTGTGCAATAAAGATTAAATAAATAAATAAATAAATAAGATCAAATATGATAAGCTTGTCGTAATAAAATCCAGTAACAAAAGATCACTTCCCACTTCACCGTTGAGTAACTCTTTACCACAAAGCAACACGAATACACAAACCAATAAAAAGAACAAAACGCTGAAATCACACTCCTACACCCAGAGGTCAAACAGCTCGTCGGATGGAGTTTTAAAACTTGGCATATTGAACTTCCTAGTTAACAAAAATACAGATAATAAAACACCTAATCAGAATAAAGAAAACACCGATATGATCACATAGCAATCAAGGCCCCCCCTCTCGCACAGAAGTCACAAACAAAATAATAAAACAAACACCAAATAAAGACCATCTTCCAACCCGGCTGGTCACCGTGGAAGATTATGACCACAACCCTCCAAAGATAAAAAGCATCAGAAAAAATGAAAAAGACATATCAGGCCCTATACCGGAACCGGGAAAAAAACTATACATACTAACCTATAACGTTAGAACCCTGTCACCTTATGGCCGAATATTAGAATTAACGGAAGCATTAAAAAACGTAAAATTTGATATAATTGGACTATCAGAAACGCGACGCATGGGAACAAATATATTATAGAAGAATACGAAAAATATATACTCAGTTATACAGGTCTGACACAGGGCATGTACGGAGTTGGATTTTTAATAAAACTATACCTTAAAGAAAATATTGAAAACTTCACCGGCATCTCGGACAGAGTCGCCCTATTAAACTTAAATTTACATGGCATCAAATTGTCACTTATCCAAGTGAATGCGCCCACTGAAGCAGCAACGGAGAGCGAAATTGAATATTTCTACTCAGATGTATACAAAGCCCTTGACCTGTAAATAATATTCAAAAACTGTGGGATAAAGAAATGGACGAAGACGACGGAGAAGACGGTGCTAAAGTCATATCGTCTCAGCCTCAAGTATCCTCAGGAACAAAACAATCATGCCCAGTATGTAGTCTTGAATACAAAAAGAGAGGCTTAAAGAGACATATCCTCATGTCCCACCCGGGATTCCTATGTCCTCCAACTACTTTGAATCAAAATGCCGTAAGGCAAATCGACGAAACAATTCATGAATCTATCAACCAAGAACATATACCAGACTCAATTCAAAATTTATTCCTCAAAGGATTCAACGCCAGGCTGCTTAATTGCGAAGGTGGTCCAGACACAATTTGGAGAGTGCGTTGGAAAAAACTCATAAATTTTCGCAGTAAGCAATATAGCATTCCACAAGGCAATGTCGGGAGACAATTTACCACACTTCTTGCCGCCGAAATAAGAGAACTTACAAATAAACTACCAAAAGAAGGAAACTCTGAAAAAATATTCATTTTATGTACTACAATACTACAGAGAGATCCCATGGTTAAATCTAGCCAGGATATCAGACGAACACTTCAAAGAAGAATGGAGATGTGGAACTCAAATCACTATGACGAGCTAATTGCTGAAGCCATACTCTGTAATTCAAAATTGACGTCAAAACACAAACAGAAACAAGACGATGACCATGCCGTCCGAATATTTAGTCGTCTAATGCTACAAGGAAAAATCAGGCAAGCAAATAGATGGATAACAGAGAGATCTGGGGGAGGTATAATGGACCCAAATGAGAAAATAGGAGATAAAACAGTACATCAAATATTCAAAGAAAAACATCCCAACCAAGCAACCCCCCAACTAAACTATTTTCTAGACAATCCTGAATTACCTATAATGGTGAATGTTGATATTACTTCAAATCATATAGAAAAAGTTGCTAGAAAACTATCCGGTGGAGCTGGCCCAAGTGGTACAGATTCGGAACAATGGAAGTCACTCCTCCTTCGGTGTGGAAATCATAGCTCCGAATTAAGGGAATCAATCGCAGCACTAACCAGAAAACTTAGCAGTGAAATTGTCGAATGGGATTGCATTAGAACTTTACTAGCAAGAAGAGGGATAGCACTGAATAAATGCCCTGGTGTTCGCCCAATCGGCATCGGCGAAATATTACAACGCATCATTGCTAAAGCCATGGCCACCGCAACAGGGCTAGACGTTCAACAAGCGTGCGGATCCGATCAGCTCTGTGCGGGAATAAAATCAGGCATTGAGGGAGGAATCCATGCTATGACCAAATGTTTTAACGAAGGTGAAGATGATGAAGGCCTCCTTTTAATAGATGCAGCAAACGCCTTCAATGCACTGAGCCGTCCTATCGCTCTTTGGAATGCTAGAATATACTGGCCACGTTGTGCAATATTTCTTTTCAACACTTACAGAGGATATGCAGTCATTTGTTTATCGGGCTCCAATGATTTCATCTTAAGCAAGGAAGGAACCACACAAGGTGACCCATTGGCAATGTTAATGTATGCAGTTGGGATTTTACCACTAATTCAAAGTTGCAAAGACCCTGGAAAATACATACAAAATTGGTACGCCGATGACTCAGCTTGTTTTGGTAAACTAACTAATATAAAGGGCTGGTTAAAGAAACTGATAGAACAAGGGCCAAAATATGGCTACTTCCCGGAACCTTCAAAAAGCTATATTATAGTTAAAAATAATTCGAGTGAAGAGGCTAAGAGACTCTTTGGGGATCTAGGCGTGAAGACTGTACTCTCTCACCGATTTCTGGGTGGTGTCATAGGCGATGAGGATGGGAAAATGGAATACATCAAAGGAAAAGTTAATGAATGGACAAACTGTATTACACATTTATCAAAAGCCAGCAAAAAGCATCCACAACTTGTACATACAGCCTTTACAAAGTCACTACAATGTGAGTGGAGATACTTACAAACAGTAATGGATAAAGCTCATGAAGAATTCTACTCCTTAAAACAAACAATCATAACATCAGTAACACCATATATTTTAGACAGAGAAATAACCTCACTTGAGCATGAACTGTTCTTTCTACCAGTGAAACTCGGCGGCCTCGGCATTAATGATCCAGATAAAAATAAAGAATGCTACAAAACATCATTAGAATCAAACAGGTTACTTATTAACGCTATCAAAAATGCTGAAAACCTAGACCTACTGGCACACCAAATTCATGCTACAGAAACTATAAAAAAAGAAAAATTGGCAAGACAAATAAGAGACATCGAAACCAGCAAAGACATAATATCTAAACTACCAGATAAAATTAAAAGATGTGTCCAAAGAGTCATATTATTGAGACGAATTCGTCACAATGGCTGACAATTATCCCTACTACCGCCAATAATACCGATCTCACAGCCACTCAGTTTAAGGATGCCCTAGCCATTCGATATGCTCATGAACCTACCAGCCTCCCTCAAGCCTGCGATGGTTGCGGAGAGAATAACTTCGATCTAAACCACGCACTAAATTGCAAAAAAGGTGGTCTAATAAAACAAGGTCATGATCAACATAGAGATGACTGTAAACAATGGGCTGAACTAGCCTGGGGAACAGGTACAACAGAACCCATAATGCGTGACACAAGTAATACTCAACCGGCCCTCATAGGAGACTTGTTACTAAACAGTGTTTGGGAACCTGCAAGGAAAGCGTTCTTCGATGTTCGCATAATAAATGCCGACGCTTCTTCATACAGCAACCTCACATGGCAACAAACAGCACAGAGACATAGCCGAGAGAAACACACCAAATATGACCGAGCAGCAGAAGATTTAAGAGCCTCCTTTACTCCACTTGTCATCTCATGCGATGGAGCATTAGGGACAGAATATAACAACTTTATAAAAAAAACCGCATCAAAATTAAATACGAAATGGGGAAATGCATATTCACAAGTAATGTATTGGTTGAAAGTAAAAGTACAGATTTCAATTATAAGAGCGGTCTCAATATGGGTGAGAGGCTCGAGAAGACATATAAGACCATTTGGATGTGAAGATGGAGCAGGAATCCTATGAAGACCGGATCCTCTAAACGCCAACGCCAGAGCAGCAAAAGTTTTACAATCAGCTAAGGTGCAACTAAAAAGCCCTTGACCTTGCACATAATCTACATATAATAATGGGCGACCTAAATGCCAAAATAGGACGTCCAAGACCAGAAGAATACTTGGTAATGAAATCAAATGGATACGGCGTCCGGATTGTCCGGAACCAAAGGGGACAAAAGTTGATAAACTTCGCTCTTGAAAACAAATTAGCAATTTTAAATACTTATTCAAACAAATCAAAAATGGACTTGGCGTTCTCCGTCAGGGGAACATAAGAACGAAATTGACTACATTATGACAAACAGACCTAGTATGGTACATAACATGGATATATTGAATCTCAACTTCTCTACAGCCCATAGACCAGTTAGAGCAACAGTATCCTTGAAAAAACTAAAATTTTACCGGACAGGATTTAAAAACAACCATAACTCTACATTGAAGAGTGAAGAAAAAATGAAAAGATACATCGAATGCATCACGTCTCATCTGTCAAATCTTCTGGAAACCCAGGAAAATTGCTCAGTATACAAGTCTATCACGATAAGTTACTATAGGCCATCACACAAAGCCTCCAGTCTGCTCATATACCAAATAAAAATACAAACGAAGGTCATAAAATCTTATCTGAGAACACCATGGCACTTATGAAGAGAAGACAATTACTGCAAAGAAGCAAAAATAACAAGATTTTGTAAGGCAAGCCGTTTCGAATCGGGTCGCTCCGCCACTGTTGCAATTGTTAAACGTGTGTAAAGCAAACCTCCAATGACGATGACAATGAAAACATGAGTGATTGCGCATAGCGGATAGCGGATCCGACTATTAAACTTTGAATAGTCATAAATCCTAAACGGTTGTTTTCACTAACTAATGACTAAAGAAACCTTATAATGATTTTAAAATACCTATTCAATGATACCTCACATGATATAGTTCGTCAACTTTATTTTTTATTTGTTTTACAAAATGGTGTCTGGTACCGCCATCTTTTTTTTTTTTAGACGTCACATTTCTAAGAACACTCGGGATGGTAAGGCAAATCTAACGATATGTCAAACATTAAAATTCGTTCAGGGAATTGAAAGATCTCAGGTAATAAAGAATATTACATACATACAAGATACGCGCGAAACACATAACCCTGCCTTGCAGTCGGGTAATAAAAACAGAAGCATGAAAAATGAACTCTCTGCGCTATACAAGTTAGTTAGCAAACGCATAAATCATGACTATACCAAGTACAGAACACTTACAATTGAGATACATTTGGCACAAACAGGTAGCTCAAATAAAGCTTTCAAAGTATTACGTACAAACAAAAACATGGATCGATGAATTAAACATCGCTAGTAAAACAATAAACAGTCGTAACGAAATTATAAGTCACAATGGTCTAAGTCGGATATAATACTTATATATAAAAAACCGGCCAAGTGCGTGTCGGGCCACGCGCAAGGTAGGGTTCCGTAGTCGTCCACCCGTTACATTATGTGGACTAAAAAGTTCGCAAACTTATTGTTAGGTTTCAGATATTTAATGCTTTAATTAATTAGTTTTCAATTAGTGTAAACGTTACTTTATTACTTTAGATGATGATTAGCTGAATTTATGGCGCCAAAATAAGCCGGTTCTCTGATTGGCTCGCGACAGAGTATTGTGGGCCAATCACAGAGCTGGATTTGCCCACCATGACGGTGGTCTTCTTGTCCAGGAGCTGGTGCCCGGTTGGACATTCTAGTATTGATCGTCGAAGTGATCACTTGTTTTAATGAACCTTGCCTAATTAATTTAATTAGTGTAATTTATTATATTCTAATAAAAACTGTTAAAAGTTAATAAGTTTTACTTGAAGAGTTCCTGCTTCCTGATGTCTTACACTATATTTACTATGTTTTTGACAGAATTAACAACATTGTCTAAGGTATCAATGGAAATTAGGGTTTCTGCTCGAGACTTCTCGAACTCGAGACAACTCCATTCGAGACGAGAAACAAATAGCCGACTCTCGAGACTCTCGAGTTCTGGCGAACACGAAATAAGGGCTAGTCAGGCTCGCCATTTTGCCGCTTTTATCAATGATAACGCCGCCCGCGGATTATAAACACATGCAGCGGACACTGAACTTCGAGTCAAGGTGTTCCGGTCACACGACATAAAGCTCCAATCCAAGGTCTCTGTGTACGTGGCAATAGTTCTGCCTAATCTTTTGTATGCCTCCGAAACGTGGTGCCTCTACCGCAAGCACATTCACGTATTAGATAGCTTTCTTTCATCTGGAACGCCTGCGTGACATTATGTTTGTGTTTTTCATTTTATTGTCAACAATAATTTACAATTTCTTACCAACGACTCGAGAGTCGAGACAACTCGAGAAATTGGAGTCGAGAGTTCTCGAAACTCGAGAAAAAAAATGAGGCGAGAAACCAGAAACCCTAATGGAAATTGTACGAAGGTTTGCTTTTGCAAAGTACATTTCTGAAGTTCGACTATTTTATTCTACCGTTTTGTCGGCGTCATTGATATGTATACTCATGCCAAATTACAGCTTTCTAGTACTAACGGTTACTGAGAAAAACGGGGGTCGGACGGACGGACGGACGGACGGACATGGCGAAACTATAAGGGTTCCTTGTTTACTACGGAACCCTAAAAAGGAGATCCACACGACATCGCCAATTACAGGTCAATAAGATTACTTCCTTGTATGTATAAGCTATTCTCATCCCTCATAAATAAAAGAATAAGCACTAAAATAGAAGCTGAACAACCTATTGAACAAGCGGGATTTAGGAAAGGTTACTCGACGATAGACCATATTATAGACCATATTCATACTCTGGATCTACTTATAGAAAAATACCGAGAAAGACAGCGAGCTTTATATATCGCATACATAGACTACAAGAAAGCTTTCGACTCTGTGTCACATTCGAGTATATGGGATTCGTTAAAAGATCAAGGAGTTGAAAATGAATATATACAAATCATCAAAAGTATATACAACAACAACACAGGCAGAGTGAAATTAGAAAAAGTCGGCACAAGCTTTCCCATTCAAAGGGGAGTGAGACAAGGCGACCCTACCTCCCCTAAACTTTTCATTGCCATCTTAGTAAGTTCTTCGCTTCGTTCTAAGTCATCTTCGCTTCGCAGACGACTTGGTTCTTTTATCGGAATCGAGCTCACAACTACAGCATATGATACACTCACTGAATGAGGCAAGTAAAAAAGTAGGTCTTGAAATGAACCTCACAAAAACCATGCTAATGACGAACAGCGTAAGAAGTCCGATTTCGGTGGACAATGAGCCTCTCAAATACACAAACAACTATATATACTTAGGCAAACAAATTAGCTTCGATCCGGATAGTAATAATTTAGAAATTGATCGTCGAATCCAAAACACCTGGAACAAATATTGGAGCCTAAAGGTGATTTTTAAGAGCAGTATGCCGGTTCATATAAAAACGAAAGTCATGTCATCCTGTTTATTACCGTGTTTCACATGCGCCTGTCAAACTTGGAAATACACTGAAAAAATAAAGAATAAGATTATCACCTGCCAACGAGGTTTAGAGCGAAGTATGATAAAAATAAAAAAAATACAGAAAATACGACACTCTAAGATAAGAAGCACATCTAAAGCTAAAGATGCTCTAAACTTTGCCCTAAAACTCAAGTGGAGATGGGCGGGACACATTGCGCGTCTACCTAACATGCGCTGGACCGTAAAGGTGACGTCGTGGAAAGGCCCTAAGGGAAATCGCCACAGAGGTAGACCACGCACGAGGTGGGAGGACGACATAACTAAAACAGCTGGACTAGGCTGGATGAAAACAGCTCGTGACAGGGATCACTGGGCATCTTTGGAGGAGGCCTTCACCCGCGTAGGGGTTCTTGTAGATTAAGGAACTTAGTAATCTTATATTTTTTAATGTTAGAAAAAAAAAAAAAAAACATAGGTTTAAGTAAACATGTAACTTTTTTACAAGAAATAAATGCTTTTTTTATTTTTTTTTATTTGTGTTATTGATTTAACAGTTCATTAACTTAAAAATACCTGTAGCCGCATACCTTACTGATAACTTATAAGTGAAGTATCTGTGTTTGAAACCCACGATACAGGCTTTGCCTGGTGTGGGTGTCATTGTTACTTCTTGTTTGGTTTTAACATTTTTGGTAAATAAATGATTTTGTATTTTTTTGTATTAAACTTGCCTGGAAACAGGAAATGAGTTAATTTTAGTACTTTAACTTTTCTAATTTAATATCTAAATTCTAAATATTTGTTTATGGCAAGATGAGCCCATTACAAATGTTCCACTCTAACACGCGTGAGTTGCTATTACTTAACCAACCGGTAGCTCTAGTATAAGTTTTTTCGAAGCATTAACTAATTCGATCGCGTTTGCGTTTTGTCTCAAAATGTATGAAAGTGGTATGAAAACGTGAACAGCGCCTCTGGTGGTCACTAGTGGAAACTAAATCAGCGAGTATAACATTTGTTGCTAACCGATGAACGCGCGTTTTTCAAACTCGGTGAGAGCGTTTTCATACATTTTGACACAAAACGCAAACGCGTTCGAATTAAAAAACTTATACTAGAGCTACTGCTCTCTACGGAAACTCTGCGTGTAGTTTTCGTAAATATTTAAACATAGTCATTAAGAAAATCATTTTATCAAGTCAATCTATGCGAATTTGTATATTTAGTAGTGTCTTCAGTTGCTGTGTACAACAATTACATATTTATAAAATAGCAGTATAATATAGACTAACGAAATGAAAGAGCCTGAAAAATGAAACGTGGTTACTTAATCCCGTATTGACTATCCACTCTCCGGTGCGATATCGATTTAATTTCACGCGAAAAAATGATTTCATTTCATGTCCCGTCACGCACAAAGCATCGGGGGCTTCATTCACAACACGTCTCCTCGCCTCACCTCTGATTAAACCAGTGTTAAGCCTGACCCCCCAACAAATATCGCTACCTAATTGTTTTTTTATACAACGACGGTGGCAAACAAGCGTACGGTACGGTACGTATGGTAAGTGGACGACGCACAGCCTATAGACGTCCGCAACTCCAAAGCAGTGGCGTACGCGTTGCCGACCCTTCATAACAATTTATAATACTTACTATACTATAGCGTAATGGTTCATAACATTATTTAAAAAATACTCAAAACGATATTTGATGCGCATTTCAAGTCTGTTCAATTAAATATATCATTATAAAACAAACACTAAATATAATATTTAGTTACCTACTTGCCTAGTTATAATATTCTTCAAATATATTTGTGTCACACCTGGCCATAAAGCGGCAATTACCGCACACTCCGCGCGCGGGAAATCCCACTTCTTGGCCAGGAGGTGACATAAAATCTTGTACTTAACACGGGCGGTAATCAAGAAAGCCTCAGATCGCATATTTATCGCCCTTGCCTTCGGCTCGGGCGTCTAATATCTGCGATCTGAGACATTCTTTGTTTTACCGCTCTTGTTAAGTAATGTACTATTATTGGCTGGCAAGCTACGCACGTACATTTTCATCACGTCAAGATCCAAATGATATTACAACGTTATGTTATAAAGTTATTTGATTTTATACTATAGGTAAGACTATTGATATTCGGGATATTAATTTTGATGTAACGACATTTTAAACCGTTAGTGCTTAAATAAATTATAATTATGTTTATCTACATCCACATCATAACCTCTCGGGACGCGTAACCTGTAACGTAATGTTGTCATTATGTTACAGGTTTGTGCTTACAAAAGATTTCACAGCGCACGACTTCTGTGGATTGAACAGGAGGAGTTTCAAGCAATGTTTCCTGAACACGTGATAGAAGATTTATGGATATGCATGTAGATAAAGTAGTGTAAGCAACTGTATATATAATAAGGTCTTAAAGCACTCGTGCTATCCTATTATAAAACTCGCCTTCGGCTCGTTTCATAAACCAACTCTCCTGTTTTAAGAACCCTCATTATGTAACAGTTGCGTAAACTACAATTATGATATTGTTTTTTTTTAATACTACGACGGTGGCAAACTAGCATACGGTCCACCTGATGGTAAGCGGACACCGCAGCCTATAGACGCGTTTTTACCATAACGTTTTAAAGGCCTCGCCTTTGCTTATGCTCCATTACAGACCTCAGTGACAAAGGTACCTACGTAAGTTGTGGTGTATGGGTGATGAGTGAGATGAGGCGAAACTGGTGTGTGAATAACATACGACCAACAGGATTAAATTAGTCTGCCGGTGCCTACGGCGTTAGTGAATATCCTGCTTTTAGTGTTCCATACCAAAAAGATAAAAAAATAAACACTTATAGTCTGTCGCAATCACAACTCAGTACCTCTATAATAGTATAAGTTTTTTCGAAAGAAAACACAAACGAACATGTTTGCGTTTAGCTTTCATTTATATTGCAAAAAATAGTTACCATCTAAGGCCACCAGCAGCTCTAGTATAAGTTTTTACGAAACATTAACTAATACGAACGCGTTTGCGTTTTGTCTCAAAATGTATGAAAACGCTCTCACCGAGTTTGGAATACGCGCGTTCATCGGTTAGCAACAAATGTTATACTCGCTGTTTTAGTTTCCACTAGTGACCACCAGAGGCGCTGTTCACGTTTTCATACCACTTTGAGACAAAACGCAAACGCGTTCGAATTAGTTAATGTATCGAAAAAACTTATACTAGAGCTACTCACCAGAGGCGCTGCTCGCGTTGCCGTACAAAATGAGACTTAACGCAAACGCGTTCGTTAGTGCTTTGTTTCGAAAAAACTTATACTAGAGGTACTGTATTCAAATTTGAACCATAACACATAAACAAACTTATTTGTGTTATTTTTGCAATTTTATTTTTTATGGTGACCATTATGTTATTAACTTTGTTTTTTAATATAATAATAAATAATATAATAAATTATTTATTTAGCAATAAAGTTCTTACATGATGGTTATAGATTATCCATCAGACACCAAACTAGGCTGAGCCTGTGACTTGGTAGTCTGCGAGTGCGATTAACAAGATTCACAAGTTTAAAAAGTAAATCTAACTAAATGTACTTTTTGCTTTCAGACTGTTTATTCAACGAACTAATCTCACCGAAAGTGAGACTTCTTCTTCCTCGCGAGACTGACAGCGATTGTTGAAGTGAAAGATTACTAAGCAACTATAATAAAAAGGTTGGTCTTAAGTAGGTTAAGCATTATCATTGTAATAAGCATATTTTTGTGAGAAAATGGCTGACTGTCGAGTTTCTTTCGGCGTTTCTTCTCGGCAGTGGCCTCTGTGAAACGCTAGTAGGGTTTGACTTGTAAAAGTGCCATTGCGGCCTACTTACAGAATAAAGTTCATTTTATTCATTTTATTTTTAGGTACTGTCCTTCGCGTCACGAAAATGGAAAAAAGTAAAAATGAAAATGCGGAAGGTTACATTTGGAAGAGAACGAAAAATCTACACGTGAGACTTGTTAGAATACCGATACAAGGTAAACAAAATAATTATAATAATTTATAATAATTAGCACTAGAACTTAAGGCGATATATCGATTGAAAGGGACACCCTTTGTTTTTCGCTCACGACAAAACGGGATGCAACCCTCTCCGAGAATGGCTTTTTAGACAAATCTCGTTAAATATCTGACTGTGTGCAGGTTCATTAAATTTCCTCTTGTCAGTACCTAGATGAGGTAAAATACCATCATATTAACTTAATCGTGTCTTTTAATAATGCGTTGTTTTAGTAGGCTGAGGAAAAAAAGGAAAATATAGACTCGACTTTAGATTTATTTTCTATCGAGAAAATTTTAAGCAATCATGTTTCGCTATTGTCAGTACCACAATCATATAGTCAAGAATCATATATCTGAAAATCAGCCCCTACTGTTTTCTAGTCTGGGCAGGACAGCGTTTCAAAGTCTCCAAATTTCTCAGTGTAGCGCCTTAATGTAGCCTTCTCTTGTATACTATGCCCTTTTAGGGCGCCACATGAACATTATACTTCGTACTTATTTTATTAATTTCATCATCCATACTAATATATTATAAATACAAAAGTGTGTCTGTCTGTCACCTCTTCACGCTCAAAGCGCTGAATTTTGATGAAATTTGGTATGGAGATAGAGATAGTTTGATTCCCGTGGAAGGACACAGGATACTTTTTATCCCAGAATTCATCCCTGAAGAGGGTGGATGGAAGTTTTAGTACCTACCTAAAGAAGAGCGATGATTAGTTAAGCGCCTGATATGAAAAAATAGTATTTAAATTCTAACGCAATGTACGAATACAACGCAGTCGAAGTTGCGGGCAAAAATTCGTAAGAAGAGCTTACGTTAACAACTAGTATTTATCAAGAGCATAAAACTATTTACATATTTTACATATACCTAATGAAAAGAGATTAGATGTTCCATTTAGCGGACCCGGCAGACGTCGTCCTGCCATGCCCGGCGAAGCAGCGCCACCTACCGGGTCCAATTGTATTTTCAAACCTTCCAGGGACCAACTCAAATATACACACAAAATTTCATCCAAATCGGTCCAGCCGTTTAGGAGGAGTTAGGTGACAAACACGTGTACAGGAGAATTATATATAAAAAAGATATACATAAATATACAATACAATGACGACCGCTTTAGCTTAGTTTGGTAATGACCCTGCCTACGAAGCTGGAGGTCTCGGGTTCGAATCCCGGCCGGGGCATTTATTTGTGTGATAAGCACGAATATTTGTTCTCGGGTCTTGGATGTTTTCTATGTATTTATGTATCTATTTATATCTATATAATTATGTATATCGTCGCTTAGTACCCATAGTACAAGCTTTGCTTAGTTTGGGACTAGATTGATTTGTGTATAATTGTCCACAAATATTTATATATATAAAAAAAAATACAATACAAATACTCTTTATTGCACACCTCAAAAAGGAAAATAAATAAAAAAATCAATATAATCACTTTATTCCATATTCTACTCTTTGTAAAGACGAATACTTAGTTTACTAAATTTGCTTTTGTTGCATGTTCTCTGGACTCGGAGCAAAAATGTATTGACTCTTGGTGGAAACTGTTTTGGCTTAGTGAACTACATTGTTAATTCGATACGTTTGTGTTATACAATGCTGTTTGCATCACATTACAATAAAAAAGCTAGTCTATATCCAAGGTAAACTTCCCAATGTTTAAATAAATAATAAATAAATAAATATTTGTGGACAATCTTACACAAATCAACCTAGTCCCAAACTAAGCAAAGCTTGTACTATGGGTACTAAGCGATGATATACATACTTATATAGATAAATAGATACTTAAATACATAGAAAACATCCAGGACCTAAGAACAAATATTCGTGCTCATCACACAAATAAATGCCCCGGCCGGGATTCGAACCCGGGACCTCCAGCTTCGTAGGCAGGGTCACTACCAACTAAGCTAATTACCTTAACCTGTAGTTAATTTTACTTACAATTCTTTTCCAACCAACTAAAGTAGAATCCGCTTATAACGACTCCGCTTATAACATTTGACCCCTTTTAACGACTGCTAAATCACCAACGTTAGGATTCATACCAAACATTTTCAAAGAAAATCAGTCCGGTTTGTACGACGTCCTGTTAGTGCGACGTAATATCGCCGGTCCCTTGACGGTCGCTGTATCCGGATTCTACTGTAATTCTAATTCTATTACATTCAAAGGTCAAGAAGCTACCTGCGATCCTTCACCATCATCGTCACCACATTCGACACCTAGATCGTGTTCACCTTCAGAGTCATCAGACCCGGCCTCACCACCGCCGTCACCTCTGACACCATATTCACCACCGCTAGGTACGTTCATAGACTCACCACACTACAGGCTGAATTTTGCCGCCGGGCTGATTCCACATACCCTAGCCCTGCCGCAGACAGGCGAATGAATTCGACTGTCGATGGGTTATAGATTGTGTAGGTAGGTACTTATGGAGCAACGGCGGGCGGAATCAGCCCAATTGAATGCGGTGGGTGATTTCCGTCGCTGAATTCGGCCTGTATATAAAGAGCCTAAACAAGTACTAATAATACTGCGAAATAACTGCAATACTAGACAGACGAAAAGAAGGGTTTGCCGGTCGAGTTTAATTTATAACGACAGCGAGTCCCAATATAAAAAAAAATACAAGCATATATTATGACCTGGGAGTCTATGATAATAAAACATCTGTGGCGTCGCTAGGCAACCGTCAAATCTGACATGTTCTGCAACGCGCTATCGAAGTTTCTTAAGTCAGTTGCATATATAGAACTTCCAACCAACTCTCATTGGACTTCGGTCCCTGAGAGATCTCTCTATTGTCGTTTCTTCTTGTGTCTCCTATCTATTGTATATATGTATTTACCTTGTACATATCTCCTTTCCTATAAATATCGACCCTGTATATTATTCCTATATAGGAGATACCATTACTATTTCTACATTGGTGACCTCCGACAATGGACATAAGCGCAACCTGAAGATCCTGACGCCGCCCCGCAGCTAGCCCGACTTCCTCTCCTCTCTCTCTCTCTCCCTCTCTCTGAGTGTGCCACCTAGCATGTCTCCTCCATATGCCTGGTACCTCTACTCCCAGTGATTCGACTTCTCTCCTCGCCTGCTCGTCACCCTGGCTCTGAGCCCTCGCTCGCCACGCTGACTCTGAGCACTCTCTTAATACGTCGTCGCTGACTCCTCCGTCTCAAAGGGGGGCTGATGTGGCGTCGCTAGGCAACCGTCAAATCTGACATGTTCTGCAACGCGCTATCGAAGTTTCTTAAGTCAGTTGCATATATAGAACTTCCAACCAACTCTCATTGGACTTCGGTCCCTGAGAGATCTCTCTATTGTCGTTTCTTCTTGTGTCTCCTATCTATTGTATATTTGTATATAGTTTGTAGATATCCCTTTTCCTGTATATATTTAACCCTGTACATTATTCCTCATAGGTGATACTATTTCTCTTCTACACATCTATCACTTTCTGATACTACCTACTCGATAGAAACTTAGAAAGTGACGGATACTTTATCTTGTCGTTTATCACGCGACCATAATACGGGGCGACACTATCGCCTATGAATTCTGGCTACTCCAAAACCATTAGAAGCGCTTTTCCGACCCTTTCTTTTGGTACTGATGACTAAGAAGATATTTTTCAATGATAATTATTCATATTGTAATCACTTATATTATATACAATATATTCAATTTGTAATTACAGAATCGGCTGACCATGGACCTTCAAAAGAATTTCAAACTCTTAAGACGAAACGGCTGCCCAATTCTAAACTTGGCCAGCCAATACGGCGGAAACTAGCCGCTGGCTGGAAGAAAATTGTGAATGAGGGTTTGGGCAGCGAGGCCTTGGAAGTCATTTTAAAAAAGTATCCAACTCCGTCTAATTTCCGTGCTGCACTGGTGCCAACCATCAATTCAAACATTCGAGCTATACTCCCTGAGAAATCTGTGAAAAAGGATAAAAGACTTGCAAACAGACAGCATCTAACTGGAACCTTAATGTCTTGCTTAGGCCGATCCCTCACAAGCATTCTGCAAGGTAATATCAACTCCAAAATGTTAGTAGAGGAAATAGACGATGCTGTTAAACTGGCGGCAGAGATACATCACCACGACTCGTCTTTAAGGAACAGGAAATGCTTAATTGGCGTAAGCAAAATTATTCAAAAAGCAATCCGTCAGACACAGGTCAACAAATACTTCTGCGGGGATTGTGCGGAGTCAATACAAGAGACCTTCCAAACTAACAAAGGAAAAAGGACAAACCAAACAAATCCGGATGAAACTGATAAGAACCCCCAACAGCGTCAGCAGCGTCTTCGAGCCCACGGTGGAAACCATATCTAAGCTCCGATACACTGCCGACTTTACTCCGAATCGCAATGAACACTATTTATAAGTCCCCGTTGTCGTCTATATCTCGTATGCTCATTTAATAATTTTACCAGTATTACTGATGGCCTGACTCTAGGTGTCTGTTCCCTCACTCAATGTCTCGCATGCCCCTGATGTCCTTAGCTTCCAAGATATTTTTGTATATTCTATGTTCTCAATACCCCCGATGTCTCACATGACCTCGATAACGCTGTTGTGCCCGATGTCCTCTGTGTCTCGTATGTCCTCCATGTCTCGCATGCCCTCAATGTTCCCCATGTTCCCAGTATTCGTGATGTCCTTTAGGTGTCATATGTATTCACTCGTTTGGTGTTTCGCATGCCCCCATTGTTCTCGATGTCCACGATATTTGTGTATGCTATGTCCTCAATGACCCCAATGCCTCACATGACCTCGATAACGCTGTTGTGCCTGATGTCCTCTATGTCTCGTATGTCCTCCATGTCTCGCATGCCTTCAATGTTCCCCATGTTCCTAGTATTCGTGATGTCCTCTAGGTATCATTTATGTATGACCTCGATGTCTCAGATGACCTCGATGACGCTGTTGATCCCGATGTTCTCTATATCTCGTATATCCTCGATGTCTCGTATGTCCTCCATGTATCTTTATGTCTTCAATGTCCCCAATATTAGCAATGATGGTTTCTAGGTGTCGTATATTCCCTCACTCGATGTCTCACATGCCCCTG
Organism: Cenopis cana; assembly: GCA_951800055.1. NCBI lineage: Eukaryota > Metazoa > Arthropoda > Insecta > Lepidoptera > Tortricidae > Cenopis > Cenopis cana. Next base: position 2,275,232 of record OX637486.1, on the reverse strand, counting down.
ACGTCCTTAACTTCCACGATATTTTTGTGTATGCTATGCCCTCAATGCCCCCGATGTCTCACATGACTCGACTCGTATGTCTTCAATGTTCACAATACTTCTATAGTCCTCTAGGTGTCATATGACCTCAATGTCCACGATATTTTTGTATCCTATGTCCTCAATGACCCCGGTGCCTCACATGTCCTCGATGACGCTGGTGTCCTCCATTGTAAGGGTATAAAGAAGCTGATCGCCCGCACGCCGTGGCTCTCGAAGCCGCGGCGGCGGTGGGCATCTGTCCACCATCTCTAGAGGGGGAGACTGACAGTGTCCTTCCAGATTCGCTACGTAAATTCACCAGCTGGAAGATCTCGATTTTGTTTTAGCGAAAGACAATCCTGTTATCATCATCCTAGCACTATCCCAGTACAGTTTTGCATCTTTCACGATGCCTAAGGTCCGCTACTTAATACCAAGACTTGGTGTAGGCACTAGTTTTTACGGAAGCGGCTGCCATCTGACCTTCCAACCCATGGGAGGAAACTAAACTTGGGATTAGTTTTGTCAAGCGAGTGGGCATCTTGACTGTTGGAAGTACTTTTTATAAAAAGAATATTGTTAGTAATTGACTCTAGGTCTCATTTTATGATAAGTTTGAAATTCTATTTGCTGGCCGAATTTCTACAAAAGCGTTATTGATATTTCAATTTTCTTGTTAGAAAAATAGATTTGCTTTTCGATGAATTACTTTGATGCTTCTCGGCTAGCTCAATTATATAGCCTTAGATAAAGCTCACTGGTCTGTAATTATTTATCGTATGGCAACCTTTAGAACCGTGAGATGTAATAGCCTACGAATATATTCACTCTTGCTCTGTAATCCCCTACGAGTATATTTACTCTAGCTCTGTAACATCCTACGAGAATACTCACTGTTGCTCTCTAATATTCTACGAGTATTTAAATAATATTCACTCTTGCTGTGTAATATCCTACGAGTATATTCACTCTTGCTCTCTAATATGTTACGAGTATACACTCTCGGTTTGTAATAGCCTACGAGAATATTTCCTCTTTCTTTGCAATTACCTTTGAGTATGTTCAATTTTAATTTTGTTTTATAGTATCCTACGAATATATTCACTCTTGCTTTCTAATAGCTCACGAGTATAATATCCACTTTTGCTTGGTAATAGCCTACGAGTATATTCACTCTTGCTTTGTAATACTCTACGTGTGTATTCACTCTTGTTTTGTAATAGCTCACGAGTATAATATCCACTTTTGCTTTGTAATAGCCTACGAGTATATTCACTCATGCTTTGTAATACTCTACGTGTGTATTCACTCTTGTTTTGTAATAGCTCACGAGTATAATATCCACTTTTGCTTTGTAATAGCCTACGAGTATATTCACTCTTGCTTTGTAATACTCTACGTGTGTATTCACTCTTGTTTTGGAATAGCCCAGGAGTTTATTCGCTCTTGCTTTGTAATACTCTACGTGTAATATTCACTCGTGTTTTACGAGTATATTCACTCTTGCTTCGTAATACTCTACATGTATATTCACTCTTGTTTTGTAATAGCCTACGAGTATATTCACTCTTGTTCTTGTTTTGTAATACTCTACGTGTATAATCACTCTTGCTTTGCATTGTGAAAGGGGCTTTACTTAAGTTTTCACCTATACCGACTTAAGTCGATTGGTGAATTTTTTGATAATATTTAGAACTTATTAAAGCAATTGACTGAAAATATCCCCTTTACCAAAAATTAAGGAAAATGACGGAATTAAATTAAGCTTTATTTAAACTTTTTTCTATCAAATAGGTACCTAGACTATCTAATACTATACTAACATAGTCTTAAGTTATATAATAATATGCTAGTTACTAACTATGGTGTTTGATCCGTAATAAAGATAATTATTAATTTATTAGGTATTAACTCTTTGAACGCGACTGGACGCTGTTATACTTTATGGTCGATGGCCACGTCACGGCATAACTCTTTGGTTTCATTCATACATAGACTTTAGACTAACTATGAATTTAACCATAGAGCTTTACCGTGCCGTGGACGTCCACGGTAAAATAAAATATAAATGCGACCATTCTTCATGTACGGAAGATACGCGTACACGTAAATGCCAACTCATTTTCCATAAGACATTGAATGTGTGTAAGTATATGGAAAACTGCTCACTAATGCACTACACCATAATGGTCAAATTTCCAATACTTTTTTATCGGATCGTATTGGAAAAAGCACAAAGCTGACTTTGACAATGCCACCATCATCGTCATATCAGCCGAAGGACGTCAACTGCTGGACATAGGCCTCCCCCAAAGAGTGCCACAATGACCGGTCCTGCGCCACCAACATGCAACATCCAGCGGACTCCTGCGACCATTACAATGGATACAGAGCACTGATGGGACTGCCGCGGCATTGCAGCATCCAGGAATGCTTGTCGAAGCAAACATAGATTCGTTCCAGGCCATGTTACGTAGACGGACAGCATCCCTGATGCGCCGTCTTGCAAGCAGCACCAACAGTTTATTATTTTGTAGTAGCTGGAAGGGTGGACGGACCCTTTTTTGAGCACTGGACACGTATGCAACACAAGCCTGAGTCCAGTGTTCAAATGAATATCCGATCATATTAGTGTGGATCCTAGTTATAAGTACCTACTGTTATACACTAACATAATCTCATAACACGCACTATAACCGGTGATATAAGGGTAACTTTAATTCATAAAAAGTTATTTATTTTACTTGTCTTGTGTTGTTGTTGTTTGTTGTTGTGTTGTGTGTGTTTATTTTTTTGTTGTCTTGTTGTTGTTGTGTTGTGTTTTGTTGTTGTTTTGTTGTCTTGTGTTGTTGTTTATTTGTCTTGTTGTGTGTTGTGTTGTGTGTTTTATCCTTTATGCAATTATCGCGTCCAAAAGTGCGCATATATTTATTTTACCTATTTTACTACTTAGGTACTTAAAAAAAATACTTTAACATAATTAAACCCGTCGTAAGCCTTAACAAGGGATTGGAATAACACAAATAATTAGTTTTTTACAAACTTATTTATTTCATAAAAATAAATTACAATAATTTGGCGGCAAGATAGCTTCGAGAGTCCAAATAATAAATCGACTCTCATTGAGGAACTTTTTTAATTCCGATTAAATGAGCATTCCAACTGGCGAACAGTGTAATTACTTCGAAACACTGATATAATTATGCTCTTATTTCATTGGTTATTACATTACAACAGTTTATATTACAAACGATTTGTAGGCGCTCACAAACTATACGAGCAAATTAAAAAAAATAACCAGCACCACTGGTGACCGGAGGGTTGGCGCGTTTCTCAGCCAACGTCTTAGGCATTGTGGTGCAACGAGGAAGCCAGCCACCCACGATCAATTGTACTGTCAAGTTGGCTTGACGCTTGAAGCGAAAAAATTGGTCGTGTGTGTGTATCAGTATGCTTGACAAGTATAATTGTCAAGTATATTTGTCAGTATGCTTGACAAGTATAATTGTCAAGCATACTGATACACACACACGACACGATCAATTTTACTTGACGCCGCTTCAACCGTCAAGCAAACTTGACAGTAGAATTGATCGTGGGTGGCTGGCTGTGCAGCCAGCCTTCTGAGAACCATTCCCAGTAGCGGTGATTTAGGGGGTTTTTTTTGTAAGTAGTAGTTTACATAGTTTTAAGTTTTTAATATTAAGTTTATTTTTAAGTTACTTTTTAGGTTACTGTACTGTTTTATGATTTAATTTTTGTAATCAAAAAAAATTTAGACAGTGTGTGTTATAAGTAATTTACATTTAACAAGTGTCCATAAAATGAATAAAAATTGTGTAAGCAAAATTATGTCTTTTAATAACTAACGCTATACAGTTTACTGACAGTGAAATCAGCGAATTTTGTTTGACCTATGATGTTTGCAGCATGTTCATTTTATGTTCCTAAGTTACCTACATTACAAACCTACATTATAAATATTGAAATATTTTAATCTAGATACAATAGGTACACATAAAAATTCAATCAATCTCATTGATTTTTATCAATTTTATTGATCCTTTTCATAGCGACAACATTTATTTATTATTCTAGTACTTAAATATAATTTTGCAAACCTTTCGGACAGTTTTTTTTTATTTTATTTCGGCGAATAGATTCTTAAGGTACTAAATAAATGTTTTCGTGAATAAATTAAGTATTCCTGTCTTAATAAAAATGTTTAAGTTATTTAAATTATCCATTTTTCATACCAATAATAATATTAAACTGAATTGTTATTTAATTTCTTTGTGAACTGTATATAAAATACAGTCTATGAGCTCTTACAACATTTTAAAAATTTGGTGAAACCGTTGATTTTGCCATAATAACGTGACAAAAGGAAGTCAATAATGTTCACAGTTTATCGCGTGATAGACGATAAAATAAAGCATCTGTCACTTTCTGGTACCACCCGATAGAAAGTGACAGATGCTTTATCTTGTTGTTTATCACGCGATAACTATGCCCATAATACGGAGCCTGAGATAAACTTTCGTCTGATAATTAAAATGAGGCGATAGTTAAATGAGACTCGCAACAAGATAGCTCCCGCGCCGTCTTGTGCTAGCTGTCCTGAGGGCCTACCGCGAACCGAAAACGAAATATTTGCCTCTCTGTCGCACTTGCATAACTGGAGCAACAGAGAGGGAGATACATCGTCTCGGTTCCCGGTAGGCCTACAGTAGGCCTAGCACGTGTTGCGCTCGAGAGTATGTCGGCTTTTCTCGAGCTATCCGTCACTTTCTAACAGCACCAATCAAAAAAGACGCGTAGTAGCTCGAGATAAGCTGATACACTCTCGCGGCCATCATGTGCTAGGCCTAATGAAGATTGTTGCTTTGCTGTAGATAAGTGATCTTTTTTTTTGTCACAGCCATTCGCGCCTTTTATCAGTGCCAGTTGGATGCTCATAACTGAGACCAAAGATAAAAGATAGACGAAACATTACGAATAGATACGGCTCGACCAAGACTTCGAGTGGCGGCGGCAGCGTAGGTAGAGGTTTCCCTAATCCATTGCGTGTGATCACAACTAACCGCAGTGCATTGCGCGTTTCAACCGCGCCCCGCGCCCCGCGCACCGCGTATAGCTCTAGTATAAGTTTTTTCGAAACATTAACTAATTCGAACGCGTTTGCGTTTTGTCAAATGTATGAAAGTGGTATGAAAACGTGAACAGCGCCTCTGATGGTCAATATTGGAAACTAAAACAGCGAGTATAACATTTGTTGCTAACCGATGAACGCGCGTATCTCAAACTCGGTGAGAGCGTTTTCATACATTTTGAAACAAAACGCAAACGCGTTCGAATTAGTTAATGTTTCGAAAAATCTTATACTAGAGCTACTGATTTAAAACGCTTAGGTACCGCGCCGCAGTTCGCTCAAAGTAGTGGCCGGAGGACCTACCGCGAACCGAAAATATTGGAGCAACAGAGAGGGATATACTTCGTTTTCGGTTCCTGGGCTGTTAACCTATTGAAGCTGTAAAGCCATGCTCAATGAGTAAGTACACGCTCACGCTCATTTAAAAACTAAACCACTCTTCAGTCATCATTCTCCTAGTGTTATTTATCCCAGTATAGTTGCATCCTGACGGAGCCCAGGTCCTGCTACTTAATCCCAAGATTTTGAGTAGGCACTAATTTTTTAAGAAGCGACTGCCGTCTGACCTTCCAACCCAAGGGGAAACTAGAGCTTACTGAGATCTGTAGCTCTAGTATAAGTTTTTTCGAAACATTAACTAATTCGAACGCGTTTGCGTTTTGTCTCAAAATGTATGAAAGTGGTATGAAAACGTGAAGAGCGCCTCTGGTGGTCACTAGTGGAAACTAAAACAGCGAGTATAACATTTGTTGCTAACCGATGAACGCGCGTATTTCAAACTCGGTGAGAGCGTTTTCATATATTTTGAGACAAAACGCAAACGCGTTCGAATTAGTAAATGTTTCGAAAAAACATATACTAGAGCTACTGGTGAGAGAGAGACTAGGCTTGACAAAGTGAGTGGGCAACTTGACTGTTAGAAGTTCTCAAGCCACCCGAAGGCCTCTAACTTGGCTTAACGGCGCTATCATAGACAGCAGCCAGCAGAAAGCACTGGAGCGCTCAGTTAATAACCGCTCAGAGTGGTCACCCATCCGAGAGACTTGGGCCGACATTGCTTTAACCTCGCCTCACCTCGCTTACCGCGCGCGGTACGCGGGCGCCGCTGGACTACGAACATTCGAACAATTCTCGTGTGAACGTGCGCTTATTAATTTTGCATGGTTTTAAAATACGGCTTTAAGTAGAGTACTTTTATCTCACGAGCGCGAGTGAGCCACGGTTGTGTGTTGAACTACACATGCACATTGTCTATGTGTGCGTGAGCGTAGGAGCTATGAATACACGTTGTCTATGTGTTCGTGTGTGTGATGTGTCACAATTAAAACAATGGCCAACCCGCGCTTAAGAAATAAAACTAAGTCCTATACTGGGTTATTCGTAATGTGTGTTTCCCCTATCATTTCTTCTTAGTCTTAGGCGACTTCCTGACTTGGCGGGGCGGGATCGATATGTGACATTTTCTTCTTTGACGTAAACTTACTGATAGATAGATATAAAAGAGAAATGGCAGCCTCATTTAAGGGCCTTTGCCAATGACACACGAAGGGATAAATTAGTTAGTTAGATATAAAAGAGAAATGGCAGCCTCAAGGACTTTTGCCAATGACACACGAAGGGATAATTAAGAAAAAGTGTATAAAACCACTTAGTAAGAAGAAAAAGATGTGACTCTCGCCAAGATGGCGGCGAAAGTCCGTAAACTTACTGACGGCGCAAAGATTCCCACTTGACAGAATACTGTCAGTATTACATTTACGCAGTAGTAATATTATGAACAGAAGCGGACCATTACTGCCTTCGCATCGTCCCGCTTCCGCGCATCCCGCGCCAATCAGGAAGCACTCATGGATGTAGGGGCGCAGTAAAAATTAGTACTGAGTTGACTCACAGTTGACACTAACATTTGACAGTTTTCACATATCGACCGCCTCCGCACCGACAAATCAGGAAGTCGCCTTAGTCTTAGGCTCTTAATAAGACATTTTAGACATGGTTTTCGTCGTCGCATTTTAACTTTATGCAGCAGTCGGGGTAAGGCTTCGTGAGGTCTTCTTCAACCTTGTGGCATTTCGGGTCATCAGTAAGCACAACGCCGCATCTGGAATGTCACATTGGAAGTATTAGAAAAGATGCAATCGCGCTGTCTGCGGAGTAGGATCACTGGTAGGTATCATGCAGACCACTATTTAAAAAACTCAATTTGCTTACTTCGACGGGCATGTTCATTTATGAGCAAGCAAAATTTGTAAGAAGCAACCCTGAGTTATTTGATAAACCAACCCAACATTGCTTCATGATGTCTGGAAGAGTGTAGGTATAGGTAACAATATTCCGTTAGAATTAAGAAATCTGCCATACACTTTGTTTTTATCAAGGCTTCGTAGCTGGCTTAGAGAATAGTACATTACTTAACAAGGGCGGTAAAACAAAGAATGTCCCAGATCGCAGGTATTTGAGCCGAGCCGAAGGCAAGGGCGATAAATATGCGATCCGAGGCTTTCTTTATTACCGCCCGTGTTAAGTACAAAATTTTATGTCACCCCCTGGCCAGGAAGTGGGATTTCCCGCGCGCGGAGCGTGCGGTAATTGCCGCTTTATGGCCAGGTGTGACATAAAAATGTTTTACACCACACCTTGCCAAAAAGCGCGTTTTTCTGCACGCTGCGCGATCAGCCCTCTCTCGCATATTTGAGACCCTCGCCTGCGGCTCGGGCCCCAAACATCTGCGATATCGGCCTTTCTTTGTTTTACAACCCTTGTATCGTAAATAACTATTACAATGCATTTGCTCAGAAAGCGCCCTTTGCAAGGCTCAACTTATGCATAGAAAGTGGCACTTTTCTGCACGGCTGCTGGCGCTGGCGGCCCCCTGCGCGCCCGTGCAGCCCGTGCAGAAAAGTATCGCTAATGCGCGCATGCGCTAATGAATTGCCATATATTAGTACATTACTTAACAAGGGCGGTAAAACAAGGAATGTCTCAGATCGCAGGTATTTGACGCCCGAGCCGAAGGCAAGGGCGATAAATATGCGATCTGAGGCTTTCTTTATTACCGCCCGTGTTAAGTACAAAATTTTATGTCACCCCCTGGCCAGGAAGTGGGATTCCCCGCGCGCGGAGCGTGCGGTAATTGCCGCTTTATGGTCAGGTGTGACATAAATTATGTTTCTTTCCTCGTATAATGCATTGTAAAATGTTGTATGGTACTCGTGTTGAGGTTTTTCCACACTTGTATCATAAATAACTATTTTCACACCACCTGCTCGCGAATGCCCAATTATATATCATGCAAACCTTACCGAAAGCAAATCATTATAACCCTTGGCTTAAGCCGGCTAGTAATATCGTACTGAATCTCATTATAACCCGCCGGGTAATAATGTGATTTCACTTTATATAGTTCTTATTGTTATATCCTTAAAGTCTAATTTCTTGAAGTCCGCACGGCGGCGGGGACGCGCGTGCTTCTCGGGCTGGTGGTGCCCGGAAACAAAAGACGCGCGGGGCCGCGGGCTGCAGCAGCGCCAGTGCAGTGCCTCAAGCGCGTTTTTATTAGTTACTATTATTAAGTACTGAATCTTTAGAATGCCATTCGGGTATTGGAGGTTTTTTATAATATTTTTAAATTTCATTACATTTAGGTATTGAGAAAATAAAATCACTATTTAAATGCTAGAGCTGGCCTTCCTTCCTTCACGGCCTTTGCAGTAATGAATTATAAATAAATAATAATTTATGCTTATCACTCAATTAAATGCCCTGACCCGGGATTCGAACCCCGGATCTCTAGTTACATAGGCAGGATCACTTGCAATTACGCTAAAGCGGTCGTCAGTAGGTATACTATTAAATACCGAAAATATTCTGTTTACATAGTAGCCTTGGTATTTTCTATTGTCTCGCAAGAGGTGAGAAAAGTAGAGTATACGGGGATAAAACTGTTTTTGTCTTGGGCGCGCTTAAATCCCTCACTACACTCAGGACTCAGTCTTAATTCCCTCGCTACGCTCGGGCGTAAAATCTGGAGTCCTTCGTTCCGTTCAGGATTCAATATCGCGCCCGTGACATAAAACAGTGCTTTATCCCCTTGGTTTTTATTCTACTATTATAACTCAAACGAATTTTTTCATTAAATTGTATGTTGATTTTTAATTTAATTTGCATGCCACTGAAATGGTGAATTATGTTGAACTTATTGTTCAAAGTTCAAAGTGCTTTATTGTAAAACATAGATACAACTGAATACAGGGATGTTAAAATATATATAGCGTATCACTATGTTTTGCCAGTAAAGTTGGCATACAAAAACATTGAGCAAGTAGTGTTTTATGTCCATCTTTTTTATTGTACCATAATTCCGCAAATAAACATGTTTTGACTTAAAATATTTATTCTGCATTCCTACGCCTCAAGTGATAGTTTTTTTTTTTTTTTTTAATGTATTTCCATCAAATTTAAATGATGATTTCGCCAACCACATGTGCAAAGACGTTGATCGGTAACGACGCCATGACAGTAGGCAAGGTTTTGTTCGGTAATAATGGATTCTGCTAGTCGTCGCGCCGAGAGCACGTGTGTTCACCAACGCGGCCACTATCAAAATCCGATAGTTATTTGAAATGTCATGTTTAAATACTTACGTTGCATAATACAACATGTCTCCCTCGCAATTTATTCTGATGCAATTACCAATGGGGGTAACTTCCGATCCGTAAGGGACGACGTCGTTTACTTCTTTGATGTAGCAGCCTTCTTTGTGTGCTGGAAATAAGAGAAAAACACGTTGAAACATGAAAAACTATTTATTCAGAAACACAAGGCACAGAATAAGTAATAGTACAAGTACAGAAGCTTCACTTTCTAGCGTCAGGTTACTAGTAGGCCTACTCTGTGCATCTGTGTCTATCGTATAACTTGTATTCATTCACACGCGGCACGTGTAGCGCTAGGGCTGTCACGCGAACAATACATCGATGAGAACGAAAAATGTTCTAGCTCACCAGATGTCGCTCGAGTACAGTGAACCGATATTCATTAAGTACCCCCTGCACAAGGTAAGGAAGCTCCCAGCTCTTGGTCACCAGTGGTGTCCACCAGTGGCGAAGCGTCCATACAACTTGATTCCCACCGGCTTGCCTAATTTTCAGCCAGTCCAGTTCTCTTAATACGGCTCATGAAGAATAAGAAAGGCTGATTATTTTCGGCTTCCCTAACAATATTTTTGACGCGCCGCCACTGGTGTCCACTAGTTTTGTTTTATTAATTTTATTATAAATAAATAAATAATAAAAAATATTTTTTATTCGTTTTAAGTACAATATTATTGTTTAGGTACAGTGTTTTTGAGTTTTCCTAGTAGGTGAGTATTACACCTGTATCAGGAGAACCCGCTCTTCCGCATTTAAGTACATGGTGGTTATTTAATTTTTTTTACAATAATCACAGTGGAATAAATATGTTATAGCGAAACAATTATTTTATTGCGTAGTAAATTATTTTTGTGTCCATATACGATTAGAGTCACACCCTGAATGATCTAAGTGACAGTAAGTTAAAATAGACCGTAAATTAACTTTTTCTAGAGATATTAAAAAAAACTGATCGCATAGAGCGTCTTTAGATTTAAAATGAAGATTCACCATATAGTTTCCAAGCACTATTTAAAAAAAAATAATAATATCATTAGTACCCCGAACCTTAATACACCAAAGATCCTACACAGGTTTAGTCAAAACAAACTTTTGCAAATATCGTAAAGACTGACAGAGAAGAACTGTCCACATTCTACAATATATTCGTTGACGAGCGTTAAACCGCTTTACACGTAAACCTGTTACAGAATGCAATAAAATCGGCATCGAATTTTAACGCCATCGCCACTGGAATTCCTCAAAATAAATTAAAAAGCCACAAACTGCCTCATCGTGCTGTTTACAAATGACGGCCCTGACCTTCTCGCGACCTCTGGTGAAATATCTTATCATCTATAAATTATTGCAAAATTAACCGAAGGGTCACAATCAGAATCTTCTCCACAATAAACATATTTTGAACGAAACGCAATTCAAGACTTTAATTGAGGAATAATAAGAAGTTATCTAGACGCAGGGGCTGAAGTTCTCGAAGCAAAAAGAGGTAGGGCACAGCAAAATGTCATCCTCGAATTCAGAGCAGCCCAACTGGGGAAGAACAGGTCTTGCAAAAGACCACAGCCATAATAACATTATTTACTATACAAGTTATGTAGTGCTGTGTTCCTGGAGGTAAGCAAGGTTGCCAGAGCTCCCGAGGAAGCACTGTGTTGAGAGCAAGGGACCTAAATTTGTTCCTTCTGTTGTCACAGTGAATCCTTAAATTTTTAAAGACAACGCGCACATGACTACTTGACTCGCAGCTGCGATCTATGGAGCTTTTAAAGAACTCTGTGGTCAATTACATCCCACTTCTTATAAATAAAGAAAGGTAGAGGATTCATCAAAAGTTGTTTGACCCATACTACTGTTTATATTCTGTCTACTACTGCCGTATAGTACAGTCGACCACAAAGATATATATACATTTTTCGACTTATTACAATGGGGTAAGGTGCAAAATTGTAAACATATTTCTGAAGTCGATTGTACAAAGTGACCGTGAGCAGTTGATTATTTCGGGACGCAGTGACATTGAGCCTGATAACGCATACTGACCTCAGCAGTAATGCGAATTTGTAGTCAAAATAAAGTATACCAGCGATTAATTTAACGGTTGTAATAAAGATTTAATTTTAATCCCTAAGAGCTATAAGGCTGCTTTTCCACCGGCAGCGTGGCGACTGGCGACTTCCTGACTTGGCGGGGCGGGATCGATATGTGACATTTTCTTCTTTGACGTAAACTTACTGACGTCGCAAAGATTCCCACTTGACGGAATACTGTCAGTATTACATTTGCGCAGTAGTAATATCATGCGCAGAAGCGGACCAGTACTGCCTTCGTATCGTCCTGCTTCCACGCATCCCGCGCCAGTCAGGAAGCACTCATTTAAATGTAAGGGCACAGTAAAAAGTAGTACTGCGTTGACTGACAGTTGACACTGACATTTGACAGTTTTCTCATATCGTACCGCCTCCGCACCGACAAATCAGGAAGTCGCCTAAGACGCAAGCCATGCAAAGTGATAACAATTAGGTACAATAAAGAAAAAAGTAAGTAGGTACGTACATTAGTATATTTGATGGCGACTGTACAGAAGCAGTAGCAAATTACTCTGACGCAGTCAACTAATTATGTAAATGGATTTAACAACCATTATCTACCGTATTATGGCTATTCTATTATGAGATGTAATATAAATAGTCTCATAAATAATAATGCTGCTAGTCGAAAGAAAAATGTAATAACAATGTTCTGATTGCACAGTTTTTGCAGTTCTTTCGTTTGGATTGAAATATAAGGATTTATCTTGTTTTTCCAGAAAAATGCGTGTAGTTTCTAATAGTCCACGAATACGACGCATTTAAGAATTCATGGAAATCTATTTTGTTTGCAGTCGGGGGAACAAAATAGATTTCCTTGAGTTCTTTATTATGAAACTTATTTTTATCTTTTTATAAAAGAACATTTTACTGTCGCAAAAAAGAAAAAAACAATCGGCAATACCCAAAAAAACAACAAATTTAAATTAGAGTTACAAAGTTTAAAACACAAATTTGAGTTGGTGCGACAAAGGGCTCAGCGTTTGAAGCGAGCCTGGGGCCCGATTTTTGAGTGTCGAACGCTCGACTTCTCACTCGATATCTGTCAAAACATCATAGTATATTGACAGATCTCGAGTGAAAATTCGAGCGTCCGACACTCAAAAATCGGCCTGCTGGTCGGCTGCCCTTTTAGTGGTGTTTTTATTTTATTTTATTTTATTTTATTTATTGATTCCTTAAATTAACACTTACAGTCTAGCTACACGTGTTAACCGAACAGGATGTATTAATTAAATGTACTACATAGTAATTATAATAACTTAAATACTATTACTTATTCAGACTACAATAATTGAGCTTGGAGTCGAGATAGATTCCAAGTACCGGCTACTTGCTGTTAGAAAGCTGGATTCGGTACTATGGAATATATCCAGGTCACTGTCGCTGTTCAGTATATCATTGAGCAGATTTAACGCATGGTGCAGTGGAGAGTGTGATAGAGCGCGGGTCCGCGTCACCGGAACAGCAAAGAGAACGGGGGTGCGGGGCCGGAGCTGAATACGAGGAACGGGTTGTACACGCAGTGGGATAAGGGTCAGTAATGAGGGGTTTGTAATTTGACCACGCACTAATCTGAAGATATATTTCACCAGGAACATTTTTATTTTTAATTTTATAATAATTATTTTATTCAAGAATTTACAAATACTGCATCCACTCGTCAAACCTAGTGACCTACTTGAACTTTGAATCCATTGGTAGTTTACATATATGTATATCGTTTAACTGTGCAAAGATAAGTGAACTACTCGTGTCAGGTCTCACAATAACAGTGGCTTGACCTCATTGGTAAGTATAGTTCGGACACAACTCTAAGGCTAAATTCTGTCAAACGAACACAAGCAAAACTAGACTTAGAGATCTGACTGTAAGGTAGATTTTTGCTTGCGTTAATTTGACAGCACTGCACTTGGCCTTACAGTTTTGTACGAAGTACGAACTATACCTAAACTAAGACGGGTACCTAGTTTATCTCGCCGCGAGATAGCTCGGGCGCCATCATTTAGCCTTTCTGAAATACGTATTAAGCTGATATTAGCCCATCCATCGATTCATCTTATGTAAGATGGAGGTACAATTTTTTTTGTTTATGTTGAAATATACAAAAAAGAAACCACGCTGGTTTGATTTGAGAATATAGAGTAAGTTACTTATGCATAATTTTTCATTATCTGTTTGTATAGTGTTTATGATGTGTTAATTATTTGATCCCACGCAACACTCACGACATATTAAATACATTAAAGTAATAAACACAAACATTTTATATTTATTGGTGTCAACAAAAAACCCAATCCGATTTACAGATTTAGTGAAATCAAACTAGTTTCTTTTGCCCGATCTAAAAGACGGGAAAGACCAAATCTAACTTATATTGACAGAAGCCATTAGTGTCATTTTAGCAGGTTATCGGCCGAAGTAACAGTATAAAAATGAATTTACTGGAATTCCCAAATTCAACTTTGGACCCGGATGAAACGTCAGTTGTTTTCACTCGAGTTAGAAAAACATTTCGTGCTGACGGCATACCTACCTAATACATGATGATACCATCATAATTCAAAAAAACTATACTAATGACAATATGTCAATGAATTGACAGAGTTGTATCACATTAATCCGATCTAAAAGCGACTGCACTAGCCAAACAAGAAGATTCAAATTAATTTGACAGCTTTGTAAAGTGTCGGACATTTTAAATTATTCATCTACATGATGATTTGAAGGGCATACTTTGGTGAATCCGATAATTGAAGGTCGTTTAAGGTAAGTATAAATTAATGAATGCTAATAGATCCATACTAATATAAAAATAAAATTGAATAATAAGTAAAAAGTTTTTTTTTTTTTTCAGTTTAAAACCGTTATACGTGACAATATTTTATTAAGTGTTAAAGAGTGAAATGGCCATTAAGTAGGTATTGAAGGATGATTCTTCAAGGGGTCAATTTGCACCGTCCAGAGGAAAAAAGTACCAGTAGGATGAAAATAATAGACCCAACTGTGTTTTCGTCAAAACACGACCACTTATAATCTATCTGGGACACGTTTGCTTTTTTGTGTAAGTTAATCATAAACACCCAAAAAAAAATTACAAACATTTAAAATATCATTACCCTGGTCCATTAGCCATTTTTTGATCAAAATACCCCAAAAAGAACAAATTATAGATCGAAACCAAGTATTGCATTTAGTTGAATCGTGAAAGTATTAGTTATGGATTCGAAATAAAAAAAATCCTGTGTTTATGGTAGTTTTTGTTACATAAAAGGTTTGTCGTGAGCACTGAGCAGAGCTAGGTATCATTCCCCTGGTGCTGTACTAAACATCGTGTACATCCCTACTTAAGCGTCCTCTGACTTGGTGCACCTAACTTTCTGACAATCGTTAGTAACGCTTCCAACACCATGGGAAGAGGTCCCGGCTAGTCGCTGGAGTTAAGAGTTAAGTATAAGGGTAAATGTATCATTCCCCTGGCTTTGGTTCACTTTGATTAACATTTCCCTAGATTTTCATATAAAATGTATTTCGAACAATCGACATACAGTGCTAAGTGAAAATAATACAACGTGAATCACTGCAAGATATGATTTAATAATTATTCCTGTATTAATTAAAGTTTCGGTGTAATTGACAAAAAAACTAACTTGATTATCATTACCGTGTGCTCATTCTCTTGGCTATTTGCAGAGGATAATTATATTTTTCTTTCAAAAATTGTTTTTTCTTAGATTATCAATTAGGTAATTATAATAATGTACATGTATTTAAAATTTAATTTTATCGAGAGCGGTATAATCAACTTGATACAACTTTTACTAAGCTTAAAGAGGTATAAAGGCCGAAAAAGAACATTATTTAGAATTGAGCTATTTTAATAGGCTTTACTCACAAGTTATGGAGACTATAGCTTTAAACATTTACGAACTGGGGGCCGATTTTTGAGTGTCGAAACGCTCGAATTTTCACTCGAGATCTGCCAAAAAACTATGACGTTTTGACAGATGTCGAGTGAAAAGTCGAGCGTTCGAAACTCAAAAATCGGCCCCCTGCTGTTACTCAAACTTTATTCAGCATGACTGTGTTACTTGCGATGCACCTTTGAATTTCTTCGCAGATAATATAATGTATGTAAATAAAAACAAGCCTTAAAAAGACATGAAACTCACCTAAATGCGCAGGTTTCTTTGGAACCTTTCCTCTAAACGTAGCAGCACTTGCCACACCAATCATCAAGCACAAGAACAGTAATTTCGACATTATCGCCTAGTCAAACTTTTGTTTGTTTATATCCGATACGTACGAGTATGAGTATGGTTTTGCTGTGTCAAGGCGACGCTGTCTCAACGCGCGGCGCAAGTCAACTGGCATGCCAGTAACCGGTAGATCGTATATAGTATTTTAGATAGGATGTTTACACGCGTGCGATTATGTGTGATCTATCATTAGACAGTGTTAGAGTCAAAAGTCAAAACTGGTGTAGCGTATGCATTACATGAGTGTGATTCGATAACACGTGTAAGAAGTAGATGTTATGTCAAAGCGTACCCCGTTTCTAAGGGCACAACACAACCGGGAAAACCACGAAGAGGATGATAGGTATACTTATCAGTGGCGGAGCGTCCATACAACTCAATTCCCACCGGCTTGCCTAATTTTCAGCCACACCAGTACTTTTAGTACGGCTCATGAAGAATAAGAAAGGCAAACTATTTCCGGCTTCCCTAAGAATATTTTTGACGCGCCGCAACTGATACTTATGCCATTGAATTTTTGACATACTTTATTTTAATATAATAGTTTTATAAGTTATTTAATAAACCGCGTTTTTTATTTTAATAAAATTGTAGGCGATATATCGATTGAAAGGGACACCCTTTGTTTTTCGCTCACGACAAACCGGGATGCAACCCTCTCCGAGAATGGCTTTTAAGACAAATCTCGTTAAATATCTGACTGTGTGCAGGTTTATTAAATTTCCTCTTGTCAGTACACCTAGATGAGGTAAAATACCATCATATTAACTTAATCGTGTCTTTTAATAATGTATGAGGAAAAAAAGGAAAATATAGACTCGACTTTGGATTTATTGCCTATCGAGAAAATTTTAAGCAATCATGTTTCGCTATTGTCAGTACCACAATCATATAGTCAATAATTATATATCTGAAAATCAGCCCCTACTGTTTGCTAGTCTGGGCAGGACAGCGTTTCAAAGTCTCCAAATTTCTCAGTGTAGCACCTTAAACGAGCGCCGGTTGGCCATTGTTATAGTTGTGACACATACAAACACACACACACATAGACAACGTGCATGTATAGCTCCACACACAACCACGACTCACCCACGCTCTGATAAAAGTACTCTAGTGTCAATAATCAAAATAATAATCCTCATATGAGATTAATTTTTGTATTAAGGCGCAGAGTAGGGCAAGGCCTTCCCCATACAAACTTTGTGCACGTTTTATTCGTCGGTTTTGGCACTAACAAATATACATTTTTTTTGGTTGTAAATAATAGATATGCGAAGATCGTGATGTAAAAATTTTCAAATATTTAAAAAAAAATCAAAATAAAAAAATAAAAAATAAAATTAATAAAAAAAATACATCACGAAATAGCTATCAGAAAAATAAGCATACTGGCCAAAAATCATAACTTTAATGCAAACACAAACGAAGTAAATCCTGCACAAAGTTTGTATGGAGAGAGCTTACCCTGCCCCTCCTCTTAAGAGGCTGACAACACCTGGAAAAAGTCCCGCTCTAACACGCGTGAGTTTTCAATTAACCATCCCGCTCTTTACGGAAGCTCTGCGCGTAGAATAGTAAATAAATACTACAAAAATATTGAAATAAAAAAAAGTGTGCATTATTTGTGAAATGTGACTCGTTAGCGGTTTAGGTATGAATATGTTGACTTCATGTTTTTAATTGCAGACCCATACGTCATAAAAATAAAGACATAGAACCGTTTAATGATGATTTAAAGACCAATCTTTGCAATTATTTTCTATTGAGCCGATTTCGTCAAATTATGTATCGAGTCCGTACACGGTCTTTGAAATATGATGAATATTTGTTTTTTTGATGTGCTAGAACAAATAGTTTTTCTTAAAAAACTGCTTAAATAACATCAATTTCAACAAAATTAGGTCTTAACAGCCTCTTAAGCAACGCTGCTAACGCAAACTACAAATTGAAAGAAAGGAAGAGGAAGGATTGACGAATTTCAAGCCGGGTAGTAATCGCACCTATAGCTCAGTTGGCTAGAGCGACTGGCCGCGAGTGCCGGGAAATCGCAGGTTCGAATTCTGCTCGGTGCCTAAGTTTTTCAATTTTTCCTTTATTTCTAAAAGTCATATAAGATGGATGCAATACAACAACAAAAAATCTTACCCAAATGCGCTGGCTTCTCTGGCGCTATGCCTATAGCCGTAGCTGCGCAAGCGACTCCAATCATCATGCACAAGACGACTAATTTCAACATTATTATACCGAATGAAAATACGTAAATTATTAACGTGTTCTAGCAACGAATGCGACCAGTAATATAGGGGCGTATTTGCGACTGAAGTAGCTGTTAACAAAACTTCGTATTTAAGTAGTGGTCGTAGGTTATCGCACAGACCCAGTTATGTTTTGGTTAATATTATCAAATGCATTTCCAAATATAGATATAGATGCCTACAAATAATGTTACCATGTTAGCAGATATGGTGAAACCTTGCGCTTGTGTAACTGAGCTATCGGAACAATCAAGCTCAGTCACCAAATCTTGATATCTGATCTTTGTTGTAAGAGGTACCTGGTTGAAAGAAATCTTTACGAAGGGTTGTAAACTGTACAGTCAATATCAAAAATCGATGATCGTTTTAGTACCCTGTCACTTTCACTACGTTGACGCATCCCAACTGTCGCAGTGTGCGGCGTTAGTGCGACAAAGCCCCAAAGTAACTTACATTTGCTGTTGACTGTACGTGTAAAGGTGAATTCACATTTATTTATTTATTTTAATCCAAAATATTACACAGTTTTACAGGATGCCTAAGACACTGCGAAATTTATATTATTCAATCAATAAAATACAGAATACGGTCGCTTAATGCATCACTTACACTACATACACTTTTATTTGTCATAATGGATGAAAAGGGATATCGTGGGGATATCCGTATGATATCGTTTTGTTTCATCATAATAGACTCTTAACTTTTTGTAACCTTTTTGTAAATCGAATACAATATTATTTTTCTCAAAAATGGCCCGCAAACTGGACGTTACTCGCTTCATACTGGAAGGTAAAGTGTATAGTTTAAGGTCAGATCCAAATTAAAAAGTAAAAAACATTGCAGGCCGCCTGCAATGTCACATATAAATTCCTTTATTTGTCGAGTTCCAAACTTTAAAAAAAGTAGAAACAGTCATATAAAAGGAGGCACCAAGGAGGCACAGGTCGTATTCAGCCAATTCAGTTCGTATTTTTCTGTTGGAAACGCGACGTTTTTTTATGTGCCTCGAATAATTTGCGTTTTTTTAGTGGAAAAATACACTTGCGATTCTGTAAAAAAAAACAAACAGCGGGAAAGCATGATGTTTTTGACGTTTTAAGGTTATGTTTATCAAATCTTAATTCAAATTTTGTCGTATTTCCCCCATTTTTGAGAAAAGAACTATATTAGCCTCGGCTGGAATGGCAATTGCAGGCTTCGTATTATAATTAAACGGACTCGCAAGCTCGTCCGTTTAAATAAATACTCAGCCTGCAATTGCTTCCTTCCCGGCCACGGCAATAATGTACTATTCCCTCCTGCTTTTCAGATAAATAAGAGTAATTGTTGCCCTCGAATGAGGAATCAAAGTCGTACTTTTCTTCCCTCGTTTGACTGAAATACTCTTTCTTATACTCTTTTCCTCATGGAAGGTGTGAAAATCAGTATATTATGTCACACGGTAGCAAAATTATTTCCGTCTTGGGCGTAAACACTTGAATCCCTCGCTACGCCCATGATTCTATAGTAGAATCTTTCGCTTCACCGTATTTTGCTTCCTTGAGACATAATCTCCTATTTACCATCTCAGTATACGAAAAAATATACGGAACATTAAGTACAAGTAAACAACACGCGCTCTTAAGGCTGGGTATTACCACTTTCGAGTTTTTTAAAACCATCTGAGACATAGAATATTGTGTCTTAAATTCTAAAAAAAATATATGTGTTACATAAGGATCTTGTCGAGTCAAAATCGCAGTCAGTTACATCATCATCATCATCATCATCATCATATCAGCCGAAAGACGTCCACTGCTGGACATAGGCCTCCCCCAAAGAGTGCCACAATGACCGGTCTTGCGCCACCCGCAATCCCGCATCCAGCGTCAGCGTCAGCGTCAGTTACATGACCTGATGAATTTCACTCGAAAGAAAAAATCGCAGTTACACAGTTCGTGGAATGTTTTTTCAATATTACGGCTATATTACTGATATTTGGCATTTAATTTTTGTACTCAATTAAAGATCCTAAATAGTTAGACAAATTCGCAGGGTTTGCTTTGATAAAATGATTGGCTTAATGACTATAGCTAAATATTTACGAAACGCGCAGAGCTTCCGTAGAGAGCGGGATGGTTAATTGCAAATTCACGCGTGTTGGAGCGGGACATTTGCATTGGGGATACCTCCCCTTAACGCCAAAGAGCGATCTCTTAGACACAACCTTACCGAAGTCCAGCGCTGTAGTGATTAATTGATTGTTATTGTTCATTTGGCAGTTGCCGGATGTTATTGTTAAAGTAAGGCCAACAAGACGAGGCAAATACCGACATTAGTGGGAAAAGGAACGATATACTAATGATAATCGTATCAGACAAGGATGAAATATATCTGCTTTAGCCCCCCAAAAGCCTAGGTACATCCTCCTCTTCAAAGGAATGTATATCTTTCAAAATTGGAACATCGTTGCATTTGTTTTGTTTCGTTTGATTTAAAAACAAAACGAAATATACTCTATTTCCTATTGCAGTAGATTAAAAATTCATTGCACAATACTCTAGTATGCGGACAGCCTTACGAAGGACGCCGTAGGAATGCGATGGTCGCAGTGAGTCAGCTCGAATGTAAACAAACCCAAAAAAGATCCGTTGGGAAACACGTTGGTTATGATGCGATCGAAGATCGAACTTCATGTGTTTTTGTCCCCATCACACTTCTTAAAGAGCGATAAAGATAGACTATATACTAATTTCGATCTCCAATCCGTGCCGTGGTATTTGTGTTTTGGGATGTCAAAAACTGTGCAATTGAACTTCAATCGTAAACAGATAGATTTTAAGGTTGAGGATTAAATTGGGGCCTTTTTAAATTTGTCAATTGTTTACAAAGTTTAGTAATGAATGGGTAATCTTAGCTTACAAAATCACATGCTCAGGTATTGTTACGGTATTCACCGAGATCACCTAAATGACATGTCAAATTTGCAAATTTTTGTTATGTTTCCCCAATTTACTCATAAATGTAAATTACTTTTGAGTTTGGCACTGACATTTATGCTTTATAAAATATTGAATAATATACTTTAACACTAATGTAATAGAGATTCTATTAGACAGACACTGTATAAAAATCTTATGTTTGTAATTAATACTTTATTATATATTGACGTTAAGTTATAAAATGTTTTGATTTCAAATTAAGGCCGTGTATTACCACTTTTGAGTTTTTAAAAATGATCTGAGACATAGAATATAGTGTCTTAAAATCTAAAAAAAATATGTGTGTTACATAAGGATCTTGTCTAGTCAAAATCGCAGTCAGTTACATGACCTGACGAATTTCACTCGATGTATGAGACGACGAATGTATTTTCAATACTACGGCTATATTACTGATATTTAACATTTAATTTTTGTACTCAATTAAAGATCGTAAATAGTTGTAGACAAATTCGCAGGGTTTGCTTTGATAAAATGATTGGTTTAATGACTATAGCTAAATATTTACAAAACTGCGCGCAGAGCTTGCGTAGAGAGCGGGATGGTTAATTGTAAACTCACGCGTGTTAAAGCGGGACATTTGCGTTGGGGATACCTCCCCTTAAGACAAAAATGTTGATAATACCAATTGAGAATAAATAAAAATCTTTAACCACAAGTGATTAAAGGATACCATGATATTACTAAAGTTTTGGATAGTAACAGAGCTATTTTTTATTGTGTGTAGTAGAATAGAAGTTAAGCGGAAAAAAACTTCTAGAGTCACAGGCATATAGCTTACCGTAAGCTTGCTTGCCACCGTCATGTATAGGTAAAAATAAAAATACTTAGTAATTTTTACTTTTTATTTTTTCCGGCATATATTTGCCGGAAATAAAATGTGGGATTGTTTTATTAGGCAGGCGTCCGATATCTCACCCAATAACCCAGCCATTAGTCCATCATCTTCACCTAATAACCCGGTTCATTTAGATTTCATCAACCAGAAATAGTCTCTTATACGCCCTGGCGGGTGCTGTCTCTGTGTGCGTCCCATGACACGGGCTGAGACGACATCCGCACGGTGTACCCCTTGCATTTATTGACAATAGGGCCTCTAGGTGTTGGCTATGTGGTACTCGTTGGTACTTTGGTACTGCGGTACTTCGTCTCCCCGCACGCCTCCCAAAGGTCCGGGACATCATTTTCCCGTGAGCGGGATAAAAATAATAAAATTAGAGAAAACATTTTTTTTTAAAGTTCATTTTATCATACCTAACTCATTTCGTTTAAAAGCTAATTCATAACAAGTTTTTAATTCTAACGTTCAACGAACAAGCTGGTCAGAAACATACTACTTTATTACGAGGGCTTTAAAGCCCATATTTAAACAGGCTTTCATAAGTTTATGGATCATGAAACATATCTCTTCTCTAGAGTGTGCCTACATTAATTAAAAATTAATTACTCTTTAAACTAATTCACACAGCTTAATGACTCCAAGCAAAAACTACGGAATTACTCTAAAAGTGTTAAATCGAGCCAAAAAAAAACAGGTTCCTTGATCGTAAAATAATAATTATTCCAGTTTTACAACTTGGTTTTTAATTGTAGGATACGTTATAATAAATGACATCCTGGTTAGTGGGAATCAAAATGTAATTAATTTGTCTCTTTCCGGCATCTTAAAAACGAAAGAGTAGGCAGACTGTATCAGTCGTTCAATCCACGAAATAAAAAAATAAAAATAATTTTCAAAAACTTTCAAAATAGAAAATAGCATCAGGCGGTCTTATCGATTTCTTCCAGACAACCTTAATCGAACGAGCTATATTTTGTTTGACACCTTGATACCCAATAGTTTTCACCTATTATTCTCCCCTATTACTTTGACATAAGATTAAAAATGCATCAATAACATGTAGTATATTGAGTAAATAAATTTAATTTCTTGAATATTATTTTCGGGAAATTTCAAAGATAATATCTAATTTATCAACATATTAATATTTTTTGGTAAAATATACGTAATTATTGACATCAGTCGGAACAATATTCTGTAATAAAAGCTGTAATTTCAAGGCTGTAAAACCAGTGTGACAGACGACGGACGGACGGACGCGTGAGTGACAGCAATATGGTTCCATGGTTGGACCCTGTTGGTACGTAACCCTAAAAAATTTACGGTCTTAACATTCCGATTATAAAATACCTGCGTTTTGACGTCAATAACTTTACTGTTCTAAATTCCATCGGACGAGTGTATGTCGTACATATTGAGCTAATCTGAATATTCTGAATATTGTTGGTAAACAACCTTGTTTATGTGGGTACCTTATGGAATTCCTATTTAAATGGTTGCATCAATAATCCTGTTTTTGGCAAAACCCGCTTGGTTCGTAACTTGGTACCGCGCTTTCTATATGTCGCGAAAATAACCGGACTTCTGTAGAAATCGGTAATAAATAAGTGATTTATTTAAATGCTTCTTGTATTTTATTCCGTTCGATCCGATTTCTCGTTGATTGTGTTTACCAGAAATAATATAATTATAGAATACTGGATTTTGCCCGCGACTTTGTCCGCATGGAACTTCGCGGTAGAATTTAATTGCTATTTTTTTATGGGTAGCATTTAACGAACCACCAAATTAGTTGCCGAATGATGCTCTAAAAAATTACATTGATTACCAAAAATACTAAATTCGCACCAAATTTTCAACTCCTTTTAAATATAAAGTGCAACTCAAAGAAGTAACATGTCGATAACCTATTAAATTAAATTGTTACCAAATAAATTAGTCACTACCCAAAAATACTTAATGATCACCTAATTTCAAACACCAAATTTCATATTATTTACATCCAAATATTACAGGCCTCGTAATCCTATTAAAATTAATTACACCCAAATAATTATTTCGATACCCAGAAATACTACATGATCACCAAATTTCTTGAGTCAATTGTTTTTTAACGCCCGACGCGCAAAGCAGTTCCAATCTAGTGTAACCTCATTGCTAGCACACTGATGCGTTTTCCATACGGTCTCGCTCGCACGTCGCACCGCGTGCGAGCAAGACAGCGCTAAATGATTCTTTTTTATAGAAGCTTCAAAATTTCTCTAATTTTAATGAGACACGTACATAACATAATTTAATTTAATATATTTTCAATAGTGCTTTCCGTACTGGTCGCATACATCTATTTGTTCTCAGATGTTTTTGCCTCTACTCTATTCGCTGATAATCGTCAATTTGCCTAGGTAGTAGTATTTTTCTATGACATCTATTTTTATTTAAAAGTAGTGGACATTGGAACAGTATTGACGGATCTCCGCTGGCGCGGAGCTCCTATTTTGGGTTGTTTTGGCCCTTCGGGCCGATGCAAAACTAACATAACCTAAACCTACCTATACCATACCTATTTCTACCTATTAATAACTTCCTTTAATTTTTCCATGAAAGTCTATCTAAATTAATAAAGTAAACTCATTTGAGGACTTTTATCCATTTTCATAACAAACTAACAATTTAATAAATCAACATAACTCATTTTCAAATAAAAGTTTTCAATCAAACGCGCTCACGTCAACGCATTAAAAAAAAAACTTCTTGCAGTTTGTAAACCATCAGCAATAGGTAGTTAGAATGAAACAGCAATAGGTACCTTTCACTCTAACAACATATCAATAGGTTTTATGCTTCAAATTTTATTTTCAATTCTTTGTATTTGATTGAGTGAGATAGCAGTATACGTGTTATTATTTCACACAGCCACATTGCGCGTTGCTTTTTAAATTAATTTAGAATTTTACTTTCTAATTTAATAACATTTTGGAAATGACTAAAATATTTATAGTGCTAAGAACTATTTATTTGTAACTGTCTACTAAAATGTAGCATGCGATGTGTATAATATTTGGATGTAATTCTAATGAAAAAAAGTGCATGAGATTAGGTGGTAGTTTAGTGTTTTTGGTGGTAGGTACTTGACAATTTTGATGCGATTATAAATTTATAGGAACGCAATAAGTAAAATAGGTGCAAGTGCTGTAAAAATAGGTAGAAGTTTTTTGGTGACTCGGAATTGCTGATCAATAATTTTTTTGAGTGTTCAACCTTATTTTAGGGTTCGAAAATTTGATAATATCAAAAGTTATTAAGGTGATCATTTTATTTGTTCCCTTTTTTTATATCAGGCGCTTACCTAGTATTCACTCTTCCATTCGAACTCCCATCCTCTTATGGGATGATTTCCGGGATTAAAGGTATTCTATGGCCTTCCCCGGGACTCAAACTATCTCCATACCAAATTTCAACTAAATCGATTCAGTGGTTTATATGGATTAGGTTACAGACCGATAGACAGACACACACTTTCGCAATATTATTTTATTTTATAATATTAGTATGGATTTATCTGCTCCACTAGTATGAGTGTTTAAATTTTTCTTTGTAATTAAATATTTGTATTGTCAATATGCAAATCGATACTTGTTTTATTATTTGTCGTTGTTTATGCTACGATTTTTATGAGTGAATGAACTCATAAAATTCCAATACCTAACATAAAGGTGAAGGAAAAAGGTAAGGTGACGATGATACGATAACTGGAATATTACATGTCAGGTTTATTAAAATAAACATTAACATTAAAAAAATGCGTTTATAATAAATTAATATTTAAAATTAATAGTACAGTTTTTTACAAACTGTGATGATGATTTTTTTTGATATTGGTACTTATAGAGACATCATAAACACTTACCTAAATTTTGATAGGTAATCGCGTTTTTTCCCTATAAACCACACCTTTTTAGGTTTCGGTAGCCAGAATGGCCATAACGGAACCCTTATACTTTCGTCATGTCTGCCTGGCTGTCTGTCCGTATGTCACAGCCGGTTTACTCGGAGACTATAAGTACTACAATTATGAAATTTGGTAGGAAGATGTATTCTATAAACCGATCTATAAAATTCTTACTCATTATCTAACAGCCAGCACCTCACACAACCATAAAAAAGTACCAATCCTACATGACGTGTTTAGAATGAAATCCCAGACGGATACTATAATAAAATCCACTTCATAATATATTATAACATTTTAAACTATCGCGCTTTGTAAACAGACTTAAAAGATTTGTTTAAACTGCTCCATCGCGATATTTATGTATGTAGGTTTTTTACCGACGTTTTGACACAGGTTGCGGTCATGTTCGCGGCAGATCCTATGTCGAAACGTCGGTAAAAATGGTAAATACAAAAAACTCTTTTAAGTACATAATGTTAATTAAGTGGCCGTTGGGGCCGAAAGTTCTCGAGTGGCGACCACGGACCGGAAGTAGACATGAGTAGTTCACGAATGAATGATTCAAATGAATTACTTCACCTCGAGTAACTCTTTCATTCACTAGTTCAGTTCGGATTCATATACTTCAATACTTCAATTCGTTCAGTTCATGATTCATATCTTTTACCTACTCATTCGCTCCGAGAGTGACATAGACGACATGATTGAATGAATGACTGATATGTTTGCCCAATTTATATCGTAGATGGATCTGTTGAGCTACTGAACGAAACTGAACTAGTGAACTAAATGAGTGATATACTTCACAGTGAAGGAATGAAGTATATCACTCTTTTCTTTTTAGTGACACATTTTGCGCATGTCTAACCGGAAGGTTCAGCGTGGATAGACCCCCCACAAGGTGGACTGATGACCTGGTAATGGTCGCGGGAGTCCGCTGGATGCGGGTGGCACAGGACCGACCGGTCATTGTGGCACTCTGGAGGAGGCCTATGTCCAGCAGTGGACGTCTTGCGGCTGATATGATGATGATGATCAATTATTTTTATCATGCATATCCCTAAGCACACGTTTCAACACTTTTCCAGATGGGCTCTTTGGTATGTTGTCTATAAACGATAACTCTTCTATCTTCTTATATGGAGCCACCCTTTTATTGACAAATTCCATTATTTCACTATCGGTTATCTTAACTCCTTCTTTTAGCATTACGTAGGCTTTGGGTCTTTCTCCTGAGCGAGCATCAGGCACACCTGAAAAGACAGAAACATTCGATACAATTACTTATGAAGTTCCTACAATGACAAACTGTCTAAAGAGTTAGGTGACTTAATGACTTGGCGGGGCGGGGTCGATATGTGAAATTTTCTTCTTTGAAGTTAATTTACCGACGTCGCAAGGATTCTCACTTCACTGAAATATCGATTGAAAGAGACGCCCTTATGTTTTCGCTCACAACAAAACGGGATGCAACACTCTCCGAGAATGGCTTTTTTAGACAAATCTCGTTAAATATCTGACTGTGTGCAGGTTTATAAAATTTCCTCTTGACAGAGTTTAGATGAGGTAAACTACCATCATATTAACTTAATCGTGTCTTTTAATAATGCGTTCTTTTAGTAGGCTGAGTAAAAAAAGGAAAATATAGACTCAACTTTGGATTTCTTTTCTATCGAGAAAATTTTAAGCAATCATATTTCGGCTATTGTCAGTACCACAATCATATAGTCAAGAATCATATATCTGAAAATCAGCTCCTACCGTTTGCTAGTCTGGGCAGGACAGCGTCTCAAAGTTTCTAAATTTCTCGTTGTAGCGCCGAAGTAATTATCATGCCTGGTAATCGTCTTTAACTCACAACAGACGAAATATCATTTGACATTTAACAGCAGATGAGATGTATAATCTATTTTGTCTGTATTGTTTCTTTCTCTTGTCTTGTGTACAATAAAGTAATTACATGCATACATACATGAAGGAATGAATCCTAAGAAAATCCGCCTTATATCAATAAGTTTTAAAATATTTCGCTCTATTGCAGACACTTTTTTAAATAAACTCCGTTCTCTTTTAGCCTACAAACGAGGAAAACTCTAGGGGACAAAACTCCCAGTAACACAATTCCACTGACTCCTCAGATTAAGTTGAAGGTTGAAGCCACTCAACCAGTCTCACAGGAGTGCAAACTCTTAGAGTATTCCGTGTATTTAACCGCCTGTGTGTTCGTGTCGGAGATTTCTCCTAGATTTTCCCCAGGCCTCCCTCCAACCACGCACTCATATGACTCATATCGCTTTATTGGGTCCAGCATACAAAACCACAGTCAGGTTTAAAAATGTACAGGGGAATGACCCACCTATGACTGTTGCATCAAATACTGCTGGATGTTTTTTGATCACATTTTCTAACTCTGCTGGTGGAACTTGGTACCCTTTCACCTGCAATCAACAAATAAAATAAAATAGTAAATAAATATTTGGGAACAATCTTACACAAAAACTTTATCCAGTCCCAAACTAAGCCAAGCTTTTAGTTCCCATTTTTGACACTGGCAGCGCTGTTTACTAAATAGTGTTTAGCAATGACAATCCGGCCATTTTGTAAAACGGCTAGCCGTAATGTAAAACGGCGGATTATGCAATCCGGCAAGTACAATCCGGCTAAACGTGAGCCGCCATATTGTAGAACGTATTGCAATGACGATCCGGCTAATCGTTCACCCGCCGTATTACAAAATGGCTAGCGGCTAGCCGTAATGTAAAACGGCGGATTATACAATCCGGCTGTGACATACAATCTTATTTATATAGAAATAAATACGTATTAAATACATAGAAAATCCAAGACTCATGAACATTTGTACTCATCATGGAGTAGATACCACCGTTCGTGGAAGAAGAAAAACTTCTCTGTACCTTTATTAATTCCTTCAGTCTGCCAGCAATGACGAGACGTCCCTTCTCATCGATCGAGCCGAGATCTCCCGTGCGCAGCCAACCGCCCTCGGCAAACACCTGCTTATTGGCTTCAGGATTGTTCTTGTAACCTTTCATTACATTTGGCCCTTTGATAAGTAACTCGCCCACCTGGAAAATGGATATAATGGAGTTATTAGACTATCCACCATTTATATTTAAGACCTATAGTAAGCTCAATAAGGCTTATATTATGGGTACTAGACGACGATATATTTAATCATCATCATATCAGCAGAAAGTCGTCCTCTACAGGCCTCCTCATAGAGTGCCACAATGACCGGTCCTACACCATCCGCATCCAGCGGACTCACGCGATTTTTATCAGGTCATACGAGTCTAGTCCATCTTGTGGGGGGTCTACCCACGGTGCGCCTTCCGGTCCATGGTCACCACGGCCCCAACGGCCATATATTTAATAGATAAGTATAAATACTTAATGGATCAACTGCTCCCTGCACCTCTGATTCCCGGGAATCACGGCGGAGGCGTGTCATATCCGACTTAGTTACCTAGTAACGTATGTTTGAATTGTGTGCTGTCACTTGGAAAATATACTCGTAAATGAATGCCAACGTATCTGTTATTGTTTATTTAACACTTAAATACATAGTAAATATACAAGACTCAGAAACGAATATTCATACTAATCACACAAATCTTTTTCCTTACCGGGATTCAGGGTCACTATCCAGTGGATAGTGATCCACTAGTATAAACCGGCCGTAGATATTTCTAAAAATTCATCCACTTACCTCATTAACACCAAGGTTGTTCATTTCTCCATCAACGATCCGTAACTCCAAGTTGGGAAGAGCGTAACCGACGCTCGTATAGTCCTTCGCTCCAAGAAAATTTTGGGTGGCCAAAGGTGACACTTCAGTCATACCGTAGCCTTGACAGAACTCCACCTCACGCTGAAATCATTAGAAAAATAAATAATATAATTTTAACTTGATTTTTTGTCCGAATGTATTGAATTAAATATGCTGTAAATCACCAATCATGTTTCAAAACAGGCACGAAACAAACGAGGAACGTCATTGCGTTACTAATGTTATTGTAAATCGTCCATATCAATATGAACAAAGAAGGACCTTTTGCCCGAGAATTGCCAATATTCCTAAAGAATCATCCCTTAATTGGGTTGATGTTTCCTACACAGTACGGCGTTTCTAAAAACACATAATTTCCCAGGCACGCTCATAAATGAGCCCTTGAAATCCTATTTTTAAATGTAATATTCGGAACTTTATGTCACACCTGGCCATAAAGTGGCAATTACCGCACGCTCCACGCGCGAAAAATTCCACTTCCTGGCCAGGGGATGACATAAAATGTTGTACTTACCACGGGCCGTAATAAAGAAAGCCTCGGATCGCATATTTATCGCCGTCGCCTTCGGCTCGGGTGTCTCGACCTGCGATCTGAGACATTCTTTGTTTTACCGCCCATGGTAAGTAAGTAATGTACTTACTATAAAGGCGACTTCCTGACTGTATATTATTGTTTACTAATAAATATTGTTGTACTGCTTGCGGATAGAGTCGATAATCAATTGAACTTTATACGTGGCTGTAACGACTTTTTAGAATATGGTCGTTCCGCGAGGTAATCACGTAACTGTTTCGAACGGTAGTTAGGTATGTGATTACCGCGCTGGTGATTTGGGGTTTTGGTAAACAAAGCTATTGTTTCTTTAAGTGGATTGGACAAAAACTAAAACCCAACTATAACCCAACTATTATATCGCCCCGCTTCCGCGTATCGCGCGCTAGGGGGGCAATAAAAAGAGGAACGAACTAGACTGAAAGTTGACACAACTGACAGTTTTCTCATATGATACCTACCGTTTTCGACAAATCAGGAAATCGCCTTAGAATTAGAAGTATCTACTCAAATGAAGAGGTCGAAATCGAAAGTCTATATAAGTATAAATATTTGTGGACAATCTTACACAAATCAACCTAGTCCCAAACTAAGCAAAGCTTGTACTATGGGTACTAAGCGACGATATACATACTTATATAGATACTTAAATACATAGAAAACATCCAAGAACCAAGAACAAATATTCGTGCTCATCACACAAATAAATGCCCCGGCCGGGATTCGAACCCGGGACCTCCAGCTTCGTAGGCAGGGTCACTACCAACTAAGCTAAAGCGGTCGTCAGGTACAGGTATATAGGTACCTAGTTTAAGGAAAAAAAGAATCTGTTTAGTTTTTCTTTTTTTTGAACCTGACCCAATAAGGCGAAGGGAATAAGAATTGTTAATATGCGAATTGCGAAGCTAGTTCTGACCGTACCTTAGCTTTGTCAAACATCTTGTCAATGTCAGCCCGAGGCAAGGAAGCTGCGCCGCACATCATAGCAGTGATGTGATCGAAGAGGTCGGGAGTCACTTGAGGATGAGAACCAAGGAAATGCACTGAAAAAATTACATTCAATTAAACGTCACACTCATATTTGTCAGCCTGAAATATAAATTCTCGAATATCTATTTACAAACGATGAAACTATTTAGAAAATATTTGATTTTAAATTGCCTTTACCATTAAGTGCTGAACTACTTAGGATAAGTTTCGCTCATTATTTGTAATCATGCTGTGCATGCATGTTTTGGGTGGCGTTCCATTCCACAACCTTTCAATCATGTTATTGTTGCTACATAATGAATGTTACCTGTTTTCTGTGCCTTTTAAATAAAATAAAAATAACGCACTTATCTATTACGTTGTATGGGAGCCTCCCAAAATATTTATTTTATTGTTTTTTAGTATTTGTTGTTACTTATATCGGCAACAGAAATACATCACCTGTGAAAATTTCAACTGTCTAACTATCACGGTTCATAAGATACAGCCTGAAGGTGACAGACTAACGGACAGCAGATTCTTAGTAATAGGGTCCCGTTTGTCCCTTTGGGTACGCTACGGAACCCAAAAAAAGGAGTGGTTCCGATTGGCGCATGGCGCGTTGGCGCGGAATAAGGGGTTAAATACCTCCTGCATCGCTACTGCTATGCTTCGGGTCCAAACGTAATGTAATGTACTGGCAGTATTCATAGGTACCTATAAGTAAGAAAAACTAAAGCGACGTCAGTATGCTGTCGGTAAAGAACAAAATACCACCCGCCAAGTCAAGATTTCTTCAGCCTCGCTGATGTTTTAACCTTATAAGTAATTTTTATCACTCACCAACAGGGGGCGCCGCATACAAAATGTTGATTTTGTGACTTCGCATAGCGTTTATAAAAGTGTCAGGCTGAAACTTTGGCAGGACTAACAACCGTTGACCGACGCTCAATTTATGCACCATGGCTATAGTAAGCCCATAGCTGTGGTACATGGGCAGGACTATTAACTGGTTCTCTTGGTAAGGAGCTGGAATTAAGTATAATAAACAAATATCAAATACCTAAATTTATTTTGCAATTAGGCCACAGGGGCACTTTTACATGTCAATCGGTAATTCATCATGATCATCCTCAGCCTGTAGTCGTCCATCGGTAATTATTAATTAACAATACTCACAAAACTACAATGTAATTAACAAATTGAATGTCATTACATATATAAACAAAATAAAAAGGAAAATGAGTCGTTTTCAAAAATATTGTACACTAGCTTTTGCCCGCAACTTCGTCTGCGTAGAACTCGGTCATCGCATTAGAATGTTATTGTTATTCTTTTATTTCAGGCGCTAACCTAGTTATCTCTCTTCCATACCATCATCCACCCCCTTGCGGTATGATTTCCTAGATTAAAGTTTCCCATGTCGTTTCCTGTTTCGAACATTATGATGCAGGTGCGGAAAATACTTCATACGTATCAAGTAATATATCATATCATATCATATCATATCGTTTATTTGCATTGAACATACATCGTCATACGTAAATTACATAATATTCATGTCAAATATAATCATTATGAACTATAATACAATAATAATTTAAATTAGTGATACATCATTATTAAGGAATAAAAACGTTCCAATACGTGAGGCAAAGAACTTGTATAGGTATTACCTATCCCTGCAAAAATTCCGTAACCGAGTAAAAGGCTTTTTGGACCATTAAACTCTTGAGCTTACGTGCAAAACCGAGATCTGAGGTAGCATCTTTTATTTCTGAAGGTATCTTATTGAAGATTCGTGGGCCAATAATTTTAAAAGAGTGACTTGCCTTCGTAAGTCTATATCTAGGAATGATTAAAGCAGGCTTCCTCCTGGACGAGTCCCGTACGGTGGCGGTTGCGAACTGGTCTTTACTGCGTCGCATTAGCTATAGGTGAAAACGCAAGCGTAGCGAGCGCGAAATGTGTCGAAAATTATGATACAGGAGCGGAAAATAATTCATACGTATCAAGGAATACAAATGAAAACGCGAGCGTAGCGAGCGCAAAAATTTTCGGACATAATGTTGCAGGTGCGGAAAAGACTTTAGACGCATCAAGCAATGTAGTTAAAAACGCCAGCGAAGCGAGCTCGAAAAGTTTGGAAAATTATGATACAGGTGCGGAAAATACTTCATACGCATTAAGTCATGTAGATGAAAACGCGAGCGCCGCAAGTGCAAAAATAATTGGACATTATGATATAGGCGCGGAAAAGATTTCACACGCATCAAGTAATGTAAATGAAAACGCGAGCGTAGCGAGCGCGAAATCTCTTGAGCATTATGATATAGTGTGCGGAAAATACTTCATACGCATCAAGTATTGTAGAGAGCGTAGTGCGTGCGAAAATTTTCGAACATTACGATGCAGATGCGGAAAAAAACATCATATGAATCAATTAATGTAAATGAAAACGCGAGCGAAGCGAGCGCGAAAATTTCGGACATAAAGATGCAGGTGCGGAAAAGACTTCATACGCATCAAGTAATACACATGAAAACGCGAGCGCAGCGAGCGCGAAATGTTTCGAACATTATAATGCAGGTGCGGAATATACCTACTTCATACGCATCAAGTAATGTAGATGAAAACGCGAGCGCAGAGAGCGTGAAATATTTCGAACATGATGATACAGGTGCAAAAAACAATACTTTATACGCCTCACGTAATGTAGATGAAAACGCGAGCGCAGCGGGCGCGAAATGTTTGGAACATTATGATGCAGGTGCGGAATATGCTTCATACGCATCAAGTAGGTAATGTAGATGGAAACGTGCAATGTTTCGAACAATAAGATACAGGTGCGGAAAATACTTTATACGAATTTAGTCATCGAAATGAAAACGCGAGCGTAGCGAGCGCGAAAATTTTTGGACGTAATGATTCGGGTGCGGGAAAGATTTTATACTCATTAATTAATGTAGTTGAAAACGCGAGCGTAGCGCGCGAGAAAATTTTCGAACATTATGATGCAGGATTGAAGGTGCGGAAAATAATCCATATTCATCGACTAATGTAGATGATAATCGCGAGCGCTAAATTTTGAACAAAATAATGAGTTGTTGTTGGTGTTTTTTTTATAGCCTATTATTTTTCCCACTGCTGGGCAAAGGCCTGTCCCCATATTGTCCAGACGTCCCTGTCTATAGTTGATAATGGCCATAGGGGAAAAAATCGGGATCGCAATGATTTAGGTACACATTTTCTGCCTTTGAGAATGGTCAGTGGACCATCGAGTCTTTAAATTTTCGCCATCTTGGATTTGAAAATGGCACCCCAAAAAAAATATTTTATACAAAAATACAGTACATATTTAGTTTAAATTATTTTCGTTGACCGAATTTCTATAAACATGTTATTAGATTTTGAACCTTATTATTTGAACAGTTAAATAGCTTTATACTAATAAAGTTGATGCAACTCTGCCAAGTCAAATTATTTCAATCATACGAATACATTATATGCCGCAAGTGTATGTTACAATGCAACCGAGATCCCGCTGCTCTGCCCAGATACCCTCCATCGAAAACAAAAAAAAACACCGAGCTTGCATAGTAAGACTGGTATTGTACCTAGGTTTGTGAATATTGATAGCGACCGACTGTCCAACATAATTAGATCTCTCATATCAAACAGTTAATATGGTTTGAGGGACTTTTATTTTTTTGTCACTGGCCTCTCAAGTATATTTCGTCCCCCGTTTTTTCAAATACTATCTGTTTATTGCACAATGTTTGAATGGGGGTCTTTTTACTTTGCTTCCGAGTAGATGCTTACAAATTTTCAAGCCTTTAAACCACGAATTGAAGGACCTCCCATACAAAGTTCAACCCCTGTTTTCACCCCTTTTCGTCCCCAATTTGTATAATTTTTATAGCCTATAACCTCGCCGAAGGTCCAATAAACATATTATTGAAGGCTGTATTCAAATCCATTCGCTAGTTTTCACGTGATAGTTAGACAGATAAACAGACAGACAAACAGACATGAATTCTAAAAACTGTTGAAATGTGTTCTGTCATCGATTCTAAGACCCCTGAGTCGAGTTTTTTTCTAATATCTTCAATGTACAGATTTTCGACCCTCTTCTGCTTTATTATATGTATAGATAGACAGATTATGGTCTCTCATACAGTGACTTCACTGTGACCTGGTACTATTTGTGAACTTAATAATTTTTTTAGGTTGTAAGTACATTGTATTGAGACGGAAGGGAATAAAAAGGAGAACAGTTAGTACCGTATAATGTGAAGATGAAAATAAAGTTAGTGATCCTGTAATAGTTCAATTTTGATTCATAATGCCCGATCGAAGCAACTGTCGACGGACGGTTACAGTAGCTCTAGTATAAGTTTTTTCGAAACATTAACTAATTCGAACGCGTTTGCGTTTTGTCTCAAAATGTATGAAAACGTTCTCACCGAGTTTGAAATACGCGCGTTCATCGGTTAGCAACAAATGTTATACTTGCTGTTTTAGTTTCCACTAGTGACCACCAGAGGCGCTGTTCACGTTTTCATACCACTTTCATGCATTTTGAGACAAAACGCAAACGCGTTTAAATTAGTTAATGTTTCGAAAAAACTTATAGGTACTAGAGCTACAGATTCCGAATATTCCGATACGCCGAAGGACCATGATGGCGTAGGACAAGACTCAGTTACGCGTTAAATGGAGAAAGATATACTTTTATTTAATTCCATCGCATAGCTGCGTCCTTGTCCTGCGCCATCATGACCCATAGTGTGGACCGGGCATTCGATTTCTTGTTAAGTTTAAATACCTGATATGAATGGAGGACCGGTGGCGCCATCTCGTGAGCAGGATGCTAAAGGATTTCATTCATCAAGCATATGGACGTTCTAAAATATGCGACTTATCCGAGCAACAAAAGATAAGGGCACAAGCCTTTTAACAATGAAGACATGATAACATAATGTTATCAATCCATATCATAAATGTCTTATACTAGTAATAAGTACATTACATTTAAGTAGACAATATATAATTAAATTACAAAAATTAACAACATAATTAAAACACGAACACATTTGATATTTCAGTTAAAATACTGCAGTCAAGTTTTTTTCAAGTCTGTTGGAATATTAGGTATAGTTTACTACTTTTATCTCACGGGCGATCCATGGTTGTGTGTTGAGCTACACATGCACATTGTCTATGTGTGCGTCAGCGTAGGAGCTATGAGTTCACGTTGTCTATGTGTTCGTATCTGTCACAACTACAACCATGGCCAACCTGCACTCGTGAGATAAAAGTACTATACCTACTTAGGAGTCTGTTAATTACGATGATTCGAGAGTCTATTATGATTGAGATGAACATCCTTTTTATGCAGTTTTAATCCTGATAGACGACCGCCTTTGCTTAGGTTGTTGCCTACGAAGTTGGAGGTCTCGAGTTCGAATCCCGGTCAGGGCATTTATTTGTGTGATTAGCACGAATTTGTTCCTGGGTCTTGGATGTTTTGTGTATTTAAGTATCTATTTACCTATATAAGTATTTATGTCGTCGCCTAGTATAGTACCCATAGTTCAAGCTTTGCCTAATAGTTTGGGGCTGGGTCGATTTGTGTATAATAGTCCATAAATATTTATAGTTTATTTAAAACACTGTCCTTACCATCAGGGTTATAATCTCTTAATTCTGAGTCCTGCTGCGCGCAATTAGATACGATGTTTCGATGGGTCAACTCCACTCCTTTGGGTAGTCCTGTAGTACCACTTGAATAAGGCAAGAAAGCTACATCGCTTGCTTTCACTCTTACTTCCTTCAAAACGTCTAGATCCACGTGAACATCTTCTATAAGTTCTTTCAATGATACAGTGCCCTCAACTTTGGTGGTACCGGGGTCTATGCAGATGATTGGTATTTGCTTATTGCTTAGTATTAATGCTTCTTGGACAGTAGATATCGTGTTCGGATGAGCGAAGATTAGCTTTAATCCGGATTGCTCGATTTGGATTTGTATTTCATCTGGAATAGTACATTACTTAACAAGGGCGGTAAAACAAAGAATGTCTCAGATCGCAGGTATTTGATGCCCGAGCCGAAGGCAAGGGCGATAAATATGCGATCTGAGGCTTTCTTTATTACCGCCCGTGTTAAGTACAAAATTTTATGTCACCCCCTGGCCAGGAAGTGGGTTTTTTCGCGCGCGGAGCGTGCGATAATGACCGCTTTATGGCCAGGTGTGACATAAAATATATTATTTATTTTAATAAGATAAACTATTACGGTACATCATTATTATTCTACAAATCATTATAATGGTATTCTTCTACAATACCAGATGGATGAAGTAAATGGGGTCGTTGGTAGTTAAAAATAATAAAAATGTGAAATAGATGAATAGGCCAAAACTTACGGGCTGATAATATCAACCAACCGATGATGATATCGAAGGAGATGAAAGTGATGGCATATGTGAAACAGAGTAAATAACCACCAAGCACACGCGTTTTCATCAATTGTAGAGTTCTTGGCATAATTTTCATACCCACATAAGAAAAATAAACTTACAGGGCGTGTAAATATGGTTTAAAGTTGTGACTGTAGCTCCCGCCTCCAAAGCTCCCAGGGTCAATATAGGATATTCAGGTACATTCGGAGATATAACGCCCACTATGTCTCTATCGCTTATTTTGAATTTCTTCCTCAGGTTGGCTGCTAGGGTCTGAGAGAACTTGCGCAGCTGACTGTAGGTGTAACATCTATTTGTAATGGCACATTCCTGTAAAAAATATTTGATAATGGATGGTCAGACAACGAAAGAAATTTATTCTGCAAGTACCTAGGCCGAAAGGGCTAAAATAGGTACCTACAATTACAATGATATCATGCCCAGTGTGCCAAATCGCACTTATAGGAAACTTGGTAAACTTACACCGACAAGTTAAAAATGAAGTTAAAAGACTATTTTTCTATGAATAGCTGTCAAAATAAGAATATTCTGTCGATTTTTAGTATTAGGCTTTTAAGTATTTAAAAAAAACATCTCTCTTTCTCTCTAGTGGTTATTGCCGAACTTTCTATCCTCATATAAGATTATATGTCAGATAAATGTTAGTTCTGTCTTTTTCTTTCATTTGAGTTCAGAAAAAGACGGGCACAATTTATTTTCAACCGACGGATAATTTTATAATGGGATTGCAAAAATCGTGAAAATTATTAATTAACATCATTTTTACTGAAACAGAATGTCAAAGTGATTTTATACTTTTGTTGAACCGCTATGAAATGAATTTCGCCCAAACAAACAATAACACAAAACTGAAATACTCGCAAGTCATTGTTTTAACATGCTTATTTACATAAACAAACATTTAAATGGTTCTTAATTCGACGTACCGTAGCAGTTTTCGTCGCCCATTTATCCAAGTTTCGCCAAACAAACTCGTGTAAAGTTACGTCTGGTATCACAATATCTTTGCATGGCGACTTAACGACATTGTTTTTGGACCACAAATGATTTTTTCTCACGATTATAGCTGGAAACGCACGGACAAATAGGCGAGTGGCCATGACTGCTGCCCGCTACCTACTATATGCCATTATACTAACGATGCCGATGTAAAAGGTATAAATTATGTATTCTTATCGCAGTACTAAGTGATATTGAGGACGTTGTACAAAGTAGGTACGTAGGGGAGAGGGGGGCTTGTTTTAACGGGGGTAGGTATTAACAAGCCTCTAGCGACTAAACTATACACGGCAGAGTACCAATTTCAAGGTTATAACTTTGGGCGAGGGTAACGAACGAGTCCCGACCAGTTAGTCTCCCGCCGGCCGCCGCGTTGCGAAGTTGTGGCACGTGCGTGAAAAAAAAACAGGTAACGGACTTTTTTACGTCGTGATTTTTTTGATTTGTGCCTTAATTATTAAGTTCAATGATTACGAATTAGTGTGTGTTGAATACTTATTTAATGGGCTATTACGTGTGCTAGTGTTTTT
This sequence comes from Cenopis cana, assembly GCA_951800055.1. Classification (NCBI taxonomy): domain Eukaryota; kingdom Metazoa; phylum Arthropoda; class Insecta; order Lepidoptera; family Tortricidae; genus Cenopis; species Cenopis cana. The sequence continues at coordinate 2,235,680 of OX637486.1, read as the reverse complement.
GTTAAATTTAAGCATAGTTATTTTTTAATATTTTTTTATGTTTGGAAATCATCTATGAGGCTAGTTTTAACAAAATTAAGGGGCAAGTTTTAACCCGTTAAAAAATCTAAAAAAATGTTTTTTCTGTACTTCACACGTTTTTACCGAAATGGTTTTCGAATTAAGACTTTTGGAAATTATGAAATATTGTCAATTGTGATATTAAAATACAACACCTGTCTACCTAAGATTGATTAGTACTTATCTGAGATAAGATCTCTATTTTTTTTACTTTATTGCATTAAAACATGTTAATTATATATAATATTAATTAATTATATAAAAAATATATTACAAAAAATAATATCGTTTTATTTTTGACAAACGTCATTACTTTAAACGTCATTACCTTATGTTAATTCTTACCCCTTCATTGTTAATATTTGCCCCAAAAACGGGGTAAATATTAACCGCTGACTTTTTTTAAAAAATGGGTTCTACATGTGAAACCAGGCAATCTGTGTGGTATTTTCCATATAGATATAAAAGATGAATAAATTTCCGACACGTAAGTAAAAAAACATTAACGTTAAGTTTAAAATTTTAAGAGCTATGAGCAAAAGTTTGAATTTTGTTAGGACAAGCCCCCCTCTCCCCTACATAAGTTGTTGTATCGCTATTATATTTCCATTGTGATTTTTGGAATTTTGCATTAGGGTCGTGTTTTTGTTTTGCATTATACTTTTCTCAAACATGCAATGAAATGTCGTCATTACGTGCGTTATAACAGGCTTCAAATCATCGTGTTTCGGGCGGAACAACTCGAGAGAACTGTCAAGGAATTTCATACAAAATTGAAGGCCTAGGCCGGGAAGCATTTTATTTTTAATTTTCATGCCACTTTAATTTGTGACTCAGCATCACGTTGCTGTTCAGCCTTAAAGAAAACTAGCGAATAACTAACGAACTTAAAAGCAATAAGTATTTGCTTTTAAGTTCGTTAATTAATTCTGCCACTACGACTATTAAAAAAACTATTTCTCAAATATGTAATGTAAATAATGTAATAAGACGGAATTACGATTTGACAAACATAACCTTAAAAGTATTAAAACGTCAAAAACTTCAAGCTTTCCCGACGTGCAAATTTTTTCAGACAAAAAAAACGTAGCGTTTCCAACAGAAAAATACCGGTTCAATGGGACTGTCTGTACTCCGAAGTTCGAAATCCGCGCTTCATATTGCCGTTCCTTTCACGCGAGAGTGAAGGGGACGTTAAGAACCGGGGGCCGATTTTTGAGTGTCGAACGCTCGACTTTTCACTCGACATCTATTCTGTCAAAACATCACAGTTTTTTGACAGATCTCGAGTGAAAAGTCGAGCTTTCGACACTCAAAAATCGGCCCCCTGTTGCCAAAATCATCCAACACACTCGAGGGCATATTTAAGAAAACCGAAAAAAAAATGCATAAAATATGAAACAAATTTATTTAAAATTGATCCTAACTATATTATTTTATTTATACATATCTAACATATTGTGTAAGATAAACGTCCTAGTGCTCGACATCTTAGTGCTAATAGATGACACCTCATCACTTCATATTAATCACCTCTGTCGTCATGGCATAAGGTTGAAAGTGCCATGGGTCAGTGTCGAGTACAGGGCCGTTAAAAATTGCCGGTAAAAATTGTAACGCAGGGCTTACCTTTGAAAATCTATTTAGCTCTGTTTTATCAACTTTATCATCATTCATTATTTATCAATTTATCATCAAACAACAAGCTGCGGGAATCACGTAACTTTTAGAACTACTTATCATCTCAGGTTTAGGTTTGGTTTTTGCTTATGTAATAAATAATGTGGGCTATACACTTCAATTATCTTAAATGTTAGAAATGCGATTATGTTACAAATGATCTAAGTTAATACCATAGTTTTATGTTTAGTTTTAGCTCGTTGGATCCACCGAAAATCAGCGTCGTTGCACCCCGTGCCTCGACAGATGCTGAGTGAACTCAATTTTTGAAACAACACTAGAATTCTTCTTTAGACTTGCCTATGCTTTATATAATGTTCTTTATTGTTGTTGTTCCGAAATAAATTTATTCTATTGTCATCAGAATTATTTTTCTTGTTTACGTATAGCAAGACATTAGAGCTGTAGCTCTAGTATAAGTTTTTTCGAAACATTAACTAATTCGAACGCGTTTGCGTTTTGTCTCAAAATTTATGAAAACGCTCTCACCGAGTTTGAAATACGCGCGTTCATCGGTTAGCAACAAATGTTATACTCGCTGTTTTAGTTTTCACTAGTGACCACCAGAGGCGCTGTTCACGTTTTCATACCACTTTCATACATTTTGAGACAAAACGCAAACGCGTTCGAATTAGTTAATGTTTCGAAAAAATTTCTACTAGAGCTACTGAGCGTTTTTTTCAATAAGCGTTTCGTAAAACGCTTTCGCTTACAGTAACGGACTAACAGTTTCTTATGAGAACAAAAAACAGTTTTTATAAAAACGACCACCAAAGCTGCAATGCAACGCAACAATGAAACTACAATACATGAAAATAGAAACGAAACTCATAACTGACACAACTCAAACTATAATCTATAACTGTTTCATTGATGTAGCGATCGAAAAGACGAAACGAAACAAAACTTAGCTTTGTTCGGGTGGGCGCGCTTTGTGCCAAAAAAGTTTTGTATTGATGATTGACAAAAATGCGCTCTATTCGCAAGACATTAAGGCTTAATTTTGAAAATTCATTCATAAATATTTCTTTCGTTCGTTTCTTTTTCTCGGGCGCCGTAGTGAAAAAAACTAGTTACTTTTGAAACTGTTTCCAGATAAAGAAAAGCTGTTACGTTTCGTTACACTTAAAAGTCGCAACGACCCAGCTCTACAAGACATGCCATTTAAGGAATGACTAATACTTAATTGTTGACTTCTATCTTCAATCACGTATACTTCTCCTTTAACTCTCTCCTCAATAACTTCCCTGTGGCACTCTTCGGCAAACTATCCACGAACATCACATCTCTTATCCTCTTGTATTCCGCTACTCTTTCCTTTAAAAAATCGCAAATGTCCGCGGGAACTACATGATGTCCTTTTTTAAGGACTATGAAAGCTTTTGGTTCTTCTCCATGGGTCTTATGCGGTACACCTATGACGGCAGCATCGTCGACTGACGGGTGGTCTCGAAGAACCCCTTCGAGTTCGGCTGGTGGTACTTGGAAACCTTTAACCTGAAAAAAAAAATGTATTGTTCAATTGGGTGGCATATAGATTAAGGATCGGTTGCACCAAACCGTCTGTAATCGTAAGCGGTGCTCGTCAAATCTGATTGTATGGAAAATTTTGACAAGTTTCTATGGGATGACAGCTGCCGGCGCCATATTTGACGATGACCGGTCTGTGTTCATACGTTGGTGCAACTGGCACTTACTCTGACGCATTTTTGTGTAAAGCCAAGCATAATTCTGATCTAAATATAGGGATTCTAATGACTGGAACGTGCTCTCCGGAGAGCGTACACGGGTTGTCCTTCGGGTCAAAGACCTGTGGGGCGTCCTAGGGAACCGATGGGGCGACGAAGTCCTGAGGGACCTAGCTGAGCCCCAGACCGTCATCGACTGGACAGAGACAGCTATTAGGGACAGGGAATCCTGGCGGTATTTGGTGTCGGAGGCCAAGATCCACTTGGAATCGTTGCGCCACAGCAGTAGTAGTACCTAGTAGTAAACACTTTATTGCACAAATCAAGTACATACAAGAAAAACAAATTCAATAGTAGACATTTGTACAAAGGCACTAACTAAGCAACAGCAGCAACTAAGCAACTAACCTAACCCTAACCCCTGACTAAGATAGCAGTAACTAAGTAAGTAATGACTGGCACTATAATTACCTTGATAAGTTCCTTCAGTCTGTCAGCAATTGTGACTATGCCCTGTTCGTCAGCGACTGCCAGATCCCCTGTCCTGAACCACCCATCATCAGTGAATGCCTCTTGGTTCGCCTTCTCGTTGTTCCTGTAGCCCTTCATGACTTGGGGGCCTCGTACCAAGAGTTCGCCTTTCTGTAAGTATCATTCCTTTTTTAGGGTTCCGATCCAGAAGGGTCCAAATGAAATTCGTCTCTCGCGCAGGTTTTACAGCCAAACGGTTGGAGCTACAGTCTTGAAATTTTCACAGTATAATAATCTTGTTGACCCAAAGCCACAAAAATTATTAAAAATTATTTTTAAATATTTTGAAGGCGGCTACCATACAGCTAAAGGGGGCTGCGAAAAAATTTTTTGGCCTAGGTACCTACCCCATCGAGTGGCGTATCATTGTTTAGAGTTCATTGAGTAAATCAATACTGAATTATTTGTTTAAAAAAAATTGCACAACAAAGGAATGAAAAGTCACCAAAGTCAGATTTTTCAAAATGTTGTTTCGATAATTTTTTTTAACTTCCCATTGACATTATAAAAAAAAAAATGAAAAAAAAAATGCTTGAAATATTTTAATGATAATCTTTATTATTACGAATAATTTACCAATAAATACCAGTATAAATGACATTTTTTCTTATATTTTTCCCTTTGCGGTTGGTTCGGAACCCTAAATGTGCGAAGTCCGACACGTACTTAGCCGGGTTTTTTTTAAGCAAATACACTCACCTCATTTGGTCCCAAAGTCTTTAGATTCATGTCCACAATCTTTATATCCGTACTTGGTACAGGAATACCAACGCATGAGTAGTTGTCAAGGCCTTTAGGGCTCATCGTGACCACGGGCGATGTTTCTGTGAGTCCGTACCCTTGCCTGAAGTCCATTTTTCTCTGAAAACAATAAAATTTAAATAAAACAAATTAAATAGAAAATTTTGCAAGTTGTTCCTTTTCAGTTTTATTTGTATTATTCTGACATAGAAGGCATTTTTTCTTACATTCACAGTCAGACTTTTTGGCGGAAATTTAGGTGGTTGTCACACTGATGCGGTTTCCGGACGGTTTCCGCCGTGCGAACGGGATATATCGCTATGCAAGTTATATAATGTGTCCCAAGCGCAACCGCCTACGCCTTATGTTTTGATTGAACTATTAGATGTAAAGGCGTAGAGAGAGAATTTTTTTAAGAGGTTGGTTAACTGTGTCCATACCATTGGACATATACATTGACATCATTTATTGGTAATCTATATATACATATAATAAAGCAGAAGAGGGTCGAAAATCTGTACATTGAAGATATTAGTAAAAAAATCGATGGAGGGGTCTAAGAATCGATAACAGAACACGTTTCAACTGTTTTTAGAATTCGTGTCTGTTTGTCTGTTTGTCTGTCTGTTTATATGTCTAACTATCACGCGAAAACTAGCGAATGGATTTTAATACAGCCTTCACTAATATGTTTATTGGATCTTCGGCCAGGTTATAGGCTATAAAAATCATATAGGTTAGGGATGAAAGGGGGTGAAAAGAGGGGTTAAACTTTGTATGAGAAGTCTTTCAGTTCATGATTTACAGGCTTGAAAATTGGTAAGTATATACATGGACGCAAAGTAAATAGAACCCCATTCAAACATTTTATAATAAACAGATAGTATTTGAAAAAATGGGGGGTGAAATAACAATACCTCTGCCTCTCAGGGCTAAAGACAAAAATACAAAAGTCCCTCAAACCATATTAACTGTTTGAAATGAGAGATCTAATTATGTTGGTCAGTCAGTCTCTATCATTATTCACAAACCTTACTACGAAACCTCGGTTTTTTTTGTTTTCGATGGAGGGAACCTACGCAGAGCGGCGGGCTCTCGGTTGCATTGCATGGTAGCACTTGCGACATGTACTTGCACTTGTGACTATATATTAGGTATGCGCATTTTTGTATAAAATATTGTTTTTTGAGGTGCTCATTACAAGAATGATATCCATTTTCAAATCGAAGATGGCGGACATTTACTTATTTAGTTTTCTTAATAATCGATATGGGTGTCATTGAGGTTCTTCGAGGTGCCGATTAGTTGCGTTTTCCGTCAGCAAAATGTATAAAATACGTTCATCGCGTAACAGACATAAATTTAGGGTATATTGGTATTCGTTAGTAAAATATACCTACGTAACAATAAACATCAAGTATGACCAAATTCGAAAGTTTTAGGCGGATAGGAAGCAAAAAAAACAATTCTCAGAAAATCACATAACTCTTAGAAGCAACCAGGGTGGGTGCGCTATCAACCAAGGCCTCTACTCCATCTTCGAAAGTGAAAGAACAGACCAAAGAAGGTATTCAGTTATACCTATGTTTTACAATAAAGCACTTTGAACTTTGAAAGGTATTCCACTAATTTATGAACAAAAAAATATCTATTCAACCACCTCTTTACAAAGCCATTTGATAGGTCAACAATTTCTTTTTGTTCAGTCATCTACATTGCTTGATGCGTATGAAGTATTTTCCGTACCTGCATCATAATGTTCGAATCATTTCGCACTCGCTTTTTTATCTACATTACTTGACGCGTAGGAATTATTTTCCGCACCTGCATCATAATGTTCAAAAACGTTAGCGCGCGCTACGCTCGCTTTTTCATCTAAATTACTTGATGCGTTTGAAGTCTTTTCCGCACCTGCATCATAATGTTTGTAAAAATTTCGCGTTCGCTACGCTCGCGTTTTCATCTGCATGACTTGATGCGTATGAACTATTTTCCGCACCGGCATCATAATGTTCGAAATTTCGCGCTCGCTACGCTCGCGTTTTCATACACATTACTTGATGAGTATGAAGTATTTTCCGCACCTGCATCATAATGTTCGAAAAACTTCGCGCTCGCTGCGCTCGCGTGTTCTTCTACATTACTTGATGAGCATTTTTAGCATCTACATCATAATGTTCGATAATTTTCGCGCGCCCTACACTCGCGTTTTCATCTACATTATAGTTGATGCGTATGAAATATTTTCCGCACCTGCATCATAATGTTCGAAACATTTCGCACTCACTACGCTCGCGTTTTCATACACATTACTTGATGAGTATGAAGTATTTTCCGCAATTGCATCATAATGTTCGAAAAATTTCGCGCTCGCTGCGTTCGCGTTTTCTTCTACATTACTTGATGAGCATTTTCCGCACCTACATCATAATGTTCAAAAACTTTAGCGCACGCTACGCTCGCTTTTTCATCTACATTACTTGATGCGTTTGAAGTCTTTTCCGCACCTGCATCATAATGTTCGTAAAAATTTCGCGTTCGCTACGCTCGCGTTTTCATCTGCATGACTTGATGCGTATGAATTATTTTCCGCACCGGCATCATAATGTTCGAAATATTTCGCGCTCGCTACGCTCGCGTTTTCATACACATTACTTGATGAGTATGAAGTATTTCCCGCACCTGCATCATAATGTTCGAAAAATTTCGTGCTCGCTGCGCTCGCGTTTTCTTCTACATTACTTGATGAGCATTTTCCGCACCTACATCATAATGTTCTAAAATTTTCGCGCGCCGTACGCTCGCGTTTTCATCTACATTATAGTTGATGCGTATGAAGTCTTTTCGGCACCTGCATCAGAATGTTCGAAAAATTTCGCGCTCGCTGCGCTCGCGTTTTCATCTACATTACTTGATGAGTATTTTCCGCACCTACGTCATAATGTTCGATAATTTTCGCGCGCCCTACGCTCGCGTTTTCATCGACATTATAGTTGATGCGTATGAAGTATTTTCCTCACCTGCATAAAAACATTTCGCGCTCACTACGTATGAAGTATTTTCCGCACCTGCATATTAATGTTCAAAAATTTCGCGCTCGCTGCGCTCGCGTTTTCAACTACATTACTTGATAAGTATAAAGTATTTTCCGCACCTACATCATAATGTTCGAAAATTTTCGCGCGCCCTACGCTCGCGTTTTCATCTACATTAGTTGATGCGTGTGAAATCTTTTCCGTGCCTGCATCATAATGTTCGAAACATTTCGCACTCACTACGCTTGCGATTTTATCTTCATTACTTGATGCGTATGAAGTATTTTCCGCACCTGCATCACAATGTTCTTTTTTTTTATTTTGCGCTCGCTACGCTCGCGTTTTCATCTACATTACTTGGTGCGTATGAAGTCTTTTGCACACCTGCATCGTAATGTTTGAAAGAATTCGCGCTCGCTGCGCTCGCGTTTTCATCTTCATTACTTAATGCGTATGAAGTATTTTCCACGCCCGTATCAGAATATCCGAAAAATTTCGCGCTCGCTCCGCTCGCGCGCGTTTTCATCTACTTCCTTCTTAATATATATTTTGTCCTCTGTCATGTGTTTCATGTGGGCGCATTGAGCCAGCGTGCGCAATGTTTGGCGAGACAGCCGGTGTAGAAGTTGATATGGATATTCACGCGAATGAAGTCGCGGGAAAAAGCTTAGATAAATAAATTTAAATCATAAAAAATCCTCTCCCTGTGATCCTGATCTGTGTCCTTTAATTGAGGTGTGCAATAAAGAGTAGGTATTTGTTGTTGTTTGTTGTTGTTTAAAACTGGACTACCCGTGCGAAACCGGGGCGGGTTATACATGCGAAAGTAACTCTGTCTGCCTGTTTCCCCTTAAAATGCTCAACCGATTTAGATGAAATTTGGTATGGATATAGTATGAGTCCTAGGGAAGGACATAGGATACTTTTATCCCGGAAATCATCCCTTAACGGGGTTTAAGTTAGAATGGAAGAGAGATAACTAGGTAAGCGCAAGAAATAGAAGATTTTTTTTTAAATTAATAATGGGATTGCTCTTGGCCAGCATCTAGCCAGGGAAATAACATTCTAACGTGATGACCGAGTTCTACGCAGACGAAGTCGCGGGCAAAAGCTAGTAAATAATAAGTACCTACCTTTATTTTACTAAACGGTTAAAACTCACGTATTAATTGTCACTTCGGGGGGGGTTTAGTAAAATAAAGTTATAACATGTCTCACGAAAGTTTAAATTCAAGTAAGTACCTACCTATTACAAGTCAGTGTTAACAATTGTACATTCATTTGTAGGTTATATAGAATCATTACATTGCATTACATTACATTATAGGTATATTATTATTATCAATACATACTTTGTATTCTAATAATTCCTTAATACTATAAAAAAACATTGATTAATTTTGCCCGTCGCCGCTTTGGTGAACACACGTGCTCTTCGCGACGACGGGCTGAATCACTTTTATTATTCCGTGAACTGAATCCACTGCCGAACAAAACCAGTTGCCTACTGTCATGGCGTCGTTACCGAACAACGTCTTTGAACAAGTAGTTTTTAATTTATGCGCGTTTCGAGTGACCGATACATAAGTATATTAGATGTAAAATGTTTGTACCTTCGCTTTATCAATGAGTCTTTCTCCATCGGAGGCGGCGAGGGGCGCAGCTCCGTTTATGATGATGTCCAGGTACTGGTATTTTTTTGGAGAGCCCGCTGGATGCGAGGCCATCAGCAGCACTGGAATAGGTTTAAGAGGAGCATTAGGCTGGTTTTCCACTAGAGCTATGCTATACTACGTTGCTATGCTATGGACGCGTTTGAAATCCACCAATCACATTCCTTTATTCACATAAGCTCTGGTGGAAAAGGGTTCAGTTAAGCTATGTTTTTTTTATATGGGAAGATGCGGATGATAGCTACGGATGCGTACTATGAATGCGTGCTGTGGATGCGCGCTACGGATGCGCGCTACGGATGCGCGCTACGGATGCGTGAGCGCTTCCCCCCTCACTGCGCTGCCGCTCCTGGCGCCCACTGTCGATCGATACATCGCATAGTTCGAGCTGCGCATCTTCCTCGCACAGCTACCTCGCGGCTGCGCGTCTTCATAGCGCATCTTCCTTGCAGAGCTACATAGCATAGCTTTAGTGGAAACTGTCGCATAGCTCGTAGCGCATCCTCGCAGCTCGCAGCATAGCTCTAGTGGAAAACCACCCTTAGTTGTGGCAGCTACGATATCCCTGTGGTTTAAACATGCGGCTGTCAAGCGGCGGTCGTGGGTTCGAATCCCAGCTCGTTCTAATGAGTTTTTCGGAACTTATGTACGGAATATCATAAGCTATTTACCGTTCGCTTTTCGGTGAAGGAAAACATGGTGAGGAAACCTGCATACATTCGCGAAGAAATTCAGAGTTGTATGTGAAGTCCCCAAGCCGCTCTGGGCCAGCGTGGGGACTACTGCCCAATCCCTCTCATCTATGAGAGGAGGCCTGTGCCAAGCAGTGGGACGTATATACGTACTGATGATTATTATTATGGTTAGTGGTTGTAAGGGGCGTCTACGTCAGCGCGACAGAAAATCTGAAAAAGGGCTCGGTTATGTGTCCTGTTATGTGCCTATGAACGCCTGTCAAATTTTGAACATGAACACGGCATTTTTGACATTGAAAATGTCTTTCCATTCGCTCCAGTATAGGCACCGATTTCACTAAAAATTGCGATCCCCTTATATATCTCGGAGAGTTGTGAAGATATGATATTCAAAAATGGTTCAAAAGACGCATATTCATCACGAGAGCGGTAAGGTGCAAAATTAATCGAGAATAAAATGCCAAAGTACGTGTATACATTTACGCATAAAATAGGCAAAATAAATGAGCGTTTTAACGATAAGGACATAACGTGTATTTTAGGTTCTGAAATCGCTTTTTAGTTTTTTTACAAGTTGTAATGTGCCTGACCGACGACGTTTTGAAAGCGGCGCTGGACCGGGAAAGGTGGCGTGTTCTCCTATCGGAGGCCAAGATCCTCTTTGGGTCAATGCGCCGATAACGTAGTAAACAAATGGTATGTATTTACAAATAGGAGGAGCAGCATATAATATGTTCGTCTTGTATGTCTCCAACGCGTTTAGGAATGCCTCTGGCTGGAACTTGGGCAGGGTTACCAGCTTAGAGCCAAGGGACAGCTTGCGGAACATGATCAGCTCTGCTCCGTATATGTGGAAGAATGGCAACACCCCCATCACGGCGTCCTGGTGGCTCGCTGGAAAAATAAAAATAAATCAGCGGAACACACTAGCTCGCCAAGTTTACCCGAATTGACAAGAGAAAAGACTTGTCGATTCGGGTAAACTCGTCTCTCGCACACCACAGTGGGGTGGATATTTCAGAGCATTTTAATGGCTTAATTTATGTCAGATTTTCAGTAGGTTAAAAAAGCGGGGTTTCAAACGACGGAGTGTCCATCAAAATGTGATAAAACCTAGAATCTTCACCATGAATGATGCCTAAGGATTCAGGAGTTTGAAACGCCCTCTCAAAGTCTGTACAATTAGTGTTTTATATATTTAAACTGGCTTTCTGTCAAAGTGCTAGTTATAATAAACCATACAAAAAAGTTCAAAGAACATTTTACAAAAACCTTGACAGGATACACCCCCAATCATGTTAATAGTAATAGTCATTATCATTTCGCGTGACAAGAGATATGACAATACGGAGGGGCGGGAACTCTTGTGATGGACAGTAATAATTACCTAAGAGTCATCATCATCGGGCCTATTGCATCTTGACAGATGATTTAAACAGCGTCTGCACGCGAGAGACAACTCCTCTCGTTACTATGTTTTGTTTTCCTCACCGAAGAACGGCAAGAGTGAAGTGTCCTTCCTCTCCACAGACGCCCTAACGACCTACCTAAGAGTGGTTAACTAATTATTCATCCTGACGTACTGACTTCCCCTATTGGAACGTTGGAAATGGAAACTTAAGTTACTTAGAATTTTTGCGTTAACTTAGATACGTTAGAAAAATATTTACAAACTTGAATGATTATCCAAGTAGTAAGATATCTATTACTGAAAAGTTGGTTAACACTTTCACTATCAGAAGTCAGAACCCACCTGGCGGCCCGCCTAGCGTGTTACTCTTTTAAGATGCGGAACAGCCCGCTACCTGGCTACATCGATTTCTGGCGTACATTCAAGATATAAGACTATCGTGCGAGCAAGAACAGGCATTCCGGAATATTTTTGCATTCGATAGAGACAGTCGTCGCCGTCGCCTAATTTCTCGCAGAATTAGTGCTTCGGGCGGCAACGTTTTCCACCTTAAACCTTTATCAAATGAGACAATATTGGCCTTGATCGATTCCTTAAGTTTTCCTTTTTTCTTAATTCTTTCTAGTTTATGAAATAATAGCAAAAAACCAGGATCAAGTTTTCGTGTCAAAAAAATATAAATTTTAAGGGTCCATGTTTTCTATTGTACACTATTTTTCCAAAAAATCGAAACGTTTAATTAAACCTAGTATTAAATGATACTTACAACATTTTCAAAAATCATGCAAATTGGTTCAGGATTGAAAAACGTTGTAAGGGGGTAGAAAACGTTGCCGCTTTTTGTATGGAAAAATTTTGCTACACAATCCTCTGAAGTCTGGCAGTGAAAGTATTTAGTACAACTAAATAATTGTCATTTGAAATCATCAAATGTGTTGATTAGATAATGGATCACTCTACACACCTACTAAATACTCTTTCTATACTTATTCAGCACAAACACATGAACCTGTATATAAATTACCTGTTGTATCGTTATGTGTACTTAGCACAGGATCGGTCACTTGTTCCATATTAGCTATTAAATTTGCATTAGTCAACTCCACTCCTTTAGGCACTCCAGTCGTGCCACTTGAATAAGGCAAGAAACATATATCTTCGGCGGTTCTCTTCACTTCTTTTAAACAGGAGACATCAGCGTTCACATCTTCACTCAATTCGTTAAATAATATTGTGCCATCTGGTTTTGCTGTATCAGTCTTAACTACAATGATAGGTAAGTTTAATTTGGCCATTTTGAGGGCATTCTTGACTACGTCTGTTATTTCTGGTAGAGTTACTATAAGTTTTGCGTCAGATAACAACAACTGCCGTTGGACTTCATCTGAAAAGGGAATTTTATTTTGTTTAGGTACGTCGATCAGCTTGGAAGTTAATATAACTGCATTTTTATCATCATTTTAATATGATGCTCAATCTGAACCTGCCTTGATACACAAATATGAACTCACGTGAAGTATAAATAGAGTTGATACTGGTGATGACGCCGCCCGTGCCCAGCATTCTCATGGCGACGAGCGGGTGGTTCGGTATGTAGAGCAGCATGACTGCTCCACAGGCTATCAGCGAATTCAATGCTCAATCTAAACCTGCATTGATAAACAAATATGAACTCACGTGCAGTATAAATAGGGTTGATACTGGTGATGACGCCGCCCGCGCCCAGCAACCTCATGACGATGAGCGGGTAGTCCGGCATGTTGGGCAGCATGACTTTGCTCCGCAGGCTAGCAGCAAATGTGATGCGCAATCAGAATCTGCCTTGATAGATAAATATGAACTCACGTGCGGTATAAATAGGGTTGATACTGGTGATGACGCCGCCCGCGCCCAACACCCCCATGGCGACGAGCGGGTATTCCGGTATGTTGGGCAGCATGATGGCCACCGCGTCGCCGTCACGAGCGCTGAACTTACTCCGCAGGCTAGCAGCGAATGCGACGCTCAATCTGAACCTGCCTTGATAGACAAATATGAACTCACGTGCAGTATAAATAGGGTTGATACTGGTGATGACGCCGCCCGCGCCCAGCACCCCCATGGCGACGAGCGGGTATTCCGGTATGTTGGGCAGCATGATGGCCACCGCGTCGCCGTCACGAGCGCTGAACTTACTCCGCAGGCTAGCAGCGAATGCGATGCTCAATCTGAACCTGCCTTGATAGACAAATATGAACTCACGTGCAGTATAAATAGGGTTGATACTGGTGATGACGCCGCCCGCGCCCAACACCCCCATGGCGACGAGCGGGTATTCCGGTATGTTGGGCAGCATGATGGCCACTGCATCGCCGTCGCGAACGCGGAGCTTACTCCGCAGGCTAGCAGCGAAGGTGGTTGTCAGCTTGTACCCTTGTTCGTATGTGTAGCTCCGCCCCGTCTGGCCGCACACCTGAAAATTTGACGACCGCATTAGCTTAGTTGGTAGTGACCCCGTCTACGAAGCTCGAATTATTATTAAATCTAAAATCGACGTCATGGTTCCTAAGAACAGATCTCGCTATCTCTCATAGTTTCCGACTTCACCATACTGACCCATTTAGATTGGGTACCTACGTAAGCCACACAAGAGCGCACTTAAGAGCGGAGCTACGAAACCACCCACCATGAATATCACTATTAAAGATGCCAGAATATACAGTCGCTGTGGCCGAGATCGGTCAAGACTATCATCACACCCGGTATATTATATTATATGTATTTTGATGGCAGTCGCTTCCGTAAAAACTAGTGCCTACGCCCAATCTTGGGGTTAGGTAGCGGAACCCCGCCATCCTTCAGGATGCAACTACTGTACCGGGATACCGCTAGGAGGATGATGATAGGTAATGTATGATGATAATTATGATCCGATATAGGTACACTCACCACCATAGTCCGATTCGACCATTTATCCCAATGCTTCCAAAAATATTCATACACAGTGCAATTTGGAACTTCTATTGGCTTCAAAGGCGATTTTATAATTCCTTCCTGTGTCCACGGAGTTCCGCTGAGTTTTCTTGCATTTATCCGGAACGGTTTTAGACTCTTTTTGTTTGCAGTTAGAGTCCAATTTGCTCGAAGGAAACATTTCGACGCCATTGTTGTGAGATTGAAAATACGCTATCTGAAAAAAAAAACAGATTTATTATGCAGTGTATTTACTCGTATAGGAACAAAACAGGCGATATCCTATAGATGTCCCATTCCTTCATTAAGAGGGCGTAGTTGCATTGTCAAATTTCCCACTCTAACACGCGTGAGTTTGCAATTAACCATTCCGCTCTCTACGGAAGCTCAGCGCGTACTTTTCGTAAATATTGGTGTTTATTCAAAACGTGTACATGTATAAGGAATAAGGATAATCTCTTTTCTCAGGTTTGAGAACTTATCATTGTACAACTATTAAACCAAAAATCATTGTTAAAGATGGGAGGGTTTTTAATGATCCAACCAAAAACATCGAAAAGAACGGTTATATTTGAAAAATAAAAGTATCGAGAATTGCATATGTGGGCTCTTAAGACAACTGTGGAATCGTGGCCCTAGAGACCGAAGTCCAAAGCGGCATATAAATTACATTACGTGTTTCTAAATACCTATACAAATACATGCCTACCTAGCATATGATTACTGATTAGGCAATCTAACGTGGACTTGCCCAGATCATTATAACACTATACAGCAGCAAGCCCATTAAAAAGTCGACCTTGTTGCCTTTCGAGTAAAATATAAATGTTGCTATTTGTGTGTTAAGCCTTTTTGTTGCCGATTGTGCAAATGAGGAAATCAACCTAAGAATAGAACAACTCAGTAACAATACATTGAAATTTTAAAATGTCCGACATTTTATAAAACTGTCATTGGTATTTGAATTTTCTTGCTTGGGCAATAAAGTTGCTTGTTAAACAGACTAATTAGATAAACTCGGCCAGTTCAAACAACAATTTTTATTATGGGAATCATTTTTGTTTTGATAGGTGCATGTGCAATGATTTAATTACCCAGAAGTAATGAAAAAGGGTTAAATTATGGTCGCTTAGTTAGTACCCATAGTACAAGGTTTGCTTAGTTTGGGACTAGGTTGATTTGTGTAAGATTGTACACAAATATATATATTTTTTAATTTTTTTATTGATTTTTCGTTCAAATGGCCCAACATAACAGCTTTCGTTTCTCCTAAAAAATGTGTTAAATGAACTTAAGCCAGTTTTTGTTAATTTTACCGGTATAAAATACAGATTTAAATATATTATTTAATGAACCACTTCACTGGCACAACAATCAGCCACATTCAAAGCGATTTCATATTTATAAAAGTCATTGAACTAAATTGCTCAGCATCGGTTAGTAATTCCCCTATTATTATGCACAACTGAACTATGATATGAACTATTCCAATATCAAACACACCACTATCGTACTAGTTCTTCATGGACTGAAAAGTTAAATCAATCTAAACCTACCCCCTCAAAACATTCAGTAGTTTTTACACAAACACTTGTTTACAAACTTATTTTGTTCGCGTCACTGCGGCGAGCTCTCTGGCGCGCAGACAGACGGATACTAATTAGACATGAGTAGTTCACGAATGAATGATTCAAATGAAGTACTTCACCTCGAGTAACTCTTTCATTCACTAGTTCAGTTCGGATTCATATACTTCAATACTTCAGTTCGTTCAGTTCATGATTCATATCTTTTACCTACTCATTCGCTCCGAGAGTGACATAGACGACATGATTGAATGAATGACTGATATGTTTACCCAATCTATATCGTAGATGGATCTGTTGAGCTACTGAACGAAACTGAACTAGTGAACTAAATGAGTGATATACTTCATAGTGAAGGAATGAAGTATATCACTCTTTTCTTTTTAGTGACACATTTTGCGCATGTCTAATACTAATTCATTTGACTCTCTCTGACCTAATAAGTAATATAATACAACAAGTCTTTGCCCCAGCGCTGCTTATCACTCTTGTACCCGGGCAAAAATCGAGTCATTTCCTCACGCACTTTGTACAGTGCTTGATAGCCTTGATAAAGTTGTAGTTTGATTAGATTTCCTGTGAACTAGACATGAGTAGTTCACAAATGAATGATTCAAATGAAATACTTCATCTCGTGTCACTCTTTCATTCACTAGTGGCTTAAACTTCAATACTTCTGTCAGATCAGTTCATGAATCGTATCGTTTACCCACTCATTCGCTTCCCTTCTTGAGTGGCAGTTGTTTATTTCTTTCGCCGGGAGAGGACGGCTTTGACTGATATCATTACCCAATCTATATCGTAGATGGAGCTGTTGAGCTATTGAACTAAACTGAACTAGTGAACCACGAGTAAATGGGTGATATACTTCCCAGTGGCAGTGCGGGAATGAAGTAATTATATCAATCTTTTCTTTTTAGTGACTCATTTTGCGCATGACTAATACTGTGGACGTCAGCTGGCGATCAAGGGGTTGAGCAGCAGCTTCTCAAGTGCTTAAAAAAATGCAGCTATTTTCTCGTGACTGAAAATTGAAATGATAGTTAGACTTAAGGGAACAAAATCGTCACCTGTGCTACATCAATCGATAGGTCTTTAGCAATTAATGTAGTCATGTAGTGTTTCTTAGAAAAAAAAGATAAGGTGAATGGATTCGGAGATAATTGCTCCACTTTTTTCTAACAATCCCAATCTCATTTTGAACCACGATGTTCACTACTGTCCGCACATTGTTCTACTCGCGCCCAAAAACCAGACAAATTAAGGAGCGGTATCATAAATACTTAATTAGTAACATGAGGGTCTGATCCCACTATCAGGTACAATAAACATGGTCACGCGTTACATGTGGACCCACACGTCTGGTCCGCAACCCGCCTGGCATCCGAGCCTGGACGATTCTAAGAGACTTTTGAGCGCCGGACGAAGACAAGCCCAGAGACCTGGCGACCTTGGTTTGCAAAGACCGCTAATCAAAAGAAGTCTTGCTGGAAACAATTGTCTACACGGTCCGTGCGGGCCAAGGTCACGGGGGTGACACGGGAAGGAAAGTAAGCGATGTGGGTAAGTATGTGTGCGTGCGCTGTCGGTACACGCGTCAATTGTTTGCGCGAGTGCGTAGCGCGTGCCGCGGACGAATCGTGAGACGCGACGGTAACCCGATCGTAACCCGGCCTGTCATCCTGGGCCTGTCAGGGACGAGGTAACTGACCTCGGTGCGGGGGGGTTCGTGTCCGTTCTGTACATATGTAATACTATTATAACGTACTATTCTGTGCCAAGGTCGCCCGGTCTTTGGGCTTGTTTTCGACCGTCTGGCACAGGCTTTAGAGTGCATTATACTCTGACTTATAGGTACATCTGTATATTTAAGGACAGGCCCTACTTGGGAAAGAACTTGGTTCGAAAATACCAACGCAGACAGCGTTAGTCGGTGGCGGTAAGCGACCGTTTACGCTGTCAGTGTCGCTTAATATCGGTGTAGGATCCGACACCGATAAAATGTATAGAAAACCGCTTAGTGGCCACACTATCCGATCCAATATTGGTCACATTTCCATACATTTCCCATAGATAGTGGGGTCACAGCCTGACGACGGCATGACGAAGTTATGTTGCCATTCTACACTTACTAGCAAAAAAATCGACTCAACTTGCACGTTTGACTTTTCCGCCCAAAATCTTTTGACCTATTCATGCGACATTGGAAAATTTGGTGTCAAATGAAAGCTGAAAATGTAACCTAACCGGAAATGTTACTTTCTTAGTCTTATCAATTTCCATTACAAAGATAGGGCAGTATTTCCGTGACTGCGAGCAAAATGCATAGATTTTTTTCATGAACAACAGATATGAAAGGCATTTTCAGGTACAATGCGTTTTTATTTCATAAAATTAATATTTGGTGTTACCACCCCTAGCAAGAGCTAGGAAGAGCACATAAGAATGACACACTCCAACCGGTTTGTCATCGACCTCACCAGCTTCTTCACGTAGGTACTCCTCGTGTATGGCGGCCCACTCCTCTTGCAGAGCGATTTGCAGCTCGGCGACAGTCGTCGGGGCGATGTTTCGGCTTTTAACATTCCTTTTTAGGTAGTCCCACATGTGCTCGATCGGATTAAGGTCCGGGCTGACAGGTGGCCAGTCCATTGTGGTGATACCGACTTCGACAAGGTACGCTCGAGTCGAGTGCACCTTCCGGTATGACAAGGGGCATTATCCTGTGCCAGGATAAATTCCTCGCCATAAAGACGAGAGTAACGGCGAACGTGTTCCTCGAGGATGTCGGTGATGTACCTTGCCGCCGTCAAACCACCGCCACGGCCCCCGCCGGGGACGAAAACGAGGTTGGTTCTTCGCCCCAAAGACTACAAATATATATACTAAGTTCGCCCGTCGAAGGAGATGCCCGCCCACAACATGACGGAACCTCCACCTTAACCCACAATTTCAGTAAAACAACGTCTTCTCCTTTCCCCGCTACTTCTAATTAATTAATTCGTATCGCTCACTATTTTTAGTATTAGTTAATTATTTACTAAAAATATTTAAACAGGTCTAACGCGTACGAATACCTTACCTTACGTATAATTTACCTTTGTTACGAGTACATATATCTTCGCTGATAAGATAACTTGCTGAGACTGCAGTTCTGCTTCGAACCAGTGCAACCCGTGCCAAAACGTCGGTAAAAAAGGTAAATACGATATATAAATATCGCATTAGCATTAGACTCGCTTAAGTGTACAACGCGCGAGAATTTAAAATGTTAATGAAACATTAGTTTAAACGACAAACGTCCTTAACATAAGGTCATAGCGCGTCACCGTCAACGCGCTGATATAAACAAACATTATCATATACATTTATCGTACCCAATCGTAGCATATACATACTTAAACGAACATCAGTGGACAGTGTTTGTACGGCTGGCGCTAAGGCAAGTTGCAGCAATTCGTGTTTATTCCTATAAATTTAAGATGTAGGAATTATAGTCTTAGCCATAGTCAAAGTATTCTATAATTAAATCGACTCAACAATCACTTTCGAATTTCATTGCAACTACAAGTGCAACATTTAATTTAATGTATAATAAGTGCATATAAACGTAATAATAAAATTATAAACACGATTGAAAAGTGCCAGGTAAGTGTTGTGTTCCTTAATTGACAATATTTCATAATTTCCAAAAGTCTTAATTCGAAAACCATTTCGGTAATAACGTGCGAAGTACACAAAAAAAATTTTTTTTGATTTTTTTCTCCGTTAATTTTGGAAAATATCTCAAACTACTGTAAACCGAAAGTTGATGTCATCTTCCTCGCTGTATTCAGGGAGACCTTAGTACAGAGTACAGACAATCGCTGCTCTGGAGTGGCTCTGGATTCTTGTTGGGAAGATGACGTCATATTTTACTTACGCCCTTTTGGAATGACCTACTTTTCAACGTGTTTTTTTTGTATGAAATATTGAGTTAAATTGTAAAAGAAAAAATACGGGTGGCTTAAATTTTTACCTATTTTCTAAGTAGTTCATAAAATAAAGTAGTTAAAAATACGAAATGTTGTCAATAACGCTTCTAATGGATACTCGTATTGCTAAGGCGTCGTATGAAGGACCAGTTGAGGGCTTTGGGCGTTTTTCCACTAGCCGGTACGGCACCGGCATGGCCGTGCACCGGCATGCGGCGCCGGCGCCGTGCCGGTCCCGGTGAAGCAAAAATGTATGAAGATGTATGGCTCACTTTTTCACTTAGCGGCGCCGGCGCACTCAACACGCGCACGGCTACAATACATAATTCATAATTTTATATTCATAATTGGATTTCACAATCTCTTTATGACATCAATAATAATACTTAATAAACATTTATTGTATACATTAACTTACATTATATATTAGATACATATTCGTTAACAAATTCTCTAATTATTATTAAAAAACATACATAATTAATTCCACGGGTCACGTTCATCGAGATAGTCAGATATTTTATAGTAACTACCTATCCCTTTTTGCGTAATTTTCCTTTTATATAAGTCTTATACAATACAAAATTCAAAATTCAAACGTTTATTCTGCAAATAGGCCACAAGGGCACTTTTACATTTTAATTTACAATTTACTCGTAATAAAGTCTGACTATACAAGCATATTATGCTACATTTTTCATGAGAAAAATTAATTTACAATTTAAGAAATAATGACAATAAGAATATATTAAATTTTTCATGTCAAAATACTAATTATCTATTACAATTATTACAATATCAGTATAGTTAGAGATGTATAAGGTCTCAGTCTGAATAACAAAATTTAATATAGTATCCCAAAGATGTAAATGGTCTCTGAGCATAGATATAGTATCCCAAAGATGTAAATGGTCTCTGAGCATAGATATAGTATATACATGACAATCCGGCCATTTTGTAAAACAGCTAGCCGTAATGTAAAACGGCGGATTATAAAATCCGGCAAATACAATCCGGCTAAACATGAGCCGCCATATTGTAGAACGTATTGCAATGACGATCCGGCTAAACGTTAACCCGCCGTATTACAAAACGGCTCTGTTTTGTAAAACGGCTAGCCGTAATGTAAAACGGCAGATTATACAATCCGGCTGCGACATATATAAGTTCTACGTGAAACCTATCGATCATATCTCTAACGTAATGAAATCTTATTTCTATATGCTTGCTCCTTCTATGTAGAGTGTGATTGGTAGCAAGCTGAATAGCAGATTGATTATCACAATACATAACTATTTTACAACTAGCCGTCATTAACAATTCCTTAATTAAAGCGTGCAGGAACACCGCTTCTCTGCTCGCTTCGCTCAAGCTACAACTACAATACCGTGCCGGGCCGGCTAATGGAAAAACGCCCTTTGGGGGCCGAGCGTTTTTTTTACGTGGGTGGATACAGACTAGAGCGATTGGCTACGTATGCCAGTAGCTCTAGTATAAGTTTTTTCGAAACATTAACTAATTCGAACGCGTTTGCGTTTTGTCTCAAAATGGTATGAAAACGTGGTATGAAACGTGGTATGAAAACGTGAACAGCGCCTCTGGTGGTCACTAGTGGAAACTAAAACAGCGAGTATAACATTTGTTGCTAACCGATGAACGCGCGTATTTCAAACTCGGTGAGAGCGTTTTCATACATTTTGAGACAAAACGCAAACGCGTTCGAATTAGTTAATGTTTCTAAAAAGCTTATACTAGAGCTACAGAACGCCGCAGTTTGATTTGAGTTGTGTTTCTGGTGGTGAGTTGGATCATCATAACTGCGGAGGTTGCGCTATTCCTTATGGGAGTGGAGGGTTGTATGGAAGAAGGATAATTTGGTTAAGCGCCTGTAATAAAAAAAAAACAATTAAATGAACGCTATGAACGATTTCTGCGCGGGAGTAGTCGCGGGCCAAAGCTAGTACTTACAATACAAAAATACATAGGTATATCTAGTTACCGTATCACTTAACTGTGATAAATTCTGGAATGGTAAGATGATTTGATAGCATTATTGCAGCAGTTAATTGGAAACGAATTACATTGTTGTACAGTCAACTTATTTGATATCTGGGCCACTTCGTACCTTGTCACAGTGAAAATCAATATGAATAAGACATCTCATATGAATGTCACAGTGACAAGGTACGAAGTGGTCCACAAATCAAATTGGTTGACCGTACCTAATATATCTGTGTGTAAATTTTCAGCTGTTTTGACGTATCTAGTCATCATGGCCACAAGATCTTTCATCAGTGCAAATCGAGCTGTAGCCATAACAAAACAGAGTCTAAAATCTTTTGACGGTGCAAGGAAGCTTAGTGGAACGGCATGGACAAGGGATGGAACTATAAAATCCCCCTTCAAAAATATCGAGGTGCCCTCTTGCACGTTGTATGATTATGTGTGGCAGAACTTGGAAAAATGGCCGAATCGGACAATGGCAGTGAGTATTTTTGTACTTATAGTACGCGCCATCCATGACGACGCGCTCCTCCACCGCCCGTTCCGTACAATTGCGCATAGATTAGTATGAGAGCGGGTCCACCTTACAGGCAACTGTACAAATGGCACAAGACCGAACAGCCTGGAGAGCAGTAGTCGAGAGAGTCGCCCATAGTCGTCACGTCCCTCAGACATGAGGTTACGACCAAGAAGAAGAAGAAGTATGAGATGCGCTGTGGAGGGGCGCGTCGTCGTGGATGGCGCGCACCACATAAATAGTATATTGTATCTCAAGGGAGCAAAATGATATATTTACGGCGAGGGTCGTATATCTAATCCTGAGTGAAGCGAAAGATTGTACAATAGAACCTTGAGCGTAGTGAGGGATTCTAAAGTAGTAGACTAAGAACATTTACATAATAATAACTATAGGCTAGGAGCTTACAATGAGATGGTAATAAATAACAGGTCTCAACCGCCCACTTCTCGCGCCGTCTTCGTTCAGCGGTTTGACCTATTGTATTACTTATAATTTGCAGGTGTGTGGTTCAACTGGGCGCGGCTACACATACGAGCAAGCATTCAAATTGTCCACCACCTTCGCAGCCAGCCTTCGAAGCAAGCTTGGCTTGCGTGACGGCGACGCGGTGGCCATCATGCTGCCCAACATGCCGGACTACCCGCTCGTCGCCATGGGGGTCCTGGGTGCGGGCGGAGTCATCACCAGTATCAACCCTATTTATACAGCTCGTGAGTTCATTTTTGCCTATCAAGGCAGGTTCGGATTGAGCATTGCATTCGCTGCTATTAGCCTGCGGACCAAGCTCGGTGAGTGTGACGGCGACGCGGTGGCCATCATGCTGCCCAACATGCCGGACTACCCGCTCGTCGCCATGGGGGTCCTGGGCGCGGGCGGAGTCATCACCAGTATCAACCCTATTTATACTGCACGTGAGTTCATATTTGTCAATCAAGGCAGGTTTAGATTGGGCATCGCATTCGCTGCTAGCCTGCGGAGGTGCGGAGCAAGCTCGGTGAGTGTGACGGCGACGCGGTGCCCATCATGCTGCCCAACATGCCGGAATACTCGCTCGTCGCCATAGCTGGGTGCTGCGCGCGGGCGGAGTCATCACCAGTATCAACCCTATTTATACTGCGCGTGAGTTCATTTTTGTCTATCAAGGTAAGTTCAGATTGAGCATAGCATTCGATGCTGGCCTGAGGAGCAAGCTCGGCATGCGCGACAGTGACGCGGTGGCTGTTATTCTTCATCACCATTATCAACCCTATTTATACTGCACGTGAGTTCGTTTTTGTCTACCAAGGCAGGTTCAGATTGAGCATAGCATTCGCTGCTAGCTAAGGTTTATCCAGAATTCACGCGAGATTTTTTTGATCCACTTTTAGATCCGAGACCCTTTTAGAAGTACCTAAATGCCTTAAATGAGAAACTTGTCAGAATACTAATTACGTAGTATAAATGAATAGTAAAATAATTAAAGAGTGAATGTTGACTTGTCTATTTTTATCTTAGGACTAGGTAGCGGATGCCAGGCATCCTTCAGGATGCAACTGTACTGGGATACCTAACGTATTTTATAAACTAAATAATTGTATTTTTTTTAAATCCTTCGTCGCCAGAAAATACTATTTCTAGTGCTAGACTAATTTGTGATATTGCTCTTTCAGATGAAGTCCAGCGCCAACTGCTGATGTCCGATGCAAAAGTAATAGTCACATTACCAGAACTAACAGGCGTAATCAAAAGCGCTCTCAAAATGGCAAAATTGAACCTCCCCATTATAGTAATAAAGACTGACGAAACAGAAATACCAGACGGCACGATTCTATTCAACGAACTAAGTGTAGATGTCAATATTGATTTATCGCCGTTGAAAGATGTAAGGAGAAGTGCTGAAGATATATGCTTTTTGCCATACTCAAGCGGAACTACAGGAGTGCCTAAAGGAGTAGAGTTGACAAATAGGAACTTGGTAGCTAATTGTGAACAAATGAATGAGCCTATTATCAAAACTCATAATATTACGACAGGTTTGCATTTTCTAATTTTTTATTTATTTATAGTATGGCAATTATTTAGAACCGGGAGAACGGTTGCCAGTTTTAGTTGCACTTTTTTCATCAACCACGCCACGGGTCTATTTTGCAATAGAGGTGGGTGATCCGCCGTTAAAAATTAACAGTGTGACTTGTCACGTGAAGTAACAACGTTACAAAATAACGTTGTTACTTGGCGACGATATCACTGGAACAGTGTGTAAGCGACGCGTCGCGTCGTGCTCGTGCCTCGTGACCGCTGTTACTAACTGTGACTGTGACTGCGGTGCGCTGTCACAGAGTAACATCAGTTGTTCCAAAAATATCAGTAACTGCTGGGAACGATCGACACGCAAATGTCATGACACGAAATAACCGAAGTGACAAAGTCACGGTGATTTTTCAATGTGATTTGTTTGGAACGGTAATAACAATAACGGTGATCGAAAAGTAACGTTTTTCCCCATGTCTATTTTGCAATTTAGCTACAGATATAGTTAATGTAGTTACCGTAAGTCGTACAGTAAACTACATACTTAGTAGGTCGTCTATAGTTAGTGCAGGAACTAAGAAGACACAAAAATGCAACTGAACACTAACACCAAATTAAAGGTATTAATAAAGGCTGGCCCATTCCCTTTCTTGCTTCGGCTAACCTCCGCTCTGGCCTTTTCCGGTGTGCCGATATACCCCATCGAGCTAGAAACGTAAGATCATTAGTTATTTTGCAATCTTGCGTTTGCTGTACCTACATTCTGATTCAGATTCAGATTCAGATTCATTTATTCACAATATACGATTACATTATAAATTACATGTCAATTTACAAGAATCTCTAACCAAACTTGAAAAACTCCATAGTAAAATCTCTCGAGCAAACCTTATAGAGCAGGAAACTAGAGATGTACCGACTAGTCGCCGACTATCTGGCCACATTTCTAGTTGGCGACTAGTCGGCTAAAGAGGCCGACTAATCGGCATATTATGAGTTACTGGAAATCACCTTCAACATCGTCGAAAAATGTCCACACTCGCCATTTCCTTTTCGACATTATCCTAAAGAAGACCACTAGTTGTTTATTTAACACAACAATTCGATAATTTCACTGTTTTGTCTATTTATTTTGCTGTATGAAACGCCGGCCGGTGAAGCAAGTAAATCGCTAAAACTTAAACACGAACGCATGGCGAGTGCGCGATGAGCGGACCGAAACGAACATTCCCGATTGCGCCCGAACTCAGCCGAGACCATGATCGGCCTTGCCGACTAGTCGGCCGATTAGTCGACCATCTCGACGCCGACTAGTCGGCTAGTCGGCCAAATCCATAGTCGGTACATCTCTACAGGAAACCCATTACGCAACCGGAGCGTTCGCGGAAACAACTCCTCTAGAATCTTAAATTAAATTTGACTATTTTCATTTCCAGCTACCCATCAAGACTCGGTAATGGCGGTGTTGCCATTCTTCCACATTTACGGCGCAGAGGTGATCATGTTTCACAAACTCTCTCACGGTATTAAGCTGGTCACTCTGCCCAAGTTTCAGCCTGAATTGTTTCTGCGAAGCCTGGAAAAGTATAGGACTAATATTTTGTACGCCGTTCCTCCTATTGGTAAGTAAATATATATAAGAATGGAATATTACCGAGAAATGTCACAAATGTTTTATCGCCATATGATTCAAGTAGATGCGTCTAATATTGACAATATGTTCGCAATATGGTTCAATTACTAATACCGAATAGGCATTTACATTTGCACCGCAGTTGTGCTTTTGACTGGAAGGTTTGACGGTAGGTATCTATTCATTACATTTCTCCTTCCACGGAAACCTCATCCACTTTTTAGTTTCTGCAATTGCATTTTTGTGTATTTTTATGTCTCTGCGGATATAATCTTCTACCTAAGAAATTTCATTACTAATATCACCATTATAATCGTTTATCTAAGAGATATCATCACTTATATCTCTATTATCATATTTATCGACATTTATCTTTATGGCGACAAGAGCTATAACCTATTAAATATTATATTATATTATTATGATGGTAGCAAACAAATGTACGGTCCATCTAATTGTAAACGGACACCGCAGCCTATAGACGCTTGCAACTCCAAAGCAGTCACGTGAATTTGAGGATGCACTGTGTTGACAGCAGGAGGGACCAATTTAGGTCCCTCGCTCTCAACACAGTGCATCCTCGGGAGCTCTGGCTACCTTGCTCACGTCCAGGAAAACAACACTAAATACTTGTATAGTAAATAATGTTATTATGGCTGTTATATTCTGCAAGGCGAAGATACTGGCAGCAGCCCATCTGCCCCAATACGAGCAAGATGACATTTTGCTGTGCCCTACCTCCCTTAGGGAGATAGGGAGACTTTCGTTTTCGGTTCACAGTAGACCCTCTGCACTGGGCATGTCACAGGCAAAGACATTTGCTCTTATACCATTGTATCCAATTTATCTATTTTATAAAACTAATATAATAGAGCTTCAATTACATGCACACTGCCTAAAAATCGTGTCTTTCTAATAGAAACTCTATGACATTAAAAATAAAATAGACTATTCAATGGTATAGGAGCTTAAGACATTGGCAAACTCGAAGCAATTGTAATGTAGCAAAGATACGTAGGCACATACAAGCGTGAACATTATATACCTACAGGCGCTTCATTTAGTAATATACTAGCTTTTGCCCGCGACTTCGTCTGCGTAGAACTCGCGTCATCGCGTTAGAATGTTATTTCATTCTTCTATTTCATGCGCTTACCTAGTTATCTCTCTTCCATTCTAACTTAAACCCCGTTAAGGGATGATTTCCGGGATAAAAGTATCCTATGTCCTTCCCTAGGACTCAAACTATATCCATAACAAATTTCATCTAAATCGGTTGAGCATTTTAAGAGGAAACAGGCAGACAGAGTTACTTTCGCATTTATAACCCGCCCCAGTTTCGCACGGGTAGTCCGGTATTAAATTTATTTATCTAAGCTTTTGCCCGCGACTTCATTCGCGTGAATATCCATTATCCATATCAACTTCTACACCGTATTTCGCCGGGTTGTCTCGCCAAACATTGCGCACGCCGGCTCAATGCGCCCACATGAAACATGACAGAGGACTAAATATATGTTATTAACTTATTATAGATGTAGGTGAAAACGCTCGCGAGCGAAGTGAGCGCGAAACTTTTCGGATATTCTGATACGGGTGTGGAAAATACTTCATACGCATCTAGTAATGAAGATGAAAACGCGAGCGCAGTGAGCGCGAATTCTTTCAAACATTACGATGTAGGTGCGGAAAATACTTCATACGCATCAAATAGTGTAGATGAAAACGCGAGCAGTTTCGAACATTGATGCAGGTGTGGAAAAGACTTCATACGCACCAAGTAATGAAGATAAAAACGCGAGCGTAGTGAGTGCGAAATGTTTCGAACATTATGATGCAGGTGCGGAAAATACTCATCAAGTAATGTAGATGAAAACGCGAGCGCAGCGAGCTCGAAATTTTTCGAACATTCTGATGCAGGCGCGGAATAGACTTCATACGCATCAACTATAATGTAGATGAAAACGCGAGCGTACGGCGCGCGAAAATTTTTTGAACGTTATGATGTAAGTGCGGAAAATGCTCATCAAGTAATGTAGAAGAAAACGCGAACGCAGCAAGCGCGAAATTTTTCGAACATTATGATGAAGGTGCGGAAAATACTTTACACTCATCAAGTAATGTGTATGAAAACGCGAGCGCAGCGAGCTCGAAATATTTCGAACATTATGATGCCGGTGCGGAAAATAATTCATACGCATCAAGTCATGCAGATGAAAACGCGAGCATAGCGAACGCGAAATTTTTCGAACATTCTGATGCAGGCGCGGAAAAGACTTCATACGTATCAACTATAATGTAAATGAAAACGCGAGCGTACGGCGCGCGAAAATTTTCGAACATTATGATGTAGGTTGTGCGGAAAATGCTCATCAAGTAATGTAGAAGAAAACGCAAACGCAGCGAGCGCGAAATTTTTCGAACATTATGATGCAGGTGCGGAAAATACTTCACACTCATCGAGTAATGTGTATGAAAACGCGAGCGCAGCGAGCGCGAAATATTTCGAACATTGTGATGCCGGTGCGGTAAATAATTCATACGCATCACGTCACGCAGATGAAAACGCAAGCATAGCGAACGCGAAATTTTTACGAACATTATGATGCAGGTGCGGAAAAGACTTCAAACGCATCTGTAATTTAGATGAAAAAGCGATCGTAGCGGGCGCTAAAGTTTAGTAAAGTGCGGAAAATAGTTCATACTCATGAAGTTATGTAGATGAAAACGCGAGCGCAGCGAGCGCGAAATTTTTCGAACATTATTATGCAGGTGCGGAAAATACTTCATACGCATCAAGAAATGAAGATGAGATCGCGAGCGTAGTGAGCGCGAAATGTTTCGAACATTATGATGCAGGTGCGGAAAAGACTTCATAAGCATCAACTATAATGCAGATGAAAACGCGAGTGTAGGGCGCGCGATAATTATCGAACATTATGATGTAGGTGCGGAAAATGCTCATCAAGTAATGTAGATGAAAACGCGAGCGCAGCGAGCGCGAAATTTTTCAAACATTATGATGCAGGTGCGGAAAATACTTCACACTCATTAAGTAATGTATATGAAACGCGAGCGCAGCGAGCGCGAAATGATTCGAACATTCTGATGCAGGTGCGGAAAAGACATCATTCGCATTAACAGAGATTCGCATTATTTGAGAGCAGCGAGCGCGAAATATTGAACAAAAAAAATTTGTTGACTTATTAAGTGGCTTTGTAAAGAGGTAGTTGAAAAGATATTTATTTTGTTCATAAATTATTGGAATTTACGAAATTTTGTTCCGATGAATTTAAAATTTGGTAATAATGATTGTTATTACGTATTTTTTACCAACAAATACTAATATATTGATAAATTAGATTTTTTTCTTTGAAATTTCCTTATTTTTCCTATAAAAACCAACTTAACTTTGCGGTCGGTTCGGAACCCTAAATGTGCGAAGTCCGACTCGCACTTGGCCGGTTTTTTTGCTTTCCAATCCGCCTGTTCGAATTTGGTCATACTTGATGTTTATTGTTACGTAGGTATGTATGTTTTAATAACGAATACCAATATACCCTAAATTTATGTCTGTTACGCGCTGAACGTATTTTATACATTTTGCTGACTGCTGACGGAAAACGCAACTAATCGGCACCTCGAAGAACCTCAAAGATGAAACTCATATCGATTATTAAGAAAAGTAAATAAGTAAATGTCCGCCATCTTCAATTTGAAAATGGATAAGTATCATTCTTGTAATGAGCACCTCAAAAAACAATATTTTATACAAAAATGCGCATACTTAATATATAGGTAGTACATGTCGCAAGTGCCACCATGCAACCGAGAGCCCGCCGCCACAAAATAAAGAATATACAGAAGGTCCGTTCCCGCCGTTCTTGAAAATACATACCTAAACTTGCCCGACTCACAGGGTTGCTTCTGATAATAATAATAATCTGTATTGATTCTGAATTTTAAAAAGGAGCAGGTATATTAAAAATTCTAAAACATGACATTTAAATATGAACCAGCGTATCTTGGTAAAAAACCGGCAAAGTGCGAGTCGGATTTCGCACATTTAGGGTTCCGAATCAACCTCAGACAGACGACGGACGGACGGACAGACGTCTGGGCGACACCAATAGGGTTCCGTTTTGACCCTTCGGGTACGGAACCCTAATAAATTGATGCGTGACCCGCTGCGAGTTGTGACTTGTGACGGGCGGCGGTCGAGAGCGCCAACAAAGAATATACCTAATTAATTAGGTACCTACTTAACTAAACCATAGTACTTAAATACTGGCGTTTTACCAGCGAACGATAAAATGAATGTGTAATGGTTGATCGTCGTTATCAAAGCGGCTAGTTTCAAAAAATTACCTAGTTACCTACCTAGGTATTGCAACTACCAAAATGAGAAAACAGTTTTATTTACCTTTCAATATCGTTTGAAAATTTTAAGAAAGTGTAGGCACAGTATTTTGTTGTATTTAAGTGTATTTAAACAATAAAATACATTCCAACTGTAATAATATCGGTTATTCATTTTGACGTACGTGACACAAAGTATCTAAGTAGCGGCGGGGACGTCAAGTGATCAACGCGCGCACAACTAGCACTCGCGACGCGACAGTGACAGTCGCGACTAAGCTCGTCCGAAATCAACCGAGAATGCCTGTAAATGTTACGTCTTTGTGCGTGCGGCGAAAATGGCACTTTGTACTGAGCGGACTCTCTGCTCCGGCGCGCGCCGCCGCTATTTACTTTGTGCCGCCGCTCTGCGTAGGTAAAGTACCCTCCATCGAAAACAAAAAAAAACCGAGGTTGCGTAGTAAGGTTTGTGAATATTGATAGCGACCGACTGACCAACATAATTAGATCTCTCATTTCAAACAGTTAATATGGTTTGAGGGACTTTTGTATTTTTGTATATAGCCTTGAGAGGCAGAGGTATTGTTATTTCACCCCCCATTTTTTCAAATACTATCTGTTTATTATACAATGTTTGAATGAGGTTCTATTTATTTTGCGTCCATGTATATACTTACCAACTTTCAAGCCTGTAAATCATGAACTGAAAGACTTCTCATACAAAGTTTAACCCCTCTTTTCACCCCCTTTCATCCCTAACCTGTATGATTTTTATAGCCTATAACCTGGCCGAAGATTCAATAAACATATTAGTGAAGGCTGTATTAAAATCCATTCGCTAGTTTTCGCGTGATAGTTAGACATATAAACAGACAGACAAACAGACAAACAGACAAACAGACAAACAGACAAACAGACAAACAGACATGAATTCTAAAAACAGTTGAAACGTGTTCTGTTATCGATTCTTAGACCCCTCCATCGATTTTTTTACTAATATCTTCAATGTACAGATTTTCGACCCTCTTCTGCTTTATTATATGTATAGATAGATGGAAGACTGGATTCACTCGCTACTGTCGACTGTCAATGTTAATAGTCAGTCGAATGAACGCCATTTTACCCTGAAAATAATGGTACATTACTTACCAAGGGCGATAAAACAAAGAATGTCTCAGATCGCAGGTATTTTACGCCCGAGCCGAAGGCAAGGGCGATAAATATGCGATCTGAGGCTTTCTTTATTATCGCCCGTGGTAAGTACAAAATTTTATGTCACCCCCTGGCCAGGAAGTGGGTTTTTTTGCGCGCGGAGCGTGCGATAATGGCCACTTTATGGCCAGGTGTGACATAAAACATCTACTAAACTTAATAGTCTAATAATGTACCTTCTAATATACAATACAAGTAAATTACCTAAATCAATTATATGATCAAATTTTATTCCAAGAAAAATTCTGATTATCAGTGATGTGATGGCAGTCTTTATTATTATGAATGTACCTAATTATAAAGGTGACTGAAACGAAGTATAACTAAACATTCAAAAATGTAACTAAAACTCTATAACTAAATATTAAAAAATACTATCAAAATTGGATCCCCGGCATGGTGCCCTTTACGCACGTATGCAGTATTCTCGAGCTGGATTGCGATGGCATTTCGTTGCGCGAGAAAGCTGCCTCGCGCGTCGGTCTGCCTCGCCTCGTCTGCCTCGTTGTTGCCTCCCTATTAAAGTCTATGTCGATCTTCCTATAGATACCTAATTAAATAATCATGATGCAAATATTTCAGTGTTGCTGATGTCCTCTCACCCAGCGGCCACTCCAAAGACATTCCAACATCTAGAGGTAATCATCAATGGATCTGCACCTCTATCTGCCTCGGACGCTGACAGGTTCATGGATAAAGCCAAGGTATATTCATTTCAGAGCTCCGGAGGATGCGGTTTTAGGGTTCCATACCCAAAGGGTAAAACGGGATCCTATTACTAAGACTCCGCCTGTCCGTCTGGCCGTCTGTCACCAGGCTGTATC
The DNA here is from genome assembly GCA_951800055.1 of Cenopis cana. Classification (NCBI taxonomy): domain Eukaryota; kingdom Metazoa; phylum Arthropoda; class Insecta; order Lepidoptera; family Tortricidae; genus Cenopis; species Cenopis cana. The sequence goes on along the minus strand of OX637486.1, from coordinate 2,203,092 downwards.
GCATGAACCGTGATAGTTAGACAGTTGAAATTTTCACAGATGATGTATTTCTACTGACGCTATAACAACAAATACTAAAAAACAGAATAGAATAAATATATAAGGGGGCTCCCATACAACGGACATGTTTTTTGCCGTTTTTATAAATACGAGGGCCGTTTGTTTTTAAAAAACATTTTATAAAGCCTTTTTTTGATAAATGGCATTTACACTGGCTGGCACAATCTTTCAATCGAAAAATTCCAAAAATTCAGCAAAAAATACTAATAAATTGTCTTGTCTGTCTGTCTTTAACCATTGCCTAACTATGATCACCTATACATTTTGAAGAACTATGGAAAAATCTCAATTTCGAGCCGTTATTAGACACCTTTTTTATGAAGGGTTGCAGTGTTGCCACCATAAAAACTGAACTTGATTCTGGTCACGGCACTAACGCACCAACGTTGCAAACTATTTATAACTGGTTAAATGATTTTAACGTGGTCGGTCAAGCACCATTCAGGGACCCGCCCGGTATCCCCTTCGAGGGTTTTTGAACGGGTTTTTAGTGAGGCTTTGCTTACCCAATCCGTTGCGCTTCAAACCCATTCATTTGGCTTTTAAAGCGCTTTTAATACGGTATCCCCTTCAAGGGGTTTTTGAAAGGGTTTTTAGTAAGGCTTTGCTTACCGAAGTCGTTGTTCTAAAAAAACCCATTCATTCGGCTTTTAAAGCGCTTTAAATATGGGTAAGCCGTTCAGTTAACGAGTATCAGATATTTTTACTAAGCGCTTAAAAAGCCTTTCGAAAAGGCAACAGTTTGAAGGGGTTTCCCTTTCAACGCTTATGCAATTTTTATCCTTTTACTGATGACAATAAGAGCAGTATTGCAAATTTACGTTTGACGACTGGATGACTGCCGGCGGTGTCGACTGTCGGCACAGGTGCCATAAAACGCCGGCGCCTTTGAAATACCGCTAAGTTGCGATTTAAAAATACCTTATCACATTGCAATACGGTTTCCTTTGGTATGGCGAAGGGCCGGAATAATTTGAAGCGTGCAATTTATCGAACGAGCCGAGTTTTATGCAGTTGTAACATATTTAAAAAGTAGTGTTCAAAAAACAAATGCTGATTCTGTTAATGCAAATACTTTTTAGGGTTCCGAAACCGAAGGCTCGAATCGGAGCCCTATTGCTGTCACTCACGCATCCGGTCCGTCCGTCGATTGTCACAAAATTTTGTTCCTAACAATTTTTTAACTTCCCGTTGACCTATGAACTTGAAATTTGGTGATAATGTTTATTATTACGTACCTATTATTTTACCAACAAATACTAATATATTGATAAATGAGGTTTTTCCTTTGAAATTTTGCGGATGGTTTGGAAACCTAATGCGAGTGCAACAAGCTCTTAGCTGGGTTTTTTATGTTTATTAATTATTAGGGTACCTACCTAAAAAAATATAGATATACTCACGGATTAATGCTTGCATTTAGCAAAAAAAAAAATCGGCTGAATGTGTTAATCTCGATACTGATACCGATGTTCCCCTGAGTGACGAAATTGAAATTGATAAAATGGTTGTTTAAAATACGATAATGAATATATTTTTCCCTAAATTATGAATACATCCCTAAATTATGATACAACATTATTAAAAATACAAAAAACATTGCATATATAGCAAAATCTTTTAAAATAAAGACATTTTAATTTCCACTGAGTTACGTTTTGTACAAGGTGTATGTACGGTCTGTACAAAGGATTGCATTCCACGCGTCAGCGTTTTTACTTTACTTAGCATTAATTTCTATCCTTCAGTACATGTCCGACCGCCGCGGAGTGTATTCGCACTAAGCCCACATTGTATCATTTTATTACGTTATCAATAAATCATAATTACGGTGGAAAACTGGAGTGTTATCAATTATCAACTATCATCTCAAGAGTGTACGAGACTGTCCCGTACACTCTTGAGATGATAGTTGATAATTGATAACACTCCAGTTTTCCACCGTAATTATGATTTATTGATAACGTAATAAAATGATACACATAGGTACACTATTATTTAAGTAACATAATTTACCTAAAAAATTAGAAAAAGATACATATTTTTTTTAGTAAAGTGCCATGTAATAGACATTATATTCGACAAAATTATTTTTTTGTGAGTTGTTAGTAATACCAATATGACGTATAATGCACAGTGTTGCCAAATCTTATGTCTTTAAACGAGCAATTCTTGTATATGTATTTATTTATTTTGGGAATCTCGGAAACGGCTCTAACGATTTTGATGAAATGTGGTATGTGGGAGTTTTCGAGGACGAGCAATCGATCTAGCTAGGTCTCATGCCCAGGAAAACGCCGAGCAAAGCTCGGCCGCCCAGATATTTTATATCTTTATAAGAGCAATTCTTGTATATATCTTTATTTCGGAGATCTCGGAAACGGCTGTAACGATTTTGATGAAATTTGGTAAGTGGGGGTTTTCGGGGACGAGCGATCGATCTAGCTAGGTCTAGTAGGTCTCATCACCGGGAAAACGCCGAGCAAAGCTCGGTCACCCAGATATTTATATTTGTTTGACAGCTCATTTTTGTGGAAAAGTTAACGTAGCTAGACTTTATGATTGATTTGTATCGACGAAATAAAATTGAAGTTTGAGCTTCCAGTGTGAAGAAATAATGTAGAATTACACTACACAAAAATTTATTTAGACTGAAAAAGAACACAGTTAGTAAAATAACCGAAGAAAACATTGAAAAATGCCTTAACTAACTCTGTCATAAATCCTAATATCATCGTAAAAATCAACTTTAGCGCTGATTATTTCGTAATTGTCAACGTCGGTTATAATTATGTTCTTTTGTTTACGAAACCGGTAAAGTGCGTGTCGGGCCACGCACAATGTAGGGTTCCGTAGTTGGTCACCCGTTACAATATGTGGACTAAAAAGTTTGCAAACTTATATTTACCTACTATGTTTTAGAAATACTTAATTAAAAACATTTCTGAGGTACCTACCTCAATGGAAATTGTATGAAAGTTCGACTTTTAGTCGTTAACTAGTAATGTCTACTCAGCTGTGATCATTTTACTTATAATTTCATTATATAGGTTGTAACATTTAAATCGGTCAGTATGGGAAGTTTGAAACTATAAGACATACGAAGATCTGTTCTTAGGAACGATGTCATAGATTTCAGTGACAAGAAAAACGCAATAGTAAAATCATCACCTAAACGAGTTTAATATTGCATTGAAAACCATGGTTGCCATTTCAAACATCAACTTAATGAAGGGTTATGAATGTATGGAGCATTTTATTCATTTTAGATAGCATCATAGTAACATTTACTTATGAAGTTATGACATACCTGTGCTAACTCGGAACAAGTTCTAGGGATTTGATATCGATTAAATTAAAATTTTAATTGCCAGCAATGTATTGCAAAGTAAATTGACAACTCAGTACAAATGACAGCCCTTAGTGTTCTGTTTACTATGACGTTCTCTTAGGCAGTGCACGTAGTACATTGAAGGTGCGGGTACGAAATTTAATTTCGCAGTTTCTTCACATAATTATGATTATTATTTTGATTTGTTTTTGGGTTATTATGATTTGCTACTCCTCAGCTTAGTGAATCCTCAAATTTTATAAAGGGTCGGCAACGCGCACGTACTCCTTTAGAGTCGCGAGTGTTTATAGGCTGCGGTGTCCGCTTGTCATCAGGTGGACCGCACGCTTGTTTGCCACCATCGTAGTATAAATTCTAGTCGACGTAGAATGGCTAATGAAACATATTAATATCAGTTTCAATTAATACCTGCTTGCCGGTAACGCACTGTATCAATACTTGTGCTCATTGAAAATTCTACTTACGTCACCACGAAAAAAGTAATCAGTTAGTAACAGGAAATTTCAATAACCAACACTTGGTAGCTTAATATCACGCCAACAGATTCTTGAATCAAAATACGGTTTGAGTAACCTCACAATGTTTAGACAGCACCAACAAGATGCGGTTTGAATGAAACAAAAATAAATTCACCAACACTTGATGTCTAGGGAAGGTACCCTAAAAAAACATGTTTTCCAAGATGTTGTTCTATATTCGTCCGTTTATATTTTATACCCGTGCTAAATTCCAGCTTTATAGTACTAACGGTTTTTGAGCTAAGCTGAAACCGGACGGACGGTTCGACGGACATGGCGAAACTATAAGGGTTCTTTGTTTTTTACGAAACCATGACAAGGATAGCTTTTTTATTGTTCTAACACAATTGGTAACTGGATAGATTTTTGATAAGTGATCCGGTATTCCAAAAAACGACCAAAATAAATATTTACGAAAACTACGCGTAGAGTTCCTTAAAGAGCAAACTCACGCGTGTTATAGCGAGACATCTGTAATGGCACTGCAATAAACTAGTACAGAATTCATATTTTAATTATTATCCTTCTTTATGCACTTATAACGCGGCTTTACCGTTACACTGAGTAATTTTTCGATCCAATGAGAAACAAAATTTCTCAGTGGAACTTCACGCTTGTACCTTGAGATACAAAATTTAAGTTATTTTATTATGAAAAGTAACGGTAATTTCTATATCAATGAATGATGTTATTAATAACACCACATATAAGAAATACGATAAAATACGATAATTACCTTCTAAAACTCCGTCACTAAATGGAACTAAAAATAGTCAACCAAAAACTCTGTAATGTAAACTACTTTTGCAACGAAAGCTTTTAGTATACTGACTAACCAACAAAACCAACACGGCATGGATAAAAGAATGTAGCCTTACCAAAATAAAATTGTCTTTTTGGAAGAAGTAATCAAAATATCATCGAATAACATTCGTTATTCAATAGGAATCTCTACAGCGCTACTTTTTTGAGTAATATTATACACTAAACATTTAAATAAAAACCATTACAATGATGTAAATATCGATGTATCTATAAACTTTATTGCTAGTCAAATCATATACTCTTACCATACAAAAATCTGCAATAAAATGCTGGGACATGGAAAAAATAGCAGTGTTGCTAACTTGTAGATATATTATTAAATAAGTTCCTACGCATTATTAATGCAAAATTATCTATTAACGTATTTAATAGCACAAAAGGTACGCAACTACTTTACAAAACATGTCTAACGTGATAAAAATAATGGTAGGACATACCAAAAATGCCGCTATACAACGGTAGAAAAATCGCCCGAACACGAAACAAAACAAAACTTCGGCGTCGGCTACCCAAATATTAAAAACTAAAGTGAAACTATTAAGTCACGCCGCTCTACGCGAGTTGCAAATACTTACGCAGCACAGAAAACTGAAGATAGGTATATTTCTTCCAAAGGGTAAGCGCTAAACTCGTTATGGTTAGCCTTTCCCGAAACTATTCATTGAATGGGCTACCAGCGCTTAAAATTGTCGGAAAGGGATACCCTTATAAAAGCGGTAGTAGCCTCCTTCCTAGTGCTAAGCAAAATGAAGGGGTTACCCCTTCGATTGGGTTAGCAAGACGTTAGGGCTATTCATTGAACGACTAAGCCGTTCAAAGGCTTTTTTCTGGGAAGGGGTGGTCGGGTCCCTTTGATGCTCCACCCTCTGGTCGCCCAATCGAAGTCACTACCTCAGTAGTTTCAGTTATAAACATCCTCAATGTTGTTGAAAAAAATCCAAAATATAGTGCTCGACGACCGCCGAGTGAAGGTGCGTGAAATAGCTGAGAAGATAGGCATCTCCACAGAGCGAGTACATACAATCCTTTGTTGGAAAAAAGATCAGAATTATCCCCCACGAAAGTCCTCTTTCATCAAGACATCACGTGTACAACATTTGTTATTTGTATACGCGACTGTTTGTGTTCTTAAATAAATTAAATTAAATTCAATTAAGACAATGCCCCAGTACACACCTCAAATATTGCAATGGCAAATATTCACGAATTAGGCTTCGATCTGGTTTCTCATGCTCCGTATTCACCGGACTTAGCTCCGTGTGATTATGGCCTATTTGTAAATTTGAAAATATGGCTTGGAGGATAAAAATTTTTGACAAATGAGGATTGTATCGCAGGCGTGAAAGGCTATTTTGCAGACCTCGAAAAATTTTATTTTTTGGAGGGTCAAAAAATCTGAAACTCGCTGGAATAATAAGTGTTTGGCCCTTCGAGGATATTATGTTGAGAAATAAATACAATTTGTATAAAAAATATATGATTTTTGACTTTTTAAAAAACTAATAAACGGCCCTCGTAATTGGCATTTATTTGTGTGATGAGCACGAATATTTGTTCTTGGGCCTTAGATATTTTATATGTATTTAAGTATCTATTTATATCTTTATAAGTATGTATATCGTCGCTTAGTACCCATAGTACTAGCTTTGTTTAGTTTGGGACTAGGTTGATTTGTGTAAGATTGTCCACAAATATTTATTAACTAGCTTTTGGCCCGCGACTTCGTCTGCGTAGAACTCGCGTCATCGCGTTAGAATGTTATTTCATTCTTCTATTTCATGCGCTTACCTAGATATCTCTCTTCCATACAGACTTCCATCCCCTTAAGGGATGATTTCCGGGATAAAAGTATCCTATTACCTTCCCTAGGACTCAAACTATATCCATAACAAATTTCATCTAAATCGGTTGAGCATTTTAAGAGGAAACAGGCATTTATAACCCGCCCCAGTTTCGCACGGGTAGTCCAGTTTTAAATTTATTTATCTAAGCTTTTGCCCGCGACTTCATTCGCGTGAATATCCATTATCCATATCAACTTCTACACCGTATTTCGCCGGGTTGTCTCGCCAAACATTGCGCACGCCGGCTCAACGCGCCCACATGAAACATGACAGAGGACTAAATATATGTTATTAACTTATTATAGATGTAGATGAAAACGCTCGCGAGCGAAGCGAGCGCGAAACTTTTCGGATATTCTGATACGGGTGTGGAAAATACTTTATACGCATCAAGTAATGAAGATGAAAACGCGAGCGCAGCGAGCGCGAATTCTTTCAAACATTACGATGTAGGTGCGGAAAATACTTCATACGCATCAAATAGTGTAGATGAAAACGCGAGCGCAGCGAGCGCGAAATGTTTCGAACATTGATGCAGGTGTGGAAAAGACTTCATACGCACCAAGTAATGAAGATAAAAACGCGAGCGTAGTGAGTGCGAAATGTTTCGAACATTATGATGCAGGTGCGGAAAAGACATCATTCGCATTAACTATAATGTAGATGAAAACGCGAGCGTACGGCGCGTGAAAATTTTCGAACATTATGATGCAGGTGCGGGAAATACTTCATTCTCATTAAGTTATGCACATGAAAACGCGAGCGCAGTGAGCGCAAAATTTTTCGAACATTATGATGCAGTTACGGAAAATAATTCCTACGCGTCAAGTAATGTAGATAAAAAAGCTAGTGCGAAATGATTCGAACATTATGATGCAGGTACGGAAAATACTTCATACGCATCAAGCAATGTAGATGAAAACGCGAGAGCAGCGAGCGCGATATATTGAACAAAAAAAATTTGTTGACCTATCAAGTGGTTTTGTAAAGAGGTAGTTGAATAGATATTCTTTTTGTTCATAAATTATTGGAATTTACGAAATTTTGTTCCGATGAATTTTTTAACTTTCCAAACACCTATAAACTTAAAATTTGGTAATAATGATTGTAATTACGTATTATTTACCAACAAATACTAATATATTGATAAATTAGATTTTTTTCTTTGAAATTTCCTTATTTTTCCTATAAAAACCAACTTAACTTTGCGGTCGGTTCGGAACCCTAAATGTGCGAAGTCCGACTCGCACTTGGCCGGTTTTTTTGCTTTCCAATCCGCCTGTTCGAATTTGGTCATACTTGATGTTTATTGTTACGTAGGTATGTATGTTTTAATAACGAATACCAATATACCCTAAATTTATGTCTGTTACGCGCTGAACGTATTTTATACACTTTGCTGACGGAAAACGCAACTAATCGGCACCTCGAAGAACCTCAAAGATGACACCCATATCGATTATATTAATTATTTTAATTGTACGGAACCCTTCGTGCGCGAGTCCGACTCGCATTTGGCCGGTTTTGTTTTTCATCATGACTGTGGTTTCATAGGCCAGGCCCAATAAGGTGATAGGAGTGTGCAGTTGGAGAGAGCGGTCTGGTCTGGGGAAATTCCAGAAGAAATTTCCGACGCCACGAACGGAGGGGCGGTTTCAACATTGGATAACTCGAAGAGTTTGCGATCCAGTAATATTGGTTGATTGGTTGAGCGGGTACAGCTGAATAACCACTCAAAGTGGTCCCCCATCCTATAACTGACCGCGGCCGGCATTGCTTAACCTCGCATACCGCACACGGCACGCGGGCGCCGCTGGGCCATGGCATGACACACGTTTATTATAATTTCAATATGGCTCACGAGAGTTTTCTATTTAAAGATGATGACAAAATATATGGTCTTTTCAGAGAAAATTTGACTTGAGACAAGGCTACGGTTTAACTGAAACGTCACCGGTGGCCACAGTGACACCCAAAGGAATGGATGACTATGGCTGCGTAGGTCTTCCAGTCCCAAATACTGAGCTCAAAATTGTTGATCAAAATCTGAAAACCCTTGGACCTAATGAGGTAAGTTTCGTTATTTACAAACAGCAAGGGAATAACGTCACTAATGTTGGACAAGTGTCCATCATTGGTGCAGTTACAATTAATAGACACTTCATTCGTCATTCAAGGATATTAGGTTTTTTAATTAAGGCCACGTTACTCGAAATCATAGTATTTTTCATTCAATTTTAAACCATTAAATACTCACTTTATTGATAGGATATTTAGATATGTTATAGTTTAAGACTAGGCAACGGACCCCAGGCATTCTTCAGGATGCAACTGTACTGGGCTAACGCTAGGACGATGATGATAGAGAGATGACGATGAGATATTGGGTCATTGTCCAACGGTTTTGTTACGAGTGGGCACAATTGTAGCTCTTTTATTTATCGAACCGCTCTAATATTATATCTAAGGGTATACAAGGAATGACGATTAAAAACGGTATATTTACCATGTATATTTTGTGTGTAACAGTGCCGAAATATCTGAAACTCAATACCACAAATATAAATACATGTTACTCGTAAATATTCCGTTTTTAATCGTAATTCTAATGTAAATGAACATCTGAGCATGAAATCTTATAAAAGGAATGCTTTAAGTAAGTATTGAAGACTATTAGCTTCTAATAATGCAGAATAAAATATTTGGAGTCAATTTGTCACATTGAAAGGGACAGTTTTGCCATTTTTCGGATACAATAGTGAATCGGTGCGAAGAGAGCGCCAGCCGCCATAAGGCCCCTTCCTGTGGAATCAAATCACATTTATTTTGCTAATTCTAGTACAACTAGTGTTTAAGAGATGTTTATCTGTTTAAGACAAATATTCTTAGTATCTATATTATATTTACAGAAAGGAGAATTATTGATTCGCGGCCCTCAAGTCATGAAAGGATATAGAAATAACGACAAAGCAAATAAAGAGGCATTTACTGAAGACGGTTGGTTCAGAAGTGGCGATTTGGCTGTTGGAGACGACCAGGGAATCATCACTATAGCTGACAGGTTGAAAGAGCTGATAAAGGTAATATTGGAAAGTTGAATTTAAAAAAACAACAAATTTACTTTCGCTTTTTTATACAACAACATGGCACACAAGCGTATGGTCCACCAAGCTTCCCACTCGACATAACATTATTTTAAATAGCAACTTATAACAGATTGTAATTGCTAACAGTACCTTTGTGATATAGGCAATTAAAGATCTGTCACATAATTCAAAAAAATTAAATGAATATATAAATAATCTGAGATTTGTATCAAGTTCAGTTCAAAAATATTTTCCAGGTCAAAGGTTTCCAAGTACCACCAGCCGAACTAGAAGCAGTTCTTCGTGATCACCCATCAGTAGATGATGCAGCAGTCATCGGCGTCCCTCACATGACACATGGAGAAACGCCTAAAGCCTTTGTAGTACTAAAGAAGGATCACAATGTACCCGCAGCAAATATACGTGATTTTGTAAAGGAGAGGGTAGCTGAATATAAAAGGCTTAGTGATGTGACGTTTGTGGATGCGTTGCCGAAGAATTCGACTGGAAAAATACTGAGGAGGGAGTTGAAGGAGAAATATACGTGACTGTATTGAAGTTAAAGAATTTAAAAATAAATTGACAGCAATGTTAGTAGAAAAGTGTAACTATAAGATTAATGATTTTTTAAGTGTTTTTTTTACTATTGCTATTAATATTTAATTATTTTGTAACCTGACATTGACTTTCTTTTTTAATTTATATAATTGCAGCATTTTATTTTATATACCTATAATTATTATTGACAATTTAGTTTCGAATATAATATAAAAAGACGTAAAAGTTGCATGACAAAGTTTCGTTTGTTCGTTTGTACGCCAATCTTGGCAGAGCATAGTGAAACTATTTGTTATTTTATTTAAGATCTTCACATTTTTGTAGGTACCTATGTCTCACAAATAAATGATCTCTCTCTCTCTCTCTCTCTCTCTCTCTCTCTCTCTCTCTCAAAAATGAATAGAAATAAAGGGAGACGGAACATTTGTGATAATGTTAAACTGGCATGACAACGACCTGTTTATAGATATTTTATTCTTTGGTAATGGCATTTTTTATAGTGGGTCTTTTTTATTACTCTTAGTCATACATTCTTGACAAAAGCGGGTACATTGTCAATTTAGGAACCTGGATTGGGGTTAGACGAGTTAAAGCGTCTCACTCTAAAGATTCTGAATTCAGGACAATCAAAGTAACACCCTCAATATAGAGTGATTTTGCGTATAAGTGGGATATACCTCTATGGAACTTGTATAAAAGGATACATTTATTTATGTCACACCTGGCCATAAAGCGGCAATTACCGCACGCTCCGCGCGCGGGAAATCCCACTTCCTGCCCAGGGGGTGACATAAAACTTTGTACTTAACACGGGCGGTAATAAAGAAATCCTCAGATCGCATATTTATCGCCCTTGCCTTCGGCTCGGGTGTCAAATACCTGCGATCTGAGACATTCTTTGTTTTACCGCCCTTGTTAAGTAATGTACTATTATGATACCTAACTAGGGCTTTCAAATACCGGACATTTCGTGATACCGGTATTAATACCGGTATTGGCATCTTCAATACCGGGATCCCGGGATCCCGGTATTTTTCGGATAAACATTGAAAGGTACGAAACGTTGAAAAAAAAAAACACCAAGTGTTCGATTAATAACGTTATTATTATACATGCATATTACAATACGATTTTTAATAATCATATCACTTGATAACCAGTCTCCTTTTCTCTCATTTGACAAGTTGTCTTAATCAAATATACATATAAAAAATCTAGCTACAGTGATATTGTAACAAAAACAGAGTAGCACTCACAGCACATCGTATAACAGATAACATCTAAACATTTCAAACTTTGGCATAATAAAAACTAAGATTAGGTACTTATACGTAAAATGGAATAATTTAAAAATCAAATAACATGTCGAAATTTTATATATATATTAACTATAAAACTAAGTAAGATTAATCTAAAAGCATAATGAATAAAAATATAAATATTTTACAGAATTTTAAATCACATATTAGATTATTATAAATCACAGATAACATTAAGGTAAATAATTGTCTACTTATATAGTGTTGGTTGACCGATTTTAATTAGAACTAAGAAAATTTCGACTTGTTATTTGATTTTAAATTATTACACATTGTTAGATTGAGTAATCTTAGTTTTTGATTATGCCAAAGTTTGAAATGTTTAGATATTGTCTGTTATGCGAGTTGCTGTTAGGGCTACTCTGTTTTTGGTACAAGATCACTGTAGCTAGATTTTTATATGTACATTTGTTAAACACAACTTGTCAAATGAGAGAAAAGGAGACTGGTTATCAACTGATATGATTATTAAAAATACTATTTTAATATGCATGCATCATAATAATAATGTTATTAATCAAAAATTTGGTGTTTTTCTTTCGTTTCGTACCTTTCAATGCTTTTCCAAAAAATACCGGGATCCCGGTATTTGAAATTAAATACCGGTATTGAAATCTGCTCTGAAAAAGGCGGTATCCCGGGATCCCGAAATACCGGGATCCCGGTATTGAAAGCCCTATACCTAACAAAAATCATTTCTCTTTTATGCAGATGTTTCTGTTTCATAGAATAAATCCATCATCGGTTACCTATTGTGTAAAATAAAGTGCTTCCATACATACATTACATATACGTGACATTGAAATTCATCAAAGTATCCGTTCTTTTATTTGACCTGTTTCCTCCTTCTCATCATTAAAGGTGATTGCATGAAAAATTAACCTCTATATTGAATGCGGTTCTAATATGAATGACTTCGAGTTACCAGAGGCATTTATTGAGTAGTTACCATTTGACGTACCTACCTATCAAAATTCATTTGTATATGTCGCAGGCAAATCGTATAACCCGCCGTATTAAATTATGGGTGTGCGTTTTACAAAACAGAGCTGTTTTGTATTACGGCGGGTCAGCGACTAGGCGGATTGAATATGGCTGATTGAAAATCCGCCGAAATTTGTTCGGCGCTTTGCATTCTTCAATTCGCCTAGTCGTAATGTAAAAAGCGGTTCAGTCAGATTGTATAATCCGCCGTAATACATTACGGCTAGCCTTTTCACAAAATAGCGTCGTTTTAGCTGTCGACTGTTTGACAGCTTTTAGTTCCCATTTTTAACACTCGCAGCGCTGTTTAGCAATGACAATCCGGCCATTTTGTAAAACGGCTAGCCGTAATGTAAAACGGCGGACTATGCAATCCGGCAAGTACAATCGGGCAAAACGTGAGCCGCCATATTGTAGAACGTATTGCAATGACGATCCGGCTAATCGTTAACCCGCCGTATTACAAAACGACTCTGTTTTGTAAAACGGCTAGCCGTAATGTAAAACGGCGGTTTATACAATCCGGCTGCGACATATACGTAGGCTCCGTTTTGACCCTTCGGGCACCTTCGGGTACGGAACCCTAAAAACTATAATTGAAGATAGAAGGTAAGGAAGGAAGGGAAAGACAGAGAAGGACATTTATGGACCAAGCCGAGGAGAAGGTCAACGTAACGTCGTATCAGGAGCTCAAGGCAGTAGCAGAGAAAAGAATGTAGTAGCAATTAACCTACCGACAAGAGCTCAGCTCTTAACGCATTGACTGCCACCAACGCATATATGCGTTTCCGTTACTTTCACCCAGTGCCTTGAACGCATAGACGCGTTCATCATATTTAGTGGCTTTCACCTTGTGCCTTAGTGCCTTAGACTTAGAATAGTCGGTTGAACTCACATGTGCGTTTGGGGCACAAGTACGCACAGTGTGGGATCTGCCATCAGTTTTGTGCACCCCTATTTTATATTTTATTTTATTGCTCTGATAATTTATAAACCCTTCAATCAAACTCCCACTTGATTACTACCAATAGTTTTCAAGATAAAAAAATTTAAAGGTGCAGTTCATGACGTCATCAAAAAGTGTTAGTCAATTAATTTCCTAAAGTAACGTCAGCAATGACATGGTTTCTTATATATTACATTTATTGCGGCACCTGCCGAATGTCCAGGAAAAGAGGGTGGCAGTGAATGCGTTAAACTTATTATGATGATGATATCAATGCCATTAAAAATGTTATGAAAGAATTAACTTTATCTGAACATAATAATTTTATCACCACAAGGGCCACAATGGGATTACTATTTATTATCACCGATGTTTAAAGTACCTATATACGACATGATAAGCGCCGGTTTTGTAAATACCTCTTATCAGGGCAAAGTTCAGTGCTCCGACCATTTTAATGTTGCTATTTACGGAGATTATATTATGTGTACCTATTATCGAACATGTTTTTAAATCATCATTATCGAACACATTCAGCGCCAACGCAACGAGGCAATGACCTTACAAAAACTTGAATGTATCCCCGAAACCGACGTATATAGTGACCTACCCATTTTTTTTATTTTTTTTTATTTAGCCTTCTGAAATAATACATTATTACCTACAATCTTTGGTATACGTTACAATCTATCTATTTAATTAACATGCATTTTGAGATTTTTAATTTGTTGATCTTCAGTGCTGTTTATTACAGATCATCCCATTGATGGGCAAAGGCCTCCCCCATAATTGACCACGCGTTCCTATTGTGCGTAAGTCTGGTCCATGTGCTCGCACAGAATTAAACCAACTCTTCATCGCATTCGTGGTCTCCCGACCGATCTTTTGAGGTGACGTGGACACCATACTGTGGTTGCATCGTCTCTTTTTCTCGTGATGTGTCCGGCCCACCCATAGTCAAGATTAATAATAGTAGATTGTATTACAAGGGCCCAAAATGAACAATCATATTACCTACCACGAGATGGTTATTTTCCCGAAGAATAGTGAGGGAAAATTGTTCGCGGGGTAATATGGCTTTTAGGCCCGAGTTATACACTCTACTTTTCATTTCGACTGCGAGAAAACCAATACCTAAATAAAGTATTATAGTAGTTAATTTTTATTTATTTATTTAAAGATATCCACTCAAAACCAATAACAAAACAAAACCCTTGCCAGACATATGTCAAATTCGACAGCATACCGGCACCACACATTGTTATGCGTGTTTGCGTTGCATATTGGCCTCTCTTTCTTTTGAAATATTAAAGAAAGAGATGCAACACAAATATTTGCACGAATACGGCGAAGTGTGCAGCCGCTATAGGTATAACTGCTTTGACACATACGCATACCATAGACACCGCTTATGCTTAATCTTTAGAGAAATGAGAAACGTCTTTCCTGATTGGTGAATTTTAGTACAGCTGTATTTTGATTGGTTGATACCCAATACCAATTTTTTTATAGTTAAATAACTGTTCTGTGATTGGTGGATTAAATAGGTGAAGTAATTTGATTGGTGAAATTAAAATGTTTTGTAAATCATAAATATGTATTCATATTTCCCTAGGGTAGGGCTTAAATATGACACACTCTTCGAGCATGACAAGTGAAAAATTCATAATGTACATACAGCTTACTCTTTTAATTCAAAACCGACGCGTAAATAATTAGAATTGTTAGTATTAAAACCTTATGTTGGACACTTATTGATGCTGCCTTATTGATATTTTGAAAAAATCTGTCTTTTTACGTTAGGGATCGATAATCAGTAGGAAGTAAATAAAGTAACATAAACGTAAAACGTATTTTATACTTTTAAATAAACAACACCAAACTTAATAATTACCATAAAAATACACACAGTCGATCGATCACAGACGGTTGATAAAAGGACATTTTCATGTAAAAGTAGTGCCAAATTTTTACGGCATATTCGTGTAAAATTTGTACCTACAACAGGTATCTATAATCGTAGTATTAGGTAGGTACCTAATCAAAATGTATAAAGTCAATTATTTCACAAAAACAAGTCAGTAAGTGCTAATTTTTTAACAGCTAAATACCTACGTCGTAATGTATGGCATCACTACACATTTTTATATAAACTTATAAAGAATTTCTTTAAAAGCAAACCCCCTGTTTTTTTATAATGAGCTGCCCACTACTATCTAAGATAACAACATAATTATACGTAAACAGTCGATTGGGAACCTCCTCCATTTGATAGTCGGATGAAAACACTTAAATTTTTCGATAAATAAAAATTAGCTAGCACCTAAACCTATACTAAAATCTCACAATTTTCCTTAAGCGTACATCTTCTTCAACTCCCTCCTCAATATCTTCCCCGTATTTGTCTTTGGAATGTCATTAACGAACACCACTTCCTCTATCTTCTTGTACGGCGCGACTTTTTCTGCTACGAAGGTCTGAAGTTCTTCCTCTGAGAGTTTGGCACCGTTTTTAGGTATCACGAAGGCCCTAGGTGCTTCTCCATGGAACTCGTGTGGAATGCCAATCACAGCTGCATCAGCAACTGCTGGATGAGACCGAAGAATACCTTCCAGCTCTGCCGGCATCACTTGTAGACCTTTGACCTGCAATGGTGACATAGCCTTGTAAATATTGGTATAGGGTATTGTTGTTAAAGCAAACGGTCCAAAGTTTATTTCGCGATATTAGGATTTTTTTTATAAACACAAACATTTACCGGAACTGGTTTCTTAGATGTTTTCCTTGTAATATGTTTATACTATACTCTGTTAAATTGTGTATCATAAGGTCAAGTTCATAATTCGGCGGAGTAAACTGACAGATGAGATGTTGCCAGGAGTAGAAAAAAATAAATAGTGACGGTATATATCGATAAAATATGTCGATAAGTATAAAGTAACTAACTTTACCCTCTTATTACGAACAAAAATGTGCCAGCATTTATCGGAATATTAAAATCGATATACCTACTTTTCGATAGGAAGTTTTTTCAATCAAGTTTTAAGTCCTACTACTTTACTGCCTAATTTAATAAATGTAAAAGTTTCTACTTTTCGGCAAATGAAGGCTCATTAAGCGGGACAAAAATAAAATAAATATGAAGAAATATGAAAAAAATCATAAAATTTCCAAATTATTTTAATTTGTCAGATTGAGAGATACTACTAATTTCGATTTTCGATGATCTCGGTAAGCACCAAGGGGTACCCGATAAATTGGTCCGTAAGATCCGTACGTGTAGCGAAGCCGTAAATAATATCGATATAAACAGCACTGGCCGTACTGTGGCAACATTTGTGCATTTTGACTTGTCAAACAACTCCGCGGAATGGTGGACCTGAGTTTAGGTACTTACTAAAGTGGCATATATAAATGTGAAACTCAATAGTATTTTCAGGCGTTCTCATATTTAAATGAGTCTACGAATTAAATAAAAACAGAGTATGCCATGAATGTGTAAGTACCCATAATATTGTGCAGTACACAAATCTCTGTATACCTAGGTACCCTTATTTCAATTGAATACCGAACACGGTTAAAAAACATTATAAAAATTATACTTTTCAAGGGAGGAGGGGCGAAAAAAACGAATGGCTGAGAATGTTTTAAAGAACGAAAGGATTACATGGAGCAATAATTGGTAAAATACCTGTAATAGTTTTGCTGTTAAAAATCCATAATGAATATTAACCTAACCTAAAGAATGCCCCCCCTCCCACCCCCAAATAATAAGATATAATTTTAATTAACTAAGAAGTTTTTAAGTAGTGTATGCTAATTGTTATTTTTGTTCAAAACATGACAAAAACACAAGAAAACAGGTGAGTTTATGCCGGTTCTAGAGGCAAACTTAACCTTGAAAATCTTGTTGATTGTTGAGTCTACACTATTTCACTACAGTGTAGTGACGACACAGATCACAGGTTAACGGTAAATGTATTGATTATGGATAAGCTATGTACCTATTCATTAACAACATACGTGATTGTAATTCTAGTTTCTCATTATGTTATTGGCATATGCATTAATGATCAATTTAAAAGAATTGAATATTGCTAGTGACAATTTGGATCGATTGACTTAACGATCTTAGTGATTGCAAGGATTTTGCAAACACCTTTCATGTCTTAGTGCCAGTTGCACCAACGTACGAACACAGACCGGTCATCGTCAAACATGGCGCCGGCAGCTGTCATCCCATTGAAATTTGTCAAACTTTCCATACAATCAGATTTGACGAACACCGCTTACGATTACAGACGGTTTGGTGCAACCCAGCCTTAGGGTCGATTGCACCAAACTGTCTGTAATCGTAAGCGGTGTTCCTTACAATATGATTGTATGAAATTATTGTCAAGTTTCTCAGAGATGACAACTGCCGGTGCAATATGTAACATAAATCGGACAGTAATAGTAAGTCGGGTTCTTAGGCTCTGACCGCATTATGTGGAAGAGGATCGGTGTAATACCCAGGGCCGTCTTTCCCACTGGGCACTCTGGGCACGTGCCCAAGGGCCCCGCGATCGATAGGGGCCCCGTGGGGGCCCCCCTAGTTGAGATCAAGGTGCTGTGATCAAGGCCATAGGGGTCCCATTATCCCAATGTGCCCAGTAGTGCCCAGGGCCTCGAAATGGTTAAAGATGGCCCTGGTAATACCAGTAAGTTGCCAGCTGTCGGTGTAAATTGTCGGTAGTGTCGGCACGGTAAGTTCTTCCTGACGACGCGCGGGATGCGAATGCTACTAAAGGGTGATTCACGCTAGACCGTTCCGTGTCCGGGCCGGCCCGTTTTTTAGTACAAGAAATCGACGGACGCGCGACGGCCCAAATACGGAACGGTCTAGCGTGAATCATGCTTAGGCGACTTCCTGACTTGGCGGGGCGGGATCGATATGTGAAATTTTCTTCTTTGACGTAAACTTACTGACGTCGCAAAGATTCCCACTTGACAGAATACTGTCAGTATTACATTTGCGCTGTAGTTGACCGAGTAAAACGAGGTCTCTGTTTTAGCTTCGACAAAAATGCTTTCGTATGTCCGGCCGGATTTTTGTATGTCCTCCTCTACAGGTCGCATTTATCAACCGATTTTCGTGAAATTTTGTGAGCAGGTTTGGTAACTATATAGAATTTTTTTGTCGAGTCACTTTTTGGAAATTCAAAAAAACAAACATTGTATCAATGATTTCGTGTTTTTCTGCGGCCGTTTTTTCCTCTACAGGTCGCATTTCTCAACCGATTCTCGTGAAATTTTGTGAGCAGGTTCCATGACTACATATAATTTATTTGTAGAGTAAATTTTTGTAAATTTAAAAAAAATTTTTTTTACGTCGTTGGCTGATCTCCTCTACAGGTCGCATTTATCAACCGATTTTCGTGAAATTTTGCGAGCAGGTTTGGTAACTATATAGAATTTTTTTGTCATGTCACTTTTTGGAAATTCGAAAAAACAAACTTTGTATCAATGATTTCGTATTTTTCTGCGGCCGTTTTTTCCTCTATAGGTCACATTTCTCAACCGATTCTCGTGAAGTTTTGTGAGCAGGTTTTATCATTACATAGAATTTTTTAGGCAAGTAAATTTTTGTAAATTTAATTTATTTTTATTTTATTCATTGGTTTGTTCTCCTCTACAGGTCGCATTTATCAACCGATTTTCGTGAAATTTTGTGAGCGGGTGCGGTAATTCTATAGAATTTTTTTATCGAGTCACTTTTTCAAAATTTAAAAAAACAATTTTTTTATCAATTATTTTGTGTTTCTGCGGCCGAATTTCGATATGTTCACCTCTAAGGGTCGCATTTCACAACAGATTCTCGTGAAGTATTGTGAGCACGTTCTTTGATTACATCGAATATTTTTGTCGAGTAATCTAAAAAAAAATCTATGGTTTGTCCTCCTCTACAGCAGCGGTCGGCAACAGGCGGCCCGCGAGCCCCTTCCGTGCGGCCCGTGAGCATCCCTGGCTTTATTGTTTGTAAAGGTAAAATTTGAAATTCTTAACATACGTGAAAGCGTCTGTATCGCCAACCACGAATATTTTCACAGTTGGTCAGGACGAGATATGTGTTTGTAAGTATATTTTGCAGTTAAATCTACCTAAATTTTTTCTCAAAAATTTCGCGCTCGCCGCGTTTGCGTTAGACAGTATGAAGGATTTTCCACACCTGCATCTTAATGTTCAAAAAATTTCGCGCTCGCTGCGCTCGCGTTTGCGTCTACATGACTTGATTGATGCGTATGAAGTATTTTCCACACCTGCATAATAATGTGCGCAAAATTTCGCGCTCGCTACGCTCGCGTTTTCAACGAGATTTGTTATGACTTGATGCGTATGAAGTATTTGCCGCGTTTGAATCAGTGTTCGAAAAATTTCGCGCTCGCGTTTACATCTACATAACTTGATGTGTATGAAGTAGTTTCCGCACCTGCATCATAATGTTCGAAAAATTTCGCGCTCGCTGCGCTCGCGCTTGCGTCTACATGACTTGATGCGTATGAAGTATTTTCCAGACCTGCATAATAATGTTCGCAAAATTTCGTGCTCGCTACGCTCGCGTTTTCAACGACATTTGTTATGACTTGATGCGTATGAAGTATTTGCCGCGTTTGAATCAGTGTTCGAAAAATTTCGCGCTCGCGTTTACATCTACATAACTTGATGCGTATGAAGTAGTTTCCGCACCTGCATCATAATGTTCGAAAAATTTCGCGCTCGCTGCGCTCGCATTTTCATCTAGATGTGTTATGACTTGATGCGTATGAAGTATTTGCCGCATTTGCATCAGTGTTCGAAAAATTTCGCGCTCGCGTTTTCATCTAGGTGTGTTATGACTTTCTGACCCGTTCCCCCCTTAAAGTTTCTATATCTGCTATTCTATATCGCGATATATAATCGCGAAATTACGATGCGGTTGAAATGCGAATTATCTGGGTTTGGTAAGGAAACTAGCTGGTTTATCTGTGAAAAGTCGGTTTTTTCGTCTTTCTCGTTTTTCACGTAAAAAGGGGTGCGAATTTTTACTACGTTACTGTCGCGTACGACGTACCAATTTGTTTCGAGTTGATATCAACAGACAGTGATCATTATTATCATCTGCGGCCCGCGAAGATTTTTTTAGCTACTATGTGGCCCGTGGGTGCAAAAAGGTTGCCCACCCCTGCTCTACAGGTTCGATATCTAACATAGTTTTGGAAATAAAAAAAACACTCACGAGGTCTACAGCTCACAGAGCCACTAGTAATATCATGCGCAGAAACGGAGCAGTACTGCCTTCGTATCGTCCCGCTTCCGCGCATCCTACGCCAGTCAGGAAGCACTCATTTACGAGAAAATGTAGGGGCACAGTAAAAACTAGTATCCTGAATTGACTGACAGTTGACACTGGCATTTGACACTGACAGTTTTCTCATATCGCCTTGCGCCCTGTAGCCCGGACATAGAATATACCTACGGTATCCTCTGCCTGTCGTAGAAGGAGACTTTAGAGGAGGGCTAGGGCAAGCTCTCTCCATACAAACTTTGTGCACGGTCCCGATTTTTGAGTGTCGAACGCTCGACTTTTCACTCGAGATCTGTCAAAAAACTATGAAGTTTTGACAGATGTCGAATGAAAATTCGAGCGGTCGACACTCAAAAATCGGTCCCCAGGATTTTCTTCGTTTGTGTTTGCATTAAAGTTATGATTTTTGGTCAGTATGCTTATTTTTCTGTTAGCTATTTCGTAATGTATTTATTTTTTCATTGATATTATTTTTAAATGTTTTGATTTTTTTGAAATATTTGAAAATTTCCACATCACTTTCTTCGCATATCTAATATTTAAATCCAAAAAAAATAGTAGTTTATGCAACTGGTACATAATGAGGGGCATTAAAACACGAGTGTGTTTTATGAAACGAGCCGAAGGCGAGTTTCGTAATAAGGTCACACGAGTGTTTTAATGCCTAATTATGTACAGTTGCATACATTACTTTATCTACACACATATTATAACTACTCTAAGATGGGTTCAGAAACCGTTGTAAATAAATATAGGTAATAATTGTGTTAATACAACCTTTGTTGCACGGTTGCGGAAATATCGAAATCAGAACTGGCAACCGATACCTGAATGTTATTTTAAAAAGTAAAGAGTCCCTATTCTGATGTGATCATGTCGTTCTAGCTCAAATTTCGTGCGATATATACTAAAAAACATCGAGCTGACATTTCGCATCGACTGAATTTGAATTTTCAGTGATACTAGAATAGGGACATGTCAACTTTGACATTTAAATTTTGACAGTTTTGTTTGACGTTTTTATATTTTAACATCATATATGAGATTAAAATTAAAAATTATATTACTGCTGTAGCCTTAGCCACAGATAAGAAAATTGCCATAAATTCATTGAATGTTGAAATGAGAGTCATTTTCTACGGTTTCCGAACGCATATTAGAGGATTTATGATATGTGTGTAGATAAAATTACATTCGTTAGTGCCAAAACCTAAGAATAAAACGTGCGCAGAGTTTGTATGGAGAAAGCCTTGCCCACCCCTGCGTCTTAAAGTGAATCCTCGGGGTCGTAGACGGTTGTAGTTGGGAAGTTGGGGCCTGCGATCGTCCATAGAAACACGACGGGACCCACATAGATGGGCTCGAGGGCTGTACTGGCGCGTTACGTAGAAGAGACCAGAGCCGTCCACAATGGGTTAAGGATAGAATAGAATAGATAGAAAGGTGTTTATCTACACCCATATAGTAAATCCTCTTTTATAAGTTCAAATACCGTAGATAAGACCCCGCTTTATAATATACTGTGCGGCTGTTGCGTGCGTCCCCTATTAGATCACGAAATATAACACTTTAACGAGATCACGTACAAAATTAAGACACAGCTGCGGGCTGGCGGCGGAGGCGCGGGCCGGCCTGTCGACGCAAACATAGCGCACGCCGGCGAGAAGTGCCCACACGAAACACATGAAAGAGGATTTAATATATGGATGTAGATAAAGTAGTGTATGCAACTGTACATAATTAGGCATTAAAACACTCGTGTGACCTTGTTATGAAACTCGCCTTCGGCTCCTTTCATAAAACACACTCGTGTTTTAATGCCCCTCATTATGTACCAGTTGCATAAACTACTATTATTTCTCTAGTTCATATGTTACATTATGTCAATCAGGCCGGTGGTGTGTTTGGCCAGTGGGTGTGTCAGCTACTTACAATCTACCTATGTGTGTCTGAAAGATCTGTATAAGTGTTATGTAAGTGTTGTGCTGTGTACTTGTTAATTGTGCGCGTACAGTATAAATTTATATAAATTTAACAGTTGTTTCATTTTGTCCTATCTTACAACTATTCTTACAACTAATTTCTTATAATCTATGGGGACGTGGAGCGGTCGCTCGCTTGCCGAGCTGCCGACTCCTGTCTTTTTTTGGTGCATAGTCAATTTCTCCTAATCTAGTGTTAGTTAGAAGTGGGTTGTGCTGCCTGTGGGTTAAGGAGAACAATCGGGGGGTTTTTAGTCGATGCAAGTCCGACATAACCTCCGCGCTGCCCCTGCGGTGCGTCCATAACGTATTTTCCCTGGTCAAAAAAGTATAGACATAACCTATAATGACATACCTAGTCCCTAATATGACGTACCTTAATTAGCTCCTTGATTCTGTCAGTGATGAACATACCGACGTCAGGCTTGTAGTACCCTAGGTCCCCAGTCTTGTAGAAACCATCTTCAGTCAAGCTGTCCGCTGTCGCCTGTGGGTTTTTGTGGTAACCCTTCATAACTACAGGTCCTCGTACGTACATTTCTCCTGGCTGCAAAAGAAAAGAAAGTTTCGAAAGAAAATAATTTCAATTCCATGGAATTTGGATAATACATAAACTCGAATAAGTCATTGATATCGCAGGCAGCAAGGATCCCATATAATCATACACAAGCCTAAAGCGGCAATTACATTACATTAAAGAACACGTTAGTCGGCCGTATTCGGCGATCGACAGCTGCCAAGACGCCGTAGTGGGCGGACAGACTAGTGTAAAGACGACGTTCGTTGACCTAAGTAGTTTAAAATGAATTAGGCGACCGCATTAGGTGAACGACGAAGTGTAATTGCCACTTAAGAAACGCTATTAGGAGGACGATAAGAAGGAACTTGAAGTACTTACTTCCCCATACGGAACAGGGTTCCCAGTCAAGGGGTTGACGAACTTAAGTTCCATGTTAGCCATTGGCACTCCGCTGGAGGAGTAATCAACCTTGCTGTCGATGAGCGTTGTTGATGTCAATGATGTGGTCTCCGTTGCGCCGTAACCTTGGCCGAATTGCATCCTGCCCTGTGAAATAACATTCTGTGAAGGGCAATGCAGGCGCTCTTTTTGCTCCAAGACCTTATACTAGGGTTGAGATCCATTGAAAATTTAGCAGCTAAAACCGCTATGTGAAATATATATATATATTGGTAATTTTACAAGCATCTTGCCATTGGAATTACCTTCAGAATGGTCCTTTTGTATATTACTCCCGTGAATGGAACTCTTGTATTTTGGCGTAGGCCTAAGACAGCTTGTTATTTAGGAGTAGATAGAACATTTATTGCCAAAGATAAGAAGACATTGCCCTTGTATCTCAAAACATTTACCATTAAATTACATGGTACGCAAGTTTTTCTAAATCTTTCTGGTCACTTGTGCTGCAAGTGCATGCTGAGTCAAAAGGATCTGAATAATTTTAAGTAGTACTTCGTCGCAACTACTGGTAGTGGGGCACATTTACCATTTTTCTTTCCAATGTTAATATGGAAGAATATTAACTAATAAATTATTCTCATTTAATGGATTTACATATGGGAAATAGGCATACTTACATTGCTTTTAGCAAGAACCAACTCCACATCAGAGGAGCTTAACGGCGCAGCGCCGCAAGCAATGTGTCTCACATGTTTCAAGTGTTCTTTGGTCACGTCTGGATGCTTTCCCAGCAAAATAGCTGGAAACAGTGCAAATTCAAATTGTTTGGCCTAGTGGTTGACTGGTAGAGAATGCCATTTGGCATTGAGTCCGCCAATTGTACACTGTATTTTATTTTGTGCAATAAAGTTTGAATAAATAAAGTTTGAATAAAATTCATGACAAATCTCTTTAAAAACGAGGGATAAAAACCGTACCGTTGACTGTTAAAAAACGCTATGGGTGATATTTTTCTAAATCATGAAAATTCTGTAGTTAGTGTGTCGATGGAAGGAGGTGCAGAGGACGTGCACCCAGGAGATGGACAGATCTGATGTGATCCAAGAAGTTACCGGTTCCACACTACAGGCAACTGTACAAAAAGCACAAGACCTAACGGCCTGGAGAGCGGTGGTCGAGAGAGTCACCCATAGTCGTTACGTCCCTCAGACATGAGGATACGAACTAGAAGAAAAAGACGAGGATAATCGCGTATCTACGTTGGTTGTCCTAATTGAACATGAACATGTAGGTATTATACTCACCAATAGGTGGTACTATGTAAAGAATGCTGGCTTTATCATTTTTCAGGACATTGAAGTACAAAGAGGCAGAGAATGTCGTCATGGTAACCAACTTGCAGCCTTTCACGAGATGTCCAATAAGATTAATTACTAGGCCGTAGATATGGAAAAAAGGTAAGATACATGGGACGACATCTTGGTATCCATCTGAAACAGGAAAAAATTATTTGATTCATAATGAGACGATGTATCTAAGTAGAAGTACAATAAAATATAAAGTACACAGTTACTTTTGAAAGAGAAAGGGAAAAATAAAGAAAAAAATAAATAAATGTTTCTTCATACTGAGAAGTGAAGGACAAAGCTCAATGTTGAATAAGCTGGCAATTTATGAAATTGATGATGAGTTACTTTTGATTAAAAGATAATACAGTTACTAACGATCAAAGAGTTGCAAAATCGAAAACACTTGTTCTACAAAATTCATTAATTGGGTTGAGACCTAAGTAAGATCAATGTACACAATGACAGTGTCTGAAATTTACTATATTTCTAATCATAATTGATCAATACTTTAACCATCGGAAAATAATTAGCATAGATAAAAAGCATTAATTTGCAAGAACAATGATTATATAGATGGTCCAAAACTCACCGTGCGCTAGCTTAGGATAACAATTTCTTTCTTCATTCATTATTTCAATGGCAGCTAGAACATTCCTATTAGTGATCTCCACTCCCTTGGGCAAGCCAGTAGTTCCACTAGAAAAAGGAATAACTGCTACCTCTTCAGGTTTTCCTTTTTCTACTTTATCTAATAGAACTCTGTCTATTTCTCCATTTTCTGCAACTTCGGAAAATCTGATTGTGTTTCTTGGTACTGGAGCTTCAACAGTGTCTTTGACTATGATTTTAAGGTCCAGTTTAGCATTCTGCATTGCTAGTACTATTGTATCGTAGCATTGTGGTAACGTAACGATTAGTTTTGGCCTGGCTAGGGACAGTTGGTGAGTAAGTTCCACTGCAATGAAAAAGTTAATTACAAATTTGTAAATTTGCCGTCGCAGTAGAGCCACACTGTTATATCCACTTGCTTGCTTTGTATTTTGAGTTGAACTATATTTCCTAGAAAATAAGGATGATGATCTGACAGACACGGATATCGCTCTTTAGGAGTAAGACCGCCTGTTATCTACCTTTGCTTATATCTCGCTACATTATGTTTCTGAAGTGTTATGTATTTTTATTGAGGTGTGCAATAAAGAGTGCATTCTAGGATTTATTATCAAAACAACAAAGTTACATAATATAATAACCTGAACTAAAAACTAAATAAATAAATAAAGAGTATTTGTATTGTATTGTATAAAGTCACCATAACGATTCCTTTTGGTTAAGAACCTTAAAAATGTGCGTTGAATCTATGTATGAGTTAAAGAAACACTCGACCAAACCATAAAAGCTGTGCACCTATAAAACAATCGTTAACACTTGCACAATCCGATTAAAATTGTAAACAAAAATAAACAATTTTCAACCAAATACCAAATATAGCAGTTCTTTAACTTTTTATAGTAATATAATATCCTATTAAAGTTTCAGGTTTACACGACTCTTGAAATTAAATGTTAAATAATAGTCCTCATAGATTTCGTCGACGGCGAACCTAAAAAATATGAAATTGCCCTATTTTTTTAACCTATTTTGTTAATTACTCTCTTTATCAATAGGGTTGATAATTCTAGTATCATCACCACGAATTCTGGACAATTGGAAGCATGATGGTCACAATGTCTCCCTTCTTCAAGACAGGGCTTCTTAGCCATAGTCGAGTTCTAACCCGACACCATGATAGATTTATAAAATTGAACCTTACTCTCTTTATAAATAGGGTTGATAGTTGTCATTGTAAATCCAGCTTGAACTATGCCTAGGGCCGTCACGACGAACTCTGGACAGTTTGGCAACATGATGGCCACAATGTCTCCCTTCTTCAAGCCGAACTTCTTCAGTAGGGATGTCGCGAAGATACTAGTGTTGTGCTGTAGTTGCTCATATGTGTACGATTTCTTTGTTTCAGCACATTCCTGTAACAAGAAAAGTTTTTATTATACCTTTATTTATTTAGAAGCTTTCGTCAGAATGACGATGTCAGTTCCAGCAAGCCTCTATCTATGTATAAATATATATTTTTTACTTTCGAAATTGTAGGTTATAAAATGTATGAAAATAACAGGTGTCAGGATTGACTTCTTATCTAGCGGGGACTATAATCTGGGACACACCCCTTGTCAGCTACGGTCACATTGAAACTTGTTTTATGCACCACTACTACTAACTACTGATACTAAGCATTTCTTAAAACCAGTTGAATTAACAAATAGTTAAACTTTACCTTGGCCCTGTGTGAATAAGCAGCTATCAAATCTGAGAGATCACTTAAATGCGAAAATAACTATATGTTACCTTGACCCTAAACCAATTTAGCTGTTATTTGATAGTTTGAGACCCGGAATAGGAGATAGAATAACTTATCTCTCACGGAAATCATCCATTAACCTCCTGATGACCGGCGTCCTATAGGTACAAGTACATAGGACATAGGCCCCAAATAAGTTTTGACTCTTTGTCAATTTGACAGAGTACCCTATAATTTATTCTGGCAAAATGATACCCAGTCGTCAGAAGGTTAAGGGAGTGAAAAGGGGGATGACAGGCTGATAACTAAATGATATTTAAATACCAATACACAATTTATCATCTAAGGCGATCAACGAGTCGTTAACGACAGACTGACATGTCTCAGAATGCAAAACCTGCAATGAAGGTCTTTGCCATTTACGTAATAACGTATTTTATGGACAAGGCTCCATGCATGATTATGGCTACAACGTCTACATAACCAAGGCTTTAGGTTTGACAATTATAGCCTTAGTAGCGATAGTGGCTTGCTTCGCTCTGTCTCAAGGGTGAGTTAAATACCAATCGACAAAACTCCCAGTAGCTCGATTCCTCTGATTAAGGGCCGACGCTAGCTTACGCGGGTGCACGGAGCGGGTCATACTAAACTGCGCCCGCGGCGGGCAGTTTAGTATGACCCGCTCCGTGCACCCGCGTAAGCTAGCGTCGGCCCTAAGGGTCGCTTTCCATCAGGTGAGACTAAGGTCAATCGCTGTTCATTCATACATAAAAAACCGGCCAAGTGCGTGTCGGGCCTCGCGCAAGGTAGGGTTCCGTAGTCGTCCACCCGTTACATTATGTGGACTAAAAAGTTCGCAAACTTATATTTAGGTACTATGTTTTTGACAGAATTAACAACATTCTAAGTATCAATGGAATTGTACGAAAGTTTGCTTTTGCAAAGTACATTTTTGAAGTTCGACTTTTACTCGTTAACTAGTAATGTCTACTTACCGGTGATAGTTTTCCTTTTAAATTCATCGTATATAACTACTACCATGTTTTTTTTCACATGCCTAGTAGCCACCGTTTAGCTAGCAGGGGGGGGGGGGGGGGGGGACACTTGACCATAACAAAAATTATCACTTCAAAGCTTAACATCAGGCTAACCAATTCTTTAATCAAATAAATCTTGTAGAAATCTTATAATATTTTTAAAAGAGCTATCCAACGATACCCCACACGATTTTATTCTACCGTTTTGTCGGCGTCATTGATATTGTATACTCGTACCAAATTACAGCTTTCTAGTACTAACGGTTACTGAGAAAAACGGGGGTCGGACGGACGGACATGGCGAAACTATAAGGGTTCCTTGTTTACTACGGAACCCTAAAAAAGTCTAGATGGTATATTTGAAATTGAAAATACAGATTTTTAAAATCTTAGTACGTTGTTTTCAGTACAATATTATTGTTTTAAGTGATCATTAGTTTTAACAATATATCATTTTTAACGATCACCTTTATATGAACCCCATTGTCTTGTTTGTCTTGAATAAGTTTACTATTTTTTACAGACAAAAAAATAAACGGATATTATTTTATTATATTTATTTAGGTACCCAATAAGGTTAACCGGCTGTTATTCTCAAACCGACTCTTCCTGTCAACCGTCTGTCACCTGTCACCTCACCCGTTTTTAATGCGGAAACTGTCAAAAAGTGAAATATGATTTATTTGAGGTGAGGTGAAGAAGAGTCGCTTCGCTTAGTGAATCGCATGGCAGGAAAGAGGCGGGGAAATGCGTCTTTTCAAGACCTGTTGTGGGAAATGCTTCGCAAAAAAAAAGCAGAATTTGGTTGGTGGCTTCTCATATCTTCGTTTTCCAATATTGATAAAAACCAAAAATACAGTATTTATCTACTCAATGAGCTGTAGGTAAACAAAGATACCCCACTCGATGGGATTTGACTATTTGCATAGCTTTGGGCTGACAAGAGACTAAGGCTGCGTTTCCACTAGAGATGTGCGAGGATGTGTTTTCATATATAAATTTGACACCTCAATCGGCGCGTTGCGAGGTGTCAAATGTATGAAAACGCATCCTCGCACATCTCTGGTGGAAACGTCGCCTTATACTGTGTTTTGATTTCTTGTGTTTTCTTTGCTTTAGTACCTATTGTGTGTTCGAAGCTAACAAATACGTGTGTTATCTATCTAATAGTAAAAATCGTCATTGTACAAAATAAACATACCTATCTAGTTGCAAACAGAGCAGCGATTTGACCTTGAAACCGTCAAAACATTGAGATTCGTCAGTTCGGCGAACGGTCAAAGCCAAAGGCGGAAACCTCGTTGTGGACACGTTGCGGATTGCTATCAGAAGTTGCCAACCTTGTACAATAGTAGATTGTTTGACAAGGGTCTAAAGTAAGCCATATTACCACGAGATGGTTATTTTCCCGAACGTAGAGAGGGAAAATTGTTCGAGTGGTAATATGGCTTTTAGGCCCGAGTTATACACTCTACTTTTCACTTCGATTGCGAGAAAACACATAAACACAAATTATCCTCCTGTCTTAAATGAATAATTTAACTAAGGCCAGCACCATATGCCTCGCTATGCGTGTTTGCTTGGCGTATTCGCCTCCCTTTCTTTTGCTATATCATCATGCGTTTTTTTTTCTTTTAAGAGGAGTAATTGCTTTGACCATAGACACCGCTTAATCTTCAGAAAACTGAAAAACGTTTTTCCTGATTGGTCGATTTTAGTGCAGCTGTGTTCTGGTTGGTTGATATTTTTACCAAATATGTTTTAATCTGTCAAATTACTTTTCTGTGATTGGTGGATTTAATCGGTGAAGTATTTTGATTGGTCAAATTAAAATGTTTTGTAAATCATAAATATGTATACATATTTTCCCTAGGGCTTAAATGTACTACTTTAGCCCCGCTTCACAAGTCTAATTTGACACACTTTTCGACCATGAGTGAGCAGAAGTGAAAAATATGTTTTTCACTTCTCATGCTCGTAAAGTTCGACTTTAAGTCGTGCGTAGACGACATAAAATCGCTTTTTAATCTCTAGTGCATAAAGTAAAATCTTCGTCGAAGAACTCGAAGACCAAGGCAATCAGTCCAACAGTCACACGATCAACCCCGTGCGCCGCGCCCGCAGCCTGCCAGTGCAGTAAAAACTAGTGCCTACGCCAAATCTTGTGATTAGGTAGCGGACCCCAGGCATCCTTCAGGATGCAACTGTACTGGGATAACGCTAGGAGGATGATGAATATTTAAATAAATTGCAACAAAATCGATTTGAATAATCATTTAAGTACCATTCATTAATAATCGCAAAATAATATGACAGACGAACAAAATAATACAAATCTCCGATATTTATTGTAATCATATTTATCGTATTATAATAATAAACATGTTTACATATTTGCAACTTTGTATACAAGGACCCTGGAAGGTTAGCATTATGTTTTTGCTAATAGACATACATTTAATGTGTACTCAAAATTAATATGTTTTGTTTTACTTACATTTGCGTTTCGGTGCATAATTCACAGTTGTCAAACGATTATTAATGAATGGTACTTAAATGATTATTCAAACCGATTTTGTTGCAATTTCTTTAAATATTCCCATACCTAATATATGAGCGTGAAGACAATAAAACCAATCAAGTGTAGCTCTAGTATAAGTTTTTTCGAAACATTAACTAATTCGAAGGCGTTTGCGTTTTGTCTCAAAATGTATGAAAACGCTCTCACCGAGTTTGAAATTCGCGCGTTCATCGGTTAGCAACAAATGTTATACTCGCTGTTTTAGTTTCCACTAGTGACCACCAGAGGCGCTGTTCACGTTTTCATATCACTTTCATACATTTTGAGACAAAACGCAAACGCGTTCGAATTAGTTAATGTTTCGAAAAAACTTATACTAGAGCTACAGATGAGATGTATCTCGTCACTCGACATCTTCGATTATTTTCCTGTTCGTGTATTTTTTTTTTTCCCCTTTGTTGTACTTTATGTACAATAAAGCAATACATGCATACAATACATGCATATAATATAGGTTTTCTCCTTCAGTTGTCCAGTCAGTCAGTTGTTCAGTTGGTATCAATGATTTGTAATAAGTATATTTATGGTAACTATCTACTAACACTAATCATGTTAAGTGGCAACGATTACGTAAGGTACCTACCTACTGTAAACAATGGACTATAGAAACTATTTTATAATCAATAGAAATTTATTAAGACGATATTAAGGCGCTACGAGAAATTTAGAAACTTTGAAACGCTGTCCTGCCCAGACTAGCAAACAGTAGCGGCTGATTTTCAGATATATGATTCTTGACTATATGTTTGTGGTACTGACAATAGCCGAAACATGGATGCTTAAAATTTTCTGGATAGAAAAAAAAAACCAAAGTTAAATCTATATTTTCCTTTATTTACTCAGCCTACTAAAACAACGCACTATTAAAAGACACGAATAAGTTAATATTATTATGATGGTATTTTACCTCATCTAAACTCTGTCAAGAGGAAATTTAATAAACATGCACACAGTCAGATGCTTAACGAGATTTGTCTAAAAAAGCCATTCTCGGAGAGTGTTGCATCCCGTTTTGTCGTAAACATAAGGGCGTCTCTTTCAATCGATATATCGCCTTAATTGCCAAATTTCATAGTTCTAGGTCAACGGGTCCCTATAAATATTGATTGAGAGTGTCGAAATATTCGTTTTTTTGCGACATTAAACGGTCGTATTTTTACGTTAACTAAGAAGTTTGATTTTTTCACAGCTTCAAGGGACTGTATATTCGAGTATTTATATTTTTAATTTCAACTCGATATCTCCACTCCCTCCCGAGTTGAAGGGTCTTGACAGACAGACCGACGGACAACAAGGTTATCATATGGGTTCAGTTTTTGCCTTTTAAGGTACGGAACCTTTAAAATGGTTGAGTTACTAAAATATTACTATCTTTTTTTTATAAAAGCATCGTATCCTATAATAATCAGTTTATTGGAATAGTTAGGTAATTATTTAACACTTTAGTCATAATTTTAGTTCAAAACATTAACCAATTTGTATAGTCAGAGAGCTGCCTTCAAATACAAATAAGAATACGCTTAATTAAAATCATGTACTTAAACATCTGATGTTTACATGATGATAGGTACCAAGGTTGTACTTCCTGTTCCTTTTAGTTACTTACTTAAGAATTTCAAGCAACAATTACCTATAAGTAGGTACCACAAAAATATAAACAGAAACACCATAAAATGGCAATTAATGCACGCTACGCGCGCGCGGAAAATCGCAGTAGGTACGTACCACTTTCTGGCCAAGGGAAGACATGAAACTTTGTACCTACTTACGGCGGGCGGTAATAAACAGCAATCGACTAGAGAGCGAGATCTGAGACATTCTTTATACCGCCCTTGTTAAGTAACACATTGCTAACTTCCCTTAGACAATACACGATTGTTTTTCAATAATCAATTAATTTATGTCATTCATTTGAGTCAACTTACACGCGTGGATGAGCGCGCGCGAGTACATAGGTACCAAAAGGTACCTAATTCTAAATTGATTGTTTAGTTTTATCATTTTCGATTGTAGGTATATATTTAACCTACTCTACAACATTATAACTTAATATTTTCATTAATTTAATTATGTAAAACTGAAAATAATACTGTACAGTTTCATTGTTAAAAACTTATCTGTTATGGAGGAGCGGGGATTTCTGATACAGTTATTTTTATACTTACTAAGAGACACAAAGTACCTTTCTATATACTAGTGGCTCTGTGAGCTGTAGACCTCGTGAGTGCTTTTTTTTTCCAAAACTATGTTAGATATTGAACCTGTAGAGCAGGGGTCGGCAACCTTTTTGCACCCACGGGCCACATAGTAGCTAAAAAAATCTTCGCGGGCCGCAGATGATAATAATGATCACTGTCTGTTGATATCAACTCGAAATAAATTGGTACGTCGTACGCGACAGTAACGTAGTAAAAAATTCGCACCCCTTTTTACGTGAAAAACGAGAAAGACGAAAAAACCGTCTTTTCACAGATAAACCAGCTAGTTTCCTTACCAAACCCAGATAATTCGCATTTCAACCGCATCGTCATTTCGCGATATAGAAACTTTAAGGGGGGGGCGGGTCATAAAGTCATAACACACCTAGATGAAAACGCGAGCGCGAAATTTTTCGAATACTGATGCAAATGCGGCAAGTACTTCATACGCATCAAGTCATAACACATCTAGATGAAAATGCGACCGTAGCGAGCGCGAAATTTTTCGAACATTATGATGCAGGTGCGGAAACTACTTCATACGCATCAAGTTATGTAGATGTAAACGCGAGCGCGAAATTTTTCGAACACTGATTCAAACGCGGTAAATACTTCATACGCATCAAGTCATAACAAATCTCGTTGAAAACGCGAGCGTAGCGAGCGCGAAATTTTGCGAACATTATTATGCAGGTCTGGAAAATACTTCATACGCATCAAGTCATGTAGACGCAAACGCGAGCGCAGCGAGCGCGAAATTTTTCGAACATTATGATGCAGGTTCGGAAACTACTTCATACACATCAAGTTATGTAGATGTAAACGCGAGCGCGAAATTTTTCGAACACTGATTCAAACGCGGCAAATACTTCAAACGCATCAAATCATAACAAATCTTGTTGAAAACGCGAGCGTAGCGAGCGCGAAATTTTGCGAACATTAAGATGCAGGTCTGGAAAATACTTCATACGCATCAAGTCATGTAGACGCAAACGCGAGCGCAGCGAGCGCGAAATTTTTTGAACATTAAGATGCAGGTGTGGAAAATACTTCATACTGTCTAACGCAAACGCGGCGAGCGCGAAACTTTTGAAAAAAAAATTAGTTAGATTTAACTGTAAAATATACTTACAAACACATATCTCGTCCTGACCAACTGTGAAAATATTCATGGTTGGCGATACAGACGCTTTCACGTATGTTAAGAATTTCAAATTTTACCTTTACAAACAATAAAGCACGGAAGGGGCTCGCGGGCCGCCTGTTGCCGACCGCTGCTCTAGAGGAGGACAAACCATAGATTTTTTTTAGATTACTCGACAAAAATATTCGATGTAATCAAAGAACGTGCTCACAATACTTCACGAGAATCTGTTGTGAAATGCGACCCTTAGAGGTGAACATATCGAAATTCGGCCGCAGAAACACAAAATAATTGATAAAAAAATTGTTTTTTTAAATTTTGAAAAAGTGACTCGATAAAAAAATTCTATAGAATTACCGCACCTGCTCACAAAATTTCACGAAAATCGGCTGATAAATGCGACCTGTAGAGGAGAACAAACCAATGAATAAAATAAAAAAAAAAAAATTACAAAAATTTACTTGCCCAAAAAATTCTATGTAATCATAAAACCTGCTCACAAAACTTCACGAGAATCGGTTGAGAAATGCGACCTATAGAGGAAAAAACGGCCGCAGAAAAATACGAAATCATTGATACAAAGTTTGTTTTTCCGAATTTCAAAAAAGTGACTCGACAAAAAAATTCTATATAGTTACCAAACCTGCTCGCAAAATTTCACGAAAATCGGTTGATAAATGCGACCTGTAGAGGAGATCAGCCAACGACGTAACAAAAAAATTTTAAAAATATACAAAAATTTACTCTACAAATAAATTATATGTAGTCATGGAACCTGCTCACAAAATTTCACGAGAATCGGTTGAGAAATGCGACCTGTAGAGGAAAAAACGGCCGCAGAAACCCACGAAATCATTGATACAATGTTTGTTTTTTTGAATTTCCAAAAAGTGACTCGACAAAAAAATTCTATATAGTTACCGAACCTGCTCACAAAATTTCACGAAAATCGGTTGATAAATGCGACCTGTAGAGGAGGACATACAAAAATCCGGCCGGACATACGAAAGCATTTTTGTCGAAGCTAAAACAGAGACCTCGTTTTACTCGGTCAATAACTAAGAGATTCCAACCTTTTTTAACTAAATAAATATTTTAATTTTTTCATCCAATCCACTAAGATTTATGTGGTATACGAGTAGGTAATACGCTATTTGAATAAAAAGTTTTTATAATGCCAATCGAACCAGTTTTTAGAGACCATCAAATGTCTATATGGGACCAACAACATTTAGAGCACAATAAAGGGCTAAAATTAGGGACAAACCTAGCTCAACGCTAGCGGGTCTCAAAAAGGCTCCTACAAATTGGCCCTGGCAAATGACGTCACTTGCACTGCATTCGACCGTTGTATGGGAAAATTAGTATTTTTTTTTGTTTTAGTCGTAAAATAATGCGTTTAGGTACATAGTTGCTATACAATTTATTTTTTATTTTTACATAAGCATTCTATTGATACCTTTTATTTGAATTATGGACGATAAAATTTTTTACATAATTTTCTCAGTTTTTGAAGATTCATATCTTTTTATGATTTTGGTAAAATTTTATAATTTACTATTTATTGTGATATTTTGATGGCTAACTATCCAAAAAGTGACACTGTGTTATAAATTTTAATATGTGACAAATACCGTATTGTTTTGTAATTAAGAAATGTTATGTGATAGCCATTTGTTTATGTTAATGAAATAATTAATGTAATTAAATGTTAGTGTTTATGTAATGATTATCGTGTATAACCATTCTGTGAGTGATAGATTACATGTAAAATAGTTTGTGAATTACTCAATAAATTTTACAATTGATGTATAAAATACAATAATAATAAAATAACAATAAATTAACTTAAGAAAAACCTAATCGAAAAGTCCCCCTCGAGTTGTCCCTGGTGCAAAGGTGCCCATCACACTGGCCGCGTTGCCGCGTTGAATGGCGATCGACAACCTTTGCACCAAGTACGAAACGAACCCGCGCGGGCGTCAGACCCCCTCTCCCTAATGCGACGTCCCAGTTCCTTGACAAACGTCATCGCGTCCGAGCCCCAGCACCCAGTCGTTTCAAAAGCCAGGGGCACAAAATAAGAGTTTGTGAATAATATTATTAATCGGCAACGCCATGTATATTAAAATTGCGACCATCTGGAGACCGATTTTTGAGTGTCGAACGCTCGACATTTCACTCGAGCTGTCAAAAAACTAACACAGACACAGAACTCTGAACTCTGTTTTGACAGATGTAGAATGTAGAGTGAAAAGTCGAGCGTTCGACACTCAAAAATCGGCCCCCTGTTTCTGTTCATCTGTCACAAAGTTCACTGACAAAGAGAATAATAATCACTACCGTTTTATTCACTGACCATTCAGGTAGCCTCTGTGAATTATTTAGGTACGTTTAACGTATACCTATGTCAATATGTATAATCGGGTGTTTTTACCTTAACTACGTTTATTTCAAGTCCACCCTGCCAATGGAAATGGTTGGAAAACTTGGAAAATCGAAAACTTGTTATGCCAGATTTATAAAGGTAAAAACCATTTCTTTTTACATAATTAAGGACTTAATTATGCTTACATTTAAATTTTTACTATTTTGTTACAAGTTACAACTATTACCCATATAAATTGTACCTATGGGTAAATGTAGGCATAATTAAGTTCTTAATTATACCTATTAAGAAAAATGTTTTTTTTTTATACCCATAACAACCGAATTGAAAATATTAAAAAAACACATTAATTGACCGAGTAAAACGAGGTCTCTGTTTTAGCTTCGACAAAAATGCTTTCGTATGTCCGGTCGGATTTTTGTATGTCCTCCTCTGCAGGTCGCATTTATCAACCGATTTTCGTGAAATTTTGTGAGCAGGTTCGGTAACTATATAGAATTTTTTTGTCGAGTCACTTTTTAGAAATTCAAAAAAACAAACATTGTATCAATGATTTCGTGTTTTTCTGCGGCCGTTTTTTCCTCTACAGGTCGCATTTCTCAACCGATTCTCGTGAAATTTTGTGAGCAGGTTCCATGACTACATATAATTTATTTGTAGAGTAAATTTTTGTAAATTTAAAAAAAAATTTTTTTACGTCGTTGGCTGATCTCCTCTACAGGTCGCATTTATCAACCGATTTTCGTGAAATTTTGCGAGCAGGTTTGGTAACTATATAGAATTTTTTTGTCGAGTCACTTTTTTGAAATTCGAAAAAACAAACTTTGTATCAATGATTTCGTATTTTTCTGCGGCCGTTTTTTCCTCTATAGGTCGCGTTTCTCAACCAATTCTCTTGAAGTTTTGTGAGCAGGTTGTATGATTACATAGAATTTTTTGGGCAAGTAAATTTTTGTAAATTTATTTATTTTTTATTTTATTCATTGGTTTGTTCTCCTCTACAGGTCGCATTTATCAACCGATTTTCGTGAAATTTTGTGAGCAGGTGCGGTAATTCTATAGAATTTTTTTATCGAGTCAGTTTTTCAAAATTTAAAAAAACAATTTTTTTATCAATTATTTTGTGTTTCTGCGGCCGAATTTCGATATGTTCACCTCTAAGGGTCGCATTTCACAACAGATTCTCGTGAAGTATTGTGAGCACGTTCTTTGATTACATCGAATGATCTTTGATTAAACGAAAATTGGGTACATACAAAATGCCAACTTTATTTGGAACACAACTAACACTGTCAAAAGAAGTGAAATACCTAGGAATAATCCTAGACGACAAACTAATCTGGAACAAACACCTCGAAACAAAACTAGACAAAGCTACAGTCGCTTTCTGGCAATGCCGAAGGATGGCGGGGAAAAAGTGGGGTCTATCACCCCACATAATACTGTGGCTATAAAAGATGGTAATACTGCCCATGATAAGTTACGGAGCCATAGTATGGTGGCCCCGTACCCAGATCAACAGCGCAGTTGCCAAAATGCAGAAAATGCAAAGACTAGCATGTGTAGCAACGACAGGCTGCATGAGAACAACCCCAACAGCAGCTTTAGAGATGATGTTAGGACTCCTGCCGCTGCACATACACATACAAAAAGAAGCGGCTGCAACAGCAATACGCTTAAAACGCCTGAACCTATGGACTAAACATAACACACCGCACACAAAAATCTACGGAACCCTGACCTCAAATATTCCCATGATAGAGGCAGAAGTAGACAGAATACCGAAAACTATGGTCTTTCAGAAAGAATACTACATTGAGCTGACAGAGGACTCAAAAGAAGGACTAAATCAAACCGACTTAAGAATCTATACCGATGGGTCTAAAACCAATAAAGGAACAGGATGTGGTGTATTCTCAGAAGATTTGAATATACACATATCAAAACCGCTAGGTGAACACAATACGGTCTTCCAGGCTGAATGCATGGGGATCATTGAGGCATGCAATGCCGTAAAGAGGCGACAAATCAAAGACACAAACCTACGAATACTCTCTGACAGCAAATCAGTGCTTCAGGCTCTGAGCAGCGACAACTTCACGTCAGGCCTAATATACGAATGTCACCAAACACTCGCAGAGGTATGCGGAGACAAGAACAAGGTAACTTTACAATGGGTAAAGGGACACAGCGGCTCGAGAGGCAACGATGCAGCGGATGAACTAGCCAGGAAAGGCTCAGAAACACCGGCATACGGACCGGAGCCAATAGTGCCCCTGCCACAAAAATACATACAGAATGAACTAAATCGATACATAAAACACCTGCATCAAAGGCATTGGGAAGAACTAGATACATGCAGGCAGACAAAAGAAATAATATTAAAACAAAATCCCAAACTCACAACCACACTACTGAGAACACACAGAAACCAACTACGTAAAGTAGTAGGCATAATAACAGGACACAATACACTAAACAAACACCTCTACAACTTGGGAATCACTGACAGTCCCTTGTGCAGAGCATGCATGGAGGCAGAAGAGACTGCTAGACACATTCTACTAGACTGTAAGCAGGTAGAAGTATACAGGAAGAAACACCTAGGAAATCCGAACACACTGCAGGAAGTAGTAAACAATATAAAGACACTAATAGGTTTCATACAGGAACTAGGGTGGTTAGAGTAGCGCTACCCCTTTTTCACGCAAAATAGGCACGTTGGATGTCGACTTGCGGAAAATGCCCAGTATAACTAACTAACTAACTACATCGAATATTTTTGTCGAGTAATCTAAAAAAAAATCTATGGTTTGTCCTCCTCTACAGCAGCGGTCGGCAACAGGCGGCCCGCGAGCCCCTTCCGTGCGGCCCGCGAGCCTCCCTGGCTTTATTGTTTGTAAAGGTAAAATTTGAAATTCTTAACATACGTGAAAGCGTCTGTATCGCCAACCACGAATATTTTCACAGTTGGTCAGGACGAGATATGTGTTTGTAAGTATATTTTACAGTTCAATCTATCTAATTTTTTTTTTCAAAAATTTCGCGCTCGCCGCGTTTGCGTTAGACAGTATCAAGTATTCTCCACACCTGCATCTTAATGTTCAAAAAATTTCGCGCTCGCTGCGCTCGCGTTTGCGTCTACATGACTTGATTGATGCGTATGAAGTATTTTCCAGACCTGCATAATAATGTTCGCAAAATTTCGCGCTCGCTACGCTCGCGTTTTCGACGAGATTTGTTATGACTTGATGCGTATGAAGTATTTGCCGCGTTTGAATCAGTGTTCGAAAAATTTCGCGCTCGCGTTTACATCTACATAACTTGATGTGTATGAAGTAGTTTCCGCACCTGCATCATAATGTTCGAAAAATTTCGCGCTCGCTGCGCTCGCATTTTCATCTAGATGTGTTATGACTTGATGCGTATGAAGTATTTGCCGCATTTGCATCAGTGTTCGAAAAATTTCGCGCTCGCGTTTTCATCTAGGTGTGTTATGACTTTATGACCCGTCCCCCCCTTAAAGTTTCTATATCTGCTATTCTATATCGCGATATATAATCGCGAAATTACGATGCGGTTGAAATGCGAATTATCTGGGTTTGGTAAGGAAACTAGCTGGTTTATCTGTGAAAAGTCGGTTTTTTCGTCTTTCTCGTTTTTCACGTAAAAAGGGGTGCGAATTTTTACTACGTAACTGTCGCGTACGACGTACCAATTTGTTTCGAGTTGATATCAACAGACAGTGATCATTATTATCATCTGCGGCCCGCGAAGATTTTTTTAGCTACTATGTGGCCCGTGGGTGCAAAAAGGTTGCCGACCCCTGCTCTACAGGTTCGATATCTAACATAGTTTTGGAAATAAAAAAAAACACTCACGAGGTCTACAGCTCACAGAGCCACTAGTAGTAGTTACATTACTTACCAAGGGCGATAAAACAAAGAATGTCTCAGATCGCAGGTATTTTACGCCCGAGCCGAAGGCAAGGGCGATAAATATGCGATCTGAGGCTTTCTTTATTATCGCCCGTGGTAAGTACAAAATTTTATGTCACCCCCTGGCCAGGAAGTGGGTTTTTTCGCGCGCGGAGCGTGCGATAATGGCCACTTTATGGCTAGGTGTGACAAAAAATTAATTCTTGATGTTAATTGGACAGTAGGCATTATTATATGCTAGGTACGCTAAATGTTCTCGGAATAGCAAAGAATTTTCTAGTATAAAAATATCATAGTTACGAAGGTAAAACAATAGTTTATGCCGCCAATAGTTACTTATTATAGTGAAAAAGAAACGTATTTGTATTTGTAATAAAATCTCGATAAACGACTTACCAAAGCAACTAACTTTTTAAACCCGGCTGATTCTTTCCACACTCGATCCAACAATTTCACATCAGGAATTTTCTTCTCTGGCAGGAAAGATTTAATTATACAATCCTCGTCTTTCCCCAGAGATGCACTCACAGAGAATTTCCTTTGCCATTTTATTTTTTTTAATTCGCTAGCTACAAGTTTGCGCGCGAGACCGTTCATTGTGCCGTTTGCGCGCGTTTTCCGATGCGGTTTGCGTTCAACTGATTTGCGTAGCGTGTTACGAAATGATTCTATGTAACTTTCGTCTCGTCATCTATTGTAAGTAAAGTGATAATTATGAGTAGTGCAATCACTCATTTATAAATGTATAACTGTGCTTAAACTTAAGGCGCAGGGTAGGGCAAGGCCTTCTCCATACAAACTTTGTGCACGTTTTATTCGTCGGTTTTGGCACTCCCGAGTCCGCGTATACTCTTTTATTTTTTGCTTGTAAATATTGGATTAACGAAGAACCTCAAGAAAAAAAAACATAATTTTGCCCACCCCTTTTCATATCCATTGTTATGGAACTTTATTGTTTAGTGTCAAATGTCAAAGTTACCTCTACGGCTGTAAGATGGGTATAGGTACTGAAGCTAATTGAGAGAGCACGATAAATACGAACTTTTCCGATAAAGTACGAAGGAAAATAATTTTGCAGTACATCTGTACCTACCTAGATTGTATGTTGTCGTCCCGGTACCGCCGTATACCGGGTACAGTCAGTCCAACCAGGTCGGGCCTA
The DNA here is from genome assembly GCA_951800055.1 of Cenopis cana. Lineage (NCBI taxonomy): Eukaryota > Metazoa > Arthropoda > Insecta > Lepidoptera > Tortricidae > Cenopis > Cenopis cana. The sequence goes on along the minus strand of OX637486.1, from coordinate 2,161,224 downwards.
GCCGATTCTCTTGCTGGATTCTTCTCAGCTAGGCTGTTTAGTGAACCAGAGACAAAACTCCCAGTAGCTCGATTCTACTGACACCCTTGAATCGGTTGAAACCGTTCAACGAATCTCACTGGAGCACAAACTCGAGTATTCCAGTGTTTAAACCGCCTGCGTGGTCGTGGCGGCGGTTTTCCCAGGCCACTCTCCAATCGCGGACTCGTACCGCTTTCTTGGGCCCGGCCTATAAAGCCTCTGACTGTGGCTGGAAGCGCTAATAAAAAAGTATAGGTAAAAGTCGCTCTGGGGCGTGTTTTAATAAACAATATTGTACGGATTAAGTACAAGTATCTGAAATAAATGATTTTATGTCACACCTGGCCATAAAGTGGCCATTATCGCACGCTCCACGCGCGAAAAAACCCACTTCCTGGCCAGAGGGTGACATAAAATTTTGTACTTACCACGGGCGATAATAAAGAAAGCCTCAGATCGCATATTTATCGCCCTTGCCTTCGGCTCGGGCGTAAAATACCTGCGATCTGAGACATTCTTTGTTTTATCGCCCTTGGTAAGTAATGTACTATGAATTTGAATTAAAATTTTATGCCAAATCTACGGGGAAAATACACAACGTTTAAGTTTTTCACCTATACTTTTTTTCACTTTTTGATTTTTACTATGATCACTTCACCAATATGTGGAAGATGGCGTCCACTTCTCCCGCCATTTTTGAGACAATTTTAGTTCAATAATTTGTTTGCATATTGTAAGGTTTATTTTCTATTGCGAAGCATGTTCTCTCTGTGAGATATGTTCAGGGAAACATCTTAAGAGGAGGGGTAGGGCAAGCTCTCTCCATACAAACTTTGTGCAGGATTTACTTCTTTGTGTTTGCATTAAAGTTATGATTTTTGGTCAGTATGCTTATTTTTCTGATAGCTATTTCGTGATGTAATTTTTGTTTTATTTTTCAATTTTGATTTTTTTTGAAATATTTGAAAATTTTCACATCACGATCTTCGCATATCTAATATTTACAACCAAAAAAAATATTATATTTGTTAGTGCCAAAACCGACGAATAAAACGTGCACAAAGTTTGTATGGGGAAGGCCTTGCCCTACCCTGCGCCTTAATGTATTGTTTACGTAAATGCCACCTATCCACGACGACGCGCCCCTCCACAGCGAATATCGTACTAATCTGTGCGCAGTTGTACGGCTTGGGCTGTGGAGGGGCGCGCCTTCGTGGATGGCGCGCACTATGTTTCTGTTTTATCTACGAATAAATAAATATAATAGGTAACCACTCTCCTTCCATATTTTTATCATCCATACTAATATTATAAATGCAGTCCACCCGAAAATATTTGTTCTTGGATCTTGGATGTTTTCTATGTATTTAAGTATCTATTTATCTATATAAGTATGTATATCGTCACTTAGTACCCATAGTACAAGCTTTGCTTAGTTTGGGACTAGGTTGATTTGTGTAAGATTGTCCACAAATATTTATTTATTTATTCACGCTTAAACCGCTGGACCGATTTACATGAAATTTGGTATGAATGGCGATAGAGTCCTGGGTAAGGACGTAGGATACTTTTTATCCCGGAAATCATCCCTTAAGGGGGTGGAAGTTTGAATTAAAGAGCGATGAGTAGGTAAGCGCCTGATATATGTAAATAGCAATTACTTAAATTCTATCGCGATGAACGAGTTCCACGCGGACGAAGTCGCCGGCAATAACTAGTAATAAATAAATAACAGTTCGGCTTAGTTATGGCCTTCTTGGTGTGGATTAATAAAAAAAATGCTGTAACATTTTAAAAATATTTAATACAGACCTAATGTAACTATTGATAGGTTTTAAACATTTTTTTTTAATATTGGTGAACAGGTTAGACTAGTCCAATTAATTGTTATTATGACTAATTAATAATCGGGGCTATTTCATAGACTCGTAAAAAACTAGAAAAATACAAAAATCATACAAACTAAGTGCGAGTTTACACTATATTACACGTAAATGGTAAAAAATTACAATAAAAAAATTGCAAAAGCCACATTTTGATCTAGAAAGAACTTGATAAAATTGCATTTGTGCGCAATTGGGGTGTTGGCAATAATAAAAATAAATTAGAGTTACATTATCAATAAAAAAACTCAAGAAAATGCTCGGAAAATAGCACGTTCCTGAGTATCTTGACTATGGAAAAGACGTGACGTTTCTTGTAGCACTTTCTCTATAATATTCATATTGGATTTTGGTCGTCGCCGCGTTGGTGAGCACACGTGCCCGGAGCGACGAGCAGAATCCACTACCGTACAAAACCAGTTGCCTACTGTCATGGCGCCGCCGTTACCGAACAACGTCACTGAACAAGTATTGATTGGCGAAATCATCATAAATTTGATGGAAAGCCATTTTTAAAGAACAAGAAGATTCATATTCATACTCACAAAGCATTTTTGACGTTTCATAAGAGTTATTGCTTTGATTATCAGTCAAAATAGTCGTACAATATTGTAAATTCTCATTTCCATGTAAATAAGTTCATAACAACATTAAAAACTGTAGTACAATATGATGTAATAACCGCTTAAAAAATACATACCTAATTTAAAATGATTGGACCCTTGACTTCAGCTTATTAACTACAATAACATAGTATAAAAAACTTCTTATCAATACTTTTTTGAAATACAAGATGTCAAAACTTTTTAAAAACAAATAATTATCGATAATTTTGGCGCAATCGGTTATCTTATAAATTTAAACGAACAAAAAGTTTGCTTAACCTTAACCCGTCCTTTCCCACCGAAAAAAAAACAAAACAAAACATTATTTTGTTATCCGGCCGGGGATCCCAGTCACCGATAGCGGTCGGCTTTTAAAAATATAGGCAGTATTTTTGTTTATTTTGATTTACATTTGATAATTATCCCCCGCCAGCGATGAGCGAGAAGCGATTAGAGCTAGAAACTAGAAACGAGATGGCAAGCAGCGAGAAGCGAGTGGTAGTAACGATAGTTTTGTCGCTCAGCTATAAGCGAGTTCGAATACGACGGGCGATTACTCGAAAAATGACCGCTGTTTAGTCTCTGATCACTAAGCGAGCATCGCTGAGCGAGTACCGCTGAGCGTTGCTCGCTTTGATCGCTGCGATCAACTAGTGAAGAGTCCTCGCCGGCAGTGTGAACAGCCAGCGATCATAAATATCTCTGTCACTTTTACCGCCACGGAGTCTACATCTTTTGTTCGTTTTCTTGAGCGAGAAAATCGCCGATAGCTAATCGCTTCCTCGCCCTCGGTGGGACCAGTGCCAGAATGTTCTAGTGTGAACGAGACAAATTATCATAAAGCAGTCAGTTTGGTTTGCGAATACAATATTTGAGAACAAAAACAGTCGAGTAAAAATAATAATTACGTTCATGTAGTGTTTTTGTTCCTGTATTTACATTTTTATTTAATAATCAATTATAAACTAGTCTTGTTATAAAACCTATGTGATGATTAGTAAAAAATGCTTAGAAGGATTCTTTTTTTCATAAATATTTCCAAATACTCGAGTAAATACATTGATCAGTCTTAAAATACTAATTTTCTTAAAATTAAACTTTCCCCGATACCAGCTATCACTAATAAATTGCAGAAACTTTAACAATATACAATATTAACATATAACATTTTAATATAATTTAGAAACGATATAAAATTCAATATGAAAAGTAATCTACACATTTTTTGACTTATTTCGATTAATAATTCAGCCAATAGTGTCAGTGCAAAAACGTAGTGAAATAAATAAAAAATACAAGTAACACTTTTATTTTGTCACTAACGTAATGAATGAAACACACTGAGGGACTCTCTCTCTCTCTCCCTCTTTCAGCATATTTGCGTCCACTGCTGGACGTATGCCACTGAGGGACTAAAGGGTGATTATACGAGCGTTTCAACCGCTCTCATTAACTTGACCCCACTATTGCCCGAGTTTCTATAGATTTTGCGATAAGACCGCCTGTTGTTTGCCTCTACTCATTGTCATTATGTACTGTTATGTGTTACTTTTGTTGAGGTTATGCAATAAAGAGTATTTGTTGTTGTTTGTTGTATTTTGGTGTCGTTTTTAGTTATATAGTAGGGTTCCCGAACTATTAACGACGAAATGACGACCGCTTTAGCTTAGTTGGTAGTGAACCTGCCTACGAAGCTGGAGGTCCCGGGTTCGAATCCCGGCCGGGGCATTTATTTGTGTGATGAGCACGAATATTTGTTCTTGGGTCTTGGATGTCTTCTATGTATTTAAGTATTTATTTATCTATATAAGTATGTATATCGTCGCTTAGTATCCATAGTACAAGCTTTGCTTAGTTTGGGACTAGGTTGATTTGTGTAAGATTGTCCACAAATATTTATTTATTTATTTATTTATTTATTAACATATAACTTAAAACGTCATCAAACTGAACAGAAAATTCAACAAACATGGGGTCACGGTTGAAACGCTCGTATAATGACCGTAAATTACGAATTCTATGTATCAGTGGGGCTAGCATAACATGCATCTCGTCTCTACTCGCGCGCGAGATAGGCTACCTGTCACTGTCTGATTAATGCTGTCAAAAAGTGACAGGTAGCTTATCTCGCGCGCGAGTAGATACGGAATGCATGTTGTGCTAGAGGGGCTGGTCGACTTTAACATCTTTTTCTATTTCTTTTTTACATGCACTAACGTCACTCCCAAGAACAAAATAACAATACAAGCATGTATAGTTCGGACAAAACTCTAAGGCTTCTGTCAAACGAACGCAAGCAAAACTAGACTTTGAGCTCTGACTGTAAGGTAGATTTTTGCTTCGGTTAATTTGACAGCACTTGGCCTTAGTTTTGTACGAACTATAACTGATTTTCAGTTGCCAAATCCAATGCGTTTTACAATGCTGACACGGTTGGCAGAGAAGTTTCATTTGTAACGTATAACAGTACAATATGTATAAAATTGTTTACAAAATTATTTTTCGTTTAGATTGTATAAAAGTTCATTTAAACATGTATTCATTCAATAGAGAATGGTAACACGAATGAAGAGAAAAACTGCTTTTTCACGCCATAATCGACTCTCCCTAACCTCATTGTCATCTGTCAAATCCTATACTTATCCTATGCCAGTAAAGCCTGCTTCACACCATACGCGAGATAGTTTAACTCCCCTCCCCGTTAACGTGCAACGTATCGTAAGGTGTAAAACCCGCTTAAACACAGTCGCCATCTATGCCGAGCTTTCAGTTTTTCTCCTCATTGCGACGTTCTCATATCTCGACACATACTTACAAACTCGATCGACAGAGATGAAGATATTTAGGTCGCCGTCAAATAAATACATCTGAATTCTTTAGGGTGCTCGAAAATATCTGAAAATGCACTCTAACGGCTTGAAAATAGAGTCGTTTTCAGATATTTGTAAGCATCTCGTTGGCTCCGATATATTCGATGGCGACTCTACGAACTTCCCTATTCGACGTAAGCCGTGTTCCGAATCACGCTAAAAATGCTCGCAGCGCTTACAGAGCTGACGGCCGGTCCAAATCAAATAGCGCGCTCAAGGCCGCGTGAGTAGTGTTTTGTTTCGGACCGGTATTCGCTTGAGCGCGCTCACGATCGGACCGATTCACGCTCATAGCCCGTGTTTACTGTCATGTTCATATATCAAACGTCAACTTGACGTTTGGCTCACGGTGCTTACGCCTGGGAGTGTGAGCACCGTGAGCGCCGTCCATGACATCATCAGTGACGTCACGACATCTCATGTAAGCGCTATGAGCGTGAATCGGTCCGATCGTAAGCGCGCTTTGAGCGCTGTGAGCGTGATTCGGAACATGCCTGTAGCTTAACAATACTTAGCCTTCAAGTCTTTCCTCAAAATCTTGCCAGCCGGGTTTTTCGGTATGGCCTCAACGCTCTGAACCTCTTTAATATGTTTGAAAGCTGCTAGCTTACCATTAACAAACTCTTTCAGTTCCTCAGGGGCTATAGTTTGGTTCGGTTGAGGCACTATGAAGGCTTTAGGCACTTCGCCTGTGACAGGGTCAGGTATGCCTATGACAGCGCAGTCAGCTATTTTAGGGTGGGTACGGATGATCGCTTCTAGTTCTGCTGGGGCTACTTGGAAACCTTTCACCTGGAAAGAGATTGATTATGTAGGACCGATTATTGTAAAATGATTATGTTCTATACTGTGTTCCTTTGCTGAGGTGGTGCAATAATTGACCGAGTAAAACGAGGTCTCTGTTTTAGCTTCGACAAAAATGCTTTCGTATGTCCGGCCGGATTTTTGTATGTCCTCCTCTACAGGTCGCATTTATCAACCGATTTTCGTGAAATTTTGTGAGCAGGTTCGGTAACTATATAGAATTTTTTTGTCGAGTCACTTTTTGGAAATTCAAAAAAACAAACATTGTATCAATGTTTTCGTGTTTTTCTGCGGCCGTTTTTTCCTCTACAGGTCGCATTTCTCAGCCGATTCTCGTGAAATTTTGTGAGCAGGTTCCATGACTACATATAATTTATTTGTAGAGTAAATTTTTGTAAATTTAAAAAAAATTTTTTTTACGTCGTTGGCTGATCTCCTCTACAGGTCGCATTTATCAACCGATTTTCGTGAAATTTTGCGAGCAGGTTTGGTAACTATATAGAATTTTTTTGTCGAGTCACTTTTTTGAAATTCGAAAAAACAAACTTTGTATCAATGATTTCGTATTTTTCTGCGGCCGTTTTTTCCTCTATAGGTCGCATTTCTCAACCGATTCTCGTGAAATTTTGTGAGCAGGTTTTATGATTACATAGAATTTTTTGGGCAAGTAAATTTTTGTAAATTTAATTTATTTTTATTTTATTCATTGGTTTGTTCTCCTCTACAGGTCGCATTTATCAACCGATTTTCGTGAAATTTTGTGAGCAGGTGCGGTAATTCTATAGAATTTTTTTATCGAGTCACTTTTTCAAAATTTAAAAAAACAATTTTTTTATCAATTATTTTGTGTTTCTGGGGCCGAATTTCGATATGTTCACCTATAAGGGTCGCATTTCACAACAGATTCTCGTGAAGTATTGTGAGCACGTTCTTTGATTACATCGAATATTTTTGTCTAGTAATCTAAAAAAAAATCTATGGTTTGTCCTCCTCTACAGCAGCGGTCGGCAACAGGCGGCCCGCGAGCCCCTTCCGTGCGGCCCGTGAGCCTCCCTGGCTTTATTGTTTGTAAAGGTAAAATTTGAAATTCTTAACATACGTGAAAGCGTCTGTATCGCCAACCACGAATATTTTCACAGTTGGTCTGGACGAGATATGTGTTTGTAAGTATATTTTACAGTTAAATCTATCTAAATTTTTTTTTCAAAAATTTCGCGCTCGCCGCGTTTGCGTTAGACAGTATGAAGTATTTTCCACACCTGCATCTTATTGTTCAAAAAATTTCGCGCTCGCTGCGCTCGCGTTTGCGTCTACATGACTTGATTGATGCGTATGAAGTATTTTCCAGACCTGCATAATAATGTTCGCAAAATTTCGCGCTCGCTACGCTCGCGTTTTCAACGAGATTTGTTATGACTTGATGTTTATGAAGTATTTGCCGCGTTTGAATCAGTGTTCGAAAAATTTCGCGCTCGCGTTTACATCTACATAACTTGATGTGTATGAAGTAGTTTCCGCACCTGCATCATAATGTTCGAAAAATCTCGCGTTTGCTGCGCTCGCGTTTGCGTCTACATGACTTGATGCGTATGAAGTATTTTCCAGACCTGCATAATAATGTTCGCAAAATTTCGCTTTCGCTACGCTCGCGTTTTCAACGAGATTTGTTATGACTTGATGCGTATGAAGTATTTGCCGCGTTTGAATCAGTGTTCGAAAAATTTCGCGCTCGCGTTTACATCTACATAACTTGATGCGTATGAAGTAGTTTCCGCACCTGCACCAAATGTTCGAAAAATTTCGCGCTCGCTGCGCTCGCATTTTCATCTAGATGTGTTATGACTTGATGCGTATGAAGTATTTGCCGCATTTGCATCAGTGTTCGAAAAATTTCGCGCTCGCGTTTTCATCTAGGTGTGTTATGTGCATGACTTTATGACCCGTCCCCCCCTTAAAGTTTCTATATCTGCTATTCTATATCGCGATATATAATTGCGAAATTACGATGCGGTTGAAATGCGAATTATCTGGGTTTGGTAAGGAAACTAGCTGGTTTATCTGTGAAAAGTCGGTTTTTTCGTCTTTCTCGTTTTTCACGTAAAAAGGGGTGCGAATTTTTACTACGTTACTGTCGCGTACGACGTACCAATTTGTTTTGAGTTGATATCAACAGACAGTGATCATTAGTATCATCTGCGGCCCGCGAAGATTTTTTTAGCTACTATGTGGCCCGTGGGTGCAAAAAGGTTGCCGACCCCTGCTCTACAGGTTCGATATCTAACATAGTTTTGGAAATAAAAAAAACACTCACGAGGTCTACAGCTCACAGAGCCACTAGTAGTATATTTTGTGGTACGGCTACGGGAGCAAAATTATATATTTACGGCGAGAGGGATTCTAAAGTAGAATCTAGAGTGTAGTGAGGGATTTAAGTGTTTACGGCTAAGACGGAAATAATAATTCCTACCGTGTGACACATATTATTACTTTTCACACCGCCTATAGTACGAGGCCCGCTTCTAAAAACGTGAAATGTTTTACAAATCATTTTGCTATATAACACTAACATATTTAATACTCTTTTTTACATCGCGTTAGACCCGTTAAAACAAATCTTTTAAGTACATAATTTTGCTACCAAGTGGCACATATTGGTTTTCACACCTTCTATGAGGAAGAGTGATGAGGAATGATGGCAGAAAAGTACGACTTTGATCCCTGATTCGAGTGCAACAATGACTCTTTTCTAAATAGCAATTGTGAAAAGAGTATTTACATAGTATTGTCAAGGTCGTGAAGTTGGAGTCTCGACACAATGTGAATTTTAATTCCTTCGTTGTGAGAATTCCAACAGAACATCTATCGACCTTCAGCAAGGAAGAATTTTGGCCGAAGGGAGTGAAGTACCGGCGTTTTCGCGGTCGATTACCTGACAGTGACACCTCGAAGTTGCGTAACACATCGAAGTAAAGTTGTAATGTGTTTATTTGTGCTAGTTTTTTTAAGTATTTTTTATAAATATGTATGTTAGTCTGTAAGGTATATGTAAATATGGGTTTTGTTGCCTGATTCAAATAAATAAATAAATTGTATGAAATCTTAAATCCTTACCTTGATGAGTTCCTTCATTCTATCCGTGACATACAAGTATTTCTTGTCGTCATACTTCCCGATATCGCCAGTCTTGTACCAACCGTCCGTGAACACCTCCTTCGTTGCTTCGTCGTCTTTGTAATAGCCTTGCATCACGTTGGGACCGCGGTACCAGATTTCACCTTCCTGTTACGACATACAAAAATACTTTAGGTACAGTTCCCGGCAAACTTCTTGAACCCATCGAAACCTTCCCTCTCTGTCGCACTTATGAGCAAACTTGCATGTGCGACAGAGAGGGAAGGTTTCGATGGGTTCAATATGTTTGCCGGGAACTGTATCAAAAAATCTTCGAGGCCAAATTTGGTAAAAAAAGCCGGCCAAGTACGAGTCTGACTTCGCACATTTAGGGTCCTGAACCAACCTTAATAATGGGATTTATCAATATATTCGTATTTGTTGGTAAAATATACACTATCACCAATTTTCAAGTTCATAGGACAAAGGGAAGTTGAAAAATTCTTCGTAACAAATTTTGTGACAGACGACGAACGGACGCCCGGACGACAACAATAGGGTTCCGTTTGGACCCTTCGGGTATGGAACCCTAAAAAAGCTGAATTTAGAACGTTTTTTAAACAAAAAATACAGTATTTCTAAATAACGATACCCCACTCGAAGGGGTAGGTCAAAAAAACTGGGCTTTGTTCAATAAGGGGGTAGTCTACAATTCGACAAAATTGTACAATGTTCCACAGAAAAAGTTAACAATGAATGTCAACACACGTGTCCTCTATGTGTCTATGACATTACCTTGCCAGCGGGAAGTGCCTCTTGTGTCTGTATGTCCGCGATCTTGACCTGCGAGCTCGGGAGCACGTGCCCGACTGACGCGTGGTTCATGACTCAAGGCCTCTGTTTATATGACATTACCTTGCCAGCGGGAAGTGCCTCTTGTGTCTGTATGTCCACGACCTTGACCTGCGAGCTCGGGAGCACGTGCCCGACTGACGCGTGGTTCATGACACAAGGCCTCTGTTTATATGACATTACCTTGCCAGCGGGAAGTGCCTCTTGTGTCTGTATGTCCGCGATCTTGACCTGCGAGCTCGGGAGCACGTGCCCGACTAACGCGTGGTTCATGACTCAAGGCCTCTGTTTATATGACATTACCTTGCCAGCGGGAAGTGCCTCTTGTGTCTGTATGTCCGCGATCTTGACCTGCGAGCTCGGGAGCACGTGCCCGACTAACGCGTGGTTCATGACTCAAGGCCTCTGTTTATATGACATTACCTTGCCAGCGGGAAGTGCCTCTTGTGTCTGTATGTCCGCGATCTTGACCTGCGAGCTCGGGAGCACGTGCCCGACTAACGCGTGGTTCATGACTCAAGGCCTCTGTTTATATGACATTACCTTGCCAGCGGGAAGTGCCTCTTGTGTCTGTATGTCCGCGATCTTGACCTGCGAGCTCGGGAGCACGTGCCCGACTAACGCGTGGTTCATGACTCAAGGCCTCTGTTTATATGACATTACCTTGCCAGCGGGAAGTGCCTCTTGTGTCTGTATGTCCGCGATCTTGACCTGCGAGCTCGGGAGCACGTGCCCGACTGACGCGTGGTTCATGACACAAGGTCTCTGTTTATATGACATTACCTTGCCAGCGGGAAGTGCCTCTTGTGTCTGTATGTCCGCGATCTTGACCTGCGAGCTCGGGAGCACGTGCCCGACTGACGCGTGGTTCATGACACAAGGCCTCTGTTTATATGACATTACCTTGCCAGCGGGAAGTGCCTCTTGTGTCTGTATGTCCGCGATCTTGACCTGCGAGCTCGGGAACACGTGCCCGACTGACGCGTGATTAGAATCGTCGTTGAACCCGATCGTGATGCCTCCGTTCGTCTCCGTGAGACCGTAGCCTTGACGGAAGTTTATTTTTGGCTGGAAAATATACAAATCAGGTCAGTTGGTAGATACTAACAAGGTACTTGGAATATTTCTTAGCCACGTATAGTGCGTGTCATCCATGATGACTCTCGAGTTTCTTGCTGGAATCTTCTCAGCTATTCTAGGTTTAGTGAACCAGCGACAAAACTCCCAGTAGATCGATTCCACTGACACTTCAGATTCGGTTGAAACCGCTCAACCAAGCTCACTGGACGCAAACTCTTAGTATTCCATTGTTTAAACCGCCTGCGTGGTCGTGTCGGAGGTTTTGCATGGATTTTCCCTAAGCCACTCTCCAACCGCGCACTCCAATCGCTTTAATGGGCCCGGCTTATAAAGCCACAGTCAGGTTTAATAGTACATTACTTACCAAGGGCGATAAAACAAAGAATGTCTCAGATCGCAGGTATTTTACGCCCGAGCCGAAGGCAAGGGCGATAAATATGCGATCTGAGGCTTTCTTTATTATCGCCCGTGGTAAGTACAAAATTGTATGTCACCCCCTGGCCAGGAAGTGGGTTTTTTCGCGCGCGGAGCGTGCGATAATGGCCACTTTATGGCCAGGTGTGACATAATACTACATTACTTACCAAGGGCGATAAAACAAAGAATGTCTTAGATCGCAGGTATTTTACGCCCGAGCCGAAGGCAAGGGCGATAAACATGCGATCTGAGGCTTTCTTTATTATCACCCGTGGCAAGTACAAAATATTATGTCACCCCCTGGCCAGGAAGTGGGTTTTTTCGCGCGCGGAGCGTGCGATAATGGCCACTTTATGGCCAGGTGTGACATAAAAATATTTACGGTGCGGTTTTAATGTATGAAATACGATTTCAACGTAAATTTGGTTTTTACGCCCATAACAACCTATAACAAACTTTGACAGCTGGACTGAGAGTGCAGTGGCACCAACTGGTGAGCGCAAAAACGGTAGCCCTCATTATGTTAATTATGTTCTGTAACTTACGTTCTTCTTAATAACAGCGGCCGCGTCAGCCTCTGACACGGGCGCGGCGCCGCTGATGATGCCGTACACGCTCTCTAGGTGCGCAGGCGCCACTGCCGGGTGCTTGCCTAGGAACACCACTGTAACAATAACGAGACATTGTAAAGTGCAAACTGAGATATTATCGCTATAATTTACGGATTTCTACGGATATGACAGTGTGCACAAAAATGTTATGGCCCTGATTTGAACTTTTTAGCGAAAAAACTAATCGTTATCAGTAGTATCAGTACCCTTACCATGAGTTTGCAATGTTTGCATTACCATACTCGCTAGCGACTGCGTAAGCGATTTAGTATGACGATACTTAGTTGTATTGCGTAACTGCCAGAGGCGCTGTACTTTTGTCCATACTAAATCGTTCACGCAGTCGCAAGCTAGCTAGTACGGTAATGAAAACATTGCAAACTTATGGTAAGGGTACAGTTCACAATTTCCTATGGTAAAACCGAGTCTTTTTGTCATCTTTACATTACATACTTATAAAAAAATTCAACATATATTGTATGTTGACTTTTTCGGTGACAATGAAATAATATAATTATATAATTTTGTACTTATTGAATGTTATAGGGTTAAATTGATTATTGGCTTGTTATTAATATTATAAATTGACGATTTAATGTAATGTTATAATGACTATAATGATGTATTTGACCAAATTAAAGTATTATTGATTAACTACGCAGTAAATAACATTTGTACGCCAATAGGCAAAACACGGAGTTCTGTATCACATTTTAATTAATACCTTTATAATATTACCACCTATGTTTCACAAATAATGATTTATATTTCTATGTTTTCAAGTATTTCAGTAAGTTTTGTTTTGTTGTTTAAGGCAAGGCCAGTTCATGATATCGACGAAATGATTGAAGTTTGAGCTTCCAATGTGAAAAAATAAGGTAGAATTACACTACAAAAAATTACTGTAAACCGAAAAAGAAACAAAGTAACACAATAACCGAACAAAATATTAAAAAATGCTTCGATAAATCTGTAAAAAAAATCTAAATATCACAGTAAATAAAAATAAACTTATTGATGCTGATTATTTCGTAATTGTCAACGACTGTGATATGTTTTTTTTTTACAAAAAGAATAGGTTTTTTATTGTTCTAACACAATAACCGGATAGATTTTTGATAAGTGATCCAGCATTCCAAAAATCAATCAAAATGTACTATTTACGAAAACTACGCGTGGAGTTCCATTGAAAGCGGGATGGGTAATTGTAAACTCACGCGTGTTAGAGCGGGACATTTGCAATGGGACTGCCTAGCCTTAATGCCGTATTCTGCGCTAAAACTCTAACATACCCATAGGTGGCACCAAGAACAACACATTAGCCTTGTACTTGACGAGGCTTTGCAGGAACAGCTCCGGCTTGAAGTACGGCAAGGTGACCAGCTTCACGCCTTGGTACATCTGGTTCACCATCAGCGCGTTGAAGCCGAAGATGTGGAAGAAGGGGAGGATTGCCGGCAGCACGGCTTGGTGGGTGTCTACAAATGTATAGTAAAGTAAGCATCAAAAGTAAATACACATATGAATAGTTCAAGTCTTTCATCATCATCATCATCCTCAGCCTGTAGTCGTCCACTGCTGGACATAGGCCTTCCCCAATTCGCGCCACCACACCCGGTCCTCAGCTCTCCGCATCCAACCGCTTCCCGCCACTCTCTTCAGGTCGTCGGCCCACCTGGTCGTCCCACAGGCCGAGTCGTTCGCGTTCAAGTCTTTATTGTAATGGAATAAGACCTTCCTCTTCATTTACGTATTTACTTTTGATGCTGACTGGTAGTTCTTCACGACCGCTTTAGCTTAGTTGGTAGTGACCCTGCCTACGAAGCTGTAGGTCCCGGGTTCGAATCCCGGCCAGGGCATTTATTTGTGTGATGAGCACGAATAATGTTCTTGGGTCTTGGATGTTTTCTATGTATTTAAGTGTCTATTTATCTATATAAGTATGTATATCGTCACGTAGTACCCATAGTACAAGCTTTGCTTAGTTTGGGACTAGGTTGATTTGTGTAAGATTGTCCACAAATATTTATTTATTTTATATTTATTTATTCCAATACTAAGTCATACTTACTGTATATGTGCAAGATTGGTTTTAAATCTGTAGGTAACTAATTTGAGCTGTTGAATAAATTTAATTTACTTTTATTTATTACTTACCAGTAGTTTCTTCGATAGCTATAATTTCCGGATCAGCGATCTGCTGGTTCAAAGCCACCACACTCCTATGATTCAATACCACGCCCTTAGGGAATCCCGTAGTGCCGCTTGAGAAGGGTAAAATCGCTATATCATCGGCCCCTCTCTTCACCGACTTCAAACAGTCAGTGCATAAGTTAAAGTCTTCGGCGAATTCTGCGAATTTGATCTTGCCTTCTGGTAAGTTATCATTGTCCACTAAGATGACCGGGATGTTCTTTTTTAGGTTGTTCAGTGCTTCTTTTATGTTAGCGTAGGAGAATTTGGAGGCGATGATCGCTTGGCAGTCGATTTTGGCTAGCTGATGTTGGAGCTCATCTGGAAAGTTAAAATTATAGTTAATATAGTATGTTAATTCATTCATTATCGATCCAGATCTCGCATTCTTGGCCGATTTAGACCACGGAGACTGGAAAGAAGAGACTCTGGTGAGAGACTCGAGGGTTCACGTGACTGACATAGCCTTTATTTGTAGTGAATGTGCGAAGCACACTCCCCACGGGTCAGCACCATTGTATCAGATAGTCGCAGGTTTGAAATGTATGCAAATTGATACTGTAAATTCTTATTTTGAAATAAATAATCTAAATTGACAGTTCATAATTTCGAAATAAAGTTTTCGTGCATATCTAATAAGTAATAAGTAGGTATATATCAAAACTTTCCAGCATAACAATAAGATAACAGTTATATTTACGTCACTATCTAATACAGGGATGAGATTATCGTGTAGAACACCAATAAAAATATATATTTTCAGATATCTATTTTTTCTTTTTCTTTCTTTTAATCGAGGATACATATATCTTAATTATTTTTAAAACGCGGATAGCGTAAATGAAACAATAGTACATTACTTACCAAGGGCGGTAAAACAAAGAATGTCTCAGATCGCAGGTATTTGACGCCCGAGCCGAAGGCAACGGCGATAAATATGCTATCTGAGGCTTTCTTTATTACCGCCCGAGGTAAGCACAAAATTTTGTCAATTAAAGAAAAAAGTAATAAATAAATGCGTGTACTATAGTAGACGTGTGCGCCGATTTAAAAATGATCGGCGGCGGCGTTTGCCAAAAAATCGGCGGCGGCGGCGTACTTTCGGCGTGAAGGTCACGTAAATAAAAATGCGAAATACTTAATTCGTATTTTTTTTAAATCGAGATCAATGCAATAAATCTGTATTCATACAAGTAAACCACATCCCTATATAACAAAAATGCGGTAGAAACATGGACAATACTGGTTAGGGAGCGACAAAGAATTCGATATGCGGTACTGGAGGCGAATGCTGAGGATACCCTGGACAGCCAAACGGACCAATGACCCAGCTCGGTATCAAGACACGGTTATCCACTGTTTGTCGGCAGTGGCTGCTATCATACTTTGGACAAGTAATGCGCAGTGGTGCTGATAGTCTGGAGAAACTGGTCCTGGTTGGTGGAATGGAAGGCAAGAGGGCTAGGGGACGCTCATCAACTACATGGACAGATCAGGTTAAGGAAGCCACATCTTCAAGCAAATTTCACCAAGCGATGAGGGCTACGTTGGATCGAGACCGATGGAGACATTGGAGACAAGTCCTCAGGGCGGCGAAATCCAGAAGTGATCACGATCCTCAGGAATGAGGGACCGACTCAAGAGATACAGATATAGCTAACAAAAATATGCAGTCTAAAAGCTCCGCCTGGGGCATGGTCCCCATAACGCTAGCCGCGTTACCCCTCTGCATTGCCAGAGAAATTCTCTGTGGAAGGAAAGTGTCAGGTCCCCGAGGTACCGACCAGTCGCCACAACAAAGCTCTCATGAATGTCTTCATGTCAGCCGGCCAGGGTCCAGAGTCCACTGCAAGCATTGCAAACTCGCAGAGTTACTTACACAATAAAGACGAGTGTTTGCGGTGCTTGAGAGCTTCGTCAGCTCCAGCACTGGTTTTTTTTTTTTGACGCAGAGGAAATGCTTTTACGCATCCCCCCGGGCCCGGGGAAGGCCCATGGTGGGGGGTATGTGGGACTCGCCCTTCCGCAGGGGAAGGGAATACCCACTAAAACCTCTGCGGCGTTGACCCTCGCTGCCGTTTAATGGGGGGCATCGTGGGGTCGCTGTCTTTCTCCCGTGATGCCCCCCCGGCTGCCCCGGCTAGTACGCTGGAGCCACCCTCGCGCTAATGGGGGGAAGTGTTGGTAGCGCCCCAACACTTACCCCAGTAGTGTAGGTTGTAGGTTGTGGGTCCTACTGGGGAATCAGGCGGTTCGCGTATTGCCGCCGCCTTAAACCCCTTCGGCTGCGCCGGAGCGGGTGCGCATCGGGTCTTGTTTCGCGTTCCCGCTCCGCTTCCTCTTTTGCTGCCATAACTTTATCGCAGAACGAAATGACTGCGTTTCAGCCTCTCTCGCTACGCAGCATTTTAGCCCCTAGTTTGCGCAGCGAGAGGTCCCCCGTACCCAGAAGCGCGCTTAGTTCAAGGCGCTCCCCGACCCAGCTTGGACACTCCTGCAAAGTGTGCAGTGCTCCAGCACTGGCCTGGGCGCGAGTTGCGTGGAAGTGTTTCACACCAGAGCCCTCCTTAGTTACCACGGCTCCAACGTGACTCCATCAGGATGGTTACCATCGTCTTATGCCATATCCACTAGTTCTGATGTCCAAGCACGAAACACACCAAGCTTACCGGGCCTCCTTCAGGCACGCCATATGGCGTCAGTTTCCGAATGAGACAACTACTAGAGGAGGGGGAGGAGGACATTATATTAGATTTATGAATCGATTATTCCCAAAGTAAAAAAATGTCTTTGAAAAATTCTTAATCGTTTCTGAGTAAAAGGATTGTGACATTACAGGACATACGTACAGACAGACGGATATGACGAAGCTATAAGAGTTTGTTTTTGCTATTATTATACATGCCTACTTATACGATTTTCTCAGCCGGATTTCCATACTCAGGCGCTCAATGTAGTTCGGACTGCTCTGATAGTATATATAAACTAAGAAAAATATTTATTGTCACACAACAAATTTAATATAAGAAGTGTACCTACCACTGTACATACATTAAAACAATAACAAAGCAATAAAAAAGTTAAACAAAAATGTTAGTTATACTCTTTTATCTAATAAAAAGACTCTTTGGCATTCAGTCAAGGTTACGCCGATTTCACGCCGATCATTTAGTCGGCGGCGGCGGCGTGGCAAAAAGGCCGGCGGCGGCGGCGCGCCGGCGCGGCGCACACGTCTATACTATAGTATATCCCTCACATCAACCTTTCAATTATCAAGAATTGGCGACCGCTTTAGTTTAGTTGGCAGTGACGCTACCTACGAAGCTGGAGGTCCCGGGTTCGAATCCCGGCCGGGGCATTTATTTGTATGAGGAGCACGAATATTTGTTCTTGGGTCTTGGATGTTTTCTATGTATTTAAGTGTTTATTTATCTATATAAGTATGTATATCGTCGCTTAATACCCATAGTACAAGCTTTGCTTAGTTTGGGACTAGGTTGATTTGTGTAAGATTGTCCACAAATATTATATTATTATTATAAATGGCTTTAGTTATAAAAGCACTCACGCGCAGTGTAGGCCGGGTTCATGAGGCTGGCGATGCACCCCGCCTCCAGCACGCCGAGCAACGCGCAGGGATACTCCGGCAGGTTAGGGAGGATTATGGCAACCTATTGGCACAAGAAAGTAAAAATTCATTAGCGAAAACCTTTGTACACACATTAGGCATGTTCCAAATCACGCTTACAGCGCTCAAAGCGCGCTTACGATCGGACCGATTCACGCTCATAGCGCTTACATGAGATGTTGTGACGTCACTGATGATGTCATGGACGGCGCTCACGGTGCTCACACTCCCAGGCGTAAGCACCTTGAGCCAAACGTCAAGTTGACGTTTGATATATGAACATGACAGTAAACACGGGCTATGAGCGTGAATCGGTCCGATCGTAACCGCGCTCAAGCGAATACCGGTCCGAAACAAAACACTACTCACGCGGCCTTGAACGCGCTATTTGATTTGGACCGGCCGGCAGCACTGTAAGCGCTGCGAGCATTTTTAGCGTGATTCGGAACACGGCTATTGTTTTTCATGAATTGAATGATGAAGTAATGCAAAATTACGTGCTGAACAGTTTTCTCAGTGCAACGTACTCGGATAATAACGCTAGGAGGGCGATGAACGGACGCGGACGATATACGAACCTTGTCGTCATTTTTTAACTTCAGCTTCGTCCGGAGTGACGCCGCGAACGCGACGGACATCCTGTGCGTCTGCGCATACGTGTACCCGTGACCTGTCACTGCGCACACCTGGAAATAACGATCTCAGTCACAGATAATTAATAGTAGTTTATGCAACTGGTGCATAATGAGAGGCATTAAAATACGTTTCATAATAAGATCACACGAGTGTTATAGTTATAATGCCTAGCATGATTAATCATGAATTATTAACGAGAACCTAGTCAAGGAAACTGAATGTCTGTCAATTTTGCACTCTATTGCTATTTAAATAGTCTAAAAGTGACAAACACTCTACATAAAATATACATTTTTAAATAAATAAAAAATAACTTTTATTTGCAAGAAAGACTTATGACTACTTACACTTTTCGCTTTTAGTTGTAGCAACCTTAATGACTAACCCCCTTATTCATAAAACTTAACAAACCTCTACTAACTAAAATGTTGTTTGTCCCTTTCTCACAAACGTAAATGTCAAAGTGACAGATAAGGACAAACGAACTTTAGCGGCTTGTTAACTAATGTAGGTTTATTGGACGTTTATGAATAAGGGGGTAAATCCTTATCCAATATTAAATGTTAAAGCCAAATGCCTTCTGTTATTCGGATTTATAATTAGTACGTACAGTCAAGGGCACCAATATGCATACACTTTTTCACCTCATTCCATTGAAATAAGGTCCAAAAGTGTATACATATTTATGTGTATACATACATTATAAATAACATTCTATAAACAGGCAAAGCCTAGTGACCATTGTGCCGAAAAGTATGTTATTTAAATTGCTTTATAATTATATTCTTTAAAACCGGTTTTTGATGACAAGTGCTCATAGCAAGTTTGCTGTAAACAAATCGAAGACATTTATATTTTTTTAATTCTGATTGATTAGATTATAAAAGTTAGTCCCCAATCCGCTCTGGGCCAGCGTGGGGACTACTGCCCAATCCCTCTCATCTATGATAGGAGGCCTGTGCCCAGCAGTGGGACGTATATAGGCTGATGATGATGATGATGATGAGATTATAAAAGTAAAACTTATAATAGATAAAATCAATGTATAATGCCATAATCCATGATAGAGGATTCTGTTGGTTAATTAACCCAACTTGATCTAAGATTATTATTTTTATTTATGAAATAAATTAATAAATGAAATAAATGAACTTTATTCTGTAAGTAGGCCGCAATGGCACTTTTACAAGTCAAACCCTACTAGTCTAACCCTATTTATTGATTGAATTGTCACTAAGCTCGAAGCATTGTATAGGTATAGTGCGCGCCATTCACGATAACGCGCCTCCCCACAGGGAATCTCATACTAATCTGTGCGAAGTTGTATGGCTTGGGCTGTTGAGGGGCGCGCCTTCATGGATGGCGTGCACTATACCTAAGTATAAAGTATTCTTATCATTTGACTTTATCACCTTTTTATCAGACACTTGGCAGTGTCATGTTTTATCTCCAACCCCTCTGTCACGGGTTATCAATTCAGTCATAGCAGTCTTATCTGAAGACACGAGACAAGTGTGACCCCCCAAAGGGCATGATTTACCTGTTTTTCAATTCACAGTCAAAACATCAACGACATCCGCTTTAGCTTAGTTGGTAATGACCCTGCCTATGAAGCTCCCGGGTTCAAATCCTGGTCAGGGCATTTATTTGTGTGATGTGCATGAATATTTGTTCCTGGGTCTTGGATGTTTTCTATGTATTTAAATATCTATACATATAAGTGTATGTATATTGTCGTTAGTAGCTTTGCTTAGTTTGGGACTAGATTAATGTGTGTGATTGTCCACTTTATTAAATTGTAAATTGACATTATGACATGTAAAAGTGCCCTTTGTGGCCTATTTGCAGAATAAATGTTTGAATTTTGAATTTAGGTATATACAGGGTGGTCCAAACCTTGACGTCAAAATTTTTTTGACCGAGTAAAACGAGGTCTCTGTTTTAGCTTCGACAAAAATGCTTTCGTATGTCCGGCCGGATTTTTGTATGTCCTCCTCTACAGGTCGCATTTATCAACCGATTTTCGTGAAATTTTGTGAGCAGGTTCGGTAACTATATAGAATTTTTTTGTCGAGTCACTTTTTGGAAATTCAAAAAAACAAATATTGTATCAATGGTTTCGTGTTTTTCTGCGGCCGTTTTTTCCTCTACAGGACGCATTTCTCAACTGATTCTCGTGAAATTTTGTGAGAAGGTTCCATGACTACATATAATTTATTTGTAGAGTAAACTTTTGTAAATTTTTAAAAAATTTTTTTTACGTCGTTGGCTGATCTCCTCTACAGGTCGCATTTATCAACCGATTTTCGTGAAATTTTGCGAGCAGGTTTGGTAACTATATAGATTTTTTTTGTCGAGTCACTTTTTTGAAATTCGAAAAAACAAACTTTGTATCAATGATTTCGTATTTTTCTGCTGCCGTTTTTTCCTCTATAGGTCGCATTTCTCAACCGATTCTCGTGAAGTTTTGTGAGCAGGTTTTATGATTACATAGAATTTATTGGGCAAGTAAACTTTTGTAATTTTTTTTATTTTTATTTTATTCATTGGTTTGTTCTCCTCTACAGGTCGCATTTATCAACCGATTTTCGTGAAATTTTGTGAGCAGGTGCGGTAATTCTATACAATTTTTTTATCGAGTCACTTTTTCAAAATTTAAAAAAACAATTTTTTTATCAATTATTTTGTGTTTCTGCGGCCGAATTTCGATATGTTCACCTCTAAGGGTCGCATTTCACAACAGATTCTCGTGAAGTATTGTGAGCACGTTCTTTGATTTCATCGAATATTTTTGTCGAGTAATCTAAAAAAAAATCTATGGTTTGTCCTCCTCTACAGCAGCGGTCGGCAACAGGCGGCCCGCGAGCCCCTTCCGTGCGGCCCGCGAGCCTCCCTGGCTTTATTGTTTGTAAAGGTAAAATTTGAAATTCTTAACATACGTGAAAGCGTCTGTATCGCCAACCACGAATATTTTCACAGTTGGTCAGGACGAGATATGTGTTTGTAAGTATATTTTACAATTAAATCTATCTAAATTTTTTTTCAAAAATTTCGCGCTCGCCGCGTTTGCGTTAGACAGTATGAAGTATTTTCCACACCTGCATCTTAATGTTCAAAAAATTTCGCGCTCGCTGCGCTCGCGTTTGCGTCTACATGACTTGATGCGTATGAAGTATTTTCCAGACCTGCATAATAATGTTCGCAAAATTTCGCGCTCGCTACGCTCGCGTTTTCATCGAGATTTGTTATGACTTGAAGCGTATGAAGTATTTGCCGCGTTTGAATCAGTGTTCGAAAAATTTCGCGCTCGCGTTTACATCTACATAACTTGATGTGTATGAAGTAGTTTCCGCACCTGCATCATAATGTTCGAAAAATTTCGCGCTCGCTGCTCTCGCGTTTGCGTCTACATGACTTGATGCGTATGAAGTATTTTATAGACCTGCATAATAATGTTCGCAAAATTTCGCGCTCGCTACGCTCGCGTTTTCAACGAGATTTGTTATGACTTGATGCGTATGAAGTATTTGCCGCGTTTGAATCAGTGTTCGAAAAATTTCGCGCTCGCGTTTACATCTACATAACTTGATGCGTATGAAGTAGTTTCCGCACCTGCATCATAATGTTCGAAAAATTTCGCGCTCGCTACGCTCGCATTTTCATCTAGATGTGTTGTGACTTGATGCGTATAAGTATATGCCGCATTTGCATCAGTGTTCGAAAAATTTCGCGCTCGCGTTTTCATCTAGGCGTGTTATGACTTTATGACCCGTTTATGACCCCTTAAAGTTTCTATATCTGCTATTTTATATCGCGAAATTACGATGCGGTTGAAATGCGAATTATCTGGGGTTGGTAAGGAAACTAGCTGGTTTATCTGTGAAAAGTCGGTTTTTTCGTCTTTCTCGTTTTTCACGTAAAAAGGGGTGCGAATTTTTACTACGTTACTGTCGCGTACGACGTACCAATTTGTTTCGAGTTGATATCAACAGACAGTGATCATTATTATCATCTGCGGCCCGCGAAGTTTTTTTTAGCTACTATGTGGCCCGTGGGTGCAAAAAGGTTGCCGACCCCTGCTCTACAGGTTCGATATCTAACATAGTTTTGGAAATAAAAAAAACACTCACGAGGTCTACAGCTCACAGAGCCACTAGTTTTTAGATTCTTCACTTCGTGTGCTATCAGAATATACCCCATGTATGTTAGCCGATTTTTCGTGGTTTTCGAGTTATGAATTTTTAAGCTTTTCTTTGAAAGAAATTCCGAGGTGAATGAATTTACTAATTAAAATAAAACTGTTGAACTTTTTTGAATGTTTCGTTTTGTAACATAATCCTGGAAAGTTCCCAAATTAGTAATTCATAAAAAATCCTGTTTTGTTATTCATAACGTTAAACAAACACATAATAACCACAGAATTCAATTTTGTAACATGTGATTGGCATCATACCTAACAACAACGTTACCACCCCCAACAAATGATTTAGTTTACAACAGATTTTCAAACATTCGACCTTCTACTTCCATACAGCAAAGAAAAGGTGGAGCCAATTGATAGGCAGTTTCTTGGCTATTAATTGACCGAGTGAAACGAGGTCTCTGTTTTAGCTTCGACAAAAATGCTTTCGTATGTCCAGCCGGATTTTTGTATGTCCTCCTCTACAGGTCGCATTTATCAACCGATTTTCGTGAAATTTTGTGAGCAGGTTCGGTAACTATATAGAATTTTTGAAGTGAAAACTTCTTTAGCGGCGCTGAGCACTTTTGTACTGGGGAAAAATGTATAAACTCGCGATAAATTCTATGACCAGGTTAGTTGACCCCTCCTAGTATCGTGATTGCTATGTTACGAGGGGTCCCCAGCTGGTCTTCTTAGAAAGCCAAGGTTCTAACTGTTTTAAGACAATCCTAAGATTTTCCATAAAGATCATATTTCAAATAAATTCTCATGGAAAGTAGCTCTTATTGTCCCTAAAAAAGCGTTTCCAAAGTCCAATATCGGACAGCCAGACTGACCGATTTCCGTAAAGATCATATTTCAAATAAATTCTCATAGAAACTAGTTCTTATTGTCCCTAAATACGGTGACAGTTTACTTCAAAATACCTAATGGCCAAGAGTGATGGACAGGGGGAGGAAACTTAAAGAAAAGACCAGTTTCGCGTGAATTTGGCGTAGAAAGTGCTGCCTCCTATTATATTTGATGTCGACATATTTTGTGTAATCCGTCTCAAGCAGGTTTCGTTTTTATTTCATCTTTCCCAATACAATTAATCAAAGCTGAACGTGAAAAGGAACGTTACAATTTATCGCAAAAATTTAATTTTCAACTCTATGGTCACAGATTTTATAATACTCTTATAACGTATGGTTGCCATGGTTATTTTTAAATATTGAAATAACTGCATTTATTAGTTATTAGTTAAAAACAGGAGATAAATTAGCTACAATAACAAACTTAAAAGACTACATATTTACAAAGTATAAAATAAAATATAAAATAAAACTACAAATAATAAATTAAATTAAATTTGAAATAACTCGTGTGTCAATAACGTGTCAACATATTGAAAATAAAACAATCGTAATTAATTAATTATAAGATTTTCTGCATTATTCTTGTGAAACGCAGTTATCAGATACGCCGCCGAGTAAAGTAAGTATTTTTTAATTCATTATTTACTATCCCTATTTACACCGATGCGATGTTATATTTATATTCCAATCAATTGATTTATTTAGGTAGGTAGTCTGTTTTGCCGGGTGGTTATGCAGCTCATACATAAATGAATATCAACGAAAACAGTTGATTACTTAGCAATATAAACGTTTGAGTATTGAACTACGTGAGCTAAACGATAAACGAATATGAAGCCCACTTTCTTTTTCGTGTTGTCTTTGAAATAGGTATAGTAGATAATTAGGGACATAATTTCAAAAATACACACATACCTCCTACGCTCTCATCTCATTATTTAATGTTATGTATTGCAGGTACATAGTGCATACAATCGTGCCACGTCCTCATGCTGAGAAAAAGTCAGGACAGAGGTATTTTCAACATGGATGTCAATTGTTGGAGAAAACAACA
Source organism: Cenopis cana (assembly GCA_951800055.1). Taxonomy (NCBI): domain Eukaryota; kingdom Metazoa; phylum Arthropoda; class Insecta; order Lepidoptera; family Tortricidae; genus Cenopis; species Cenopis cana. The sequence goes on along the minus strand of OX637486.1, from coordinate 2,136,419 downwards.
CTTAGCCTGGGCCAATACATGAAATCAGGAAGATATCTACAACGTGCATCCATTTCAAGGTGAAAAAAATGGATACATCTTTTTGTAGACGATTGTACTTCACTAATTCGTTTACCAGTTAGTGATTGAAGAAGTTAAACAAATCGCTATCAAGTTATAGGTAATCGTATTTAATCCTTCTTTTAATATACTACTCATAAATAAGTTAGTCAAAAATAAATAAATGATATTATATATACAACTTAATTTTATTAGTCTCCTGACTGGAATAATTATTTGTGTACAAATCACTTAACCCTTTCAGTACGGCGTGATTATAATTTGTACTCAAATTTGACGAGTTAACACGCCAATCCGAGAAAGATCTTTTATAGATAAAAGTAAACAATAAAATACTGTTCATGTACTCTCTACCTACTGTGGCATCTTAACCTTCCCGTATAAACTTCCCCATTGTCATACTAAAAAAATATAGTAAATTATGACTTCTGAAAAGAATAACTTTATTACCATTATTCAATTTAAAATGTGGGAAATTGCCACGGGAAGTTTAAGATGTCACAGTAGGTAGATGGTACAGTCGAGGTCAAAAATATCTTTACAATTGAGTGTGACAAAAATATCTTTACATTTAAATAAGTTTACACACTACATGACGAAAAACATGCTTACAACGTATATGACAGTTTCATCTTTTCACTTAAGGCCGTGTATTACCACTTTTGAGTTTTTAAAAACCATCTGAGACATAGAATATAGTGTCTTAAAATCTAAAAAAAATATATGTGTTACATAAGGATCTTGTTTAGTCAAAATCGCAGTCAGTTACAAGACCTGATGAATTTCACTCGATAGAAAAAAATAATGTATTTTCAATACTACGGCTATATTACTGATATTTAACATTTAATTTTTGTACTCAATTAAAGATCGTAAATAGTTATAGACAAATTCGCAGGGTTTGCTTTGATAAAATGATTGGCTTAAAGACTATAGCTAAATATTTACAAAACTGCGCGCACAGCTTGCGTAGAGAGCGGGATGGTTAATTGTAAACTCACGCGTGTTAGAGTGGGACATTTGCGTTGGGGATACCTCCCCTTAATGCACCAAAGTTCTGTTTACAATTTGTCTTCCATAAAATCATTTACACACATTGTGACATAATAGGTTTACATTGCATGTTACAGAATAAGATTTAATGTCAATGTGCCATAAATAGGTTTACTTTCAGTATGGCACTTGGAACTTTACGTTCAAGCGTACATTGTTTTGCTTACAACTCTTGTTACGTAAATATCTTTACAGTTTGACACAAACCACCGTTCTTCTTTCAATTATAACGTGTAGATCGCAAAATGTGAGACAAACATATGCACTGACAAGTCTGCGCTGTTTTCGTGAATTGTCAGTTCATTTTATTCAAGTTTGTTTCATATAGCAAGAACATAAAGTAGCTTATTGGAGATTTACATGTTGTATACCTACATATTTTGCAGCTGTTAGGAACTGATTGCATATTTAATGGTTTTATATAACGGGAACAAATAAAATGATCACCTAAATAACTTTTGATATCACCAAATTTTCGAAACCTAAAATAAGGCTCAACACTCAAAAAAATGTATCGATCATCAATCTCAGGTCACCTAAACAGTCATACCTATTATTCCAGCAGTTAAAGCTATTTTATTTACTTATTGTGTTCCCAGAAATTTTATAATCGCATCAAAAAATTGTCATTGTATACATACCACCAAAAATACTAAACTTACACCTAATCTCGGGCATCATTTTTTAAGTGAAAACTTCTTTAGCGGCGCTGAGCACTTTTTGTGATGGGGGAAAATTGTTAAACTCGCGACGATTCGTAAGACCAGCTAGTTGACCCCTCCTAGTATCATGATTGCCTATGTTAGGAGGGGTAAACTCAGCTAAACTCAGCTGGTCTTACGATTTACGATGCGTAAGACACAAAGGGGACATATTATGTATATATGTGAATGGATTATGCGAATATGAATATGAACATGAGTATGGATATAAATACGGATACGGATTTACGGATACCGATACCGATACGGAGACGGATATGAATATCTTTGTTATTTACTTTCTTTATTGAGTTTTCACTTCTGCCTGCACTCCCGGAGTGCAACCCGTTGTTTTTTTTTGTCGAGTCACTTGTTGGAAATTCAAAAAAACAAACACTGTATCAATGATTTCGTGTTTTTCTGCGGCCGTTTTTCCTCTACAGGTCGCATTTCTCAACCGATTCTCGTGAAATTTTGTGAGCAGGTTCCATAACTACATATATTTTATTTGTAGAGTAAATTTTTGTAAATTTTTAAAAAAAATTTTTTACGTCGTTGGCTGTTCTCCTCTACAGGTCGCATTTCACAACCGATTCTCGTGAAGTTTTGTGCGCAGGTTTTATGATTACATAGAATTTTGTAGGCAAGTAAATTTTTGTAAATTTAATTAAATTTTTATTTTATTCATTGGTTTGTTCTCCTCTACAGGTCGCATTTATCAACCGATTTTCGTGAAACTTTGTGAGCAGGTGCGGTAATTCTATAGAATTTTTTTATCGAGTCACTTTTTCAAAATTTAAAAAAACAATTTTTTTATCAATTATTTTGTGTTTCTGCGGCCGAATTTCGATTTGTTCACCTCTAAGGGTCGCATTTCACAACAGATTCTCGTAAAGTGTTGTGAGCACGTTCTTTGATTACATAGAATATTTTTGTCGAGTAATCTAAAAAAAAATCTATGTTTTGTCCTCCTCTACAGGTTCGATATCTAACATAGTTTTGGAAATAAAAAAAAACACTCACGAGGTCTACAGCTCACAGAGCCACTAGTAATTGTTCTTGTTAATTCTGATTTGATAAAAAATGCATGTTGGTTGTAACTGACTTTCATTACCTACTATTGTTCATGCATGAAGGTATTTTGCATGTTTTCATGTTCTAAATTTTCTTCTTGTTATATAATACCTAATGTACCTATACCTAAAAATAGTAATATTCTTACTCAAAGTAATTGAAGTAACTTATATATAGGTGGAAAAGGTTGGCAACTACTTAACATATAACATGTGTGCTTAACATATAACATACAACAAGTGTAATTGGTGAACCGTTCTTGTTTAATAAATAAATAAAAAAAAAATAAAAAAAAAAAATTTAGTCCGTCCGAGTTACCTTTAACTGAAGTTTTTTTTTTATGGCACCGCACCACTGAAGTATTTCTTTGTAATACTGGTACTATTACCATAAAGAATTGACAGCTTATTTCATTCCATTGTCTATGTTAAATATTCATCAAGAGACTAAACAACAGGGACAACCCTAATCAAACAAGAAAAAATTAAAATATACTTACAGTAGCAGTCTTGTCGGGCCATCTATCCAAATTTTGCCAAACAAACTCCGTAACAGTGTAGTTCACTTTAGGAATGTCTTTGAAGGCTGATGTTAATATATTCTTCTCTAAAGTACTATTATTACGAATAGTAAACTTTAAAGCAGGTATGCTCAATCTTCTTGCTGTATAGGCTGTCCTTCTTAGTGTGCTGGCCATTGTTTACCTATATACTTAAAAAAAACAATCTGAAAAAAAAAACTTCTATTTCGTTTAAAGTTGTAGTTACACTTATTGGATAATTTTCAAGCATATATGTTTTGGTTCTGATATAAACAACAATTAAGTTTTTATTTACACTGTATTAAATGCCAGATGTTGCTAAATATTTGCTAAATATCAAATAACACAAGACAAGAGTGGTGTGTGAAGGTCAACAACAAAATAAAAGTGGTTAATTTATTACTATTGTATCATAAAAACCACTGGAATCTAGCAAAAGAATTCTAATTTCTAATTAAAAACAATTAGATAAGCACCACGACCAATAGTGTTCATGAGACATAGAAATAAATTAAGTAGATTACTTACCGTGTCTAATTGCTCAAAAACTTGTTCTATTTTGAATTAGGAACACTAGTATACTCCATTCGCGGTCACAGAGCACCACTATTTACTAAAACTTAGTTTCGACTAAAGGAAAGGAATGACTGCAATTTATGTTATGGAATGGACTTTGTATCTTGTCTGCAAGTTTACGATACGATTATTTTACGCTGTACAGTGTTCACATACGGCTCCCCGCCGCGGCGTCCTTTCACAACAAACAAATAGATAGCAGCCAAATACATGGTGGTATTTATCTGTCAGATAACACGATACGATGGCGCTAGTGCTGCACTAAATTATACAAGTGTGAATGAGAAGTCCGATTAGTTTCAATTTATGCCGTATGATTAACCCCTACTATGATAAACGTCAACATACAAATAAGAATTTGTATAATTATATAATTATACATATCATACATATGTCATACGTTCCACAGCTGGGCAAGGTCTGATTCTTTCATGAACGACAGAGAAAGAAGATATGTTACGTCGTGCCTCCTGCCTGTGGGCGATACGATACCAGGGGGGCGATTTTTAATTGTCGAACGCTCGACATCTGTCAAAACATCAATAACATCACAGTTTTTTGACAGATCTCGAGTGAAAAGTCGAGCGTTCGTCTGGTTCGACACTCAAAAATTAGCTCCACTGGTGGGCACAGGTTCCATCGCACATCGCACAATGAAACAACGGGCAGGGGGCCGATTTATGAGTGTCGAACGCTCGATTTTTCACTCGACATCTGTCAAAACATCATAGGTTTTTGACAGATCTCGAGTTAAAAGTCGAGCGTTCGACACACAAAAATCGGCCCCCAGGTAGGCTTCACGCAGGACCAGTGCAGGATGGACTCCCAATTAAAAAAAATATAGTTTGTATGGTCACACTATTCTGCCGTAAAATAGCTTTAATTAGGGTCATTGTTTTAACATTTTGTCAGCTATAGGTACCTACTATTAGTACTATTATAAGTACATCGAATGTCAGTCTTATCATAACATCGTATTGTTTCGCAGAATTTTCGTTTAGAAACTTTTTTTTCAGTACGCGTTTACTTTTTAGGTACAACTAAAATGCCATATCGACTTACCATAAAAGTAAGTTACCTACGTTAGACTAGAACTGCGACACTTATAAAAAAAATGATTTCTATGAAATGAAAATTCAGGAAACAATACCTACATCTATGAAACTTGCCTGCGAAACAGAATACAAACCATTAAAATACATACCTATATTTGGGAGATCGACAAAACATCTGCTTGAAAACGGGTTAAAATTAACTCTATGTCGTTTTCGTGCAAGAGAAAATGAAACAAGCAAAAACATATGAACATTTTATTACAAGTTACAGTGATACAAACTTAAATCAGACTTGGCGTAGGTATAATAATATAGACACAACAAAACCGCCCGCCGTGAAATTGTAGAATTCTGTTAAGTTTAAGCCACACAGAGAGCGGGCGGGCGGTAGCGGCGCGGGAGCAGGCGGAAGCTCTCTGAGTGGCTTAAGCTTTCTTCAGGCTCTTATTGCTGGTTCAGATGATCTTAACCTTTTAACATCTGTCTGGTATATAAGATAAACAGGGCCTGTACTCCTAAATTCGAAATCCGTATTTTGTATAGTGCCAATAGTGCCATCCCTTTCACTCATATAGTGTATAACACGAGAGTGAAAGGGACGGCACGATACCAAGTACGGAGTTCTAAACCCTCTGACAGTGTATACTTCGTTCCAAATTAGGTGACGTAAATTTCGTATAGAATAGTATGAGAACTTTTCGACATCTAATCTGGAACGAAGTATAAGCAGGTGTAAGTGGACACATTCCATTTTCCCGCCACTCTTACAAGTATGTATGCAAGATTGCAAGTAGGGTAAATCGCCAGTAACTGGCCACTTAAGAAAATGTCATTCAGTTACTAGCCACGGAATTTGTGCAGTGAAGTCAGCTCTAAACCCAGTTCAATTTTATTTATTTTATTGCAGAAATACCAAGGAGCGCTCGTGGCTCAGCGGCGCCTGCGTACCGCTTGCGGTCTCTAAGGTTAAGCAACGTGGGCAGCGGTCAGGACTTGGATGGGTGACCGCTTTGAGTGGTTACTAACTGAGCGCAACCGTGCTTTGGAAGGCACGTTAAGCCGTTGATCCCGGTTGCTGTCTATGGCAGCAGTCGTTAAGCCAAGTTGGAGGCCTCCGGGCAGCTTGAGAACTTCTAACAGTCAAGTTGCCCACTCACTTGACAAAGCCTAATCCCAATAAGGTCTAGTTTCCCCTCGGGGTTGGAAGGTCAGATGACAGTCGCTTCCGTAAAAACTAGTGCCTACGCCAAATCTTGGGATTAGGTAGTGGACCCCAGGCATCCTTCAGGATGAAACTGTACTGGGATAACGCTAGGAGGATGATGAATTGCAGAAATAGCAACAATTAGTTGCTTGGTGTATATATTTGCGAAGTGGCCAGTTATTGGGGGGTGGCCAGTTACTGGCGATTTACCCTATATTAAAATCTCCCAGAATCTCCCATAAATCGAGAAACAAGCAAAACAAGCTATATTTACGAAACATAAAGAATGATACATTACAGATAGCTAACAGTCAGCCAAAAAAGATGTCTACCACTTATCAACCCTATCAGTTGTTATTAAAGTCAACCTTATTTAACGCATTCACTGCCACCCTCTTTTCCTGGACATTCGGCAGGTGCCGCACTTTGCTGTGTGCCCCAAACGCACATGTGAGTTCAACCGACTATTTTAAGTCTAAGGCACTAAGGCACAGGGTACAAGTGTCAAATATTATGAACGCGTCTGTGCGTCGAAGGCACTGCGTGAAAGTCACGGTGACGCATATATGCGGCGGTGGCAGTGAATGCGTTAAATTGACTGTTGTCCGCTTGGTAACATATATCAGACAGATGGTAAAGTTTAAAACAAACATACAATATGATTATTTAGATGAATGGATAGCTGTATAATTATTATTTTGTTTTTAACTATTGCTAATAAATGCTATTATTTAGAAAAATGTAATTACAAGTATGTTTGGAATTTGTAACGGTATTCGAGACTGACTAGGCGATTTCTACTTTTTGGTATCCCACTACAATTGAGAGTATAATTACAAAGCTAATCTAATAATTAACATATTATCAATAACAGTCGCGTTCGAGGTTGTAATTTTATTTGAGAGTTTTAGGTACATTTTTGGGTAAAATTTAATAAGCCATCCCGAATGCGACTATTCAATCAATTAAAGTACAAATATTGAAAGCGTTACCTGTACAAATATAGGCGAAACACGTCAATCTTGCGTTCGTTTATGTGTGTACAGCAAGATTATAAATGTGATTGTTATAAGGTCCATTTTTACACGGTACAAAAATTTGCATGCGATTTTCATTACATCGCGGGGTTTGATATTCCTCGTCTTACATCGATAGCCCGCTGTCCGCAATGTAATGAAAATAGCATGAAAGTTATTTCACCACCTATGTAAATCGGCCCATATCATAGACCAGGGGTCGGCAACCATTTAGCAGCCAAGGGTTACATAGTAGTTAACAAATTGTCGCTGGCCGCACGTGTTAATAATTTGTGACTTTATCAGACAAAAGGTAAAGGTCGCACACAACTGTAAGGCCAAGTGCTGTCAAATTAACCCAAGCAAAAATCTACCTAACAGTCAGAGCTCTAAGTCGAGTTTTGCTTGCGTTCGTTTGACAGAATTCGGCCTTAGAGTTTTGTACTTACTATACCACATCATCGGTTCTCACAAATATATATACGTACATACAAGAATTGATGATGTATGTATTCTGTTCTGTTGCCGACCGCTGCCATAGACAAAGGAAGTCAATCATTGACATTTAACAAAAAAATAATTGTATGGTACCCCTCGTAAATTGCCAACTCTGTAAGGCAATTGTAATTATTTTCTCTATGATTATTTTATTTATTATAGAATAGTTTTTATAGAATATTTACTCACCGAATATGACTTCAATTACAAAAGCAAGACTGAAACGAATCACTTATGTGCTAAAGGCATAAACCCATAGAGAAATGGCGATAGTCTAGCGTACTTAACATTGTTTAAGCCAACCAAGTTATATCATACATTCAAATAACGATCTTACTGACTCTGTTAAAAGATTTAATAAGACTCTGTTAATAGTACTTGGGCGCCTCAAATAATTTCAACTATAATCGATCACAATTTCATCTAGAAACTGTTTAGGTACAGTTTGATTAATGATTAAATAATGTGAGCGAATGCAACAGCTGCTATTAACACTTGAAGCAAACGTTTTCACTAATTCTAATCAAAGTGCATATAGTAGAAATTATTTAAAATGTCCGACATTTTATAAAGTTTGTCATTGCACTTTGAATCTTCACGCTTGGGCAGTAATGTCGCTTTTTGGACGGCCTAATTTGATACAACACGGACAGTTCAAATAATTTTATGTCACACCTGGCCATAAAGTGGCCATTATCGCACGCTCCGCGCGCGAAAAAACCCACTTCCTGGCCAGGGGGTGACATAAAATTTTGTACTTACCACGGGCGATAATAAAGAAAGCCTCAGATCGCATATTTATCGCCCTTGCCTTCGGCTCGGGCGTAAAATACCTGCGATCTGAGACATTCTTTGTTTTATCGCCCTTGGTAAGTAATGTACTATTAAGTATACAATAACTGACTTGTTCATCCTGTAAATATTTGTATCTAGCCTTGAGCCTAGACGCTATCTAGAAAAATATTTAAACTTTTGACCGCCACTGACGAGGATGTAGACACTTTTATCTCACGAGCGCGGGTACGCCATTATCGTAGTTGTGACACATACGAACACATAGACGCAACGCTACACACATTGATGTGAATTGTGTTGTGATGACCGTTTAAAAACAAAAGATGTATCCATCTTTTCACTTCATTATGTAAATGTGAAAAAACTGATACATCACTTTGCACGTATTTGACGCAGAGATCAAAAGTTTAAATATATTCATAGCCAACTTTCAATGAAAAGTAACACAAATGACAATTTTTTTTTTAACCTAACACACACAAACACAGATCCAAAGAATCTTAACATTCTCAACTAACCAATCTACCTCCAAGTTTTTGGGAAGACTATATCCAGTCCGAGATAGTTAAACAACAGTCTTAACTCTTTCTTAGGCGGTTTCCACTCTGATGCGGTTTCCGGACGTTTTCCGGGCGGTTTCCGCAGTGCGAGTGGGATATCGCTATGCATTGGACTTATCCAGAAATCACTCGAGGGTCTGAAGTGAAAACCTCACGACTGATCACGTGGGGATGGTACAAGGTGACCTCACGTGTATTTTTTTACAAAACCAAAAAAGTAGTTATCACACAATCACGTTTGTATAGCGCAAATACGAACATTTCAAAAAATACACGTGAGGTTTCGTGGGGGGGGGGGGGGGGGGGGGGTATTCGCTTAGAACTTCCCCATGATCACCAAGAGCGGGTCTAAGGCGAAAAAACGTCGCGTAATGTACCGCGTGTATAGCGGTGTCCCGCTCGCACTGTGGAAACCGTCCGAAAACCGCATGTGTGACAACCGCCTTAACAAATCTTACATTGATTGATAGACTCACAAAATTAATTTTTCAAGTAGCTTTGAGTTGGTTAAATATTCTTCGATCAAGTTTCATCCCGATTCGCCTCCGCTGAAAAGATACAATTTTTATATTATTTCATTGAAACAGGAATAAAATACATGTTTAAACCACTATAATATGGGACATACTTCTTTCTTTAGGAATTAATTAGTTTTTTTTTATTCAGTGAATCCTCAAATTTTATATAGTGGCGTCAACGCGCACGTGACTCTTTTGGAGGTGCAAGCGTCTATAGGCTGCGGTGTCCGCTTACCATCGGGTGGACCGTACGCTTGTTTGCCACCGATTTATTATTTAAAAAAATTCAGGCCTACGAATGAGGCACTGTTTCATACACTGAGATCCTGACATACAATAACCGGCCAGATGCGTGTCGGATCACGCACAGCGAAGGGTTCCGTATGTACAGTCAAGTGCAAAAATATGGGTGCATACAACTTGCTCAAAAATATGCTCCCATAGCTCTTATGTCGGTGGATTAAGGTTTTGGTACATATTTATGAGAGGATTCATTCGATTCATATTTCTACAAGATAAATTATAAACAAATAAAGCTTATGAAGTATGCGATACAATTTTATATAATGTTTAATATTTACGTTTAAATTATTATAAAAAATAATGCTATGATTATGTGACTTAATTGAAATGCAATTTATCGCTATTTATAGACTGAGTACGCTACAGTAGCCCAGTGGTTCAAGCATGCGGCTGTCAAGCGGCGGTCGTGAGTTCGAATCCCAGCTCGTACCAATGAGTTTTTCGGAACTTATGTACGGAATATCATTTGATATTTACCGTTAGCTTTTCGGTGAAGGAAAACATCGTGAGGAAACCTGCATACATCCGCGAAGAAATTCAAAGTTGTATGTGAAGTCCCCAACCCGCTCTGGGCCAGCGTGGGGACTACTGCCCAATCCCTCTCATCTATGAGAGGAGGCCTGTGCCCAGCAGTGGGACGTATATAGGCTGATGATGATGAAGGGAGTTAATTCATTACATACATAACTCACCCGTAATTACTGGAGATTCCCAACATCCTCTTCGAACAATCTCTTGCCGCCTTTCAAAATCTTCTCTGGATCCTGACCATGATTCTTCATATAGTTCTCCAACCTTATCAACCATTGGGCCCAGTGTTCCCTAAGTTTGTCCATAGAGAGATGGTAGTAGTCAGCTTTGGAACCATCGGTGTATGCTATCACTAGTAACGCATCCCGGACGTTGAGGTGTTTGTAGTTCAGGTCGTTGCATACTGCACCGAAGTATGCGGCTAGTTGGACTGGATTGTCGTATGTTGTGGCGATGGATTTGCGTTGTCGATCGGATTTCTTCCATTCAATGAGGGTTGGTTTGTCGCTGGAATAATTGAAAATAGAAATTAAGTTTAAAAAAATACAACTAAATTCACGACCATTTGATGATTTTGATGTAAATGCTAGGCAATGAATAAAAAAAATGAATAAAATAAACTTTATTCTGTAAGTAGGCCGCAATGGCACTTTTACAAGTCACACCCTACTAGCGTTTCACAGAGGCCACTGCCGAGAAGAAACGCCGAAAGAAACTCGACAGTCAGCCATTTTCTCACAAAAATATGCTTATTACAATGATAAATGATAATACTTAACCTACTTAAGATCAAGAAATCTAAGTATCTATATAAAGCAACACAAAAACAAAGAATAAAATGAGGAAAAAAACCAGTTATGTACAGTGTGTAATTCTGCAAGAAAACATTTCGAAACTGTATACCTAAGCATTATCAAATTCTATTTAGGTAAAAAAATGGAATCCTTTAGACTATAAATTTAGTTATAAATCTTTTGATATGTTTTCTTGCAAGAACTGTGTCAACTAGATAAAATTAAAAAATACCCAATATATGAATCTTTACTCTATTTAAGTATCTGATGAAAATTAATCAACCAGAAATAACACCTTCTGTACTCTTACCATGAGTTTGCAATGTTTGCATAACCGTACTTGCTAGCGACTGCGTAAACGATTTAGGCTGGGTTGCACCAAACCGTCTGTAATTGTAAGCGGTGTTCGTCAAGTCTGATAGTAAGGAAAGTTTGACAAGTTTCTATGGGATGACAGCTGCCGGCGCCATATTTGACGATGACCGGTCTGTGTTTGTACCAAAAAATATTCTAAGGGAAGCCGGAAATAATTTACCTATCTTATTCTTCATGAGCCGTAGTAAAAGAACTGGACTGGCTGAAAATAAGGCAAGCCGGTGGGAATCGAGTTGTATGGACGCTCCGCCACTGGTTCGTACGTTGGTGCAACTGGCACTTAGTATGGTATGGCGATTCTTAGTTCTATTGCGTAACCGCCAGAGGCGCTGTACTTTTGTCCATATACCATGTCATATACTAAATCGTTTACGCAGTCGCTAGCGAGTACGGTAATGCAAACATTGCAAACTCATGGTAAGGGTACTGTACCACATTTTATGCGAAATAAATGACTTATGACGATGAATAAATTGATTTGGGAAATTAGAACGTTATGAATACCGTAGCAGTTGGTCCAAAAGAGAAAGACTCTAAGAGAAGTCCCCTGACGTGTAATATTTATTTTTTGTTTTACTTTCATTTGACCTTTAGAGACCTTTTGATACATTTGTTTACTTTGAGAATCTTTCATCATCATCATAAATTTAAGAGTTAGACTCTTGTCGGTGTAGCTCTCTCCATCTGACTCTATCTAGGGACGTCTCCTTAACCTCCTTATACGACACGACTGCTAATTTTCCTTTTATTTGTTTCATGTAGCTTATCCTCGGTCTTCCCCTGTCTCGCTTTCCTTCAATTTTGCCTTCTATGATGTTCTGTATAAAAGCGTCGTGTCGTATAAGATGACCAATCATTTTCCCTCTTCTATTTTCTATAACCTTTAGCAGTTTCCTTTTCTCCCCCACTCTCCTCAGTCCTCCTTCGTTTGAGAATCTTTACGTGTACTTTATTTTTCATTTGTTTTATTATGATAATGGACACTTTATAGTAAACAATGCAATCACGGAATTCATACATCAGTTTGCACATGGCAATGGCGGCATAAATACAATACAAAGTATTATACTCGTAATGAGGATAATGAACCTGTTTATATTGCTTTTAACCTTGTGTTGTACACATGAACTTGACTTTTTTTTGTGGAAGAGCTTTAGAGTGCACATGGACCTGAGTAGACACGGTGCAAGTTACGTTTTGGAAATGATTAAAATTATGATAGACAATTCTCTGAGAGGTAGGGGGTGCCCTACCTCTCAGAAAATAGTCTCTTTAAAAAAGGCTTTCCATCAAATTTATGATGATTTGGATAAAAGAATATCATCATCCTCCTAGCGTTATCCCAGTACAGTTGCATACTGAAGGATGCCTGGGGTTCGCTACCTAATCCCAAGATTTGGCGTAGGCACTTTTTTTTACGGAAGCGACTGCCATCTGACCCCGAGGGGAAACTAGACCTTATTGGGATTAGGCTTTGTCAAGTGAGTGGGCAACTTGACTGTTAGAAGTTCTCAAACCGCCCAAAGGCCTCCAACTTGGCTTAACGACTGCTGCCATAGACAGCAACAACAGCAATTGGATAAAAGAATATGAAAATGTATAATTACTTACTCATAATACGCAATAGCATCAAATATCCCCCTATATTTCAGTACTGGGTGCACCACATTCGACTCAATAGCCTTCGGAGAGGATATGTGCTTCAGGACCTCTGCCACGGAGTTCCAGACCGGCTCAACATCCTTCTCCAAGCGGAGCTGGGACTTCGGCTGAGTGAAGTAGTCCTTGAGTGTGTTGTGGAATTTGGAGCCTAGCGCCAGTTGAGCTGTTGATCAAATATATATTTTATGTCACACCTAGCCATAAAGTGGCCATTATCGCACGCTCCGCGCGCGAAAAAACCCACTTCCTGGCCAGGGGGTGACATAAAATTTTGTACTTACCACGGGCGATAATAAAGAAAGCCTCAGATCGCATATTTATCGCCCTTGCCTTCGGCTCGGGCGTAAAATACCTGCGATCTGAGACATTCTTTGTTTTATCGCCCTTGGTAAGTAATGTACTATTAAACTAAAATGCAATAACCTAAACTAAGGCACTGGGTCCCACCAAAGGCGAGGAAGCGATTAGCTATCGGCGATTTTCTCGCTCAAGAAACGAACAAAAGGTAAAAGTGACAGATATATTTATAATTGATCGCTGGCTGTTTATAGTGCCGGCGAGGACTATCTTCACTAGTTGATCGCAGCGATAAAAGCGAGCATCGCTCAGCGGTACTCGCTCAGCGATGCTCGCTTGGCGATCAGAGACTAAACAGCGGTCAGTTTTCGAGTAATCGCCCGTCGCATTGGAACACTCGCTTATAGCCGAGCGACAAAACTATCGGAACTACCACTCGCTTCTCACTGCTCGCCAACTCGTTTCTAGTTTCTAGCTCTAATCGCCTTCTCGCTCATCGCCAGCGGTGGGACCAGTGGCAGTAAAATATAAAAAAATCCAGAGCTTAAACCGCCCGCGCGGTCGTGTCGGAGGTTTCCCCTGGACTTTCCCAAGGCCACCCTCCAACCCCACACTCCTATCGCTTTTATGGGCGCCTATAAAGCGATAGTCAGGTTACAAAAAAAGTTTTTATTACATACACACTGTATAATATCTTATGTTTGTAAAAGATACCTAGAGGATACAATGGAATTAAACATATGAGAGTGTCAAACTCAAATCATACTGTGCGAGAGGGACGATCATGCAATCAGGCACAGATAGGCAGGTATTTCAATGTTTGTTATGCAATCCCTAACTAATGACACTTTGTCAAGAAAATTGTATGATAAATGGTGACATAACCATGTTGCTATTGATACTTACTCAACAATAGTATTGTGTTACATTGTATTATACAAATCATGTTTTTACAATCGGAGCCAAAACATGTGTTGTCAACCTATTAAAAATAGTACTTTTTACAATGTTGACAATACAAAAACCTTGAAATGTTCCTGAGACGCATTACATTACATCTGGTAAACAACATTTCATTTACGGGCTATGTAAAGTTGTACCGTTATTGGGAATTCCTGATTTTGTATATGGGTTCCACAAGAATTATTTCCTATACAAATTCGGAGATATCCCCGGATAATATATCGATAATGAAACATCTCTATAGCTTTGTCTTGAAACTATTTGAATTATGAAGTATGTTTTTCACTACAATGTCTACATAGACTAGACCATACTAGAAGAGCCACACTCATTTGCAATCTTTGATCATACATATGAAATGTTGTTACTCAGGAAAATATCAAATCCCGCTGCAAGACTCATATTAACATTTAGCCCTATTATTAAGACTTACTTATTAAGACTCATATTTAGCCCTATGTGTCATACATAAATGTCTTAATATGTTTTTGTGTACAATATTTGCTTTCATAAATATACAAGTTGATTAAAATTACTGTTGCTTAAATCTATGAATAATAGAATGAGCTAATGTTTTGTATGATGATTAATGATGAACTAATAATTGGTTCATCTTTATGAGCATTCAGAAAGGAATTCTTTGAACCTAAATGTTTACTAATAAACTATTTACAAGTAAAATATGGTTGATGAAATATAATTTGCGCAGATTCACCATACAAGTTGTTTGAGGAATCGGTGCAAATTATAATTAGTCTACTATACTTTTATCTCACAAGCACAGGTTGGCTTGGTGATGGTTGTAGTAGTGACTCGTATGAAAACATAGACAATGTGAACTCATAGCTCCTATGCTGACGCACACATAGACAATGTGCATGTATAGCTCAACACACAACCATGGCTCACCCGCGCTCGTGAGAATCGTGAGATAAAAGTAGTACCTACAATATTATTCAGTCCTTACCTTGATAGAACCGGTCAAACTCCTCCTGGCCCATTTCAGCGATCCGTTCTTGCTTCCACTTTTCTAATGCAGTCCTGGCTTCATTTGACATGCTTTTATTCAAAATCAGGGTCACCGACGGATACTGCTGGGCATAATCATTACGGTGAGGTTTGATCTGAAGAATTTTGTCCTCCGACACATAGCCTTGTTGGGCAGCTGTGCTTCTAGCAGCGTTAACAGCTGCTGAAGTCTTCAGACCTCTCACACTAGCATTATTCAACAACACACCCACAAAACCCACACAAGTCCTTGTATTCTGCCACATTTTTCTTTTAAAAATCTCCACTGGCAGAACAGGATTGTATTTAAGGCAGGTTATATCATTTTTCCTAGCACTACTGTTGAATTTCACTGCACTTTCGCTGGGCGCCGACGCTCCGTTGTTTTGATCTGTGAGTTTGCTATTTTTAGCTGGAAAGAGATAAGTATAAACTGAGAATGCGACGTATCTACGCGTTTATAACTCACGGCGCCAGTAGCGTATGTCATATGATTGTAATTGGCAAGCCACGACTATCTGCCTACATTGATACGCAATAATATAGGCGGCCCGTGGCTACAAATATAAACGACGAAGTAAACAAAGCAATTAGGGCACACGAGCGACAAATCTTTGTTTTATAAGTAAATGTAACCGTTGCGTAGAGTTTTACATCGCAGCACAAGCTTATTTTACCTTCAATGAACTAGAAAGTTGCATTAAATCTCGCCAAGGTTGCAGAAACCTTACAATCGATTTGCACTTACCCGACTTCCGTAATTTCTGCTTCCTTTGCTTGTTTGTCTCTATTAAAGGACCGAATAGCTCTTTGTTCTCTTTATTGTACAATTTAATCTTTTCTGCCGGATTCAAGAGTGAAGCGGGACGAACTACTTTAGTCCTGATCAACCCCTTAGAACTACTCGCTAACGAGATCCTTCGGCCAATGGCCGATATAGGTCGTAACATTTCGAAGAATTATCAATTCCGTCCTTATTTTTCGGTTTAAAATTATTTTTAGAAAACCAGGACACTAAAATAGAACACTGAGATACACGTAAATTTACAGCCACTGAAAATCAAGTTAAAATGTCTGTCAATTACAACGCCATTTTTAAATCGAAATGACAGTGATGCAGTGTTGCCAGAGCACTCCCGTCAAAAAGTACGTTCGGGTTGCCAAGAAAGCACGCGTCCGTCCGTCCGTCCGTCCGTCTGTCGTATCGTATCACAAAATTTTGATCCGAAGACTTTTTTAACTTCCCATTGACCTATGAACTTATGTGATATTTTATTATTACTCGTATTTTGCCAGAAAATACAATAAAAAATATTGATAAATAGAACGTTTTATTGGAAATTTCCTTATTTTTCATATTAAAGCCAACCTAATTTTGTGGTTGGTTCGGAACCCTAAAAAGCACGGTTTTAGCACGTTTTTGGGAAGCGCACGTAAAAAGCACGTTCGTGTCCAAAAAAGCGCGTAAAACCGTGCTAAAAAGCACGCTCTGGCAACACTGCAGTGATGACATTGACAGGATATTCTATGCAGCCTTTCCACATGCGTTCCATGGTTCCTATCCTGGCATAACTTGTAAATAAATATTTTCATGATAAACAATACAATTTTAAATTATAAGAAGAACTGAACGATCCATGAAACGCAATACTAAATAAAGTAATTACAAGTGAATAAAACTTTTCAAATCTTTCCAATTTGCTTACCATAAGAATATGGATAACCCTGCCATCTATCAATAGATTTGAGCATCAGCTTGCAAGGCCTGTAACGCCTGTAACAACACGAACATGAGTAGTTAGTTCCAGTAAAAAATACTAGATGGCGAAACAACGGTAAGCTTATAATGCGATAAATTTAAAACATTACACCATACACTGCAACATTGCGCTACTTGCCTGCTTCTAAAACTGTCGTTATCATAGCAACTAGTGAATGAAACTGTGACAAAGCGACTAAATTAAATGCCTACACCGCCGTTGAGGAATGTGCTTTAGGATTGTTCTCTATGTTTGGCGGTGTTATAGACAAGGTAAACATTGGCGGGAACTTGAAGCGGCATTTCAAAAACGCCGGTTGCCGGGTACGGTGCGTACCTACGGAACTGAAATTCGGAGTGGGACGCGGAAACTTCAAAATTTGAACAAGTGGGCATAGAGTAAACACTATAGTTATAATAAACTCTATTCTTAAAACCATAATGCATATGAATGGACCGTAAAGTGAAAAAAAAAACATTTGTGACGCTGACGAGTGCATTTTAGTGCGTTGGATTTCTTTAAAAGGTAAGTAAAGTTAAAATTACCACGGTGAATTTAAAAAAATATAATTAGCATAAGTAGGTAGTTAATAAACGCGTAGAATTGGTACATTGCAGAAAATATTTAAATTAAGAAAGTAATAAATTATAAAAAAAATCTTGAAAGAATTGGTATAAGTATTGCAGAAAATATTAAAAATAAGAAAGTTATAAAAAAAACATGAAAAGAATTAAAACTTTAAATTTCATATTTTGTTAAAAATATTTATAATACAATCTTGAAATGCATATATTATGATATGAATAGACATATAATTATAAATCATAGCCGCCAGCCGTTAAGTAAGTAGGTATCCCGATAATTATAAAGGAATATACCTACCTATAGATTTTATTTCCGGGGTAGATTAGGCTGGTGCTGCATAATTACCGGGAATAGATAACATAATTTCCTAGGTTTATTATTGTATCATTTTGATTAATAATTACGTAAATTTAACAACATGTTATCATTTGCTGAATTGGTTCACATCGTATCTCACCAAAAGACCTCAAAACGTTGTTGTTCACGGCTACAAATCGGAAACATACTACGCTGAATCTGGGGTTCCACAAGGATCGCACCTGGGTCCAGTGCTCTTCTTAATGTTTATCGATGACATTACGAACCATATTAAGCACTCAAAGTACTCGCTCTATGCCGATGATTTGAAAATATACAAACCGGTGGCATGTGAATCAGATGCAAGAATGATCCAGAGCGATTTAAACAATATATTGTCCTGGTGTTATAGTAACAATATGACTCTCAACCCGAACAAATGCTTTTTCATAAAATACTGCCGTAAAAAAAAACCACTTGTAACAAAATATGAGATAGGCGGTGTTGAGTTATCAGAAGTGACTGAAATTAGAGATCTGGGTGTAATAATTGATAACCAACTTAAATTTCACGCTCACATAGACTCAATAGTAAAAAAGGCCGCACAGATGCTCGGTTTCCTGAGAAGAAACTCCAACGACTTCAACAAACAGCAAACTAAAATAATCCTTTATAACACTCTAGTACGCAGCCACCTCGAAACCGCCTCGATTGTTTGGAGTCCTTTCTACCAGGTTCACTCGCAACGTGTTGAGAGTATACAAAGAGCGTTTACAAGATACCTTGCATTTGGCACTCCCGGCTTTTCACACAGGAACACCTATAACTGTGGGCTTGCCAAGTTTAACATGCACAGCTTGTGCGATCGGCGGCGTATGCTAGATTTTTGTTTCCTGCACAAGATACTTAACGGGCAAATAAAATGCAGCAACCTTTTAGAGAGAGTCTCGTTAACGGCTCCTCGCAATTACCCTCGGCGCCCTATAGCAAAACCTTTCCCTATCCCAGTCACTAGGACTAACCTTGGATTGCAGGCTCCAATGGTGAGGATTTGCTCGAGTTTTAACGATTTTGTTAGCCAAAATAAGTCCATCGACATCTTTCACGACCGTCTACCTAAATTTAAATCGTTATTATTGCCTAAACTAAAATAATTATCTTACGTTTACTAGTTCTGTAGATATAATTATATATAAAGTCTGTTAATTAATATTAGTTTTATCCAATTTCATTTAATTTATTGTATTAGCTTAGTTTAATCTTTTTGTTATTGATCTCACTCTCACTGCAACATGCGAAGTCAATGTTATGTACCTCCGTAATTGTCGTATATATCAGACATAATACCTCTTAAGATACTAGCTTTAAGTGAAATATAATATATATGATGTGGATGTACTAAATAAATAAAATAAAATAAAAAATAAAAAAGTAGGTATTAAGGTATGATTCCGCTGCCGACTGCATACAGCAACTTACCGCCGTACTCAAAATTGGGACTTTTAGTCTCATGATTACGGTTCAATTTGGAGTGCGGCGGCACGTACAGTTGCTGTATGCAGTCGTCAGCGGATTCATACTTTTATCTGTCTATAGCGTAAACAGATCTTTTCACATCTGCTATTCATAAAAGAGTAAAATGAGGGATCAAAGTCGTAGTTTTCTTCCCTCTTTTGAGGGCAACAATGACTCTTTTCCTCATAGAAAGTGTGAAAAGCAGTAAGTATGTTCCATTTGGACGCTAAATTATTGGTAAGACATTGCATTATACGGGTGTGAAAACCAGTCAATCATGTGTCACAACTTCACAAGATAGCAAAATTATTTTCCGCTTTGGGCGTAAACACTTGAGGAATCCCTCGCTACGCTCAGGATTCCGTTGTACGATTTTTCGCTTAAAACCCCATTTACATGGTGCAAGAAATTGCATGCGATTTTCATTATTATTGCAGCGTTTGATTTTCATTATTATTGCAGCGTCTCGTCCTACCTCCTCAGTTGCATAAAGCATTTTCCAACGTTAAAAAAAAAGGCCATAGGCCCGCAATGTAATGAAAATTGCAAGCAAGTTCTTGCACTGTGTATATCGGCCTTCACTTAGGATTCAATATACCGCCCTCGCCGGAAATATATAATTTTGTTCCCTTGAGTAGGTAGGACTCCTACCGTAGGAGTATAACTATTACACTTAAGTATCTACCTACTATTCAGAAAAGAGTCACTGTAGTCCTCAAATGAGGGATCAAAATGGCCTTTACTTTTTCTTCCCTCATTTACGGGCAGCTGACTTTTTTGTGAATAGAATAGAGGTGTTGAAATAGTACATTACTTACCAAGGGCGGTAAAACGAAGAATAGATCAGATCACGGTATTTGACTCCCGAAGGCAAGGGCGATAAATATGTGGTCTGAGGCTTTCTTTATTACCACCCGTAGTAAGTAAAAAGTTTGATGTCTTCCCTTGGCCAGGAAGTGGGATTTTTCAGGCGCGGAGCGTGCGATAATTGTCACGTTATGGCCAGGTGTGACATAAAACAAATTTTTGGGACTAACCTAACCTAACCTAACCTACACATTATTATAAAAATCTGTAGTGGTAATTCAACATTAAACTTTGACATATTAAACAAAAATCTGACATCTTCTAATTAGATCAACCTTAAAATAATCTTTATAAATTTACACTAACGTGAGGCATATTTACACTTAATTAGACTTGTGACACGCACATTGCACGTAGAACCGATGACCGTTGGGGCCGAAAGGTTCTCGAGTGGCGACCACGGACCGGAAGGCGCAGCGTGGGTAGACCCCCCACAAGGTGGACTGATGACCTGGTAAAGGTCGCGGGAGTCCGCTGGATGCGGGTGGCGCAAGACCGGTCATTGTGGCACTCTTTGGGGGAGGCCTATGGTGTGATGATCATACTGTCATTAGATGAAAGGTTAATTCTTTAGCACAATTATTTGCTCTTATTCCCTTTTTTTTAATCATTTTCTCTCGCTATCGCTATATCACATTTGAAACATATGATGAAAATTCTGCGAAACAACATATTCTATATAATGTTTGTCGATAAAATAAGGGGGCACCATTGTTAACAGATAAGGTCGAAAATTGCATGTTTATTTACTGACCGTATAGTCTTCCAGGAAGACATTTTTTTAGGGCACACAATCAACGCTTATTTAATGGATGAGCAGGAACAATGGTCATTTATACTGCGGAATTTGAATGTTTTCGGACCCTATTACAATAGTAATAAAGTCCAAAAATGAAAAGGTGCATATCCCCCGACTTTACGAGCATCCGTTTAAAGTCCCGATAATCTTTAACATTTCCATATTTATATTGCCTGTCAGTATCTTAATTCGTTCATGTGTGGTTCAAGTGCATTGCTCGTATATTGAGCATATTATATCGAAGAAAGAGTAGAAAGACAGATAGAGGATCGGGGTCAATTTTTTTCTCAAAAATGGCCCGCAAACTGGACGTTACTCGCTACATAATGGAAGGTAAAGTGTATAGTTTAAGGACAGATCAAAATAAAAAAATAAAAAACATTGCAGGCCGCCTGCAATGTCACATATAAATTCCTTTTTTTGTCGAGTTCCAAACTTTTTAAAAAGTAGAGACAGTCATATAAAAGGAGGCACAGGTCGTATTTTTCTGTTGGAACCGCGACGTTTTTTTATGTGTCTCGAATAATTTGCGCACTCGCAAGCTCGTCCGTTTAAACAGATACTCAGCCTGCAATTGCTTTCTTCCCGGCCACGGCAATAATGTACTATTTGTTAGTTATATATCGGTCATTGTGGCACTCTTTGCGGGAGACCTGTGTCCAGCAGTTGACGTTTTTCTGCTGATGATGATGATTTCGTACTTGTTTACTCACCAACAAGAACACAACCTGACACAACACCGCGTACCTATAGAGCGTGTGGCCCCCAAGAAGAACCACCATAAAATTGACCAAGGGTACGATATGGTACATGTAATTAATCCTCGGCCTTCCTCTTCCTCTTCTTCCCTCAATTTTACCCTCCATTATCTTTCGTATTAGATCGTCGTGTCGTATCAGATTACATGGACCAAATAAAGGAAAAGATAGACGTCGTGTCGTATAGAGAAGTCAAAGAACTGGCGTTAAGTAGAACGGACTGGAGAGAACTGCACCGACAAGAGTGAAACTCTTAAATAATGATGATGACGATATGGTACGGTATGAACACAGGTATGAACCTCTTAGCAGTGAAAAGTGAAGTAATCAGGCTGATCAAATACTGTTACGGTACTTGTTGATTCGCGGGCCCTCGCTAATCGAATCGCGTCCTTAATTTCGTAAATGATGTTTAATCGATGGAATGGAGCTTTTTTGAACCAGCGTGCAATTTTCAAATGCCTTATAATTTTGACATGTCCAGTCAACCAATTTGAATTCCGGGCCACTTCGTGCCTTGTCACAGTGAAAATCAATATAAAATCCGCTAGAGAAGGTACGAAGTGGCCCAGAAATCAAATTGGTTGACCGTATAATATGCAATGTAATTTTTCCACCATACCCACCATAATTAATTCGAACCGTATCGTTGCAAGTTGCAACTGGCGTTTTAATTAAAAAATTCAATATTGTATCGCAATGTACCTACGTTAATGTAAAAGTTATTACGCCGATGAACGAATGGGGCGAGTCGATCGTTCATTCAATTGTGAATGAATGAGTGTAATGCTATTGTGTTTGAATCGGCTACAAATGGAAATAAAATTGCATAAATGTGACGCTAGTTGTGAGAGGTTTATTCGCTAAACGCTAGTATTTTACGGTTATTATCTTGCCTATTAACTGTCGCTATGGGTGACATAGAGTATGATTAACGACCAAATCTCATTATTTTAATATGCGATAAAATATAAAATGTCATACATATACACAGTCTATCTCACCGGGCTTGACAACTTTATTTTTTTTTATTATTTTATTTAAGAAACAAACAGTCTTTTATAGTTGTAAATAACATTGAAAAGTATAGATATATTATAGACTTACAGTTTCCTCAAAGAATATTTTAACATCATACGTTGTAGTAATGACTATAGTACTCATATAGTCATTACTACAACGTATGATGTTGTTCGTATGATGACTCTAAACTAAAATACTAAAAAACATATGAAAATTTTACACAATAATAACAGTGTTGTCTATACAAAGATATAAACCTAAAGTACATAGTGAAATAAACATTTTGAGAGTTATATATATTTATGCATCGTTAGTTGTAATGTAAACAGTGCCAAAAAATAAACTTTAGACCCATTTTATATCGTATCGCTTTACCGTCATGTGTCAAGTGTCAAGTGTCATTCTCCGAAAGCGACAGTCTGAAGTGTGCAGCTTTTGAATTCAACTGTAGGTAAGTAGGTATAAAAATTTACACTAACGTCAGACATATTTACACTTAATAAGAGAACAACGATTGACACTGACTTGGTAAGTCACAATTTACGACATGTTTCGGACTGAAATTGGAGTCCTTCATCAGATTGAGTGATGTCACGATAGTGACCGTGCATCACTGCTGGCCGGCGCGCGCAAGCCCGCGGGCGGAGGCGGGCGGGGACGGGGGCGGAACAGGTGTAGTCCGAAACATGTCGCATGACTTTCCAAGTGTGTTAACCGTTGTTCTCTTATAAGTGGCGATAAATTGTATCTATAAAGGTATTATCGTCGAAGAGTAGTAGGTATCGACTATGACTAGTAGATACATATACCTATGACGTACTTACCGTCATGCGATTAATTTACGCTTAAGCCACACAGAGAGCGGGCGGGCGGTAGCGGCGCGGGCGCGGGCGGCAGCGGCGCGGGAGCTGCTTTTGGCGGTGGCGGCAGCACAAAGGAGCTCCCGCGCCGCTGCCGCCCGCGCCCGCGCCGCTGCCGCCCGCTCTCTGTGTGGCTTAAGCTTTAAGTGGGCGATCTGCGGTTCAATCGATGAAGAATCCTCATTATTTTAGGATTTTTCCGTCTAATCCATTTAACACATTATTTCAACCTTCAACACTTCGGCTTGAGCACTTGAGCTACATAGTATGTTTACGACACCAAAGCCGTCAGCAGCTCTAGTATAAGTTTTTTCGAAACATTAACTAATTCGAACGCGTTTGCGTTTTGTCTCAAAATGTATGAAAACGCTCTCACCGAGTTTGAAATACGGGCGTTCATCGGTTAGCAACATATGTTATACCGCTGTTTTAGTTTCCACTAGTGACCACCAGAGGCGCTGTGCTTAATAAAGCAAGAAAGTTGCTTTTAAACCGGGTAAAATACTTATAAGATTATGAAGGTAGTTCCCACCCACGCTTGAGTAAATCTTTACAACTGTTGGAGTGTTTGCCTTTGCCGTTTTAACAGTTTCACAAGGATTTCAACTCGAGTTTTAGTTGCAAATGAAAGTTCTTTGCTAAGTTCGCGTTGGTGCGAAGCATATAATATGTATTGTAAATTTTAAGACGCATACTATACAACGCTACTCAGTAGCTCGATTCCAGTTACACCTCGGGTTCGGTTGAAACCGCTCAACCAATCTCACTAGAGCGCAAAAGCTTAAAGAGAGGCCCCAGAAACTGTAAATCTACATAGGTATCATCATCATCCTCCTAGCGTTATCCCAGTACAGTTGCATCCTGAAGGATGCCTGGGGTCCGCTACTTAATCCCAAGATTTGGCGTAGGCACTAGTTTTTACGGAAGCGACTGCTATCTGACCTTCCAACCCCGAGGGAAAACGAGACCTTATTCGGATTAGGCTTTGTCAAGTGAGTGGGCAACTTGACTGTTAGAAGTTCTCAAACCGCCCGAAGGCCTCCAACTTACAGCATAGACAGCAACCGGGATCAACGGCTTAACCTTCCAGGCACGGGAGCGCTCAGTTAGTAACCACTCAAAGCGGTCACCCATCCAAGTCCTGACCGCTGCCCAACGCGGCCCACGTTGCTTAACCTTAGATACCGCAAGCGGTACGCAGGCGCCGCTGGGCCACGAGCTCTCCAATAATAAATCTACATAGGTATATAGGTACTTTGTTAATAGTAATAAAGATATTTTGATAAAAAAATAGTAGGTATTTCATTGTTTGATATTTTCTTTAGTCTGTATGACCTGTAACAATTGTTATGAATACATTTTTGTATTTGTAGGTATTTGTATTGACACTGACATTTGACCCGCCTCCGCACCGACAAATCAGGTAGGCAACTATAACGGTTCATGAGATACAGCCTGGTGACAGACGGACAAACGGACGGACAGCGGAGTCTTAGTAATAGGGTCCCGTTTTACCCTTTGGGTACGGAACCCTAAAAATATCTGTCTATGTGGCTATAAAACAGAATTGCCAAAACCACGGCAGCAAAATGGGTGTCTATTGTTTGCCCGAAATTCATATGGAATAATTTCAATTGCTCGATAAACATTTGCCCGATTTTTATTTGCCCGAATGGTTCATTTACTAGAAAAATCGTTTGACATACTCTTGTATTCCCGAATATTACATGACAGAATGATACGAATGCCATACGTATTGTTATCCATATTATTAAGTGCAATAATATTATTTAACAGAATATTTAAATGCCATACTAAATACAGTCTTTCCGAAATAATCCTAACTATGAATTTATTTATTAAATTTCTGTAGGCGCTCGAAAATAATTGCATCATGCATGCATGCAAACAAGCAAGTATGCATGCATGCATGCAAGCAAGCAAGCAAGCAAGCAAGCAAGCAAGCATGCAAGCATGCAAGTTATTCTGCTCTTTTATAAAAAAATAACCTCGAAGAGGATAGCGGGAGCAAAGCTCCCGCTATCCTCTTCTAACCTATCCGTGATCCGAGTCGGATTAAGTAGTAAAGTAGCTTTTCAAACAAGTTTTTCTGCTCTTTTAAATTTCATTAAAATTATGGATTTTCATTCTCAGCTATTCGATTCGAACAGTAGAGATGGATGGCAAATAAAAGTATAGCATGTGATAATTATGGATTACAATGATTATGGAAAAAGATATTATTGGAATTGATATTATGGGAAATAAAGATTCTGGCATTTGATTAATATGGTAAATAATGAGTATGGCATACGAAATTATAAGAAACAATATTATGGCAGTTGAATAGTATGGCAGTCAAAATTCGGGCAACTGAAATTCTGGCAAGTAAGGGTTTCCCCAGCAAAATAATGGGAGGACAGTGAGAAATGGGCGATTTTTGCATGCTAATGCAATTGTTCAGCTAACTCCGCTTTAATGTCCGATTTACGGGTTCTAGAAATAATGAATGCGGGAATAAAAACGCCCTCGGAAAATGTAGACTTTAGAGTCTTTAGACTATCATGGCAGGTAAGAAATCGTATTTATTACAATACGACGTATTTATTATAATTTGACGAAGCCTGTGGCGGATTTCATCTCTGGTGTCTCTGTGTTGTGATTGTTTGTTTATGTACGCACCTGACGAAGTCTGTGTTGTGGATTAGATTTTGTGGACTGTTTTTGCCTAGGTAATTTATTTTATAATAAAAATTCTGATCTTACAATACTAGTTATTGCCCGCGACTTCGAACGCGTGGAACTCGTTCATCGCGATAGAATTTAAATAATTGCTATTATCTTATATCAGGCGCTTACCTACTCATCGCTCTTTCATACAAACTTCCACCCCCTTAAAGGATGATTTCCGGGATAAAAAGTATTCTATGTCCTTCCCCGGGTCTCAACATATCTCCATATTAAATTTCATGTAAATCGGTTCAGCGGTTTAAGCGTGAAGAGGTAACAGACAGACAGACACACTTTCGCATTTATAATATTAGCATGGATTTTGGCCTGGCATCGAATGTGTTAGTTTTTAGTTTAACAACGAAATCACTGTACTCTTTACACGACTGCCCAAAAAAAGGAGTGTAATGCTTTCAGGTTTCATGTATGTATGTATGTATGTATGTGAACTTTTTTTGTTCCCCCAGAACTTCTCAACGCCTTAACCGATTTAGATGTGTGAGGTATCGTTGGAAGCCTTACGTCATCCCGGGTGACAGGATTATGTGACGTTGCAATAAAAACAATATGGCGGACAGTAGACCCCATTTTGAATGTTCCGTAAAAAAAAATTCTATCCTAGCAAGTGGGGTATCAAAATGAAGCATTTGAAGAGACGAATCCAAAAATATATATTAAACCAAGTTAAACCAAAATAATAGGTCCCACGACTGCAAAAAAAATATATTTCCTTGAGTTCTTTATTAGGAAACTTGTTTTTATCTTTTTAATGCAGTCGTGTTTTTAATTAGGTGTAAGTAAAACTCAAAAACATACAAACTACCTCACTGCACCCGGATCTAGGTCAGATGTATAGTTAAATATTCACGTCTGAAAGTGCAATCTTAAGCTATCTTATAAAGTCTATTTACTTAGGCATTCAAGCTAGAATATTCCATTTAAGTAAGTAAGTCAGACCTGCAAAGATGTAATACCTAGATTACAGATTAGATACCTGGAACTTTCCCCGGAGGACGTTCATTTTGTAGCATTTTTGTGGCATCGTAATGATCGGACGGAAATGGCGTATAGATTCAAAGAAATTGTTAACTATGATTAACTTTATCAGCTCTCTAAGGTAAACGTCCCAGTTATCGACACCTTAGTGCCCAATAGATGACATCAACTCATGTTAAGGAAGGGTACAGGTCTGAAGTTCTCGCAACCGACGAGTATGACGAGTATGTATGAGAAAATGTATAGATGTAGTGTAGTATTTGGCATGGGTTGCGCAGATAAATTAATGTTTCATAGAAAGTATTTAGGATGCCCAAGTTATTATAGGTATTTTTGACTTTTATACGCATTTTAAAATTTTGACATTGGAACAATTTGTAATACTGTTTTCTTAATGATTCATTTGTATTTAATCTTGATTTTTATCTATATATATATAAAAGGCAAAGTCCTGATTGCCATAACAACGCAGAGCCGAAACTTGAATTTTTTAAAGTAGGTTTCTTACACAACGTAATGTTTATTATTTATATACACTATGACGATCTATTTGTGAATTCATGCTAGGTATTT
The DNA here is from genome assembly GCA_951800055.1 of Cenopis cana. Classification (NCBI taxonomy): domain Eukaryota; kingdom Metazoa; phylum Arthropoda; class Insecta; order Lepidoptera; family Tortricidae; genus Cenopis; species Cenopis cana. The sequence continues at coordinate 2,108,072 of OX637486.1, read as the reverse complement.
TAAAGCGTACTCGTACAACCACTTACCTACAGGTATCTACTATCGAACCAACTGAATCATGACCCACCGTGGAACCTTGTCACAGAAAATGTCATAGTGACATCGTACTACCTGACAAAGAAAATCGTTATGACACTTTCTGTGACAAGGCTCCACGGTGGGTCACGATTCAGTTGGTTCGATAGTACGTGTATGTATGTGTTGATGCCTAGGCCAGCCAGTACGTAGGTTCAAGTACTTAACATGATTATTTCGGCGATCGCCTGAAGCATAGAGTTATTGAGTTACCCCAGTATTGGTCTGCTCCCTCAGTGCCGAGCGTATCGCAAACGGTTTTAAACTCTATTACCTGTGGCAGCAGATTGGATTTACCTTGTTATAGAGGACAACTTTGCTGATACTTTGCTCGATTTTAAAACGGTTTTGATTTTTTTAGGGTTCCCTAAAAATGGCGAAAACGGAACCTTTCGTTTCGTCATGTCTGACCGTCCGTATGTCACAGCCGATTTACTCGGAGACTAAAAAGCATTACAATTTTTAAATTTGGTAGGGAGGAGTATTCTATGAATCGCGCACTAAAGTGATGTGATATTTTAGATGATTTAATTACAATTTTATATAATTTCATATTTTTCCCTGAACTTATAGTATAAGCTGATATTACTTGCCAAATTTCATAGTTATAGGTCAACGGAAAGGATCCTAAAAATTATGATTCCCTTGAAAGTACGAAATACTTTCAGGTCATAAAGGGCCGTATCTTTTTTTTCTTTAGCTTAGAAGTTTAATTTATTTCACAGTTTCAAGGGACTGTAGAGCTGGGTATATGGTTCTAATTTCAACTCGATACGCGTTGCCGAGATAAAGGGTTTTGACAGACAGAGAGACGGACAACAAAGCGATCCCTATACGGGTTCCGTTTTATCCTTTTGAGGTACGGAACCCTAGAAATAGAAAATCATATTAAGATTAAACAATTAGAGTGGAACACAGTATAACAGCCATTTGTTGGTAAGAAACACCCACAACAGAGCAACCACAGAACAGACCATTATCTCTGAACTACAAAGTTATATCTCCCTTCACAACTACACACAATTCCCACCCTTTTGCACCAGGGCATAGTTATCAAAATCCCACGCCTTTAACACCTTTGAACGTAATCTTTTGATTAGTAATTAAACTAAATTAGGTTGTCTGCCAGAACGTGAAATGACGTCACGTCAGCTGTAAAATTGCGTGTAACGTCTTTATACCATGGAAATTCATTATGAATATGTTAGTAACTGGAGATCTCAAATCAAATATGTTACATAATGTGTGTACACGTTACTCAAAATAAATGTGTTTTATTCTATTCTAATCTAAATTGCAGGAATTTGATACCAAAATTACCAAATACATAGACCTGATTTTTTAATAGGTAGGTACTTAGACTTTATCTACAGGGTGTTTCCTGTAACAGGGGCAATAAATTAAAATATATGTATATGTTTTACAGACTACACAGCAACCTAATAAGTTTAATAAATATGTAAAAGCAAATTGAGCCCTCGACGTCTATAGACGTCACGCCGAGCAGAAAGTGTTAAATAATCAATGAAACATATTTTTTTATACCTAACTGCGTAAATAATTACTTAAGCAAAAGTAGGAGGTAAAACTTAATAATTGTACACAGATTAACCTTTTCGGCGCTATGTCAAAATTGCCAAATACAAACGCTGTTACTCAAAAGTGAAGTTAAACCCTATAGGAATGCATTTAGGTTGATATCGCATTGGACGCCGCCGTGACGGATATATGGATGGTGCACATGTTATACATCGTTGGGGTCGAATAGGTTAAAATATTTAAAATACTTAAATATTTAAAGATTGAAAAAAATACAACAAAAACAGACTTCCCTTAAAAAAAAACACACTCGAACTTGACATTCAAATTAATACAGTTTCTTTTAACACAAAAACTATGGGTGTTTAATATTCAATTCTCCAAATAGGTAAATAAAATCGAATGTAATTGGATTTTATTATGGAGAGAAAAGCTATTTAGAAACCTTCGTACCACACCTGTGGGAAACTAGACTCCTTGAAACTAATTCTAAACTTGACAGCTTGGCACAAACAACTACAGTGGCAGTGGTCTGTCACTTATTCACTATAATATCTGGGCGACCGAGCCTTGCTCGGCGTTTTCCCGGGCATGAGACCTAGCTAGATCGATTGCTCGTCCCCGAAAACCCCCACATACCAAATTTCATCAAAATCGTTAGAGCCGTTTCCGAGATCCCCGAAATAAAGTAAATAATAATAAAGTAAATAAATAAATAAATATACAAGAATTGCTCGTTTAAAGATTCAGCAATTGAGGTCGGTAGCGGTACCCAAACCCGGCAAAGGTTATCTTCAGGGAACATGTTAAGGGCTTGATGAGATACAAATTACAATGTTAATTAAAAGTTCAGCAATAAACCGCTTTTAATGAAGTGAATGTTGGCTTTTTGAAGCTTTGTGAGGGCGTTGTTTGGGACTGTTGAGAAACAAATTCATTCTAAATGCGAGTAAGTGCGGATAATGAAGGTTGTATGTTGATACTTCATATAGTATCACTTCCATACACAACATTTTTGTACAAGAATGTATTTTCTATTAGTATGTATTCCTCTTAATTGATATTGAAGTATTTAATTCATTTAGTACATAAGATATCTCGGAAAATATTTTTAATGAGGACCTGTCAATCACTTGAAATCATTGTCTTCCGGAATTTGTGGTGCAGTTGAAAGACCTAATTACATTCTTAAAATTGGTGTTTTGTTAAACTTCTTACGGGTTCTATAAAAGTACACACCTTTCTCCAATTGCGGTGATCGATTCAATCAACGAGTCAGTCAGATAGGTTAGGTAAGTACTATACATGTTGAATAGATTCATTAATTCAGTCAATAAGTCAGTCAAATACCAAAATTACCTGACGAACTGTTGGAATGGTTTAAAGATTCATGGATAAGCGGCATTCTAATTGATCATGGCTGTGTTCCACTATTCTAATGTAGGTATTTTGAGTACCCATGTCAAGTAATATTTTTAATTCGATTCATCCTAAACAACTCTTAACTGAATCATTTTAGACCTTAACCCCACAAAAATAAAACTTGATAAAGAAGTCACAAAATGTGAAACACTCATCAGCTAACTATTGTACAAACAAATCTTGCATTATTGTGTAAATAGTTTTAAGTATTGACTTACTATTTTTGTTTCCGCCCACTAACAGTCGTAGATGTCATGGGTTAAATAGATAACCTCCTTTTTTAGATGGCAGTTAAATCATTTGAGTGTCATCCATAACTCAACAAGATCATTCATGTGTTGATTTTATTATACAAAATGAAATAACGATTATGAAGGTGAAAACTTAAATCTTTCGACATGTAACTTGAAAAGTGAATGTTATCAAAAGTATAAATCGATGTTGCAACAGTTTACATTAACAAGTGTCTTAGTCATTTCATTCATAGGATCATACCCAAGCTGAAACAGACACGCTTTGCTCGCTCAGTCAACTTTCTTTGAACCAACTATACGATTTTGGAGTACATAAATTAAGGGGTTAGTATCATTTCGTCTAAAACGCAACAGTAGCTCTAGTATAAGTTTTTTCGAAACATTAACTAATTCGAATGCGTTTGCGTTTTGTCTCAAAATGTATGAAAACGCTCTCACCGAGTTTGAAATACGCGCGTTCATCGGTTAGCAACAAATGTTATACTCGCTGTTTTAGTTTCCCCTAGTGACCACCAGAGGCGCTGTTCACGTTTTCATACCACTTTCATACATTTTGAGACAAAACGCAAACGCGTTCGAATTAGTTAATGTTTCGAAAAAACTTATACTAGAGCTACTGGTAGAAATAGCAACTCGTCTAAAACGCAACTGGTCACTGCATCAGAACGCAGCTAAATACAAGTCACCTGAAAAACAAATGGTCTAAAATACATTTATTTTAGACCTAGATGTATTTTAGACCATTTGCTTTTCAGGCGACTTGTATTTAGCTGCGTTTTGATGCAGTGACCAGCTGCGTTTTAGACGAGTTGCTATTTCTACCAGTTGCGTTTTAGACGAAATGATACTAACCCCTCCTCTTGTGGTTACATGCGTAAAGGAACTCACATTACCGCCTCGTATCATCGTGATCCTCAAGACCGATTTACATTCAAGAACTTGAATGCAGTTTTGATTACATTGCGGGCTGCGGACGAGGACGTTCAAACCCCGCGATGTAATGAAAATCGCATACAAGTACAAGTTCTTGCAACATGTAAACGGCCTGCAGTCATGAGTCATTAGGCGAAGAAGAACTGTATTAGGGTGCGTTTGCACTGAGACGGGCAGAATTGCCCAATTAAATTAGGCTCTCCCACTTCGCTTCGATTAATGAATGAATTTGATTGGTCAATTCTGCACGTCTCCGCCTCAGTGGCAATGCACCCTTACACTCCATATCTGCCACCCACTGCAACTCAAATAACAACTTAACTAAGATTCCTAAATAGATGATTTGACATCATTTCCCGATGACTTCAGAATGCATAATATTTAAATCAGGTCTTTCCTTTTAGGATTTTATTGGCATCTTCCTATCTATGAATGTGCATATACTTAAACATGGAATTATAGTAACGTTTTTATTATCATTGTTTTATTGTTTAGATTAAGTTATAAATCTTAGCAAAAGGTAGGTGTCGTCATTGAATTAGTTTAAGCAAACGTTAAGGAAATTTAGAAATAAAGGAAACATCGAAACCGAGAAGTATTTGGAGGAGGTAGAAGGTTCAAATATTGCTCCGATTTTTAATTTTTCTGTTACTGCTTAATAAAAAAATAATTCAAACGTTAAGGATTATAACAATACCTCATAAATCTAAATCTGTTCAAAAATATCACGTTGTTTTTAGTTTTGATAATCAATAATTGATGCTGATTCAATTGTTTTTGTAGGCTGAGAAAAAAAGGAATATAAAGACGTATATTTAGACCTCTTTCCTATAGAGAAAAGAAAAACCAAGGCGCTATTTATCGCTCTAAGTTCCGCTTTTCTAAAGCGTGGCCTAACTAGAGAGCGTTGACCGCTCGCTCAGTTAAATAATACATACATATCGATGTATGTATTATTTAACTGAGACTGTAGTATTTAACTGTCAATGGAGTGGAACTGAAGTTACATTTAAATTAAAAAGACAAGACGATTCTTGTCTTCCTAATTTAAATGTAACTTCTATGGTCCACTTAAGGCAGTGCAAACAAATGACACTCATAATACGCCTTCAGCTCAGCGCATGCTATAGGGAAAGACATTTTATTTATATTAGGTATAGGTACCATATTCAAATTGAAATAAGATGCAAATTAGATACAAGGCTATGTAACCAAGCTTGGAGGATAGAGCTTGGATAGTATCCAAGCTCTATCCTCCAAGCTTGGTTACATATAGAGTTAGCGGCAGTGTAATGAGAAATCGTTGTAATTAATAGCTTAACCCCCTTATTCATAGAACTTAACAGACCTCTGCAGAGTAAGATGTCTTTTCTCGTTTACAAACATATGTGTCAAAGTGACAGATAAGGACAAGCAGACTTAAGCGGCCATTTAGCTCAGGCTCGCGCACCTCGGTACAAAAAATTTATATCCGAGGATAGTATGGAATATTCGAAGCGGATAATGGCGGCAGTATTGGATTTACATGATGGCAATTGCTGTCAATTCGCGTTCATTTTCTAGTATGAGAGGCCCGTCTCTTAGAATGTCAGTGAAGGAGACCATATGACCGAGGGGAAGAATAAAAACATTCAATCCACCTAGGCATGTGTGGGGATATTGATGTCACTTACACTCACGTGACTCAAGTCGTACCTGATGCTCGTTTATGGTGTTGTGCTGTTGTTACTTAAAATACAACTCGAAGGATCCGATTCATGTCCCTTTAAGGATTTGAGGACTCTTTTTATGAAACCTGTCTAATGTCTATTAATCATTTAATAGCTGTCAATGTAACAGTATTTATAGAGGTCAGTAACCGTAACCATCCGTAACTAACACCTAAGTTTGGTCAAACGATTCCGACCTGGTTTAATTTCTCCGTTCATCTCGAAATTACATATGGATGTGAAACTCATTGTACTTGTCTTGTTGAGTCATAGTGCCCGCAGATGATACTGAGTGGGACAGTCATGTAGGCAAGGAAAACAGAACAATTCTGGCATTTTGGCGTTTCTGTTTTTCTTATTCAACAAGGTTGCTTTTTAATGGACTGGCCTGACGGGTGTAGGTACATCCTTTACATCAGATTGTAGACTTATTTAGTAAGGTTGTTTTTCAAATATCGACTGCAAGTACCCTATTATCCAATTTTTTAAACTTGAATCACTTGATTTAGTCATAATACCATCATCATTTTGAGTGAATCTCAGCCCAGTTTTGAATTTTATTTCTTATTCGACAAGGGTATCTTTCAAAAGACAGGACTGTGGGTTTTTATATGATTTACTTATACATTCAGTTGTGGACTCTATCTTTTATTTAGCAAGGTTGCTTTTCAAAGGACACTTAGAACAGGCCTGTCGTGATTCAGTCAAAATATTTACTTAAAGTACCCCCCCCCCCCCCCCCCCCCCTATTGTACAATTATGAATTTTATCTCTTTTTCGACGAGGATGTCTTTCAAAAAACAGGACTGTTGGTTGTCATTTACAATCAACTGTGGATTCTATCTCTTAATCAGCAAGGTTGCATTTCAAAGGAACGGCCTATTGTGATTCCATCAAAATATCTATATCAAGTACCCTATTTTCCAATTATGAACTTCATCTCTTATTACAAAAGGATGTCTTTCAAACGACAGGACTGTTGGTTGTCAGGATTGTATATCATTTACATTCAATTTTTGACTCTATCTCTTATACAACAAGGTTTCTTTTCAAAGGACAGTTGTCATTCGGTCTCTCGGGACATGGCCGGCAATGTCGTTCCATCTGTTGCAAGATGTACTTGACAGTTGTCTTGTTTCAATCGGACTGATGTTATCTGTGGTTAGGGTGTTCCCTTGAGTTTAGATAATAGATTTCCTTTTAGGGTGGACTACAATGAGATGTATCCATTTAGGACCTTATTAGTAAGGTATAAGGTTCAAAGTTGATACCTCTCTTTGCAATTGACTGTGCTCTGATACTGAGAAATCGGACGGCTTTTGTTTTGTGCGTGTTAGAAATGTGGAGAGAAAAGATGTTTTTCTTAGCAATGACGAAGTTCGGGAAATAATCTAAAACAGAAATGCTCAGAAGTCGTGGCTGGGCCGCTTGGGCATACTTAAACATATTAAAATGAATAAAGTGAACTTTATTCTGTAAATAGGCCGCAATTGCACTTTTACATAAATCAAAATCTACTAGCGTTTCTCAATGACCACTGCCGAGAAGAAACGCCGAAAGAAACTCGACTATTTCGTTTCGACTTTTTCGATTCGTCTATTTTACATTTCCAGCAGAACAGCTCAGTGTGCGGCCACTCGTTCTAAGTTCACAAGGTGCACGTGAAAGCTATGCGAATCATTGAAATAAATTTGAGATGCGAAACAAAGAATAAAAATAGATCTCAAGGTAAATACATGAAGTTGTTTTAACTGCTAACGGCCTTCCACACGCTCTCAATTAAAAATGTCAACTCAATTAACACCCAAGGGACAGAATTATTGAATTTATGACAGTTTAATGAAGGGCTTAGAACACTTCTCACGACATGGCGACATGGAATAACACATTACTGCTACTAAAGAGCTTGGAGTAGGTATAAAGGAGAGGGCAATAAAATTGCACAAAAGATCCCACTGGGTCGAAGTGCATCCGCAAGGGCCCTAATATAAATAAGATAAGATAAGCTACTAAAGATAATCCCAAACCGTCATGTCTAAGCGAAGCGTTTTGTACACATACTTGAAAGATTATGTAGGTATTGACCTTTTTTACCGATGTTTTGACACGGGTTGCACCGGTCATTTCGCGGCAGAACCGCCGTCTTCCAGTTTTCATGTTAGACCCGTTTAAACAAATCTTTTAAGTAATTGAAGCGTCTCCCTTTTAGCTTGGACAAAAATGCTTTCGTTGTCTAATATTTGTATTAAGGCGCGCATAAACGCCAACGACCACCTTGCAAAAGTCTTAAAACTTCCCACTGGAATCGACTGCCTTAGAATGGGGTATTTACATACGACTAAACAGTCATAAAATTACATTGACTTTTGAATTCACACCTATAATATTCTTCTCCACCATTTGTAGAATGTTTCATGGAAACCCAAAAAAGGCTTTTTTGTGCTGCTTCTCAAGAATTCATCTGAAATATATGGATTTTCGTCGAACAATTCGGCCTACTTTATTAAAAACAATTCGACAAAAACTAAATGTACATTTAGTATTTTAGAATTATTCAAACGCTTTCAAATTGAGTTTTTCATTGTCCTTTAACAATACAACCGTATTGTGGACTTCTTTAACGTACCAAAAGCTATTTAAAGCCAGAAGAAAATACTTTTCTATAAATCGTGCTCCTCAAAGAGCGCACGTTTTCTGACTTGGAGGAAAACTGCGCGGAATATTTTGTGCATTTTCATAAACGTCAGGGACCGTGAAAAATGACGAAAACGTAACTGTGAAAATATATCAGTTTGTGTTAAAATTCTAGTTTTCTCCTTGAGATCTAGAGGTAGTTTACGGACCTATTTAAAGAAAAATGTTATAGGTATAAATTGAAACTAATAACACATGATTGGAACCAAAAATTTGGGTCTGGGCGGAGGTTACCAAATTCGGAATAGGTCGTATAGGGATGTTGACACCAAATAAGAAAATCAATGAATCTGAATTTTCTCGAAAAAGGATCAAATTCTCAATCAAATAGCGAAAAAACCGGCCAAGTGCGTGTCGGGCCACGCGCAAGGTACGGTTCCGTAGTCGTCCACCCGTTACATTATGTGGACTAAAAAGTTCGCAAACTTATATTTACTATGTTTTTGATAGAATTAACAACATTATCTAAGATATCAATGGAAATTGTTCGAAAGTTTGCTTTTGCAAAGTACATTTCTGAAGTTCGACTATTACTCGTTAATTAATAATGTCTACTTAGCTGTGATAGTTTTCCTTTTAAATTCTTCGTATATACTACTGCCATGATTTTTTTCACATGCCTAGGAGCCACCGTTTAGCTGGCAGGGGGGGGACACTTGACCATAACGAAAATTATCACTTCAAAGCTTAATATCACGCCAACCGATTCTTGAATCAAAAAATACTCTTAGAAACCTTATAAAAGAGCTATCCAACGATACACGATGGGGTTTGGAAGAAAAAAAATTGCACCACCACTTTACATGTAGGGGTACCCTAAAAAAAATTTTTATTCTACCGTTTTGTCGGCGTCATCAATATCTATACTCGTGCCAAATTACAGCTTTGTATTACTAACGGTTACTGAGAAAAACGGGGGTCGGACGGACGGACGGACGGACATGACGAAACTATAAGGGTTCCTTGTTTACTACGGAACCCTAAAAAAGAATTCAAAAGAATAAATAATTACATAATTATAACTCTTAAGAGTTTTAGGAGGGGGCATTTTCTGTCCCTGTTCCGCAAAACGCATCTCTGTATTGAACGATCGTCATTTACTATGGGGATCGAGGTCAGTGACGTCACTGATCTGTATCGCTTTCTCTCTCGAACTAAAGTCATTCTAACGGTTGTAGTTTCGTTATTTTTTGACATATTTGAATAGGATTTTCACTATTTGGTTTAGTTTTATGTATTCTTTCGTATGGAGTAATAATAAATTTTGAGTCAACATCCCTATTGGTAATAAGTTTAATACTGAAAGTATGTCTAATCCGCTAAAGATTAAATTCTGAGAAAGTCAGATTCTAAGTAAGTTCAATTAACTATAACGAAAGCAAATTATAACTGCGTCTAATTAACCCTTTTAGGTCGGAGTTTGCATACGTTTAATTCATTGATAGTTTATTTCTAATTTAGTTATTTATATAATTCGCTGTGGAGGAGCGTGTCTGGATGTCTCGCACTATAGACCTGTCTGTAAGCTGTAGATAGCAGTGCTCTTACCATGAGTTTGCAATGTTTGCATTACCGTACTCGCTAGCGACTGCGTAAACGATTTAGTATGGCGCTTCTTAGTTCTATTGCGTAACCGCCAGGCCAGAGTCGCTGTACTTTCGTCCACACTAAATCGTTTACGCAGTCGCTAGCGAGTACGCCAGTAAGGCAAACATTGCAAACTCATGGTAAGGGTACAGAGCCACTAATTGTAATAACAACACACTTTGAAAACGTGAGATATATTGCTCTTTTGTTCGCTAGCGCATAAGCGGCAAAAGCAATTTTGTGCAAACACAACGCATTTGTTCACAGGATTTAAATTAATCTAAAATTGAATTGGTAGTTACAAGTAAGATTAATAGGATTGATGATACCTGACTAGGCGGGGTGGAATACTTATCCAGATTTCCTCAATTGACAATATTTCATAATTTCCAAAAGTCTTAATTCGAAAACCATTTCGGTAGAAACGTGTGAAGTACACAAAAAACATTTTTTTAGATTTTTTTCTCCGTTAATTTTGGAAAAAATCGCAAATTACTGTAAACCGAAAGTTGACGTCATCTTCCTCGCTGTATTCAGGGAGACCTTATAGTACAGAGTATAGACACAATTTAAATCGCTGCTCTGGAGTGGCTCTGGATGGAAGATGACGTCATATTTTATTTACGCCCTTTTGGAATGTCCTACTTTTCAACGTGTTTTTTTTGTATGAAATATTGAGTTAAATTGAAAAAGAAAAATACGGGTGGCTTAAATTTTTACCTATTTTCTAGCTAGTTCATAAAATAAAGTAGTTAAAAATATGAAATGTTGTCAATTATACTTAAGTATACTTTCAGTATAAAATTTGCGAAATGGTTATCAATATAACGGGGTGGGCCGGTATGGATAAGTTTTGCGTGGGATTTTGATTACATCGCGGGATTTGATCCTTCTTGTATTACCTCGATAGCCCGCATTCTTCTCAAGTTCTTGCACCATTTACTTACTGACTTTGTGGTAAGGAACCTACCTACTGAATTTACACAGACATCTGTATACCAATGCCTAAGGAGCGCTCGTGGCCCAGCGGCGCCGGGTACCGCTTGCGGTATCTAAGGTTAAGCAACGTGGGCAGCGGTCAGGACTTGGATGAGTGACCGCTTTGAGTGATTACTAACTGAGCGCTCCCGTGCTTTGGAAGGCACGTTAAGCCGTTGATCCCGCTTGCTGTCTATGGCAGCAGTCGTTAATCCAAGTTGGAGGCCTTCGGGCGGCTTGAGAACTTCTAACAGTCAAGTTGCCCACTCACTTGACACTGCCTAATTATGTACAGTTGCATACATTACTTTATCTACACACATATTATAACTACTCTAAGATGGGTTCAAAAACCGTAGTAAACAAATACAATAATTGTGTTAATACAACTTTTTTTGCACGGTTGCGGAAATATCGAAATCAGCTGGCAACCGATACCTGAATGTTATTTTAAAAAGTAAAGAGTCCCTATTCTGATGTGATCATGTCGTTCTAGCTCAAATTTCGTGCGATATATACTAAAAAAACATCGAGCTGACATTTCGCATCGATTGAATTTGAATTTTCAGTGATACTAGAATAGGGACATGTCAACTTTGACATTTAAATTTTGACAGTTTTGTTTGACGTTTAATATTTTAACATCATATATGAGATTAAAATAAAAAAATATATTACTGCTATAGCCTTAGCCACAGATAAGAAAATTGCCATAAATTCATTGAATGTTGAAATGAGAGTCATTTTCTACGGTTTCCGAACGCATATTAGAGGATTTATGATATGTGTGTAGATAAAGTCTATTTCTTCAAATCCATTGGCCATTCCAAGAGTTAATACTGCTCTGACAAACTAAGACAAATCCATTGTCCTTCGTAAAATGCAAGAGTAAATACTGCACTGACAAATTAAGAAGTAGCTTTGAGCGTCAATTTACAATTACAATACTCTTTATTGCATAACCTCAACAAAAGTAACACATAATAGTACATAATGACAATGAGTAGAGGCAAACAACAGGCGGTCTTATCGCTCATGAACGATCTCTTCCAGACAACCTTAGGGTAGCGGAGACTTACTTACGGTTACTGTTTAATTACTTGCGGTTTACTTTCTTTTCCCTGCCAGTGATTTTCGAAATTCTAGGTAGGTAGTATCTGTTACTCTTGCGATTCGGAACGACTAGTTATGGGCTTATCTATGCATTAAAAGAGAGACAGCCATTTGACCCGCGGGGTATTCACAACTCAGATTAATACTCCTCAGGAGATCCAGTATAGGTCTGATATAAGTATAAACGAAGATCATTTTAATTTTTTTTTCGTAATTTAAATCTTTATTCACACTGTAAATACACTATACATTTTCAGGTATAAAATAAAAATATGAATGAGCAGGAATCTAGGTAGCTACCTGGGTTCTATATTGGGCAGAGCTGCCTCATCATGGAAGCCAAAGAAATATTTCATTGATCTGGGAATTTGTGTCGTGTCCCGCGGATACACAGGCTTGTGGCTCGGATTATAGAAATAATATTTTTTGATCTTAACCAGCCTATTACCACGCTTAGGGATCTGTCCTAACGGTCAGCGATAGCTTCCCCTAGATCATTTTAATTGGAAGTTATGTCTAAGTAGACTACTTTGACAATGCTTAGATACTAAAAGCTAATTACAAACAAAAGATTTTTCGTGCTAGTAGATTCAAAATCGCATAATAGCTGGAAGAAGCTGCGCAAGACCGTGACAAGTGGAGAACTATTCTGTGAGCCCTATGCCCCTAATGAGGGATGACAGAAACTCATCATCGTCATAATAGCGGTTTATAAGTCTAGTTTATAGTTCTGTTCTATTAATTGTTGGAATTAATACGTATTCAGTAGCAATTCGAACGCGTTTGCGTTTTGTCTCAAAATGTATGAAAGTGGTATGAAAACATGAACAGCGCCTCTGGTGGTCACTAGTGGAAACTAAAACAGCGAGTATAACATTTGTTGCTAACCTATGAACGCGCGTATTTCAAACTCGGTGAGAGCGTTTTCATACATTTTGAATCAAAACGCAAACGCGTTCGAATTAGTTAATGTTTCGAAAAAACTTATACTAGAGCTACAGAACGTAACTGAATATAAAGAAAAACTAGATAACTACTTAATAACTAAAAATAATTCTAATTAGAAACACAACGAAACAAAAAAATACACCATACAGCGGGTCATTTAATTTGAATGCATGAAGTTTATGACGTTTTAAAGATATGTTTATCAAATCTTAATTCAAATTTCGTCTTACTGTCCCTATTTTTGAGAAAAGCACTTTATTCGCCTCGGCCGGAATGGCATTTGCAGGCTTCGTATTATAATTAAACGGACTAGTAAGCTCGTCCGTTTAAATAAATACGCAGCCTGCAATTGCATCCTTCCCGGCCACGGCAATAATGTATTATGTTTCACAAAACGTAAAAAAAGTTTCTTTTTTTTTTGAAGAAAAGATAATATGCTTCAGTTAATTGTGAGTTGTGAATCGCATGGCTGGATTGGATTCGACCGTCGTTCGCCATTTCCTTTCATGTTTTTCCGATTGGAATTTTCCCATTTTCTATGGAATTTTTAGACTCCGGCTGATTGGAATGTATGTAATATGTGTTTTGAGAATAAATCCTATCGGATTAATCCCTTTTTGATTTCGTTTCATGATTATTTCCGGTTGCCAACTGTAGCCGATATGGAATTTTATAAAGGGTCGGCAACGCGCACGTGACTGCTTTGGAGTTGCGGGTGTCTATAGGCTGCGGTGTCCACTTACCTTCAGGTGGACTGTACGCTTGTTTGCCATCGTTGTATAAAAGAAGGCACGCGAATTTCAATCTGGAGTTTGAACCCCGGCTTTTCGAAAAAAGTATTTAAAATTTTTTTTTAAGCAGATGGTACAAATACAAATCATTTATTGTCTGGTTATGGGTTACAGAGGTGTTAAGCATGGTTTATGTTCTCCATATCCTGCCTCATAAAGGCGTACAATATAATATTATGTCTAGGATTTTTTTATTACTTTATAATGACAGGATTAAACGAACTTACCTGAAGTGAAGTTCTATCCTGATTATATGAAGTATTTAGTCCGTGGTATAATAACTTTGAGAGCTGGTATCACAGTGCCTCAAACGCCGCGGATTTCATAGATTCTAGATAAAAAAAACAAAAATAAGCAATACCTGTCAAACAACAGATGTCAAATCATTAAGTTTAGAGCTACAACAGGGGAAAAATTTAGCATGCATCATGATAATATTTGGGAGGGAGGGAACTCCCTACCACGGACTAAATACTTCATATAATCAGGATAGAACTTCACTTCAGGTAAGTTCGTTTAATCCTGTCATTATATTCGTTATTTAGTCCGTGGTATAATAACTTTGAGATGTTTAGAGGAACTAACATCCTTCATACACCCATTACCTTATAATGTGCACCCATTACATAATAATATTCTAATTCAAATTTTAAACGTTTTCATGATAATGCAAGATAATCTCATTTCCTCTCGGCCATCATCTCTAATCAATCAGACGCACATAACAGGCCGCCTATGATGTGTATATCATTTCTTATTGTTTCCGTATGACTATAGATGGTACGAGGAATTTTAAACGCTGTATAGGTACCTATACAATTCAATTTGATTTTACAATACTTATACATTATGTTGGTATAATACCTAACATTGAATTACTTTATTATCTTGTAATAAAATTTTTTAGAATAAGCGCACCTAAGTATTATTTATTATAAGTATAAAAAATATGATTATTTATTATTATCATTTACCTTACTAATCAAAGTACAGAACACATAATATGTACATACATTTTCCTGCAAGACTGTATCAACATTTTGTGCAGGTAACAATGAATATAAGTGTGCCATTATATTTAAAATATATTTATATATATATGTAGTTAATTAATAGCAAGTCTTTAATACCCTAAAGGTAAAGTATATTTGCGCGGATTGCATTTTAGCCATCTCTAAAAATGCCCAAAAAGTGATCTATTATATTGACTGCATTTATAATATTTGAAATTACACCTTGTAAACCACATTTTACGGTATCCATTCAACGATGGAGAGATCTCTATAAAGTCTATTAAAGTTTTTGAAAGATTAAAAGAAAAAAGACTCTTTCTTGCAATTCTTGTTAACATAAAGATGTGATAATTTTTTAGGAAAATGTATTCTGAGACCTAACTTTTTTAGTTTGTATTAGTTACTATAAAAACCCCAGACAATAAACCAGCCAAAAATCCTCTCAGTTGATATGTTTTCTGGTTATTCAACTATGTTTAGTTGTTATTCAGTCAGAGATAATAAGACCATTATAACATGCTTAGAAAATAGGGATGGCCCATGTGAAAAGGGGTTCAAAAATGTCAACCAAAGCCTTGTTCGTGCAGTGGACAAACCAGTGAAGGATAATACAACCAAAACATGAGGATTAGTCATGTCGAAATGCTTTTGCTATTTTATGCCGCATATCTTAAACTTAAGAAGTAAAAATTCAAGATGATAGCTGGTTTTCTAATCCATTCATCTAAGTTTAACTGAACGAGGTCATTTATAAGGATAAGTTCGCCTTTGACCTTTACTCGTGTGCGACATATTAACACAGGTATGTATTAACATTGATATTGAATAATAAATAACTTTCATACATTTAAACATTATTGGGGTCAATACTGAAAAAAGTATTTTAATCATTAGTAGCAACTTTTCTAAAACATTTATGTTAAGCATATTATAATGTTAAATGTGTAGGTAATATACAACGCTATTACAACTGCAATATGCACCACTACAATATATTTTTATCCCACTAATTATACTTAGAGCCTGAAGGCTCTTATTATATACCGCGCAACGCGCAGTAGACCTTTTGAATGTTTATCGTTGACTTGTGTAGTGGCATGTAGAGATGTTTGATCATTGATTCATTACAAAAAATCATAACCCTTCCTTTTGACTTTGCTGTCGTCGGGTAAAAAAGGGGGCCTACCTATCAAAGCAAATTTAAAAATAATAAAGCAGTGTTCAATAAAATTTATAAAGGTGGAAGCATGTTAATGAAAAACGTACTTCAAATACAGTGGATTTGAATCTGTTCTATTTTCTAGATTTGTAGGTATGACACAAATTTCCAATTTTAATTTATAATTCCTTGAAGAGCTCACGTTTTGATGAATTTTAATTTTCTTGATGTATGAATCAATTTTGTCTCGATTAGAGCAATCTGCTTGCAATAAATCAGTCAGTGCAACATTATCATATAAAATATTTGTATACTTTTTAGATTCTTTGTTGTTGCACAAATTTGGTCGCACCTTTAGGTTTTCACCGTATGAAATTCACTAAATAGTTATATGCTTCACGAATATACGGCATACCTATGTTCCTATTTAAATAAGTGTAATTTTTTATAAATAATAATTGATTTCTTTTACTGAAATGTTGTAACTATCAGCCACATTCCTTTCAATTTTATCAGTCCATTTGTATCTATTTTTCTCCCAAAAATCCTTTTATATATGTATATTAGTAGTTGTATGTAAATACACCCCCAAATAATTATTAAATAAAATACACCCAGAAACAATAATAATAATCTTATGCCATGTTTCCGAATATTCTTCTGAATTACTTATGTTGTAACACTATGTTTAAAGTCTAGTTGTTATCCATGAATATGTTCAATAACATAGTTCAAAATATATATTTTTCTTTGACATACAGTCCATAATAGGCTTGTCAAACACAATGGTGTCTTTGAAATGGACAGAAGGAATGATTGTTATTATGTTAATATCATGACTCTGGTATAAATTAATATATGTGTGTACATCACACAAATTTATAATAATTATAAAAAACAATAATAATAACTAATGAATATCTGAATATCTATCAATCAATCTTCATGTTTTTATTATGTATGTTGAGTTCTTAGAATATATTTTCTAAGACATGCAACTGAACCCTTAGAATGTTAAAATGATGTACTTATAAAGCTTATTTACACCAACATTCCAACAGCGTCGAAATGACTGGTCACATCATACTTAAATAAGAAGATAGTTCTTCAAAGTTTACCTCCCATTGTTTTTGATATCAACTTAAGCATTTTTGTCCAAACAAACTTAAGGTGTTGTGGGTGGTAAGAATATGAATTATAATATTGTTACATTAAATTTAAAACATTCTTGAATATTCACCTTCATAAGTTGGAATTTTAATCTTTAATAACATATGGTAGTAAAGAATGCTCTTTACCTATTCTCCAGGTAAAAATAAACAGGATAAATTATCATACTATTCATCTTTAAATTATAAGATTGCTTACATAACAAAATATTCAGTTCTGTATATTTGTTCTTCTCTGGCAGAAAATAGGAATTCTTGCAGTCAGGCAGTTATTATTGACTGTGGTCTGTGACCCTGAAAATTTGGAAACCCTTTGCCAGAATATGCAATCTGGGTATTTATAATGATGAAGAGGTCTATTGCCTCATTTATATAACATTCATAATACATATATTTTTGCCATTAACTAGGCTTTTGTCAATTGACATACCTACTTTAGACCAAGGAACAAAATATTTTTTAAAGATGTAGGTACACAAACTGTGCTAATACTTAAACATAATATTTGTTGAATATAGTTTGTGAGATTGATAAATTTAGACAACAGCTGTTGCATCACATGTTTGAACCTCACAAGACCCCATCACTTAACATATGTTATTTCTATATACCTCGATATCTATATTGGACTCTTGATGGTTCTTTGAAATGTCAGAATAAATGTTTAACTGCATCGTTCTGCTTGCGATTTAGTTCAGTAAACCTTTACAAAGTAGTAAAATAAAGTCTTAAACACTTTCGTACAATTTGAATTGATTTTGTGATGATGTTAATAGTTGTGTCAAACATGTAAAATATAAGTTTGATTTTTTAAGTCAGCATAACGAAGAAGTCCACGGACCGGAAGGCGTAGCGTGGGTAGACCCCCCACAAGACAAGGTGGACTGATGACCTGGTAAAGGTCGCGGGAGTCCGCTGGAGGCGGGTGGCGCTGGACCGGTCATTGTGGCGCTCTTTGGGGGACGCCTATGTCCAGCAGGGTACGTCTTTCGGCTGATATGATGATGATGAACGAAGAAGTCGCCAGTATCTCAACACTTGTACCCCCGCAGGTCAGATGGTTTACGAGGTTAGTGTTTTTAGTCCAACTGCAATTGCCGGCCAACTTCAGCTCTCTGTTACGAGAATTACGCGGCGCTGGCTAATGGAGCCAGTACTTAATGGAAAGGGGATGTTAGGATTAACTTATAGAAGCGATACTGAAGAACGATTAAGGCTACTTTCACGAAGCGCGACTTGCTTTTTCAGAGTTTTTGATTTGGGTCTTTATTTGGGTGTTCGTTGCATGTAGGCACTATCTAGGTACGCGTGTATACAGGCCTCATGATCATTTGTCAACAGTGAGATAGTGGTCAAATTTTTACCTATTATATATTTAAAAAATCACTTTCGTAGTCACTGTTTTGTCGAATTAGATAAAGATTTTGATTACTACGGTACTGCTAGAAACTAACTCAGAAATGCCATCCAAATCTGCAGCCAATTCATCAAAAACTTGTCTACTAAAGTGAGGTGGTTGAAACACGCAAGTTGATACCCAATTATCCGACGCGTAGTTGAATATATCCAACTTTTAAGGAATTAAAATGATACATATTTATCAAAAAGTTTTCAAATCATCAAATCATCAAACTGGGTTTTATAAAGTTTTAAGAGCTTAACCTTAAGACTCGGCGCGCTTCAGAAACCTACTGTAAGTAATCGGGTAAAAGTGTAAAAGACGAACAATTCAGAGCTACTCGAATTTGAGGTCGCTTTTATGACAAAATAAGGAACTGACATGAACATGTGAAGTACTCTGCCTTGGAACCGATGTACGACTTCGTGCCAGTAGCGGTGGAGACTGCGGGACCATGGGGCGCGGAGGCCAGGGACTTTGTGAGGGATTTGGGTCGACGACTGAGGGAAAGGGGGTGCGATCCTCGGTCCGGGTCGTTTGTGGCTCAACAGATTTCGCTGGCCATCCAGCGCGGCAACGCCGCCAGTATTATGGGAACTTTTGAGCCATCTACGACCCGGGGCGGTCCTTTGTGTTAAGTCCATTTGACGAAGCCTGTGGCGGATTTCATCTCTGGTGTCTCTGTGTTTTGATTGTTTGTTTATGTACGCACCTGACGAAGCCTGTGTTGTGGATTAGAATTTGTGGACTGTTTATGCTTAGTTTGTTTTATGAATAAATGACTTGGATTGAGTTAAAGTATTAAAAAAAACCGGCCAAGTGCGAGTCGGACTTCGCACATTTAGGGTTCCGAACCGACCGCAAAGTTAAGTTGGTTTTTATAGGAAAAATAAGGAACTGATCGACTTATCCAAATAAGGAATCAGAACATACAATAACTTTTTTGTTTTTAGTCTAGAGCACACATAGGCACTAGTTACAGTAGATAATGTAGGTTCGATTATGTCCATTATTGGTGACTTAGTCAGCCGATGTAGTGGTCTAAATTAACACGTTACCCAAAGCTTTGTTTAGTGGTTTGTGCGGAAATCCAGGTGTGGTAACCCTGAGTGTAAACTATGGCAAGTTTACATCTAGGGTTGCTGCAAATACTGGTACAGTCTCAATTTAGTGTTAACTAATTCGTTTTTTAAAAGCCGTCTATGATGTCTAACTCTGATTACCTATTGGAAGATATTTTTAAACTTCAAAATAATTAACACAACACTTAGATTGCCGATAGTTGTCGTCAAGGTATTGCCTTTCACTGTTTAAAAAAGTCACTTTGTTTGAAAAATATTTATATTTGGTAGATATACTCTACCTGCCTTACACACACAGCTACAAGTCGCATTTCTGAACCGATTCCTATGAAATTTTGTGAGCATATTCAATAATTATGTAGATTTTATTACTTTTTCAGTTTTTTTTAATGAAAAAATAAACACTGGGGGGTTGCAGCTCACAGAGTCACCACTAGTGACAAAGTTTTTTGTTATTACCGACATACAGGCAATCCTGATCTTCCTTTAGAAATTCAAAAAGTAAAAAAAAACACGATAGGCCTATAGCGCACAGAGTTATTAGTTGTTTTATTGTTTTTACCGACAGCCAACCCTGATCTGCCTATAGTTTACTTACAACAGTTGGCCCGCTGAACCGTATTCTGTGTGGTTTGTTTACGTTACTCATTTGTTTATGTTAAGATTCTCCTGGTCTATTCATATATTTCGTAAATAGGTATATTCGCTGCGGGTTACGTAAGTAAGTCTGTTAAAGGAAATGAAAGAATTGGGTTAGTTTGAGTTATTTTAAAGATGATCTTCCATAAAAAGAAGTGTTCTGGTTGGAGCTTTTACATACAGGTAGTGTATTGCTTAGTTTACATTCTTTTACCATATTGGTGGTAAACAATCGTACGATATTTCAAGAGTTTGACAATTTTCACTTAACAATGACAATTCGACGTACCTACATTACTCGGTCGCCCATTGCCACAATTCGATGTACACTGCTGGGAGTGCTGGGCCGCCCATCGCCACGTGTAGACATATTGAAATATAATAAAACGGGTCACGGGTCTGCGTGCGAGCGCGCGGTGCTAGGCGCAGGGCCGTCGCGGCTATATTAAATACCTGGGCCTGATCCTGGACCGTAGGTGGAATTTTAGGGAGCATTTCACAAGACTGGCTCCCCGACTCGTTGGCACGGCCATGGCGTTAGGTCGTTTGCTGCCAAATGTGGGCGGCCCTGGGGCTCCATGTCGGCGCCTCTTTGCCAATGTTATCCGGAGCATGGCACTGTACGGGGCGCCGATATGGGCAGAAAGGCTCTCAGAGAGAACGAGGGCCCTACTTAGGAGACCTCAACGTGTTATAGCCCAGAGGGCGATAAGGGGCTACAGGACTGTGGGGCATGCGGCGGCGTGCGCTCTTGCCGGAACTCTGCCATGGGAGCTTGATGCTTTACTGCTGGCGGAGAGATACAGGCAGCGGCTGGAGGCCAGGGCAATTGAGGAGCGCCTGGCCCCACAAGAAGCGGAAACAAGGCGGCGGATGGCGGCGAGGAGAGAGAGGGATAGGTGGAAAAGCCAGCTGGAGGACTCTCCCTATGGAACTTACACCATAGGAGCGCTCCTCCCGTCCTTAGACAGCTGGCTTGATCGAAAGCGAGGAAGCCTCACATATAAATAGGCTTGTGCAGGTAATGACCGGAAATGGTTGCTTCGGTCATTACCTGCACAGAATAGGAAGGGAGCCGACCTCGGCTTGCCACCACTGCGGGAACGATGACGATACGGCCCTGCATACTCTAAAAGAGTGCCCTTGCTGGGCCGTGGAGCGTCGCGAACTGATCGGGTACCTAGGGACGGGAGATCTCTCGCTGCGCAACATAGTGGCTGGTTTAGCACCGCGGTTGGTGCTATACAAATTGTATAGGAATGAATTGATACACGAAATTAGGATGATGGCGAGTTTTATGTATATATACAATGAATTAAATATTTTACAATAAATTCGATCATAAGCGGGTCGCGACAGGAAAATCGATTATAACGGATTGACGTTGACGCGCCGTCCGAAGGGATGTGGGAAGCTTGTAGTGCTGCGCCACAGGACCCCCCTGGGAGAATCAAAGTCCTGCCTCAAAGTCCTGTAAATGGAGAGGAAAAGTTACTTTTCGGCCAGACCGAGTGGTTCTAGCCTGGACAACAGCTGGGGGCTTAGAGGAGCCCGTAGATAAAGCTGTGTCATTCTGCATGTAGGCAGGCTTGACGCGGTCAATGGAGACTGTCACTGGTCCTCGTAATAATTCAACAGTGACGGTCTTGTCTGTCCTATTAAGCACGCGAAATGGGCCAGTGTATGGCGGTTCTAGTGATCCACGCAGTGCATCCTTTCTTAGGAAAACATGGGTGCATGAACTGAGGTCTTTATGAACAAAGACTGATTTGTTTCCGTGCCTTGATGCGGGGACAGGTCTAAGTAGTGACATCTGGTGTTTCAACTGTGTGACAAAGTCATTAGGCTGCAGCGTGTGTGAGTTATGAGAATGGAAGAACTCACCGGGGATGCGTAGAGGCTCACCGTACACCATTTCTGCAGCGGAGCATTGCAAATCTTCCTTCCACGCACTTCTTATGCCGAGGAGGACGATTGGTAGCACGTCTGTCCACTTCGTGCTGTTGTGGGCCATGATGGCCGCCTTTAAACTTCGATGTAGCCGCTCGACCATAGAGTTAGCCTGAGGATGGTAAGCCGTCGTGTGTCGCAGCTGTGCACCACAAAGCTCTGCCAAAACCTTAAACATACGTGAGGTAAATTGGCGTCCCTGGTCAGTAGTTACAGTTTGCGGACAACCGAAGCGAGATATCCATGTGTCATAAAATGCATGGGCTACTGTATCAGCCGTAATGTCAGACAGTGGCTTAGCTTCTGGCCAGCGTGTATACCTGTCTATGGCTGTGAAGAGATAGCGATACTCTGATGAAGGTGGCAATGGGCCGACCAGATCAATGTGTACATGGCTGAACCTTTCACTTGGTAGCTTGAAATTAGCAAGGGGAGAAACTGTATGGCGTTGAACCTTAGCACGCTGACAAGATGCGCACGCTCGTACCCAGGTACCGCAATCTTTGCGTACGGAAGGCCATACGAACCTCTGAGTTACTAGTTTAGTAGTGGACCTCGTACCTGGATGGCTCATGCCGTGGATTGCGTTGAATATTTTCCGCCGATGTTCTTTAACAATGAACGGACGGGGCCTTGCTTGAGAAATGTCGCAATATAAGTAAACATTGGTACCTGGCACGGGTACTTTCTCCAGTCTAAGTGATGAAGATCGCTGGGTGATAAGCAATGCAATTCCGGATCTTCCTGCTGAGCTTGCGCGATAGCTTCGAAATCTGGTGGCACGGCGATAGCTTCGATACGGGAGAGTGTGTCAGCGGTAATGTTTTCTTTCCCCGAGATGTGCCTGATGTCGCTCGTAAACTGCGAAATGTAATCAAGGTAGTTAAATTGTCTCGGAGAACATTTCCTGTCCTTTTGCTGAAAGGCGAAAGTAATGGGTTTATGGTCAGTATATACCACGAAATCTCGACCTTCGACCATGTACCGGAAATGCTTGACACTCTCATAGATCGCGAGCAATTCCCGATCGTATGCGCTGTACTGCGTTTGCTGCGGTGTCATTTTCTTAGAGAAGAAAGCTAGTGGTTGCCATTGTCCGTGCACCAGCTGCTGTAGCACTCCGCCCAAGGCCGCGCTTGAAGCATCGGTCACGAGAGCGAGTGGAGCGTCTATTATAGGGTGTGTCAGTAATGTTGAATTTGCTAGACTAGACTTACAATTTTGAAATGATGCCAATTGTTGTTCAGTCCAAATCAGTGGGGTAGAACTTTTAATTTTAGGTCCTGATAACATGTCGTGAAGAGGGGCTTGGTCTTCGGCAGCGTGAGGTACAAATCTCCTGTAGAAGTTCAGCATGCCGAGAAACCTGCGTAAGCCACCGACTGTCTTCGGCGGGGGAAATTCCTGTACAGTTTTTACCTTGTCGTCGATAGGACGTGTGCCCTCTTCAGTGATGGTAAATCCAAGGAATGTGACCTCTTTCTGACCAAAAGCACACTTGGACTCATTGATGAGCATGCCGTACTCTTGGAACCTATCAAACACTTGCCGTAGATGTTCTAAGTGCTGTTCGGCATCTTCGGAGTAAATGAGTACGTCATCAATGTAGGAGTAGACGAAGTCTAGATCTCGGAGCACCTCGTCCAGGAATCTCTGGAAGGTCTGCGCAGCGTTACGAAGACCGAAAGGCATAAAGGGGAATTCGAACATCCCGAATGGACATGTCACAGCAGTCTTGCAAATGTCATCTGCATACACAGGAATTTGGTTGTAGGCTTTGACCAAATCTATTTTAGTAAAAATTTTGCTACCTGCAAGACGGTGAGCGTAATCTTCAATGTGGCGGACGGGATATCTGTCAGGGATGGTGCGCGCATTGAGCGCACGGTAATCTCCGCATGGCCGCCATCCATTTCCTTTCTTTGGCACCAGGTGCAGCGCCGATGCCCATGGCGAATCCGATCGTCGTGCTACGCCATCGCGAACCATTTCTTCAAACTGCTCCTTAGCAATCTTGAGTCGGTCTGGAGCTAAACGACGAGGTCTACAAAATACTGGTGGTCCTGGAGTAGTCCGGATATAGTGAACAGTGGAATGTTTTACCTCTCGTGGCAGTCCAGACGGTTTGGTTAAACTGGGATATTCTGCTAGCAAGCGGTGGAACTCACTGTTACCGGATATTGCCTTTATGCTGGTTTGGTTGCAGTGCTTGAGCTGTCCAGTGGTTGTCAGGGTTGTTAAGCTGTCGACAAGTCTCCTGTTTCTGCAATCGATAACAAGGCCATAATGAGCAAGGAAATCGGCACCGATTATTGGCTTGTCTACATTTGCAACGACAAAGTTCCAAGTGAAATCCCTGCGCAATCCCAGGTCTAACTTTTGCTTGAGTATGCCATAGGTATGTATGATAGAACCATTGGCAGCTGTGAGCGAGTAGCTGTCTGGCGACTTGCACTTGGGCATAAACTTTCGCGGCAGGACGCAGAGATCCGATCCGGTATCTATTAGAAATTGAATTTTAGTTACTCTGTCTGTGATAAATAGGCGGCAGGTAGAGGTGCGACAGTCATCAGCCGCCGCAACAGACTGTCGTTCTAGTTTTCCGCTTGAAAGTTGCACGGCGGAATGCATTTTCGTGCATTTGTATTAAAATGGCTATGATACCAGCACATACCTGCTTTGACATGATACCGACCATGTGACTTGGATCTACTGCGACTGCGAGTCCTGTTCCTGTTGAAACGCGAACGTCGATGAGCACTGCTGTCACGAACGCTGAGCTGAGCTATCTGCTGCGTCATTTCACTTTGGATGCGCGCCGTAATAGATTGCTCCATCTTCTTAAGCATGTCTTCGAACGAGCTCATGCTTGCGACCTGGCTGAAAGATGAACACGGTGTCACGTCAATAATTTGGTCTGCGAGAACTGCGATGTCGTCCAACGAAGCCGTAGTTTGCGAAGCTATGATTGCTTGCACTTGCGTGGGTAGACGACTAGACCACAAACTTCGTAGAAAATCGTCAGTGACACTGTCGCCAGCTAATCCTCGAAGATGACGGAGAAATTGACTTGGTTTCCTGTCTCCGAGCTCTTCAAATTGCAGCAACTGACGTCTTTTGTTTTCTTGTGACGTTGACAGTCTTTTTATGAGTTCTTTTTTTAGTTTTTCATATTTCCCATCTTTTGGGGGCTTCGTAATGATGTCCCGTACTTCGCGAGCTGTTTTTGGGTCTAACTCACGTATTACTTGAAAGTATTTGGTAGAATCCGTCGTAATACCAGAAATTTCAAATTGCGCCTCGACTTGAGCGAACCATATTTCGGCGTCTTCTGCCCAGAATGGTGGTAATCGCACTGCCACTCGATCTACCGCTGGATTCGCTTCCAAATAGATTTCTTCATCACCGGATTTTTGAGAATTTTCTGACATTTTTTAACTTGAACGTCGTAAGTCACCAATTTAGCACCGCGGTTGGTGCTATACAAATTGTATAGGAATGAATTGATACACGAAATTAGGATGATGGCGAGTTTTATGTATATATACAATGAATTAAATATTTTACAATAAATTCGATCATAAGCGGGTCGCGACAGGAAAATCGATTATAACGGATTGACGTTGACGCGCCGTCCGAAGGGATGTGGGAAGCTTGTAGTGCTGCGCCACAGCTGGCATGCTGCGCAGCGAGAGATCCTGGAATGCTGTCAGTAACTTCTGCGAAAAGGTTATGGCACAAAAGGAGGAAGCGGAGCGGGAGCGCGAACAAAGAGCCGATGCTCACCCGCTCCGGCGCAGACGGAGGGGAAGAAGGCGTCTGCAGTACATAAATCGCCTGATTCCCCAGTAGGGTCGTGGGCTGGGAACCCACATAATTAGGCCCTACACGTCTGGGGGAGAGGTTGGAGCGTTACCAACCCTTCCCTCCACTGGCGCGAGGGTGCCCCCGGCGCTTAGTCGGGGCGGCCGGGGAGGCATCATGATAGAATGCTAGCGACCTCATGGTGCCCCCCTACACGGCAAAGAGGATTAACGCCGCAGAGGTTTTGGTGGGTATTCTCTTCCTCTGTGGAAGGGCGAGTCCCACATACCCCCACTACGGGTCTCCCCGGCCCGGGGGGATACGTAAACGTATTTCCTCTGCGACAAAAAAAAAAAAAAACAAAAAGGGCCGTCGCGGCTAGAGCTCATGATTAAGGACCACGTATTGGTCCGAAACTTGTCGAGCGATATTCGACGTCAAATACTTGAGTGAACCGTTTATTATATTTTAATTTGTCCCATGCACTAGTTTACTAATTCGACTGTACCTACAATTAGGTATGACACTAAAATTGAAACGCGACAGCTGCCTTTCATGTTTGTGTTTACATTCGGCCAGCTTGGAGCTACGATTAAACAATTGACTGTCGGCGATCGTCAGATTGTTATGCGTACGCGCATGCAACGATATAGTGCGGGGTCCAGACTCAGAAAATAGTAAGTCAACAGTTTATGGATAGGTACACATCAGTCGAACTTACAAGGGGCTTGACAGAATTGTATCCTGTCGCTTGAACGTCATAGTTAAACTGTCATACTAAATTTCCAACGGGTGAAAACGACAAAGTGACAAAGTATCTAGCTACTATTAACTACTAATAAGTTCAACGTATTAAACCTAAAAAATGTAAAGGATTCTATCCATTTAAATCTTTGAAAATACCTCCAGGGTTACATCCATTTTGCGAAGTTCCTTGATTATCAGATCTGGTTTTTTCATAAGAAATTTCAATGTTGACACTTATTTAATTCTCAATGACTCTTTTAAGAATAAGTTTTACTATGTTTTGGAGTACACATACCCATTTCTTGATAATATTTTGGAAATATTACGCAGTAATAGTAAATATCTTATAACAGATCCACTTGAAAAACCATTTTATTTCACAATGTCCATTTTACATTTATCCATGGGAAAATTGAATCTAGATACTTTTATTTGCTAATAACACAATTTAAAAAGTGTGGCTGCTAGTGCTGTTTTCATTAACAAATTATGTTCAATTTATAGTTTACAATATGGATATAAAAAGCTACAGAATAAAAAAAAAATGTTTCATGAGGTTTGGTTTTCAAGACGTCGGAACTCAGACTAGTCAAAGAATGCAAGGGTTTCATTGCTCAGATTGAGTAGTTTAACGGAGGTTGCATCACTCAATTGTAATACTGACACTGATTGACTCAACCGTATTAGTTCGTGAAGGAATTTATGGACTACTCATGCTACTGAATTGATGTACTCAAAATATTTTTAGAGAATTAGGGCATAATAACATTATTTACTATACAAGTGTGTAGTGTTGTGTTCCTGTAATATATTATATTAATATACTCATACTCATTTATTCATAAAATATAAAAAAAATACATGTCATTATTATTATTGAGAACATTGTTACAGATAGTTAAATTATGTCAATTCAAATTAAAGTAAAATATCAAAAAAGTAATGTCAAAAAATATAATTTCGATTCCTTAAATTACATATTTTTATATTCATCAATGTCATAAAAAGCATTTGCTGTTAGCCATCTTCTTAAATTATTTATAAAATGTCACATCACTTTCTACATTAATAATTGTAATTATTATATCAAACTTTGGTAGGTACCTGTAGGTAAGGTTTAAATCAATCAATATTATTTATTTGTCAGAATACAGTAATCTAGATGGTAATACTTTTAATTGTCCTGTGTATTCCGCCTACATGCAGGCATACAAATACGTAGGTTGTTCCATAAGTCTTGCAAAAGTGTAACTTCTTATAAAGCTTTTTCAAAATAAAAACCATCACTGTTAATACACTTATGCATGCGTTCAAACCATGTATCAAAAATAATCTACCACTTGCTCCTTTGTGACACAGGCTCAGGCTTCATTACATGCACTCAATAGCTGTTCATCAGTCGCAAATCGTCGTCCTTTTAAATAGCTCTTGATCAGAGGGAAGAGACCAAAATCACACGGAGCAAGGTCGGGACTATAAGACGGGTGGTCCAGCACAGTAAACCCACATTGCTCAAAAAACTCCTGAGTTTTGGTCGCTCGGCGAGCAGGAGCGTTATCATGGTGAAAGCGCCAACTGCCCGGCAGACGCGAGTTTGGCCGCAGTTTCTTCAGTTCGCAGATGAGTTGAGGCAAGCAAACTTCAGTGTACCGGGCAGCATTGGCAGTGTTCTTCTTGTCTAATACAACTCTAGCTACAATGCCTCCCCCACTCCAAAGAAAACTTCCATTGCAAGACTTATGGAACAGCCTACGTATGTATTTGCGATTCCACTAAATTCAGTAGGTAAACAATATTTCTGTATAATGTTTATATTAATACTAAGTAAAAAGCAATGATGATATTCTAAAATAGTTATTTTTTTTATTAGGAACCAAAAACACAAAAAAAAAAAAATTAAAAAATTATGACATAAAAATAATAATTATGAAATTATGTTTATTTGACATGTAAAATTTCACATTTTATAAATTAATGAGTATGAGTATGAGTATGAGTATGCAGCCAAAAATACTAAAATGAGGCCAAAATCTATAAACTTCCTTCTGATTGATAATATTGTTTAACTACATCTAAGTACCTTTATTTTTACCGGGATCGAATGACGATATTTAAAAATAACCTATACATATAAATTAGCAAAGTAATACCCATTCCTTTCATAAAAAAGACAAGTTTTTTTTATCCTTCTGATTTTCATTCGGCTGGCAATAACCGATTGCTTCGCGATATCGAATGATTTGTTTCCCACTTTGGAATAAAATTACAATTTCGTAGGACAGACCACCTGTGACAACCTGCAATCGCATTTTGCCCATAGGTATTTGTTAATATTTTGTATGAGTGATTGGATTTCTTTACACTTTATTGCACAAGTGAAATGTACAAAGGTTAGTAAAGGGTAGTTTATGCCAATTGGCATATACCAGTCAACAAATGGTCCAAACAATTACTAATACATATTGAAATGATAGTGTAGGACAGATGTTACTTAAGAATACAACAGTTTAATTCGTCGAATCTCTATGTCCAACGCGTCCCAACGCGCACAAGTTATTTATTGAAATTACTAAGCGTCTGGTTGCCGTAACTGGTGACCGAAGAGCTGGCGACTTCCTCGCACAACGTATCAGAATTGCGATACAGCGAGGAAATGCCCTCAATCCTCGGTACAATGCCTCTTATATTTAAGTTAGTTTTAATTATTAATTCATTTATTGTTTAGTTTAAAAAAAAGTTATGGTTATAGTTCACAATCGCCATGTCAACGTCAAATGTGTTAAATGTATATTTGTATTTTCGTATGCTGCAGCTGAACGAATTTTAAGGGACCTTATCAGTTAAATATCGCTCATTTATTTAGGCCATTTTGTATTTAATTGACATGTATCTTGACATTTTCTCATTGTTACTATCTAGAACAGGATTCATCATCATCATCATCATCATCATCATCATATCAGCCGAAATACGTCCACTGCTGGACAATGGACATAGGCCTCCCCCAAAGAGTGCCACAATGACCGATCTTGCGCCACCCGCATCCAGCGGACTCCCGCGACCTTTACCAGGTCATCAGTCCACCTTGTGGGGGGTCTACCCACGCTGCGCCTTCCGGTCCGTGGTCGCCACTCGAGAACCTTTCGGCCCCAACGGCCAGAACAGGATTATTGCGACCTAATCACCTAAATTATAGAAATATTGTCCCACTTGACTATTTTAGAGCTAAAAACTGCTTTTGTCCACTTAAATTCTACTATTTATTATTTATTTATCGTATGGCATTTATTTCGAACCGTGAGATCTTCGAGAAGACAGTACGGTTGCCAGTTTTTGTCTACTATGCACAATAATGAAAAAAAGGGGCTATCTAAATATTATAAAACGTGTAAGTCGTCTTAAGTGCCTCTGTTTGGCTGTTTGGTTTACTGTTATAAAATGCTATCTGGCATTAATTTGTACTTTTCTTGTGCACTAAACTTTAAACATATAGCGACTGATGCCAAAATTAATGGTATTTATGATATTAATGATCCAGTTAATACGAACTCGAGTAGTACATTATTGGCAAGAGAGATGTTACTTATCGGAGATGAATTGTCGAAGCGGGTGATTAATCATGATCGACCCCGAGCCGAAGATGAATAGTGAAAATTTCGCACCTGAATATAATATTTTATGCACGGATATATGCGAGTAATTTGGATGGGGATTTTCCTAATATACGTGACAAATGGAGTACATATTAACCGTTCCTATTTAAATGTTAACTTGCACCTCGAGTACATTATTTGCAGTTGGGATTCATGCATTTGCTAAACATACACAAAGAAATAGTCACGGCACCATAAACGACCTGGTACGTCGCGCGCTCGCCACCGCCTCGATACCCTCATCATTAGAACCAGCAGGTATGACAAGGGACGATGGCAAGCGCCCTGACGGGGTAACTTTGGTGCCGTGGAAGCTCGGGAGGGCCCTGGTGTGGGACGCGACGTGCGTCGATACGTTCGCTCTGTCCCACATTCAGGCGACCCGTTCCCAGGCCGGCGCTGCGGCTGATCAGGCCCAAATACTCAAGCGCCGCAAATACTCGTCTCTAGTGCAGAGCTACGAGTTTGCGGCGCTTGCAGTCGAAACCATGGGACCCTGGTCAGCCGACATGAAAGCGTTCATGAAGACCTTGTCGTCGCGGCTGGTCCACGCCTCAGGAGACCCCAAAGCTGGCGCGTACCTCTCCCAACGGATCGCTCTCGCGGTTCAGAGAGGTAACGCCGCCAGCGTTTTGGGGTCTATGCCGCAGGCAGAACTTTTAGAGGGAGTATTTTTTTTGTAATTCGTTTTTATTAGTTTTGATATGTTCGTAGTTTTAAGTGATTTCAGGTTATTATTTATATTTGTTTCGTTATTTTATATACCTTTAAATTCTTGTAATTATATGCTAATAAAGTTATACTCATAGTCACAATAAATTTTGCAAAGTAAGGTAAAACATTAAAACATAATTGGAGAATTATGGTATTTTAATACTTAAAATTTGACGAATTTGACGACCTCTTTAGCTTAGTTGGTAGTGACCCTGTCTACGAAGCTGGAGGTTCTGGGTTCGAATCCCGGCCGGGGCATTTATTTGTGTGATGAGCATGAATATTTGTTCTTGGGTCTTGGATGTTTTCTATGTATTTAAGTATTTTTTTATCTATATAAGTATGTATATCGTCGCTTAGTACCCATAGTACAAGCTTTGCTTAGTTTGGGACTAGGTTGATTTGTGTAAGATTGTCCACAAATATTTATTTATTTATTATTTATATTTAAATAATTCGTCAATACATCATCAAGGTACATCATAAATAAAGTCATAAAGTTATGTATTATTTTAAATCGTATTTCATTCGGTATTTTAAAAAAAACATAATTTTATACGTCTCGTGACACTATAAAAAAAAATATAAAATAAAAATAGGTATGAATAATTGTGGATACTTTTTTTTTTTAATCAAAAGTATTTATAATGTGTTGTAGAATAAATAAAAAATGACCAGATTCCGAAGTATAGTGGCGCAATTTGTTTTAATAATAGTAAGTACAAAGGAATTAGATTTTATTGATTTAAACTAGTCTACAGTCATCAACAGACACTCTTTGCTACCTAATTATAGTTAACGATAGGTTTTATGGCGGTAACCTCATTGGCCAATGACTTTTTATTAGCACCGTAATGGCAATTTAACAATCGATTGCCGTGACTTCAGATCGTTAGAATTGGTAAAATTCTAGGCCAGGAAACCAGGGTTTATCGACTTTTGGAGTAGGTCAGTTCTAACAATACTTGCTAGGTAGGTAGAAGCTGCAACTATACTTGGTAGGTAGGTCGTAAATTGGCGATGAATTTTCAAGCTAAAGCTCCTTATTAGCTTAACTAGCTTTTGCCCGCGACTTCGTCTGCGTAGAACTCGGTCATCGCATTAGAATGTTATTGTTATTCTTTTATTTCAGGCGCTAACCTAGTTATCTCTCTTCCATACCATGCATCATCCACCCCCTTGCGGTATGATTTCCTAGATTAAAGTTTCCCATATCGTTTCCTGTTTCGAACATTATGATGCAGGTGCGGAAAATACTTCATAAGTATCAAGTAATATAGGTGAAAACGCAAGCGTAGCGAGCGCGAAATGTGTCGAAAATTATGATACAGGAGCAGGAAATAATTCATACGTATCAAGGAATACAAATGAAAACGCGAGCGTAGCGAGCGCAAAAAATTTCGGATATAATGTTGCAGGTGCGGAAAAGACTTTATACGCATCAAGCAATGTACTTAAAAAGGCGAGCGAAGCGAGCCCGAAAAGTTTGGAAAATTATGATACAGGTGCGGAAAATACTTCATACGCATTAAGTCATGTAGATGAAAACGCGAGCGCCGCAAGCGCAAAAATGTTTGGACATTATGATGTAGGCGCGGAAAAGATTTCACACGCATCAAGTAATGTAAATGAAAACGCGAGCGTAGCGAGCGCGAAATCTTTTGAGCATTATTATACAGTGTGCGGAAAATACTTCATACGCATCAAGTATTGTAGAGAGCGTAGTGCGTGTGAAAATTTTCGAACATTACGATGCAGATGCGGAAAAAACTTCATGCGAATCAATTAATGTAAATGAAAACGCGAGCGAAGCGAGCGCGAAAATTTCGGACATAAAGATGCAGGTGCGGAAAAGACTTCATACGCATCAAGTAATACACATGAAAACGCGAGCGTAGCGAGCGCGAAATGTTTCGAACATTATGATGCAGGTGCGGAATTTATACCTACTTCATACGCATCAAGTAATGTAGATGAAAACGCGAGCGCAGAGAGCGTGAAATATTTCGAACATGATGATACAGGTGCGAAAAACAATACTTTATACGCCTCACGTAATGTAGATGAAAACGCGAGCGCAGCGGGCGCGAAATGTTTGGAACATTATGATGCAGGTGCGGAATATGCTTCATACGCATCAAGTAGGTAATGTAGATGGAAACGTGCAAAGTTTCGAACAATATGATGCAGGTGCGCAAATTACTTTATACGAATTTAGTCATCGAAATGAAAACGCGAGCGTAGCGAGCGCGAAAATTTTTGGACGTAATGATGCGGGTGCGGGAAAGATTTTATACGCATTAATTAATGTAGTTGAAAACGCGAGCGTAGCGCGCGAGAAAATTTTCGAACATTATGATGCAGGATTGCAGGTGCGGAAAATACTCCATATTCATCGACTAATGTAGATGATATCGCGAGCGCAGCGAGCGCTAAATTTTGAACAAAATAATGAGTTGTTGTTGGTGGTTTTTTTTTATAGCCTATTATTTTTCCCCCTGCTGGGCAAAGGCCTGTCCCAATATTGTCCAGACGTCCCTGTCTATAGTTGATAATGGCCATAAGGGAAAAAATCGGGATCGCAAGGAATTACACATTTTCTGCCTTTGAGAATGGTCAGTAGACCATCGAGTCTTTAAATTTTCGCCATCTTGGATTTGAAAATGGCACCCCAAAAAAATATTTTATACAAAAATACAGTACATATTTAGTTTAAATTATTTTCGTTGACCGAATTTCTATTAACATGTTATTAGATTTTGATCCTTATTATTTGAACAGTAAAATAGCTTTTTTAACTAATAAAGTTGATGCAACTCGGCTAACTCAAATTATTTCAATCATACGCATACATTATATGCCGCAAGTGTATGTTACAATGCAACCGAGATCCCGCTGCTCTGCGTAGATACCCTCCATCGAAAACAAAAAAAAAACACCGAGCTTGCATAGTAAGACTGGTATTGTACCTACTTACCTAGGTTTGTGAATATTGATAGCGACCGACTGTCCAACATAATTAGATCTCTCATATCAAACAGTTAATATGGTTTGAGGGACTTTTGTTTTTTTGTCATTGGCCTCTCAAGTATATTTCGTCCCCCTTTTTTTCAAATACTATCTGTTTATTGCACAATGTTTGAATGGGGGTCTTTTTACTTTGCTTCCAAGTAGATGCTTACCAATTTTCAAGCCTTTAAACCACGAATTGAAGGGCCTCCCATACAAAGTTCAACCCCTGTTTTCACCCCTTTTCGTCCCCAATTTGTATAATTTTTATAGCCCATAACCTCGCCGAATGTCCAATAAACATATTATTGAAGGCTGTATTTAAATCCATTCGCTAGTTTTCACGTGATAGTTAGACAGATAAACAGACAGACAAACAGACATGAATTCTAAAAACTGTTGAAATGTGTTCTGTTATCGATTCTGAGACCCCTCAATCGATTTTTTTTCTAATATCTTCAATGTACAGATTTTCGACCCTCTTCTGCTTTATTATATGTATAGATTGTAAAAAAAATACTACGTAAAAAAATATAATAATACAAAAAATAAATAAATAAATAAATAAATATAAATAAATACTACGTCCATCAAACCTATTTTAGCTAAATAGCCGTTAAAGTTCGTTTGTCTTTATGTGAGACAGTGACAAAACACATTATAGCGAGGTTTGTCAAGTTTTATGAACTAGATTGTAAACAAACCACCTTGACAACAAAGCCAAGATGGCCACCGTTCAAGAAGAAAATCAAAGCCGAGGTTGCATAAGGCTGCCTTTCCATCATAGCTATGCTATATGCAGCTATGCTGCGAGGATGTGATTGCTCCTCGTTTCCACCAGTGCTATGCTATGTGAACCAATGAATATGATTGGTGGAAAGGCACCCTTAGAATGGCTGGCCCATAATCGAACAAAAAGAAAGTAGGCCGCTAAAAAGGAACTCGTTTTTAACTGGCCATCCTGAAATGAGAGTGCAAGACGACCGGATGAAAGAAATAGATAATTCTCATAATTTTTGATAAGTTAAAGCTAATAATTCGAATTGCTAAGTTGTATGACATTCCCCTGTGTCTGTAGTATATTGAGTAGAATCGGTTCACGTTTCAGGGGATTTTCAACGCATTGTCCTCTCGATAATTTACCTGTTTTAATTAAAATCGATTGTTTTCAACAAACAGACGAGCCTAAAGCAACACACACAAAGAAAACACGCGCTAATTTGATTGGATCGATCGCAGCGTGAACGGGTTTGAAGCAAAATTTTTGAATATTTAAATATTTTAAATATTTTTAAATATTTTGTGGACAATCTTACACAAATCAACCTAGTCCCAAACTAAGCAAAGCTTGTAATATGGGTACTAAGTGACGATATACATACTTATATAGGTAAATAGATACTTAAATACATAGAAAACATCCAAGACCCAAGAACACATATTCGTGCTCATCACACAAATATATGCCCCGGCCGGGATTCGAACCCGGGACCTCCAGCTTCGTAGGCAGGGTCACTACCAACTAAGCTAAAGCGGTCGTCAAATAATCAATGCCGCATTTCTCAGGTTCAGTCCAATATTTCACCTGACAACTTATATCACATTGCTGGGTCACAGAACCCTGCGGATTGTATCTCACGCGGACTGACACCTTCACAGCTCATTCAGCATGAGCTATGGTTTACTGGGCCACCTTGGTTATCGTTACCTATAAACCACTGGCCTATACAAAGGTTTGTACCTAACAAATCGTCGTTGCCAGAGGAGAAAACGGTCTCTCACGTGACTACTTAAGTCACTGAAGGTGATCATCCAATTTTGACGCTCGCGTCTCGCTGTTCCTCATGGAACAAGCTGCTTCGCGCTACTGTGTATGTACTGCGCTTTATGAAAAAACTACCGCGTAATGACATAATCACCGCTAATGATTTGAACACCGCCGAGCTTGAAATTGTTCGCGCCGTGCAGTCTGTTTATTTCTCGGACGATATTAAATCCCTTTATAAAGGGCACAAGTGTTCTGTGAAATTACAGAAACTATTTCCTTTCATGTTAGACGGAATTTTACGTGTTGGAGGTCGCTTATCGAACTCTTCGCTTGATTATGAGTCTAAGCACCCAATGATATTGCCTAAAAAGGGACACGTTGTAGAATTAATTATCGATTCTTACCACCGCGACAATTCTCACGCTGGACCCCAATTACTAATTGGCATATTGAAAAATAGATATTGGATTATCGCAGCTCGACGCATTGTTAGACTACGTACGCAAAAATGTAATGACTGTTTCAGATTAAATCCTAAATCGACGTTTCCACTTATGTCTGATTTACCTAAATGCCGTTTAGAACAATGCAAGGCGTTTTTGCATACTGGCGTCGATAATGCGGGGCCTTTATATATTACTCCTTACCGCAAGCGTGGCGTGCGCAGCATTAAAGCGTACATATGCCTATTTATCTGCCTCGTGACAAAGGCTGTTCATATAGAGTTAGTCTCGAGTTTAACATCCGCTAACTTTATTGACGCATTTAAACGCTTTCTATCGCGACGAGGTCCTTGTACCTACCTTTATTCGGACAACGGAACTAATTTTGTGTCGTCTAAGGGTTATTTTAAAGAACTTCACGAGTTTTTATTGTCTGAAGATTATTATAAAAATTTTAGTAATGAACTCGCTAAGCATCGGATTACATGGAAAATGAACCCCCCTACTGCTAGTCATTTTGGAGGCATATGGGCGTCAAATAATAAATAGGATCAATGTTCGCTGTTTGAATTTCCCTGGAGATTATCTTACGGGTTGACAGAGTAGACTTATACAGAGTTTGTGCAGTTAAGACGATATATCGATTGAAAGAGACGCCCTTGTGTTTTTCGCTCACGACAAGACGGGATGGAAGTGGAACCATCTCCGAGAATGGCTTTTTTTTTAGAAAAATCTCGTCAAATATCTGACTGTGTGCAGGTTTATTAAATTTCCTCTTGACAGAGTTTAGATGAGGTAAGATACCATCATATTAACTTAATCGTGTCTTTTAATAATGCTTTGTTTTAGTAGGTTGAGTAAAAATATAGACTCAACTTTGGATTTTTTTCTATCGAGAAAATTTCAAGCAATCATGTTTCGGCTATTGTTAGTACCACAGTCATATAGTCAAGAATCATATATCTGAAAATTTGCCCCTATTGTTTGCTAGTCTGGGCAGGACAGCGTTTCAAAGTTTAGTAGACATTTCGTGTTGTAGCGCCTTAATCAAGAACTTTTGATCCTTAGCATAAAAATAATAGTCGGAAAGTACCTAATAGATAACTTTCTTGGCCGCACTGAACGCATAACAATTTTTATTTTGTAAT
This sequence comes from Cenopis cana, assembly GCA_951800055.1. Classification (NCBI taxonomy): domain Eukaryota; kingdom Metazoa; phylum Arthropoda; class Insecta; order Lepidoptera; family Tortricidae; genus Cenopis; species Cenopis cana. Next base: position 2,070,332 of record OX637486.1, on the reverse strand, counting down.
TATAATAGTAGAAGAGCCGGTGACACTGAACCTAGTATGATAAGATTCCCAGATGGCATATATATAATTAGGTGCGTCATTAGTCGGGGAACACGAAACGGCGATGCTGCAATGCGAAAATCCTGGCGAAGCCATTGAAAATTAAAATTGAAAAATGATGAAAAATCCGGTTTCTAGTATGATAAGATTCCCAAGTTTCGTTTGTTCCTCGAAACAGGGGAGGGGTAGGACTATACGATAGTGCAGTGCTGCAAGCCCTCCTGACTGGCCTTGTCAGTGGCAGCAGTATGATAAGCGACCACTTTTCTGACGTATCTAGTATGATCGGATTCCTGAAAAAAACAGGGCTCATCTGAAAGATCAGCACTTTCTGTGTAAGAAAAACCACTGCTGCATTTTCCAAACAGTGGAGAAGGTGGTTGCTGCAGCGATTAAAGGAGGACACAACACTGAACCTATTTCGATAGATTCCCAGATGATATATATATAATTAGTCGCGGCATTAATGGGGGTACACGAAATGGCGATGCTGCAAAGCAAATGAGCAAGCAAACCTATTAAAATTCAAATTTAAAAAAATCAAAAATAAACGGTTTCTAGTATGATAAGATTCCCAAGTTTCGTTTGTTCCTCGAAATAGGGGAGGGGTAGGACTATACGATAGTGCAGTGCTACAAGCCCTCCTGACTGGCCTTGTCAGTGGCAGCAGTATGATAAGCGACCACTTTTCTGAGGTATCTAGTATGATCGGATTCCTGAAAAAAACAGGACTCATCTGAAAGATCAGCACTTTCTGTGTAAGAAAAACCACTGCTGCATTTTCCAAACAGTGGAGAAGGTGGTTGCTGCAGCGATTAAAGGAGCCGACAACACTGAACCTATTTCGATAGATTCCCAGATGATATATATAATTAGTCGCGGCATTAATGGGGGTACACGAAATGGCGATGCTGCAAAGCAAATGAGCAAGCAAACCTATTAAAATTCAAATTTAAAAAAATAAAAGGTTTCTAGTATGATAAGATTTTTTTTTATACCACGTCGGTGGCAAACAAGCGTACGGCCCGCCTGATGGTAAGCGGTCACCGCAGCCTATGGACGCTTGCAACCCCAAGGGAGTCACACGCGCGTTGCCGACCCTTTTAAAACCCTTTTATACACTCCTTTCTTGAAGACCCCCATATTGTAGTCCCTCGGGAAAACCTCGGCAGGGAGCTCATTCCACAACCGGGGCATGCGAGGGAGGAAATTCCTCTTAAACCGTACCGTACGCGACCATTTAGGTTCTAAGGTGTGAGGATGAATGCCCTGCCGACGGCGAGCGGTGCGATGGTAGAAAGCGGCCGTGGGCATCATGTCGAACAGTTCTACACACACAATACATATATTATCTGAGAATCTATCGAAATAGGTTCAGTGTTGTCGGCTCCTTTAATCGCTGCAGCAACCACCTTCTCCACTGTTTGGAAAATGCAGCAGTGATTTTTCTTACACAGAAAGTGCTGATCTTTCAGATGAGCCCTGTTTTTTTTAGGAATCCGATCATACTAGATACCTCAGAAAAGTGGTCGCTTATCATACTGCTGCCACTGACAAGGCCAGTCAGGAGGGCTTGCAGCACTGCACTATCGTATAGTCCTACCCCTCCCCTATTTCGAGGAACAAACGAAACTTGGGAATCTTATCATACTAGAAACCGTTTATTTTTTATTTTTTTAAATTTGATTTTTAATAGGTTTGCGTGCTCATTTGCTTTGCAGCATCGCCATTTCGTGTACCCCCATTAATGCCGCGACTAATTATATATATATCATCTGGGAATCTATCGAAATAGGTTCAGTGTTGTCGGCTCCTTTAATCGCTGCAGCAACCACCTTCTCCACTGTTTGGAAAATGCAGCAGTGGTTTTTCTTACACAGAAAGTGCTGATCTTTCAGATGAGCCCTGTTTTTTTCAGGAATCCGATCATACTAGATACCTCAGAAAAGTGGTCGCTTATCATACTGCTGCCACTGACAAGGCCAGTCAGGAGGGCTTGCAGCACTGCACTATCGTATAGTCCTACCCCTCCCCTGTTTCGAGGAACAAACGAAACTTGGGAATCTTATCATACTAGAAACCGGATTTTTCATCATTTTTCAATTTTAATTTTCAATGGCTTCGCCAGGTTTTTCGCATTGCAGCATCGCCGTTTCGTGTTCCCCGACTACTGACGCACCTAATTATATATATGCCATCTGGGAATCTTATCATACTAGGTTCAGTGTCACCGGCTCTTAAACTATAATGTAAAGCGATTACACAGTTTAGGATTTTGTGATTTCAAATGAGAAAGGAATTATTCTACAATAACTATCGTTTCTTCTTTGTCTAGGAAATACTTTTTCCAATTCCATAGTACTGCAAATAGGTCTAATATTTAGTAATGAAAACTCGATTTTGAATATTTTCATCCAACAAATGTTTGCCTATAATAACACATTGTTTTTTTACATAAAACGCACGGAAACGGAAATACGTGGCTAAACCGGAAATTACACTCTAAGATGGCCGACTCGTGGAGATGAAAAAGTACAGAGCTTCCGTTTAGACGTGCTTCCGCAGAAAGCGGAACTCATGAATATTTAATTGATTTAATGTATGTTATTTTTTTTAACTATTGATGTTAAACATACAGGGTGCATTATGTTTAACGTGTCTGTATTTCTATCTGCAGTACACAACAAAAAATAAAAAATACCGATAGAGTGAGATGATGTTTTGCTTCTGCGCGCTACCTGTTAACAGTTTAGGCTTGGTCACAGCGCAGCGTTGCGCGACGTCCGCGCGTCGCGACCTCACGACCGCTGCGCGCCGGAACGTATGCTAACAGGTTAGCGACGCCACACAGGCTGCGCGACGCGAGCGGGGCGGTTTTAATTTCATACATTTTTGCGCGCAGCGCAGCGGCGTACCGCTTGCGTCGCGCATCGGTGTGCCACTTTTATAACATATCGAACACAACTTCTGCAATGTAGTTCAGAGTATCAAAGATAACTTGTGTAACTGATAACTCCACGGGTTCCAAGGTACAGGCTCTGCCTAGTTTGGGACTCACCGGATATCCTTAACATATCGAACACAACTTCTGTAATGTAGTTCAGGGTATCAAAAATAACTTGTGGAACTGATAACTCCACGGGTTCCAAGGTACAGGCTCAGCCTAGTTTAGGACTCACCGGATATCCTTAACATATCGAACACAACTTCTGTAATGTAGTTAAGAGTAACAAAGATAACTTGTGTAACTGATAACTCCACGGGTTCCAAGGTACAGGCTCAGCCTAGTTTGGGACTCACCGGATATCCTTAACATATCGAGCACAACTTCTGTAATGTAGTTAAGAGTATCAAAGATAACTTGTGTAACTGATAACTCCACGGGTTCCAAGATACAGGCACAGCCTAGTTTGGGACTCACCAGATATTCTTCTTTGTATGTAACAGTGTCTTTGGAGAAATGAATGTACCTGTGTACCTGGTGAAATATATTATTCTTATTCTTATGTACCTGTAGTACTGGATTTTTAACCATCCAGCAAAACATTTTCAAAGAATATTAAAAGTCAAAGAGAGAGAGCACAGAAGGAAAATTTAAAGATATGTATTCAGTAGCGTATTTCAATTTATGCATACAGTTTTGCTTTAAGAAGCTACTTTCAGAAAGATTGCAAGTCGTTTGAAACTTACCCTTATACAATACGGTATAAAAATATAAAATTGAAAAGAAACCTTGACACATTTCCTGCCTAGAACACGCCTAGCGGATGCTTTGCATGTAGACGTGTAGCCGATACTGCGAGTTTCCCCGTGTGTAGAGGATATTGTGTGTATGTAATGTATGTATGTAAGCACTTTATTGTACACAAAACAGGTTAAAACAATATACATGTCACATAAGACATGCCATGCATGCATGGCATGCATGTGTGTGTCATATTAAATGTTAAGTAAGTAGGTTCTTTTGTTGCTTTTATTTAAAAGTTTAATTCAGATAATGTGTTTTTTTTTATGTTCCTGTAGAAAAACTGACCGTAAATATACTCACGCTTTGATTACCGAAAGTATAGGCAGAGAAAAACAGGTGCTATAGAGTTAAATATTATTCGTTTAATGAATCATTTGTTTTTGGGGCTGAAAGGTTCTCGAGTGGCGACCACGTAGGTACCGGAAGGCGCAGCGTGGGTAGACCCCCTACAAGGTTGACTGATGACTGGTAAAGGTCGCGGGTATCCGCTGGATGCGGGTGGCGCAAGACTGGTCATTGTGGCGCTCTTTGGGGGAGGCTTTTGTCCAGTGGACGTCTTTCGGCTGATATGATGATGATGATGAATTTATTTATCGTTTGGCAATTATAATTTCTAACTGTGAACTCTTCGTGAAGACAGTAATGAGTCATTTGGTTCTAATAATACACTAATAAATAAATATTTGCGGACAATCTTACACAAATCAACCTAGTCCCAAACTAAGCAAAGCTTGTACTATGGGTACTAAGCGACGATATACATACTTATATAGATAAATAGATACTTAAATACATAGAAAACATCTAAAACCCAAGAACAAATATTCGTGCTCGTCACACAAATAAATGCCCCGGCCGGGATTCGAACCCGGGAAATCCAGCTTCGTAGGCAGGGTCACTACCAACTAAGCTAAAGCGGTCGTCATCACACTCAATGTTTTATTTTGCAAGATATCTAATAACTTATCTATTGAGCATATTTGTTTTCAGAGCAAAACCAAGAGAATTTACCCGAACTCTTCAGGTTTCAATACAATGAGAAATCCTTCGGAATGTTCACAAATTTAATTTAAAACTTTCCCTATTTTTACAGTGAAGGGATATTGGATAAGTTATGTTATGCGTTACCAGTAAGTTGGGAGCATTACGTGTCACCTTTTCGGGACAGATTTTACAAACGTATTCTTTGTCGATCTTTTATTCAGACATTTATGCTATAATTGGTTGTTTTTATTCTTTTAAAGGTTAGTTTTAATGATTTTTGACATTGTAATTTGTTCTGTCATTGTCATTGTAATTTGTTCTGTCATTGTTAATTATGTGTTCTTAATGTATTATTTAAAATGTTTGTAATTGATTATTTATTATTTTTAAGTTTTTTAAAATTGACATGTATTTTCAAACACAATTTATATTGTTAAATGAAATAAATGAAATGAAATGAGAACTTATCGGGTGAACGCCCCAATATTTTAGACAGCTTAATACCCTTAGAATTACGATGAATAACGGGATATTTACCAAATATATTTGTATATGTTTTTTTCCGATATTTCGGCAATATTGCAAGCGTCATTATCACGGAGTAAAAATAAAGCTTAATACCCTATCGTTGACAAATATTTGTCACCTCTATTGATATGACATAATATTGAAAGTGACAATTATTCTGTCAGTGTGAAGGACTGAGACGTTGACCTTATTAAGACACAAAAAACAAAAGCAAGTGAGTGAGTTTGTTACGGCATTGTTTCTTGTATTTTTGCTGTTTCGCTAGAGAGTTAAGAGATATCAAATTATCCACTATGTACAAGTAGAATTCTACATTAGCATTTTTATAATTTTGAACAACGACGGTATCTATAGGAAACAAGCTTACTATAATTGTTTTTTGACAAATATATGAGACCGTCCATAACAAAAGGGCCCTTATGGCACTTTCTAGTTTCGTAGATAATTATCAGCGTTTTAGTAAAATACGGTAAAATCACATATTTTTTGTTTTTTGCATATTGATAAAGTATAAGACTAGATGTGTATTTCTAGCTTGGTTTCACACGTATAAGTTAAGTATTTCTACCTTAAAATTAGTTGTAAAGTTTAGTAAAAAAGGGCCCTTATGGCAGAGCGCAGATAATAATGATCTAAAATAGGTTAATAACTTATTCTAATTACTTCTAACCATTTTCTGTATTATTTATTTGCCTTTTCTGTTTACTAGATTAGGTGGTACACGTTACAAATACCTATTTCTAGTCTCAAGTCAAGGAAGTTCTAGTCGTGCATAACCGTTGCAAATTTTTTTGTTTCTTATTACATTTCCTATTGAATTGTATTTTTAGAGTTCCGTAGCCAAAATGGTGAAAACGGAACCCTTATAGTTTCATCATGTCTGCCCGTCCGTCCGTCCGTGCGTCCGTCCGTCCGTGCGTCCGTCCGCCCGTGCGTTAGTCCGCCCGTCCGTCCGTGCGTCAGTCCGTCCGTGCGTCCGTCCGTCCGTCCGTCCGTGCTTCCATCCGTCCGTATGTCACAACATATGGTAGGAAAGTATTATTCTATGAATTGCTACATAATATAATAGTCCCGTAAACTTTAAAAAAAATAGGTAGTGCCCCCCCTCCCACCCTCCAATTTCCATATGTATGAAAATTCTAAAAAATAAATCAGGTGGTGTACAGTCACCAGCATTAATATCTGCCAAAACAATGGTGGCATTTAAATATCCGACACAGCTCTATTTGTAGGGCCGTAAGGACGGGTCAGATATTTATGCTGCCTTTGTTATAGCAGATATTGATGCTGGTGACTGTACATTACTAAATACTTACGATGATTTTTGGTTTGATAAAAATACGGCTACTGGTTTTTGAGTAATTGCTGAAAAACTGTTTTGCCCAAACAAAAGGGCGTAAGTGCAGTGAGTTTACTATGAAGATACGACCTTTTTCGATTCGACGTATCAGATAGTGGGTTTAAATATGGACTAGTAGGTGTCGGTACGGAACTCTTTATTGTGCGTGGTCCGACACGTACTTGGTCGGTTTTTTTATTAATAGAGTTAAAAAATAATTATTACTATGCGAAATTGCTTTTTCGTATAATTTTAAAATTACGCAAAATTCAAAAAACTTGTAATGAAAAGATTTATTCAGAATTACGTTCTAATACAAGATTGCTACTTAGATAATGTAAATATTATTATTTACTTACATTTTTGGTTACATTCGTCCATAAGGGCCCTTTTCTCAAATGTATGGAAGTAAACCTTGATTTTCATGTAACTTTAATCGGTCATAAAACTGAAACTAATTGACATAAAAAAAAATTAAAACCTGTGTAATGCTTGTCTAGACTTATCACAGGTAAGTATGGTGTACTACACGGAAATTGTTTAATTTATTCGTGACGAGATAGAAAAAATATAATTTTCTATATTTATTAAAAAAAATATATCACGTTAGTTTTTCGTTTTTATTTTCCATTCGAGGTGTAAAGAAAACTATTTTCTAGCATACACTATGACCAAGATCACAAAATACGAAATAATAATTCACATATTACAAATTTCCTTATTTTTTTACGATCGGCGCCTTGCACTGATCAAAGGCCATTTTCTCTCAACGGGGTAGTGGAATTGAAAAATCTTTGATTGTTTCCTATAGAAGAGAACCTCAGGATTCAGAATCAACCATCATCTATGTAACTTCCCACGGGAACATACTTTAAATGAGTTTTAAACTTCTCTTAGTTATTTCTCTAAAGTGCATTTTTGGGTTGCGTAACTTTGATGATTTAAAAAAAAAAAAGTATGGCACCTAGGGTCATGGTTTTTATTTTTTTTGGTAGCTTATGTATTGTAGATTATAGATCCGTGCGTAACTCAATACCGACCATAAGGGCCTCTGTGTGATGGACGGTCACATATTAATAATACGATATTATGACTCAATTATGTCGCTCCTGAATAATGTTTGTACGCCTGCATGTAGGCTGGAATTTTTAATTTGTTTGACTTCCCCATTCCCCATGCATTGATTACATATATTATGATGGAACAACTGTACACAAAAACTTTATAGTCTAGATTAACATATATAAAACTTTTTATTCTGAAAATCATCCCTTGAAATAGGAAGCGGAAGATTACGCGTACGAAGTCGCAGATAAAATCCAGTATTAAATAAATTTGTGTACGTATGAAGTAAATTATGTACCATTCTTCCGTTACATTTCCCGTGTCTAATTTCGGCACGTAATATTAAGCAAACCTTATAAGCTGACACGTGTCAGACCAGACGGCAACACTTCGTTTCCTGGCGTGCTGAGATGGGAATGGAAAAATAAATATTGTAAGTCTGAGGCCACCCGTTAAATAGGGCAACATTATGAGTTTCTCACGTCCATGAAATGTTTAAAAAAGTCATTTCTAGCGGTAATATTATAGTAAATAGTAAGAAAACGGGATTTAATGACGGATATACATGGTACCTACATTATTGTCGAGGCACGGAAGGAAGCAATTGCAGGCCGACCGACGTATATATATCTATGCAAGTCTATGGCTGGAAACAGAGCACGACCGACGGTCAGTGCGTATGGTCAGTCGGCTGACGGTGAGTATCGCTCTGAACGCACGTATTCTTTCATACAGCGATAACTACGTCGGTCGGCGCCCGACCGACGGTACGCACTGACCGTCGGTCGAGCACTGTTTCCAGCCTAAGTCAGGGGGCTTTCACTCCGTCAGTTCGCCGCGCCGCTGCAAGTACATCCCCGGGCCGCTGCAAGTACATTCAGTGGCGAATTGCTACCGGACGGTCGCGTCGTCTCGTCCTTCGCTTGGTGTGGTCAATATTTGTTATTTACCTATTATAATTTACTTCCGTACGTAGTACTATTACTTATTTTGTGTATTAGTTTCCAACGTACGACTCTGTGAGTTTTACATTATGTAACATTTTAGGCGGGTGGAGCGAACCGGCAATGTATTTTTATGGGCCCAAACTATACACTTTCCACTATATTATGTAGCGAGCAACGCTCACTTTTCCAGCTATTTTTAAGAAAATAAATTTAAATTACCTTTCGTGGTCCCTCGACGTTTCGTGTCACGTCGCGAGCTGAAATCCCAAAACGTCGATATTTTTTGTAGTCTAGATAAAAATAAAAATGGATATAAGATTGAATTTACTTTATCATTAAAGGTATTACGGATTGTATGTAATCAACGCATAACACTGAACTCTTCAAGCTTCACTGTGTCCCAAAGTAACTAAACGAGTTTTCCGCGTCCCGCAAATAATGACCAAAACGCCCTACGCACGTAGATTTCCTCAATTCCTCCACCCATATTAGTAGAGGAGTTCTATGATATCAATGTATGGGAGGGTCATAATAATTCCCAAGGAAGCGATGTTTGATTTTTTTAGTTCTTTGTGTGTATCTTTTTGACATACTAAAAATCTTCCAAAATCTGACCGCGCAAAATGCGTTTTTTGACCCCCCAAAAAAAAAATTTTGGTTTTTTTTTTTATTACTCAATAATGCTTAGTGCTACACAAAAACTTCGTATTAGAAATATGTTTAGCATACAATTATCTATAACTTTGCTTCTTATCACTTTATTGATAAATCTAATAGTTCACGAGAAAAATGCTTTACAACATTGCGTTTCTTGTTAAAAACCTGTTAGTTAAAAGGCTTACTAAAATTAAACTATACCTTATGCAGACGGCAAGACACTTTACCCTGTGATACTTGGGACCAATAAGAATGATTTCATCTGAGGAAATGAAAATTTCGTCCACTGGATTTCAAGATGGCGGTCCTTTTCTAAAATGGGAGCTGCATTTTTTCAAAAGTGATTTGTTACAAAACGGCAGCTGCCATTTTATTAATACTGGTATCAATCGATTGGTACTGACACCACTAATCAAAATAAGAAAAATGTTATTTAAAAATTAAAGATGGCGGCAGACTATTAACAAAAATGTAAAATTTTCATTGTTCTTTTTTTCATTATATTAAAAATAACAACTAAATGTCCAGTTATATCGTCACTTTATTTATTTAAATAATTTCTTGTAGTATTATCTACGAGATGAAACAAAAATTATGACAATCCGTCGATTAGTTTCTAAACTATATGAATTACAAACGGGCCTCGGCAACTGTATCACGGTAGATATGGAAACAAACTGCTTTTTTGTAATGAAAATAAGACGTTGTACAGTCGTACTGCCGTCCTATTTCTAAAACCAAACTAACCCACAAATTATAGTTTTGAGATATGAGCAAAAAACGTTCAAACTAAAATTTCTAGGAAATGTGTACATTTATTCCAGATTTCTTTTATATAAAAATTAAAACTAAATTTGAGCTTCCATTGCTATTACACTACTCCGTAAAATAATGAATAGGTTTTTTTACAGAAAGGTTTTTGTGTTTTAGTGTTGCAAATAATTACTAAACTATCAACGATATTACACTTAAAACACCGTTAAGTATACCTTAGCCGTTCTTTAACATCGCATAATAAACAAAACCTAGCTAAATAACGGCTAAGTCACTTAACGAGTTTATAGTATTTGTTATTGGGAAAAGATTACACTGAAAAACTTTGAATAAGCACGTTATTGGATTATAACCGTTTTGTAGCTATGCAATAACTGCACACATTCAAGCAAGCTGTATGCGTTCCTAATTTAAAAACACGTTAAATGATGAACCATCGCCTCTAACTGTGTTTTAGTCATGTAATACTGCTGAAATTGTTTTAGTGTTTTTGGCAAAAACCTCGTTAGTTGTACTATTATACAAGTAAGTTTTTATAAAAAATAAATATTATTTAAATAAATAAAACAAAACTGTATACACTGTATCCACGTATAGTTAGTATTGCACTTTTGTATGTAAACGGAAGGGACAAAATAATGTCGCTGGGCGTAAACCATTGTAGTTTAAGAGCCGGTGACACTGAACCTAGTATGATAAGATTCCCAGATGGCATATATATAATAAGGTGCGTCATTAGTCGGGGAACACGAATCGGCGATGCTGCAATGCGAAAAACCTGGCGAAGCCATTGAAAATTAAAATTGAAAAATGATGAAAAATCCGGATTCTAGTATGATAAGATTCCCAAGTTTCGTTTGTTCCTCGAAACAGGGGAGGGGTAGGACTATACGATAGTGCAGTGCTGCAAGCCCTCCTGACTGGCCTTGTCAGTGGCAGCAGTATGATAAGCGACCACTTTTCTGAGGTATCTAGTATGATCGGATTCCTGAAAAAAACAGGGCTCATCTGAAAGATCAGCTCTTTCTGTGTAAGAAAAACCACTGCTGCATTTTCCAAACAGTGGAGAAGGTGGTTGCTGCAGCGATTAAAGGAGCCGACAACACTTAACCTATTTCGATAGATTCCCAGATGATATATATATAATTAGTCGCGGCATTAATGGGGGTACACGAAATGGCGATGCTCAAAGCAAATGAGCACGCAAACCTATTAAAAATCAAATTTAAAAAAATAAAAAATAAACGGTTTCTAGTATGATAAGATTCCCAAGTTTCGTTTGTTCCTCGAAATAGGGGAGGGGTAGGACTATACGATAGTGCAGTGCTGCAAGCCCTCCTGACTGGCCTTGTCAGTGGCAGCAGTATGATAAGCGACCACTTTTCTGAGGTATCTAGTATGATCGGATTCCTGAAAAAAACAGGGCTGATCTGAAAGACCAGCACTTTCTGTGTAAGAAAAACCACTGCTGCATTTTCCAAACAGTGGAGAAGGTGGTTGCTGCAGCGATTAAAGGAGCCGACAACACTTAACCTATTTCGATAGATTCCCAGATGATATATATATAATTAGTCGCGGCATTAATGGGGGACACGAAATGGCGATGCTGCAAAGCAAATGAGCAGGCAAAGCTATTAAAAAGAAATTTTGAAAACATAAAAAAACCGGTTTCTAGTATGATAAGATTCTCAAGTTTCGTTTGCAGCAACCACCTTCTCCACTGTTTGGAAAATGCAGCAGTGGTTTTTCTTACACAGAAAGAGCTGATCTTTCAGATGAGCCCTGTTTTTTTCAGGAATCCGATCATACTAGATACCTCAGAAAAGTGGTCGCTTATCATACTGCTGCCACTGACAAGGCCAGTCAGGAGGGCTTGCAGCACTGCACTATCGTATAGTCCTACCCCTCCCCTATTTCGAGGAACAAACGAAACTTGGGAATCTTATCATATTAGAAACCGTTTATTTTTTATTTTTTAAAATTTGATTTTTAATAGGTTTGCGTGCTCATTTGCTTTGCAGCATCGCCATTTCGTGTACCCCCATTAATGCCGCGACTAATTATATATATATCATCTGGGAATCTATCGAAATAGGTTCAGTGTTGTGGGCTCCTTTAATCGCTGCAGCAACCACCTTCTCCACTGTTTGGAAAATGCAGCAGTGGTTTTTCTTACACAGAAAGTGCTGATCTTTCAGATGAGCCCTGTTTTTTTCAGGAATCCGATCATACTAGATACCTCAGAAAAGTGGTCGCTTATCATACTGCTGCCACTGACAAGGCCAGTCAGGAGGGCTTGCAGCACTGCACTGTCGTATAGTCCTACCCCTCCCCTGTTTCGAGGAACAAACGAAACTTGGGAATCTTATCATACTAGAAACCGGATTTTTCATCATTTTTCAATTTTAATTTTCAATGGCTTCGCCAGGTTTTTCGCATTGCAGCATCGCCGTTTCGTGTTCCCCGACTAATGACGCACCTAATTATATATATGCCATCTGGGAATCTTATCATACTAGGTTCAGTGTCACCGGCTCTTCTACTATTGCATCTGAATGGCAAAGCAGGCTTACATACCGGCGCGACTTATAGAATTTTAATAATTTTATTTTTTTATTTACGTTACAGAGTAAGTGGGAAATAGTAAAAAAGCAAAGTCATGAAATATGCAGAAAATAACCATCCATTAAACAAATTATTATCGTTGAAAGTAGCTGATCTAAATAGAGCATAAGCGTCTGCACCGTACGAAATACAGATGATGTTAACTGAACTTTGGCTACCATGTAAAGCCATCCTATCAAATCAAATCAAATCAAATCATTTTATTTTCCGCTATGTACAGTCGTTACCATTTGCGTGCTTTCTCAGATTTCTGGTACTAAGTTACTCTGGTACTAGTACGGTAAACTAGTTACCGTGGATACAGAGTTGCAGATGCATATTTATTTATTGTATTTGTTTACAGAAAAAATCCATCTTGGGAAAAATACTCATTAAACTTAATGTGAAATCTTTATTCAATAACTTACAAATTATTAATAATATTCGTACAGTTGGATATATACATTATAAAAAATGGCCGCGCCGTCGTTGAACCCGAGCCATCTGGCAGAGGGATCGGCGCCTCGTGCTGCGGATCCACGTAGGTACTGGTGGCACATATCACAGCGACGCTGATTTTTGCTCTGAGCCAGCCCAGTAGTTGCTTAGAGAGCAATTTTAGAGTTCAGATATGGTTTCACTCATGTCTTTTAGAAAAACATTTGGGGTGCAACGACGCCATCACCTGGTGTTACAAGTGGGGTGAAAGTAGCATGTCGTATTTCGCAGGCATTAGAGTATTTTCTGTTTTTATCTTCGGCTGATTATGGAGAGATGTGACTGGACGTGAGAGGTAGGAAAGAGCGTCGGTGTCAATTAAAAACACGGATATCGAATAACGCCTTCCTCTGAGCAACCCATACGCCAAGGCAGAATATAAATGTCGTAGTGATTAGGCCTCCGGTTTTATAACACTGCGCGTGATCAGTGTTGAATTGGCTGTTGCCGCAGCCATCGCATAATTATGACTGTGTCATGGAGTTTGATATTCTGTTGTATCTTATAGATAGCACATATCTGAATTCTATTAAGGATAGGTCAAAGTGATCGTTTTTTGCAGGAATAACTGAGAGCCGGTTTGAGGACTTCGTTTTCATCTTGGATGCGATGGATCTTTCAATCGCTCTGTTCTTGTTAGTGGTGAATTTTGCTAGGATGGTTTCTAAAAGTTTGTCACTGAGGGCATATTTTTCTTTACGGCCTTCTTTGCGTGCATGTCTTAGAAATATATTGTAGTCGGATAGGACAATTTGTTTCTTCTCTAATAAGAGTAATAAGGCATCTGTGAGAGCTGTGCAACCTTTCTTGGAATTTTCGTATTTTAAGTTAGTGGCGTGTGGGTCGGATTTTGCCTTTATGTGTATTTTATTACTACAAAGAGTGCTGGCAGGAAGATCATGCGTAGTGCATGGTGTCAGTGGTTCAAAAAATTCATGGGAGTTTTTCAGGACTCGTAGTAAGAATAACCATTGGATTTTTATTTTTGTTAGGGCTGTGTAATCCGCTTTAGGGGAATTTTTGGAGATTTTTGAGATATTTTTCTACTGTGGAAAAGAATTTATCAAAATATTTTTTTATGAAATCTTCTGAAAGAAACTTCACCAATGTAGCTTCCCAAAAAGCGAGATCCAGTCATAATGCTTAGATTGGTGCCCCTGAAGATCTGGTAAGCTGTTTGCTTGTCTGTTTCGGATACAATGAGCAATGTTTTCTTAGCTTGCGGGAAGTATCCAAAGGATGGTCCTATCTTTATCCCACCAATTACGTAACTATACCTATAAATGATATTTATTCAAGGTTGAAAGTTAATATCTGGGTAAGTACATAAAAATCTTCCTCCGCCACTTCTAATGTAGACAATATCCTAAGTATAGTGCACAAAAAATGTATAGCGAGATATATTATAATACTTTCCTTCGGTTTCGAGACATTTTGAGACGAGAAATATGCATCCATCACTCACTACACCACTAGACACAACCTCAAGCGCACGCATCGCTCGGCTGACTGACCCTATGAAGTAAAATCGGGAGGATAATATTTTGCGCCTAGCTACATTTTAGTGTAGCATTGCTGGTTATCCAGGTTTAAGTGTTGCATTCTTCTGTTTTTAATGTAATTTTTCATGGCTTAATCACAGTTACTAGGTTTTAGTGTTGTATTTTCAATAGGAATCACAAGCAAATACTTACAAATATAGGGCTAAGGGTATTTAGCCGTGTTTAAGCGTAGTAACTGTTTTCTTGTATAGTATTTGATAAAAAAGTATATGCATAAAAAAAGTTAAGAAAAACGTAAAAGGACTTTAACGGTGTTTTTGTCGAATAACCGTTTTTTAGCTATGAATCATGCCAGTGATTTATTCAATTAAACAACAGCTAAGGGCTTTTATATTGCTTATAGTGTAGTAATGTTGGTTAGCGACTTTATAGTATTGTAAAGTATCAAATTATCATGCACTTAACGTGGTAGGTCGACTCCATATCTTGGCAACTAAAAATGATAAAAATATGATTCCAAGACCATTCGGTAGAGCTGTTCTTCCTATTTTAGCCCATGTAAACTATCGAAAACTGCTAAAAAGCAGCTTAGTTCGGTTTTAGACATAGGACGGCAGCGTAGTAGTGAAGAGACCGAACTTAGTGATTGTTTTTGATGCTATCTAATTTTCATCCGCCAGAAACCGAGATTACGCCACTTTAAAATAATATATTTAAAATAATCTACTAAATGAAAGACTGGACACATTTGGAAATTCAATATATGGCAATCGAAAGAGGAAACGCTACTTAACATTTGAAAAATAATAATTTAGGTCCTGATGCTTTTTTTTTAAATAATAAAAATGGGGAACATTAAACAGAAAACTTTTATTTATCTTTGTTACGCAACAAACTACTTTTATATTCAAAATACAATGTAAAAATCGCATTTTGTAATAAATATAAATATTAAAAAAAACTGTTTTCTCTTATTAAAAAAATTGTTTGAACAAAATATACAAAATCTGGGCTTTTACAGGGTATAAATAAATAAAAAGTCGTTAGTTGCAAAATGAAAAAAAAAGTTTTTTTTAAATTTTATTTCCAGAAGGGATGTTTTAAAATCTAAGCGTTTTTTCTGTTAAATAGCGTATTTATATTTTAAATGTATTATTTTCAAATGGTGTAATCTCGGTTTCTGACGGATGAAAATTAGATAGCATCAAAAACAATCACTAAGTTCGGTCTCTTCACTACTACGACTGTACAACGCGTCTTATTTTCATTACAAGTGCAGTTTGTTTCCATATCTACCGTGATACAGAACAGTTGCCGAGGCCCGTTTGTAATTCATATAGTTTAGAAACTTATCGACGGATTGTCATAATTTTTGTTTCATCTCGTAGATAATACTACGAGAATTTATTTAAATAAATAAAGTGACGATATAACTGGACATTTAGTTGTTATTTTTAATATAATGAAAAAAAGAACAATGAAAATTTTACATTTTTGTTAATAGTCTGCCGCCATCTTTAATTTTTAAATAACATTTTTCTTAATTTAATTAGTGGTGTCAGTACCAATCGATTGGTACCAGTATTAATAAAATGGCAGCTGCCGTTTTGTAACAAATCACTTTTGAAAAAATGCAGCTCCCATTTTAGAAAAGGACCGCCATCTTGAAATCCAGTGGATGAAATTTTCATTTCCTCAGATGAAATCATTCTTATTGGTCCCAAGTATCACAGAGCAAAGTGTCTTGCCGTCTGCATAAGGTATAGTTTAATTTTAGTAAGCCTTTTAACTAACAGGTTTTTAACAAGAAACGCAATGTTGTAAAGCATTTTTCTCGTGAACTATTAGATTTATCAATAAAGTGATAAGAAGCAAAGTTATAGATAATTGTATGCTAAATATATTTCTAATACGAAGTTTTTGTGTAGCACTAAGCATTATTGAGTAATAAAAAAATAATCCAAAATTTTTTTTTGTAGGGTCAAAAAACGCATTTTGCGCGGTCAGATTTTGGAAGATTTTTAGTATGTCAAAAAGATACACACAAAGAACTAAAAAAATCAAACATCGCTTCCTTGGGAATTATTATGACCCCTAAGGCTAGATCTCTTCTACTATATATATACAACCAAATCTCGAAACTCTTCTGTGTGCAAGACTTGACTGTCAAAGGATTGCAGATTATTATCAAAGAATGGTTAATCACTCTCTCCTACAAAGCAACCGAAGATTTTCTGAAATATTTATTTACACACACACACAAGGTACACACACACCTAGGCTTTTCCTAGGCCTTGTCGTCGCTTTCCATTGGGTGAGACTAAGGCCAATCGCTGTTCTGTCAAACATGTACAAACCGTACAAAGAAAACATGACGGAAGCTAAGGATCCTCTGCATGATACGCTTTATGACAACCGTGAAAAATTGTGAAAACAAAATGTGCAAAAATGCTTGTGCACGTCGAATAAAGTCCCTAGTTCTCCCTTCATTTTCATATAACGTATAAACCATGATAAATGCGACTTTCTACCTAGGTACTTTCCTCCGGTGAAATATAATAAAAATATGCACACCTACACACATACACATACAGAAGGTTCACTGTGAAAAAAAAACGCAATGATTAAGTTTTTAAAGAAAGACCAAACGCGTAAAAGTTGGAAATTATATTAATAACGAGTAGTTATACTAATGGCCTTTTAACATAACTTAGTAACGAAAATATATATATTTACAATAGAAAATATAAAATTAACTAATATATACATTTTCCAAGGTCACTGCCCTTGCCACTTAGTAACGAAATATCATTTGAGTGGCTTTTCGGTTAATAAAAACGTGGGGAAACCGGACCGAGTAAGGTCTAGTTTTCTCTCTGGGTAGGTAGTAAAGTCAGATGGCAGTCGCTTTCATAAAACTAGTTCCTATGCCAAATTTTGAGATTATGTGTTTAATGAACACTATGTCAACATACGTCTCAATCCGCATAAAAATATATTAAAATAGATGAGCATTTTTAAAGACACTTAAGCATGAAAAAGTAATTTTTAAGCATTTGAAATATTTGTATGGAAGTATGGTTTGATTTGGTTTAAACAAATAAAAAATAAAAAAATATTTGTGGACAATCTTACACAAATCAACCTAGTCCCAAACTAAGCAAAGCTACAAAAAAACGAAAAGCAAAAAATAACAAAATAGGTACTAGCTCGTGTCCGCGACCTCGTCCGTGTTAACTTACATTCCCTATTTCATCCCTTAGGGGGATGATTTCTGGAATAAACAGTAAAAACTCGTTGTATACCAAGTTTCAAAATAATCTGTTCAGCAGTTTTTGCGAGATTGAGTAACAAGCTTCCAAACATCTAAACTTAGCATTTATAATATTAGTAGGATAAGGCCGTATGCAACTAAATATGAACCTATAATTTATAGGATCCCATCGCTAACTAATATTTATGAATAAATAATGTTTATTCCGAGATAATTCATATTTTTTAACGTCATCTAAAATTCTTATTCATATTTGCTTGCTTATACTTGGTTTTTTTGTGTTCCACTATGTTATTATTGTATTCTTTGTAAGCTGTTGGTTCATCGAATAAATTAAATAAATAAACACACAGTGTACCTATCGAGTGTTCTTTCTGTGCTTACATCTGTATTTCACATTAGGGAATGTTCCACCTGCAATATTCATGTGGTTCCGGTACCTAATTAGAATTCCATTGAATTTTACCTCAGTTTTCATAGAACCGAGCAAAGTTACGTACGTTTAGATGGTTATTTTGTTAGCTTAGTTAGTTATGTGGTAAGCTTAGTTGAAATTGAGATTCGTTGAAATTGGTTGAGGCATAGTAACACCGAAGATGAATTCTCGGTGAAATATAAGGAAAATAACAATGTACATACAAACATACGGTACTTATAGATAGTTATTGCTATTTGCTTACTTGCTATTTTACTCAATTTCGTGCGTCACCATGTTGCAGGTATAATACGAAGCTGTGTTAGTTGGGCGTATAGTACAAAACGAACAGTGTTTTTTATTATATACCCGCAAGACTGAAATGCATTGATTCACGACCGGAAATTGTATGTCATAGAAATGAAAATGAATGGATAAAAATATTTTTACAGATAAGGACCCTTTTCAAAACTGAATAAAAGTCATATTCGTGATAATTGACCGAATATTAAGCATTGGAAGTAATTAATAAATTCCTTTGTACTTTTGAAGTAATTTCAATTTCAGTTCAGATGCCAGACGGATGGTAAAAATGGAGGACAAAAATTAAGTCTATTCACGTAATATAAACGACCCGGACCATATGCGATAGCTCGAGTCGATTTATATTGTAAGGAGCACCTTCACTAACTTTTCCACTTAAGTCTAATTCGCGTTAGACCCAGTAGAGAAAGTATTATTCTTCAATAGCGGAATGTAGAAACTATTTATTATTATTACTTATAGGCTTTCACTGACTCTACTTTACTCTCAGCGAATTGCTGGTGACTAACTTTGAAACGAAAACAGCTGTTAGGATGGGTTAGGTTAGGTTATGTCTAACTTTCGGTTTACGAATGAAATTACAAATCGATTATTTTCACACACTATTTATTTATGTTTGTTTTTCAAGATAAAAGTTATGTTTGTTTTTTACACGGTTTATTTTGTATACACGATTAATTGATTATAAATATCCGATCCCTTAGTCTTATTTTAATGCTCAAAAGAAACAGTTTTATACGATTTTACTTAAACTTATTTATTTATTTATTTATTCCACACTTACATCTATCTTTACAGGTCTTAGCCTAATACGATAGTGTAACTACTTTTACATTATCTCTAGTCTATATCATTACGCCTATAACATAATATATATAATGCACAATTTGTGAATTCATTCAGAGAACACAATGTCTAGTCTTCCTAAGCTTCTTCGGTGAGCGTAGTTCCTGGTTGTTGCTGAAGAGATGACTGGATAGCACTGAACTGAACATACATATTCCAGGAATAAAGCTCTTTTATTAACTAGCTTACGGGTCGACCTAACATAGAGACTCGACCGACATACGTTTCGACCAAAGTGGAACTCCTCCCCTTTTGGCTTATGGAACTGATGGTTCCAGGCTTCCCTTGTCGTTACGGGAGGCCGTCATGAGCTCATCTTTGGACAGATGAACGCTCATTCGGGGCGTCTGTATGAGACTTACTACGGGGGCGCTAATCCACCGTGTTCGGGCTTGGGAGTCTGTGACGTGCGAATATATTCGACTTTGCGGGGAAATTCCGCGCTCGGGAATTTCTACTGATCTGAATTTACCCGACACAGACTAGATGCTGTGTGGTACAGATGCGCCTTAACGGCTCCTTCATTACTGAATTTAATATATGGATTCGAGTCACAGGCTCTCGAGCTGTGTCACCATTTGTGACTTTGAGATAGCCAAAATGTCTATATTTTTGGGCTATCTCGAACTATTGCGCAATACTGGATGGGATTTTCCATCGATGTGTGACGCACATAAAAATGCTACTGCGTAGCGCCGATACTATCTAACTGCGCAATAGTTTTTGGACTTTTCCTTTGTGTCCAGGGAGGTAGTAAATAAGTATACGGACGATACCTAGGTACTTATACCGTTCACCTAGCGTGAACGGAATGCTAACTAGTTGGGTAAATAACATGGTTTCTTAAGTATTTGAGCTTACGAAACAGGATTACTCTTAAATTTACCTAACTGTTTTCTTATCTTTATTGACGGCTATACAGGTCATATTGGCTGTAAAAATAGGCTCATTTTAGCCGGTTTTGGGCCCGTCCGCCACACGTAATATGTTCGGGTTGCTTGCGTTGATTCGTGTTGTAAGGTACTTCAGTATTGGCGTAAATATCAAGACAAAGTGAACATTATATTAATGGTTTTCGCAATAAACGAGAACAGTTTCCCCGCAAGCATCACGTGCAGAAGTAATCAAAATGAACGATGATACAAAGTTATAGTTGCGGGTATTAGTTTTCTGAAGTGATTAGTAGATAGGGTGATTGTGCCGGTTACGCGACCCGTTTTGACTACCACCTGATTCTAAAAACACACTTCGTAAAAATATAGTTTCAGTTCACCAACTTGTGTTTGTCTTAATAAGAGAACATCGGTTGACACTCACTTGGCTTTCCAAAATTTGTAGCACGTTTCGGATTGCAATACGGTATTAAACCCCTAGTCAAATCAGCAACTTTTTATTAAATGTCAAAAACGATTTTTTAATATGAAGTTTGTAGGGAAATACTGTCTTAGTGACGTCACTAAGACAGTGTGAGTAGGTTTGTTCAAATCAGCGTCCTTTTTAAATCGTTATGCTTATAAAATCTTTCAATTAGCTAAAATAAATTAATAATTGATGTTTTTCGAGTATTTTCGTTAGATCTTTTATTATTAGTCAAGTAAAAAATAATTTATTTTTACCTTAGTTTAATACCCTATTGGAGTCCTTCATCAGGTTGAGTGGTGTCACGCAAACTCGCCGGCGTGTGTGAAAAAGAAAAGAAAAAAAAGAAACATTTATTCGTGACAAACAAAACACTTACAAACAGAACATTACAAAACCGAATTTTGCCACGAAATGGTCACAACTCAGCGTTATGCTGGCAGAGCCAGCGCTGGTCTTCCGTTGTGTGTGACCATTTGGTGAAACCACAGCGCAGTGACGAAACACACACAAAACAACAAGAAATAATACAAATATACACGAATAAAAACATTAATAAAAACTACAAAAAAATAAATTTAAAAAGTAAAAATTGAAATAGTTGCTCGTGTTGGACAGTCTTTAAAACATCATAAAACAACAATATCATTGCCAATAATACAAATAAAAGTTAAAGACGACCGTATTAGTGGTAGAAGTTCCTCAAGCTGGACTGACCATATACGTTCAGCTCTTTGTTATGAAAATTACACGTGGATGCTGCGATTTATTTAAATAATGGTGTTAAAAATCATTTCCCTTAATTATAATTAATAATTATAACAAATACAAATTATTTAGAGATTTTTAATTTGAACTCCGAGTCAGTAACGTAATAGGGATGTTGACTCAAATTTTTTTAATACTCCATACGAAAGAATACATATAACTATGCCAAAAAGTGAAAATCCTATTCAAATATCTCAAAAATAACGAAACTACAACCGTTAGAATGTTTTTAGTTAGAGAGAGAAAACACTACAGGTCAGTGACGTCACTGACCTCGAGCGCCATAGTAAATGACGATCGTTCAATACAACGGGGCGTTTTGCGGAAAAGGGACAGAAAATGCCCCCTCCTAAAACTTTGAAGACTTATAATTATGTAATTATTTATTCTTTTGGATTACTTTTGTCACTATTTGATAGAGAATTTGATCCTTTTTCGAGAAAATTCGGATTCATTGATTTTCTTATTTGGTGTCAACATCCCTATTCAACGTTCTAATTTCGAAATCAATTACGTAATTGACAAATCCATAATTTTGGAAGCCCTAATCGGGCCGCACTAGCGCGCGGTAGTGCAGTGTATGCAGTCTGTGACACTGTCAGTGTCACAGACTGCATACACATGTGAAGTTCGCGGGTGACTGTGATTTTCCAAGAGATATGAGTGTGAACCTTTGTTCTCTTATTAAATGTAAATATGTCTCACGTAAGTGTACCTTTAACCCGTTTGGTCACAACTCAATGGTGCATATACCCTACACATACTAAAGGTTCTCAGTATCTATTTTCATCATTTTCATGCTGGGAACAAAATAAGGTAAGTTAAAAATATGAGTTTTTGTCCATTCTAAAAAGGTTCATTCTGTAATTTTTCATCTAAAAATTATTTAAGTGCGCGATACGTGTAATAAATTTCAGGCCAGTGAAACCATTTTAATTAATAGACTGCGAGTTCCTAGTTAAATTACAGTTCCCACAACGAATGATGTCAATGTCTTGAAAACACATGGGCATAATCTTCAGACCTGACCTAAATGGAATGTCCACTTTCATTGACCGAGTGAGCGAAGTGATCGAAGGTCTGCAATTCAGCTTGCTAAAAAGCTTGTAAAAATGCTTACGTGTACGTGCTTACGATGGACGGATTTCCGTCTGTTCTTTTTCACATTTTTCAACCGGTGCTCGTGAAAGTTTTATAAGCAGGTTCGATCCACAGGGGATACAAACATAAAACATGCTCAGCTCACGAGATATATAGCTCACAGAACCTCTATTAATTTGAAAGCGAAAATAAATGACATATCCTAACGCTCGTTAGTATTATCAAGCAATTAATCTGCTGCAGTAACGCAGCGCTCCCGCTCAGAACATTCAAAGCTATGTTCACTCTATTATTAAAACCTCTTTGATGCATAGCACTTACCTTTCCTCCTACTCTAATATATATCGGTCAAGGCAATGATGTGCGTTTGTTTATGCAATTTTGCCTTTTTGCACGACTATGTGGATAAGCAATAGACTTCTATTCTTGCCCACTTGGGCGAGCTAGATTCATCTTTAGATCTTTAGGTTTTTATTTGACTTGAGACGGACAAAACTGATCATTTGCTAGAAATAGCTCAATCAAGATAAGATAAGATAAGCCTTTATTACTGATAAAGTATATACATTTTACATTTTCTTACTATTGTCTATTCCATCACCATATATAATTTTTCAGTTTATCACACTGCACTACACTAGTAAGATTGTTCATTTTACGACATCGGTAACGTTATTATCAGCTTGCCCTTTGGCATAGGCCTCCCCTAGGGTTTTCCATAAATTTCTGTTTGTGGCTTTTCTTTGCCATGCTATACCACAATGTAGAACGTTGTGGTTTTTAGTACTAGGATCAGTTAGGGTAGTATTAATCCCAATTTGGAACATGGAAAAACTTGAGATCGATGCGCACCACGCGAAAATCTGCGAAATTTTGCGACGTTTTTACAAAATGCCTAAAAAAACAAAACTGTAACATGCTTTGTGATTTTGTAGTTATCTTAGCCTTTTTAGTGTCAATATGTAGTTATTTATAAAATAACGGCCGGCACACAACAACTAGGTTATACTTATTAAACTGGGTCTGCAAAAGCAGTTATTGTGGATGTAGACCAAAATTATGATAATATTGTTACAAAAGATCCTAAAGCTCCAAAAATACGCGGCGCTTATAACTTTGTTGGTGGAGCAGGCAATAATGCACCCATTGTTGTCGAGTCGTGTGTCGGTGAAATAATAAATGCATTGTTGACGTCATGATGCGTCAGTTCTATTAATAATGCGGTTATGACAGACAGCTTGTTTTGATGATGATCATTCTAACTGGGCTTGGTTATGTGCATGCATAAAAATTAATTTTGATAGACCTTATCTTGAATTAATAAAGTGATTTGTGCACTGCAATAAAGTTTCAAACAGCCGAGTTTATAATAGTACATTACTTACCTAGAGCGTTAAAACAAAGAATGTCTCAGATCACTGTGAACTGTACTTAGAGCGAGGGACCTAAATTTGTTTCTTCTGCCAGGGGCGACTCACTCGCGTGACGTCATCGCGCCGCTCAAAGGTCCCACGTCGGGTGACTATCAATGCGAGAGAAAGTGATGTAGCGAGTGATGCGCGTGCGATAGAAGGAGATGGCCAAGCGTCGGCACGTTTGAGACATTCTTTGTTTTATCGCCCTTGGTAAGTAAGGTACTATTGTTTTATGCCAATGTTCGCAGATTATCGCGCGCGGGCGATAAGCACAGAATATAGAGCAACACTAGTGTGCGAGCAACATTTTTTCAAGAAATAACCTCATTTCTCATAAACATTACAGAATATTATTGCTCATCACAAATAACAGAGCAAACAAGCTGCGGCTCAGTTCTCTCATCGCTAAATTCGAATAGAAATTGAATAGTATCGTAACATTCGTAACTTGTAGAATTTGCCTAGGAGATTAATCTTGAACTATTTTCCTCCAGTCTGTTAAAAGTGAAAACACGATTTAACTATAATACTAATATCTTATTTGTATCATCTGACACATGTCGCACAGCACGCTGTCCCGCACACCCCGCTCCGCTGGCTCCACAGAATACCAGCGCCGTTGACCACGCTAGCCGTGCCAACTGCATATGCTGAGTGGAGGCCATTTCAGGTTCACATCCTGATCTAGGCACCTGTTTTGTTTTATTTTTTGCACTCTCTTATTGTCTACTTCCTCGATGTCTTTGTTAATGTGTTTTTCTTTTTATTGATGATGTGTTTACCTGAATAAATGTGATTCAATTCAACTCAATTTGAAAAAAAAATCTCGATACTTTTATTTTTCAAACATAACCCTGTTTTTCGATGGTTTTGGTTGGATGTTTAAAACCCTCCCATCTTTAACAATGATTTTTGGTTTAATAGTTGTAAAATGATAAGTTCTCAAACCTGATAAAAAAGATTATGTAACACGTTTAGAATAAACATCAATATTTACGAAAAACACGCGCTGAGCTTCCGTAGAGAACGGGATGGTTAATTGAAAACTCACGCGTGTTAGAGCGGGACTTTTGCAATGCCATCTACTAATTTTCCGGAACCGACTGCCAACTGATCACCTTCCAAATCAGAGAGGAAACTAGATCCTTATAGTATTAGTCTTGTCGAAGTTGAAGTCCTTAGGTACATGTCAGAGTTTACAATGATATCCTTATAGGATAGTGTCATGAATACATTCATCATCCTCCTAGCGTTATCCCAGTACAGTTGCATCCTGAAGGATGCCTGGGGTCCGCTACCTAATCCCAAGATTTGGCGTAGGCACTAGTTTTTACGAAAGCGACTGCCATCTGACCTTCCAACCCCAAGGGGAAACTGGACCTTATTGGGATTAGGCTTTGTCAAGTGAGTGGGCAACTTGACTGTTAGAAGTTCTCAAGCCGCCCGAAGGCCTCCAACTTGGCTTAACGACTGCTGCCATAGACAGCAACCGGGATCAACGGCTTAACGTGCCTTCCAAAGCACGGGAGCGCTCAGTTAGTAACCACTCAAAGCGGTCACCCATCCAAGTCCTGACCGCTGCCCACGTTGCTTAACCTTAGCAAGTGTCATGAATACATTACCAACAAAAAAGTCTAAGCAATATAATTAATTAATTTCATTCTCATAATATTGAGGCTTCCTGCAAAATACTCTGAAGCAGACTTTATTGTGGCGAGAGGGCATTGTCGGCATTTTCTGCAAGTCCCTTCATCGAGATTACTGTTGAATACAGAGATGTTTATTTTCTTTCAGTACAATATGGAGGGTATATTGTACTGGAAAGAAAATAAACATCTCTGATTTTTCAGAGAGATTGGCTTGATTCATTGTGTTGTAAGAATAAAGCAAGTCTGTAAAAGTAGATAAATATGGTTTTCATTATTTATAACAATGTACCTACTCGGATTCAACCTAGTAGAAATTATACATTTCACAATTACTGCGTACTAGTCAAGTAGATTTTAAATATATGCCCTGCCCAAGTCCACGTATGTATAGGTATATTGTATTTTTTTTAGGGTTCCGCAGCCAATGGTCCAAACGAAACCTCAGGCTAAGTTCAGATGAACCCGCGGCGACGCGCGTTCCGGCGCGGATCATCTGAACTTTGCCTCACGCGTGAGCTTATGACGCGCGGTTCAAGATCTTGCGCGCGGTGCATGGCGGCCGGCGGTGCGCGCGGTAACGCGCGGTCATGTACACAACAACATTTATCATCATCATCATCATATCAGCCGAAAGACGTCCACTGCTGGACATAGGCCTCCCCCAAAGAGTGCCACAATGAGCGGTCTAGAACAACATTGATTTGTTACAATCTTAAACCGTGCGCAGAGCCAACCGCGCGTCGCCGCGCATTCATGTGAACTTAGCCTTATTGCTCACGCGTCCATCCGTCCGTCCGACGGTCGTCTGTCACACAGGTTTTACAGCCAAACTGTTGGAGCTACATCAGCTCAAACCTGATAAAAAAAGATTACCCTTATAAATGTACACGTTCAGAATAAACATCAATATTTACGAAAAACACGCGCTGAGCTTCTGTAGAGAGCGGGATGGTTAATTGAAAACTCACGCGTGTTAGAGCGGGACTATTTCAATGCCATCTACTGTAAACTCATAGTAATATAAATTTTCACAGTATAAGTATCTTCTTGACTCAAAGCCATACAAATTGTCATAACTCAATTTTAAATTCCTATACAGATAAAGGGAGGCGCGAAAAAAAAATGTTTGACCCACTCCATATATAGTTAGATATTGTTGCTTAGAGCTTGTTGAGTAGATAAATATCATAAGCGCTTTCGTTCACGACAAGCACAGCTACATATACATATATCTAACATTATATAACTCTCTCATTTTCGCTTAGAATCGTATTCTAGCCAAAGGCAGGTCCATCTGAATTCCTTTGAAAATCCAATTTGCTCAAAGCGACTGAATGTTCAGTCCTTGTGAGCCCCATTGATTGCTAAGAGAACAAGCTATGCTATTCACACTTGCATTTCACTCGCCTCACTTCTAGCCTTAAGGACGTCTTTCCAACAGAGCTATGCTATGCTACGTTGGTATGGATGCGTTGATATCCACCACCAATCATATTCATTGGTTCACGCAGCATAGCACTGGTGGAAACGAAAAGTTATTCCATCCTCGCAGCATAGGTCTGGAAAGGCAGCCAAAAGGACCTAATACATAAATACATTGCGCGGTTTTAGAGCGATTGTACTCGTTAAACCTACCTGACCCGCAGTGTAATGAAACTCGCATAATAGTCTCGTTCGTGTGTTGTGTAAGTAATGCTTCATGGTAATAAAAATAGCTCTGAAATTCGTTATTCGATGTATCATCCTCCTACTAAAATTTTCCGTTTGTGACCTAAGTGTCCGCTTTGAAGCCTAACTAGTTTTACAAAAGTGACTGCCATCTGTCCTTCTGCTCACAAAATTTCACGAGAATCAATTAAGAAATGCGACCCATAAATGACAATAGGGACATCCGTATACGAAAGCATTTTTTCCCAGGCTGAAACGGAGAAACTTCGCTCGCTTACCTCGCTCGATTAAATAACGTTCTATTGGCTCTGTGAGCTAAAGACCTCTCGAGTGACATATTGACATATTTTGTCAGGAGACAAATTTATACTGGTTGGTCTGAAGCGAGTTGTGATCGTTATGAATGCAAGCTCCGAAGTGCAAATTCGGTAGATGCGCTACCTCCTGTATTGACGTTGTTTGACTGTGGATTTAAATCGACTGCACTTTTCCAAATGCATTTTATTGTACCGGATACAAACGGAATGAGGGATTTTTCTGCAAAACAGATGCACACATTCGATAATAGTTTCAATCGCGGACCAGGAAAAAACATAAATAATCCCTACTTGGCAAAATCGAATTATCTTTCGACTTTCTTCATCATTGGATTTGGTATGGTCCAGCTAATAGTGAGTACCTCACCCGATGATAATAATAATAATGAGGACCCCAATAGCATAAATACATCACATACGAGTATTACACATATAAATGAAACCGATTATAAAGTAGTACATTTTGATGCAAATGGACCTATTTAAGGCAAGAGTGAATAGGAATGTCCTTGGTGTGCTCGCTTCACCGTCGGCCTCAACTTTGCCCCCTGGCTAGATGCTGGCCAAGAGCAATCCCATTATTAATAAAAAAAGTGCGGAAGGTATGCCATTTTGCACGAGTCCCGCGACTGTCCCGAGTTGTCATGACTCGGGACGAGTGCAAATGACAATTCCGCACATATATCAAACGACATTTTTTAGATATACAGTTGCGAAAAAATATCAAAGGAACAAAAATGAGTTGCAATTTCGTTATAAATAAAAACTCAAATTTAAAAAAAAATAATTAAACAGTAATTAAAAGTCACAATGCAAAATGCTTTCACTTGCCATTGTGGTCTTTGCACCTGGTCTATATCTGGCATAGTTTAATACAATACATTTTATTTAACAGCCGTATAAATTTCACATATATCACAAAAATTACATAATGAAATCATGAATATCATGTCATGATCATGGGCCTTTAAGAGGAATGCCTAGCTGCGATTTTCCCATACAAACGCTCTCGACTGTTTCCTAACTGGTTTTTGAACCTAGAGCAATGATTTTTTCAAATAAGATCAATATCATCAATATCTATGCCGCTACGTTTTGTTTTTTTGGATATTTTTATTTTAAAGAAAGTTACAGCCCTCCAAAAATCGCAAAAACGGCTTAGTTGAATTGGCTCCATAAAAAGGCGCAGTATACAAATATGACAACAAATATCCAAAAAATCAAAACGTAGCGGCATAGATTAGTTCTTGCTCTTGCAGTTTCCAAAATTTTATAATGATTGGTTGCATTTTGGATGAGGAAACAGTCGAGAACGAAACCTCGATTTTTCAGTTTTTTGCAAGGGAATTTTAGTCCGAGCTGCAGTTGTCCTTATCGCACGAATTCGTGGCGGAGTCAGTTTCTAAATATACGTACACAGAAGGAATAGGGATGGGCAACAGTCGTTGACATATATTGTCGATACACTAGTGGTGAAAAATTATCGATAAATCATTATTACCAGAAAAGTTATTAATCACAAGAAAAACCCTGAGTCACAATGGAAGAATATTGAATAGAAAGGTGACCTGGGAACCCTTGTCTTTGATATAGGAATAAATGCTACTTAGTGGTAAAGTTATTAACGAATCATAGGTTTTTATAACCCACTAGCTTTTGCCCGCGACTTCGTCCGCGTAGAACTCGTGGCGATTAAGAGTAAGAAAAATGTCATGTAATAGAAATAAACCAAATTTTTTTTTATAGATCTACATATTATATAATTTAAAAAAAAACTGACTTCAATGGGGGAGACCGGTGAAAGATGATTATACTTAGATGGTGCACTCTTAAATTCCATACAATGAAATAAAAACCGGCCAAGTGCGAGTCGGACTTGCGCACGAAGGGTTCCGTACCATTATCTATAAAAACGGCAATAAAAAAAATATGTTTGTTGTATGGGAGCCCCCTTAAATATTTATTATATTCTGTTTTTTAGTATTTGTTGTTATAGCGGCAACAGAAATACATCATCTGTGAAAATTTCAACTGTCTAAGTATCACGGTTCTCGAGATATAGCCTGGTGACAGACGGAGAGCTGAGCATTAGTAATAGGGTCCCGTTTTATCCTTTGGGTACGGAACCCTAAAAATGGCTATAAGTATGTTTATAATGGTAGAAGAGTAAGTATACGCTCAATTCATCATGGAATCCAACACCAGGACTCAAGTTTGACAAAAATGTAAAAAACAAAAATATACGTGGTTGAAGAGTTCCATTCTGATCATCATATACATACAGTTCTACTTCATCAAATGTCAATTTATTTAAATGTACATGCCTGATTTGTTTGTTAAAATACTAAAATGTGTAATGTAACTTATGTATGCCTTTAACATTTGAGGAGTTCCCTCGATTCCTCATAGATCCCATCATCAGATCTGCATTTTGATGAACCGAATTGAGAACCTCCTCTTTTGAAATCTTGAAATCTTGAAATGGGTTCAAAAGAAACCCATACTATAAAAGAATCACACATTGCGCACGTGAACTTTCAACCCTCGCTTATGCCCTTTAGGGGATGAATTTAAAAAAATGCCATAATCAATGTTTTTCACTATACATAAGAAGCCATTTTTGTCATACAAACTTTCATCCCTTTTTTGAACCCTTTAGGGGATGAATTTTTATACCAACTCTATATCATTTATCTTGTTTTTTAATAAGTAACCTTTGTACAAAGTCTAAGACTTTCCAAATGAACGATTTCCATACAACGGTTCAACCCCTGTTTCACCCCCTTAGGGGTTGAATTTCGAAAAATCCTTTCTTAGTACACGTCTACGTACCCTAAAGAATATATGTTCCAAATTTCATGGTTATATCTTCAGCGGTTTAGGCTGTGCACTGTCTGTCAATAGTTGTCTAAGTAACGCAAGTTTTATAATATGTATAGATAATATTATGGCAGGGCAGCCAAATAAATATACCACAATTTTAGCTAACCAAAAAAAACAATATTGTTATTTGTTCTTATTGCTGTTTATTATTTTGTTTAGATGTGTAAAATAAAGAGAGATGTACATATTTTTATGCCAAGATAAAACGCTATTATTTTCAATATGATATTGCTAAGTATTTCAAGTTAATAAAGTAAAAAAAAGTTTAGGCCTTATTTTATTTCATTTTCCTATTAATATATTGACGTAAATAAACATTTATTACCCACGACGGAACGGAGACGGTATATGCGTTTAGGGTGAGAGATTGTTTGTTTGTGTGTGCACACCAATATCTCCAAAACGGCTTGACTGATTTAGATACGGTTTTCTGCAATAGGTTTGTAGTTCAGTCGGGAAGAATTTTAGATAGATTTTACGAGGAAAACTCGCCAGGGGGCGCTGCTGTCAACATTTTTCACTTGCTAAAGTGCGTTAAAGCGCGTTTTCTCCATAAGTAAATACTCAGCCACCGCTTATGATTTCGATAAGACTTGAAGAGTACTACATGCATTTGAAGTCTGAGGATCTGATGATGAAGCAGAAAAACATAGTAGAGTACTAAGCAGAGGTAGATATCCCTTCGTTTGTTTTTGGTCTCTTTTATTTATGTTGTATTAACACACGTTGTACATGACATTCAGAGGGTCTGATGATGGAGTAGAAACATACCGCAGAGAACTTTGCGACGGCATATAGCGTCTTGATCGTGATTGGGTTATTTAGATTTTGTTTGCTGAGCAGCTTCTGTACAAT
The DNA here is from genome assembly GCA_951800055.1 of Cenopis cana. Taxonomy (NCBI): domain Eukaryota; kingdom Metazoa; phylum Arthropoda; class Insecta; order Lepidoptera; family Tortricidae; genus Cenopis; species Cenopis cana. The sequence continues at coordinate 2,038,773 of OX637486.1, read as the reverse complement.
GATCTGCTAAGGGTCTGATGATGGATCAGAACAATATTTGAGGGTATAAAGGTAGGTATTTAGTTAGTGAATCGTGTTAAGTCTGTTTTGATAGCATTTATTGAGAAGCCTCTGTAGATGAATATCAGAAGACCTGATGGAACTTTGCGAAGGCACATAGGTGGATTACCGTGTTTCGACTGCTTTAAATATTTTGCGATTAAGTAGTTGGATAGGAGAAGCCTAAAATCCGTGGCCCATGTAACTGAAAATGTCATATGCTATTGTACATATATGGTAAATATCATGTAAGCGAATTTCGTTTTTTTTAAATATAGTTCTTTAAACCTCTTGAAATAGGGGTAAATGTGAGTTAGGGAGAAAGTTATCCACGTGAGGTTACCTATCGGGTCTTCGGCCTTTACCTTTGGGATTTAGGCCCTCAAGTTCGCTTGTATGGCACTCGAGCCTTGAAAGTGTTGACTTGGGCTCACCCTTCGGATCTTCAGCCCTCGGGCTCCTATAGTGAATGCGCTCCAATAAGAAGCTGCGGGCCTTTAGCCTTACGTGGGACGGACTGGAGAAAACTGCACCGACAAGAGTGAAACTCTTAAATAATGATGATGATGATGATGAGCCGGCTTCTGTGCTTGACACGCCTCTCACCTTCGGGCTTTCGGCCCTCAAGTTCGCTTATAAGACACTCGGGGCTAGAAAATGTCGACTTGGGCGCGCTCTTCGGACCTTCCACCCTCAGCCTCGAACAGCGAGCGCGCTCCAAGGAGAAGCTTCGTGCCTTTGGCCCTACGCGATACGCCTTCTGATCTCGTATGTCTTACCCCTCATCATCGGATCTTCGGCCCTCAAGTTCGATTGTAAGACACTCGGGGATAGAAATTGGCCACTTGGCACCTATTTCTGTAATTCTTTAGGAAAACCTCAAGCTTAAATCAGGAAGCTTAGGTAGGAAGCTGATTCTACAACCGGCGCGTTCGAGGGTTCATATATTAAACGACTCTTTCTCTAAAAAGAATAAAATAAAAACAAAATTAAAAATTTTGAAAATACCCCCGACGGATGTAGCTAATTGAAAAATAATTAAATAATTAATTCGGAAATCCCCCGACTGTATAGGAAATAAGTACATAAAGACATCTTTTTTTCAATATGGTTAATTGGTTGAGAGTTTATTTACATGCCCAGAAAAATCCGTCGGGGGCTGCCATTGCCATGTCTATTCCCATTTGCATTCAATTAAAATTAGAGGTTACTTAAACGAAGGTATAAGATAACCTGCAACACGCTACAACATGCTACGTAATTTCAAGGCAGGCAATGGCAGCCCCCGACGGATTTTTCTGGGCTTGTAAATAAACTCTCAACCAATTAACCATATTGAAAAAAAAGATGTCTTTATGTACTTATTTCCTATACAGTCGGGGGATTTCCGAATTAATTATTTAATTATTTTTCAATTAGCTACATCCGTCGGGGGTATTTTCAAAATTTTTAATTTTGTTTTTATTATAAAAGCATTACATTAATTTACTTGGTAAGAAAAATAAAAAGCAAAAAGTTCTGTCAATCTCTGGATTTGAACCATGAACCTCTTGATTGCGTGTCAACCATGTTAACGTTTGAGCTAGAGTGGATTCATTTTAGTTGACGAAATTATTGTACAGTTTTCATAAAGTGCTCAAGGGGGGACTTTTTCTATGGTGCGATCTGTACCTACAGCCTAATTTATCGTATGCTGGGTCAGTAAGTAAATTCGCGGGCTCGCGTCTCGCGCCTGTGTGCGTGCGCTCACACATAGACAGCGCCCGCTCCCGCTCCCAGCAGCGCGACAGAAACATTATGTCAAAAATTCAAGATTTGAAAAGTTGGTCAGCTAGGCATTCCTCTTAATGTTTTATGTAATGCTCATGCCAGATGGATCCTAAAAACTAGTCAGTAAATCGGTAGCCGAACTTACCATCTGGCTACATGAATACAATGGCCGCCTCTCATAAGTCTCGAAACTTATTAACTTGGAGATAAGACCCGTAAGTCTGGGAGATAACTTACGTAAAGTTACAATCTTTGTTTGTTATGGTACTGTGGCTGACAAAAGTGTTGAGAGATGGTATTTCATGCTTGGAAATTCATGTACCTATATTTTAAGTAAATATCTAATCAGCTGCCAAAAAAAATTGACAACCAAATTAAAACCTAAATTTAAAACGAAATTAAATCTAAAAATGGCCCCCGCGGCATTGTGCCGAAAATACTGGCAGCATTTCGTCTCTGAATATCCAAACTGATAGTAGTAAATACTATACTAAAAGTTTTATTAATTTTCGTATAAATATTATTTTGAAAATAGTGAATTCTATTCTATCGGAATAAGGTGAAAAAATGTTTACATATTGGTGCCTTTGACTGTACATACAAAAACTGACCTTTATTGACGCAGGACTAAAAGTTAAGATCTTGAATTTGCAGCCCACTGTTTAGTTTAATAAATTTATATAAACAATACATCGAGAAGTTCGAGATGACATACGTTTATGTGTTTTCGGTGGTATATGTAAATATATGCTATTGTATAATTAACTTTAATCTTAACTGCCAGTTTAATCAACTTTGACAACCCTAGTGCCAGGGATGTCACGGAGTTTAACCATAATTAATTATACGGGCTAGGATAACTAATGACCCAGTCCAATTGTTAACATTATAAGTGGCCTGCATTACTCCTTATAATTTATTTAAATTAATAACTTTTTTTACGTAAATATTGATGTTTATTTCGTATCACAATATATGTACAATGTAACTAAAAACATAACATAATAAAATATAAAGCTAAAACTCCTTACAATTAAAATAACTAAATAAAAACTAAGAAATAATAAAAATACTAACTAAAATATACTAACTATAAGAAGAACACCCCGTCGAGCAGGTCGCATTGCGGCATGGTCCCCATCACGCTGGCGGCGTTACCTCTCTGAATCGCCAGGGCGATTCTTTGTGAGAGGTAAACGCCAGCTCTGGGATCACCTGTGTTAATAACTCAGTATTTTACTATTATTCGTTGTGTATGTCCTGTTTTTGTACTTCCATTTAAATACCTTGACTGATAAGGACTTTAACTGACTGAGGACTGGTAGTGGGTGTACTTTAAGGTACGTGTGAATAGGAATTTTCTGAGTGAGTCCTCATGTTTGCCCCCTGGCTAAAAGCTGGCCAAATCATCCGAATTTTTAAAAATATTAATAAAGGGTCTTAATTCTTAACAGGAGTATCGAAACTAGTTAGCCCGAGGGTCTTAATTGCAACGTGAATATTATGGAATTAACAACGTCTTTGCTCAAGACCCCAAAAATATAAACAGTGCCTTTGTAGCTAGGAAATTAAATCACGGGATTAATTTGAAATAGTAAAATGGCGGAAGGTTCTTACGTAAGTTATGGAATTAACAACGTCTTTGCTCAAAGCACCAAAAATATAAACAGTGCCTTTGTAGCTGGGAAATTAATTTACGGGATTAATTGGAATAGTAAAATGGCGGAAGGTTTTTACGTAAGGCAAGCCTTTTCAATTACGAACCTAGATTTTATAAGCCGTCTCGTGGGAAGTCAGTCCTGTCAAGCTGGTCTATTTTGACAGACATTCAGATGTACTCTTTGTTCGCTCTTTGCATTGCAAGGATAATAATAATTTGCGGCTATCAAGGCCCCTTATCAGTGAATAACGCTTATTTATTTAGGAAATTTTCTGTGTGAATTGTAATTAACTAACAAGTGTTATTGTCACACTTCGAGTTCAAGACATTTTAAAATATGTAAGACCTCTTAAGAACTTATTTTATACATGACTTGTGAAAGGATCTTTGAGATTGTTATAAAATTTTCTATTTTATCAGTATAACAAATTATAGTCGGATACGTGAATTTAATTTATTATAGTACTTTTAGATATCTAACGAGCGCGGGTGAAATATGGTTGTTTGTTGGGCTATACATGCACATTGTCTATGTGTGCGTCAGCTTATTAGCTATACATGCACATTGTCTATGTGTGCGTCAGCGTATTAGCTATGAGTGCACGTTGTCCTATGTGTTCGTATGTGTCCAAACTACAGCACGGAGCGCGGGTTGCTCGTGAAATAAGAGTACTATATCAGCGTTCATATAATGCCGCTAACGTTACCTAGCGGATTTAATAAAACGCTACAAATACCAGCTAGGAAATCTTGCTGTTTAAAATAACACTTAGATTTCCTGCCCGCTTCCAAATTCCAATCCTGGCGATAATAAACCCTGCATTGTTTAGTAAGTACCGCTCCAACGACTCCATTCATTTCGAAGCTATTCCAATACTTTATTAGTACCTACACGAGTTAACCGTAAAAATAGTAAACCTAAAATATACAATGGAACATACGATTATTCGTTTCGGGTCAGATTGTGTCGTGCGCTGTGCGGTTTTCGACAAAAAAAAGAGGGAAATGGCGGCAAAAAATGTAAATGGCGGGCAGACGGCAAGACGACGAAATTATTCGGAGTCTAGTTTTTTTGCGCACAATGGAGAGTATTGTCATTTAATTGTGAACAAAGGAGGATAATTAGAACTTCGGTACATGGTAAAATTACTAAATTCTTAATAATAGAATATTACTGGTTAATTTTAAGGGTTCCGTACCCATAGGGTGAAACGGGACCCTCTTACTAAGACGCCGCTGTCCGTCTGTCACCGGGCTGTATCTCATGAACAGTGATAGTTAGACAGCTGAAATTTTCACAGATGATGTATTTTGGTTGCCGCTATAACAACAAATACTAAAAAACAGGATACAATAAATATTTAAGGGGACTCCCATACAACAGACACGTTTTTTTTGCCGTTTTTATGGATAATGGTACGGAACCCTTCGTGCGCGAGTCCGACTCGCACTTGGCCGGTTTTTATAATTACTAATAACGATTTTTAGCAATATTTGAACACAGTGTTAACCTTTTCAACACCATGTCAAATACAAAACTGCCACACGACATGACATGGGAATGTTATATGCGGAGCCATGGGGACGTAACAATATACTCACGAACTCTGCAATAGCCACGTAAGAGCTCACAGAGCCACTACTGTCTCAATAGTCTGCTGTCTGCTTATCGAATAAGTTAAACGTCCCAGTGCTCGACACCTTAGTGCCCAATAGATGACTTTATTTTAAGGCGATATATCGATTGAAAGAGACACCCTTTGTTTTTCGCTCACGACAAAACGGGATGCAACCCTCTCCGAGAATGGCTTTTTAGACAAATCTCGTTAAATATCTGACTATGTGCAGTTTTATTAAATTTCCTCTTGTCAGTACCTAGATGAGGTAAAATACCATCATATTAACTCAATCGTGTCTTTTAATAATGCGTTGTTTTAGTAGGCTGAGGAAAAAAAGGAAAATATAGACTCGACTTTGGATTTATTTTCTATCGAGAAAATTTTAAGCAATCCTGTTTCGCTATTGTCAGTACCACAATCATATAGTCAAGAATCATATATCTGAAAATCAGCCCCTACTTTTTGCTAGTCTGGGCAGGACAGCGTTTCAAAGTCTCCAAATTTCTCAGTGTAGCGCCTTAAATAGAAAATGCCCGAGAGTCTCACGCATATTGAAATAACTCTATACTAAACGGGTCACGACGTTTAAGATCGAATATCGCTCGATATGTTTCAGACCTAGGGGCCGATTTCTGAGTGTCGAACGCTCGACTTTTCACTCGAGATCTGTCATAACACTATGAGGTTTTATGTCGAGTGAAAAGTCGAGCGTTCGAAACTCCCTGACCTCTGTCATCATGACATAATTACAACTATTTATTTACAAGAAAATATATACAAGAATACAACAATAAATTAAATATTATTACAGCTAACTATCTAAAACAGGCCCTTGAGGCATTGTAAGTACCGAGGATGCTGGCGGCATTTCCTCGCTGTATCGCAATGCTGATACGCTGTGCGAGGAAGTCGCCAGCTCTTCGGTCACCACTGCACTGTCACCAGTTACGTCAACCGGACGCTTCGCGATTTCACTAATTAACTGGTACGCGCTGGGACCCCATGGACCTAGAGTTTCAACGATAAAAGGTACACTCAGTCTAAATATATAAAAATCTTATGAGTTGATAATGCTAGTTTTAATCTATAATTTTAATGTTTGGCAATTTATGCTGTAAGTGTATGTTGGTTGAAAGAAAGAAATAAAATCATGAGTACCATGACATAAGATTGTAAATGCCCTGTACAGTGTGTTAAGCACACAGGGACGCTTACCTTACATACGACAAACGGTAGTAACTGGTAAGACAGAGGGATGTTGAAAGTCATTAGCAAACCACAAGCGGAGCACAAATTCATTCTACCTATCCGTTTAAACTAAATGACCTGTGGGTTAGGCATTTGGTCCTCCAGTGAATAATAGTAAATTCACTCGTTTTAGCTAGGAGGATGGTGATATGATAAAGTAAGTAATGGCCACTTGAAGACATCGGAATTTTGAATGTTTCATTAATGTTTCCCACAACGAAATTAAATTTAAATTTTGAATTGTCAGTTAGGTAGCGGACCCCAGGCATCCTTCAGGATACAACTGTACTGGGATAACGCTAGGAGGATGATGGATGATGAATTGTCAGTTGCAAAATTGACCTGATTGGTATATCGAACAACAAGTCACTGCAACAATGATTTCAGAGTCCCAGTATCCAATTTGTCATTCGACCAACATTGCCGCTCGAATCAACACTCGCTTTGGAGACCACCGAGCCGAGCGAGCAATGTAAATCAAATAGTCCAGTGTTCGACTCAGTTCTAAAATGGTTTATGTGTGTCAAAGGGAACTTACGACGTTTAGTTACTTATAGCTCGAGGCTTAGTTTCACCCACTAGTTTATAGTGCGATTAAGTATACAACTGCACTAGCATTTACAGACAACTCGCTTTAGGTGACTAGTTTAGTTTGGATCTCCGTTTATACATATTTGTAAAGGAATTCGGGGTCCAGTAGTAGTAGACGCGAATGGTGAGTTAGTCGAAATGCGCTGTAATTTGAACTCTAGGATATATAACGTTACGGCTTTGTGATGTGAGCTTGTTGGGTTGGACTAACGCAGTGTTTTTGATCATAGTGTTAGACTTTGGGAATTCTAGCTTTAGAGAGTTTGAACTGGAATTCTTGAATTTAAATATGGTACCGGCAGCTGTCATAAGTGTTGTCCAGCATCCCATAGAAACATGACAAACTTTCCATATAATAAGATTTTATAGGTAACAAACACTATTTAGTTCTTATGATTACCATTTATAAACATATTTCTTTTTTTTTTCAGGTAATGGCGCTGACTATGACAATGGTGAAGAAGTAAAAATGGAGTATTAGAGTTAGCTAAATATAAGTTTGTGACTAGTAGGTTCCAATCCAAGCAAAAATTAATCCTTCTACGTAAATGAGCATTTAAGCACCTACAAATCAGTTGTTCGTATTTAGTTAAAAACCTTACTTTCGGACGAAGACCCATTACTTTTTAAAAGAAAGTACTTTATTATCTACAGAGTTCCTATCCCACGGGACCCTGAAAAATCTGTACTAAGCTCTGTTATTTCCGTCGGCGGCATAATGAAAAGTGGAAAACTCATTTCTCTTCGCGCACTGATGTACGCTTTTGTTCATTTTCCTTCTTTGTTTTCATTTGACACCATATATATACAAGTAGTATATACAGTAGTTATACACTGAGCGAAAAAACCGTTAGTATATAATCTCCTTGTCTTGGGATTCACTAAAACTTACTAATAATAAGTATCTTTTCGCTCAGTGTAGATGCGCCACCGAGCGACCGGGGCTGTGAGAAAGAATATCAGCACTACGCAATTTACTAATTGACCGAGTAAAACGAGGTCTCTGTTTTAGCTTCGACAAAAATGCTTTCGTATGTCCGGCCGGATTTTTGTATGTCCTCCTCTACAGGTCGCATTTATCAACCGATTTTCGTGAAATTTTGTAAGCAGGTTCGGTAACTATATAGAATTTTTTTGTCGAGTCACTTTTTGGAAATTCAAAAAAACAAACATTGTATCAATGATTTCGTGTTTTTCTGCGGCCGTTTTTTCCTCTACAGGTCGCATTTCTCAACCGATTCTCGTGAAATTTTGTGAGCAGGTTCCATGACTACATATAATTTATTTGTAGAGTAAATTTAAAAAAAAAAATTAATTTTTTTTTTTACTTCGTTGGCTGATCTCCTCTACAGGTCGCATTTATCAACCGATTTTCGTGAAATTTTGCGAGCAGGTTTGGTAACTATATAGAATTTTTTGTCGAGTCACTTTTTTGAAATTCGAAAAAACAAACTTTGTATCAATGATTTCGTATTTTTCTGCGGCCGTTTTTTCCTCTATAGGTCGCATTTCTCAACCGATTCTCGTGAAATTTTGTGAGCAGGTTTTATGATTACATAGAATTTTTTGGGCAAGTAAATTTTTGTAATTATTTTTTATTTTTATTTTATTCATTGGTTTGTTCTCCTCTACAGGTCGCATTTATCAACCGATTTTCGTGAAATTTTGTGAGCAGGTGCGGTAATTTTATAGAATTTTTTCATCGAGTCACTTTTTCAAAATTTAAAAAAACAATTTTTTTATCAATTATGTTGTGTTTCTGCGGCCGAATTTCGATATGTTCACCTCTGAGGGTCGCATTTCACAACAGATTCTCGTGAAGTATTGTGAGCACGTTCTTTGATTACATCGAATATTTTTGTCGAGTAATCTAAAAAAAAATCTATGGTTTGTCCTCCTCTACAGCAGCGGTCGGCAACAGGCGGCCCGCGAGCCCCTTCCGTGCGGCCCGTGAGCCTCCCTGGCTTTATTGTTTGTAAAGGTAAAATTTGAAATTCTTAACATACGTGAAAGCATCTGTATCGCCAACCACGAATATTTTCACAGTTGGTCAGGACGTGTGTTTGTAAGTATATTTTACAGTTAAATCTATCTAAATTTTTTTCAAAAATTTCGCGCTCGCCGCGTTTGCGTTAGACAGTATGAAGTATTTTCCACACCTGCATCTTAATGTTCAAAAAATTTCGCGCTCGCTGCGCTCGCGTTTGCGTCTACATGACTTGATGCGTATGAAGTATTTTCCAGACCTGCATAATAATGTTCGCAAAATTTCGCGCTCGCTACGCTCGCGTTTTCAACGAGATTTGTTATGACTTGATGCGTATGAAGTATTTGCCGCGTTCGAATCAGTGTTCGAAAAATTTCGCGCTCGCGTTTACATCTACATAACTTGATGCGTATGAAGTAGTTTCCGCACCTGCATTATAATGTTCGAAAAATTTCGCGCTCGCTGCGCTCGCATTTTCATCTAGATGTGTCATGACTTGATGCGTATGAAGTATTTGCCGCATTTGCATCAGTGTTCGAAAAATTTCGCGCTCGCGTTTTCATCTAGGTGTGTTATGACTTTATGACCCGTCCCCCCCTTAAAGTTTCTATATCTGATATTCTATATCGCGATATATAATCGCGAAATTACGATGCGGTTGAAATGCGAATTATCTGGGTTTGGTAAGGAAACTAGCTGGTTTATCTGTGAAAAGTCGGTTTTTTCGTCTTTCTCGTTTTTCACGTAAAAAGGGATGCGAATTTTTACTACGTTACTGTCGCGTACGAAGTACCAATTTGTTTCGAGTTGATATCAACAGAAGGTTGCCGACCCCTGCTCTACAGGTTCGATATCTAACATAGTTTTGGAAATAAAAAAAAAAACTCTCACGAGGTCTACAGCTCACAGAGCCACTAGTATTTATTTTTGTTTAAGATTATCATATAAGGTTATAAGGTTATCTTATCAGATTATTAGTATAGGCCTCTCCTAGCTCCCAGGGTTCTCCATAGTTTCCGATCATGGACTTTGGTTCTCCATGGGGCAGAAGCTATCACCTTCTGTGCTACGGGCGCAGGTCATCTTGTCCTCTTTGTTTTACTCGTTTCCTTTCTCATTCTCTAGGATACCAATCGGTGACTTCGTTGACCCATTTGTTGACAACTTTAAATACCTATCTAATAAAAAATAACCAGTAACAATATTACATATACACGGAAAAGTAGACATTATAAGACCGAGTCAGGCGTTACTTAAGGCGACTTACTGACTTGGCGGGGCGGGATCGATATGTGTCATTTTCTTCTTTGACGTAAACTTATTGACGTCGCAAAGATTCCCACTTCACAGAATACTGTCAGTATTACATTTGCACAGTAGTAATATTATGCGCAGAAGCGGACCAGTACTGCCTTCGCATCGTCCCGCTTCCGCGCATCCCGCGCCAGTCAGGAAGCACTCATTTAAATGTTGGGGCGCAGTAAAAAGTAGTACTGAGTTTACTGACAGTTGACACTGACATTTGACAGTTTTCTCATATCGTACCGCCTCCGCACCGACAAATCAGGAAGTCGCCTTAAAATAACAAAGGAATATTTTTCTAGATGTTCCGGTTAGGTTGACGTAAGCGCTTAGGGCTTAAAAACCCGGCGAAATACCTATTACACAAAACGTTTTTTATTAAAAATAATGGCTAAATTCTTGGCCTTGGGAAAGTGTCCTTTGATCCCTTGTTGGCTTAGGTCTTTAGCTAATGATGTTTATTTTACGTTTTGTGGTTACTGTGACAAAATGGTGGTAAGGAAGGTTTAATGTTTTTTTTTATCGTGTGGCATTATTTAGTCACTGGATGGGATGTGTCTGTTTGATGTCTTATTTAAGCATTTTTCATTTAGGAACCCTAAACATGGACTGAATATTTGGTCTAACGGATCTTTATAAAACTAAGCATGAAGCTAATTATTTAAACAAGACGTCTCTATATTTCTCTCCTATTTGCTTTCAGCATAGTTACCATTCCACATAAATCTAATTCAACATTTACCGCTGCCTGTCATAAAGTTTTAGCCACTCCAGCTGGCCAATTTGTACAAGAAGCAATTGTTTCTTAGATAAATTATAGCTAGTATTGACGTGGAATCGTTTGCGAACATCTTGGAAACTTCTGACATCGGAATTTGGTGAAACTAACCACCCACGTATCTTTTATTTAATAATATAAAACTTTAAACTTTCACAGAAATCGACTCAAATCAAATGAGCACAGTTTGTACGGTCAACCAATTTGATTTCAGTGCCACTTCGTACCTTGTTGCAGTGAAAAATCGTCATCAAAGCCACCAAATTTCTCAATATCAATGTCACTGTGACAAGGTACAAAGTGGCCTTAAAATCAAATTGGTTGAATGTACAATAGGTATTAGATGACTATTTATCAGTGGCGGAGCGTCCATACAACTCCATTCCCACCGGCTTGCCTAATTTTCAGCCAGCCCAGTTCTGTTGTTCTCCTATGGCTCATGAAGAATTAGAAAGGCAAATTATTTCCGGCTTCCCTAAGAATATTTTTGACACGCCGCCACTGTTATTTATACAATTCTTATATAGATAAGTAGATACTCAAATACATAGAAAACACAAAAGACTCACCAACAAATATATGAGTTTATCACACAAATAAATGACCTGATCGGAATTCGAACTCGGAATCTACAGATGCGTAGGCAGGGAACTTCGTCATTAAGGCGACATATCGATTGAAAGAGACACCCTTTGTTTTTCGCTCACGGCAAAACGGGATGCAATCCTCTCCGAGAATGGCTTTTTAGACAAATCTCGTTAAATACCTGACTGTGTGCATGTTTATTAAATTTCCTCTTGTCAGTACCTAGGTGAGGTAAAATACCATCATATTAACTTAATCGTGTCTTTTAATAATGCGTTGTTTCAGTAGGCTGAGGAAAAAAGGAAAATATAGGATCGACTTCGGATTTATTGTCTATCGAGAAAATTTTAAGCAATCATGTTTCGCTATTGTCAGTACCACAATCATATAGTCAAGAATCATATATCTGAAAATCAGCCACTACTGTTTGCTAGTCTGGGCAGGACAGCGTTTCAAAGTCTCCAAATTTCTCAGTGTAGCGCCTTAAAGTACGAAGACGGGCTAATCCCTTTAAAGGGTCTCTTTCAGCTAACCTTTGAGTAATTAAGCGGAAAGTATCCTATCATTTACAATACGATATAAGCCCAGTTTAACCTTGGTTTTAAAAGTGAGACTAATCTAGCCTTATACAAACCCGTTTTGGTGCTGTGTAGGTGTTATGTGAATAATGTTACTGATATCATTTGCTACCATTTGCATTATCTCTTTACACCTAGGGCACTATTCTACTTAACGCATTGCATTCGGATCGGTTTGGTATCAGTTCCTTGAAACAAAGAAATTAAATTAATGAACCTATTTTAAGCAAGTAGCCATTACTCAATGTCCTTGACAGGTACTTTAATATCAGAATCACAGTAATAACCATGTGTGAACCTTATTGCGACGAGATAAGATCAATTAAGCGTCAAAAACGGGTCAACCACGGAATGAGAGATAATAACTTGGAAACTCGTATGCACCTTTATTTTGGCGTTTTATAAGTTGTCTTAAAAGTTACATAAAATCTCTTGATTGCGTCAGCGTCATATTCAAGATTAAATGCACAAAAACTGGATTTTTAGTGTTACCCGTACTCGAAGGGTCAAAGCGGAACTCTATTGCTATCACTCACGCGTGCGTCCGTCCGTCGTCTGTCAAACAGTTTTACAGCTAAAAGGTTGGAGCTACAGTCTTAAAATTTTCAGAGTATACTTAAGCATCTTGGTGGCCCAAATCTAAACCAATAGCCAAAACTTATTTTTAAATGTTCAGGGGGGCTCCCATAAAGGGCGCGAAAACAAACCAACTGGTAATTTTACGGTTGGTTCGGAATCCTAAATGTACGAAGTCTGACTCGCACTCGGCCGGATTCAATGACGTTAGCATCTAAAACAAAAGTGTAGAGGGTAAATTTTGTGACAGATTTGGTCCTAAGGTAAATATTTTTCATGTGCTCAACCGTTTAAGGGGAGGTATCCCCAATGCAAATGTCCCGCTCTAACACGCGTGAGTTTACAATTAACCATCCCGCTCTCTACGCAAGCTCTGCGCGCAGTTTTGTAAATATTTAGCTATAGTGATTAAGCCAATCATTTTATCAAAGCAAACCCTGCGAATTTGTCTATAACTATTTACGATCTTTAATTGAGTACAAAAATAAAACGTTAAATATCAGTAATATAGCCGTAGTATTGAAAATACATTCCAAAAAGGGGTAACTTCGAGATTTTTTTCTATCGAGTGAAATTCATCAGGTCATGTAACTGACTGCGATTTTGACTAGACAAGATCCTTATGTAACACATATATTTTTTTTAGATTTTAAGACACTATATTCTATGTCTCAGATTGGTTTTAAAAACTCAAAAGTGGTAATACACGGCCTTAAGGGGTAGATCTAGAGAGCGAAGAGCGCGCAGCGCTCAGTCATATATATAACATACTGCCATGCAAGTATACTTCGTTGCAGATTAGATGACGAAAATTTCTTATAGTATGAGAACTTTTCGTCATCTAATTTAGAACGAAGGTTACAATTGTGAATCTCTGTAAATACTTAATACCGGGCAGGTATTGGGCTGTTTATTTATTGAAATATAATTTACTATGATCTTGACTTCAATACAATGCATTCAATAAAATTTTACATGATATGTAATGTAATAATTCAATAATATTTATCTGCTTTGTGTAATAAAACTCATTACATAAAAACGGGCCTTGGTTGTCGTGTGTGGAGGTAGAAATACAAAAGCGATTCCATTTTAGTACGATTGGTCGAATAGCCTCTCTAGACTATTAATTCATAGGCATAAGCCTAGTCTACTAGTTCGCTAAAATAGTAATTACTTTAGTGAACTTGCATGACTCACAATCAACTTATTTCATTAATTTTAACTAGCTTAACCCTAGCTTAGATTAAGTTACCTATAAAAGCGATTCCATGTTCAACAATATTTGATTTATTATGTAAGTAATGAAAATAACAAATACATGATTATGAAATGTTTCTTTTTTGCCTCTGAATTGCTGCAAACCATTTTCACCTTCACATATGTGACCAAATTTATTTTTACGAGCACTATCGAGATAAGCAATAAAGAAAAACCCAGTGGAGGGACGCCGGGTGACATGTGTGACCAAATTCATAGCAGTTTATGTGGAAAAATATATTTCCGAAAAATGTGTGTATGGTAAACATTTACCAGCTATGCGAAAAGATGTTTATCTACACACATATCATAAATCCTCTAATATGCGTTCGGAAACCGTAGAAAATGACTCTCATTTCAACATTCAATGAATTTATGGCAATTTTCTTATCTGTGGCTAAGGCTACAGCAGTAATATAATTTTTAATTTTAATCTCATATATGATGTTAAAATATTAAACGTCAAACAAAACTGTCAAAATTTAAATGTCAAAGTTGACATGTCCCTATTCTAGTATCACTGAAAATTCAAATTCAGTCGATGCGAAATGTCAGCTCGATGTTTTTTTAGTATATATCGCACGAAATTTGAGCTAGAACGACATGATCACATCAGAATAGGGACTCTTTACTTTTTAAAATAACATTCAGGTATCGGTTGCCAGTTCTGATTTCGATATTTCCGCAACCGTGCAAAAAAGGTTGTATTAACACAATTACTGTATTTATTTACTACGGTTTCTGAACCCATCTTAGAGTACTTATAATATGTGTGTAGATAAAGTAATGTATGCAACTGTACATAATTAGGCATTAAAACACTCGTGTGACCTTATTATGAAACTCGCCTCCGGCTCGTTTCATGAAACACACTCGTGTTTTAATGCCCCTCATTATGTACCAGTTGCATAAACTACTATTTTATACAGGTACATTTGATAATAAGCTGCAAAACATGCGAGAAGTATACGAAAAAGTGCGCACATATCTGGTATATATATTATAACATTGTAAACTCTCGCGGTTTGTACCCATATTTAAAATATTTGTCTGTCTAACGCGATATTCACGTATATATTTACCTTTGTTACCGACGTTTTGACACGGGTTGGACAGGTCATGTTCGTGGCGGAACCCAGTCATACACACTTTTATCTAGGGGCGGAACTGTCGTCTTAGCAAGTTGTCAACGGAACTATGGGTACCTACACAGCATCAATTAACAACCCCACAATATATCTGGTGGATATTTGCCGAGTTTCATGCGCCGATTCTTCTCGAGGCAGAGGTTTATTTTACGAACTGGTGGTAGTTTTTTGATTTTCTTAGGTGCATCGCAGTAGAATGCCATTTGTGATCCTGCGGCGCCCCTGTGAAGGCATAGCCGGTACTCGTTGGGATTTTAGACTTTTTTTTGACGGTAGTACGGTCTAACCGGATAGTCTGTCATACCCACCCAGGTCTTCCACTGGCTGGGATACGTAAATGTATTTTCCCAACGTTAAAAAAAAGTTGCATCTACTATGCCTGGAGATTCAATTCAATTCAAATAAATTACTGAATTGAATTGAATTGAAGAATTGTGAAAACTGTGAATTTGTATTTATCATCATTCTCCGAGCGTTTTCCTGCTTCTGCTCTACGGAGACCGGGGTTCACTTTAACATCTACGAGTAATCCTAAGGTTTGCCATAAGCACTAGTTTTATGAAAGCGACTGCCGATGCAGCAGATGGAAAACTAGACTTTGTTGGGATTATACCGGTTTCTTCGTTTATTTTCCCAAAAATTGACTGATCGGCCTCCTAGCATTATCCCTGTACAGTTGCATCCTGAAGGATGCCCATGCCCCTACCTAATCCCAAGATTTGCCGTAAGCACTACTTTTACGGAAACTTCTACTATCTGACCTTCCAACCCAAGGAGAAACTAGACCTTATTGGGATTAAAATTTACCTGTCATTTGGTGTACTTAACGGATTTTTTTATGAATTTATCGTTTGGCAATTATTTCGTACCATGAGATCTACGAGAAGAAGACAAGTCTAGCACACTTTCCAGTTTGTTGCATTTTTATAACATTCCTCTTATAAAGTTCTAGTAAAATATTTCATTCAGAAAGTTGGTATTATACTTATTATTGGTGTAGGTATGTGTCGCAGCCGGATTGTATAATCCGCCGTTTTACATTAAGGCTAGCCGTTTTACAAAACAGAGCCGTTTTGTAATACGGCGGGTTAACGATTAGCCGGATCGTCATTGCAATACGTTCTACAATATGGCGGCTCACGTTAAGCCGGATTGCATAATCCGCCGTTTTACATTACGGCTAGCCGTTTTACAAAATGTCATTGCTAAACAGCGCTGCGAGTGTTAAAAATGGGAACTGAAAGCTGTCAAAGAGGTGACAGCTAAAACAACGCTATTTTGTGAAAAGGCTAGCCGTTATGTATTACGGCGAATTATACAATCTGACTGAACCGCTTTTTTACATTACGACTAGGCGAATTGAAGAATGCAAAGCGCCGAACACATTTCGGCGGATTTTCAATCAGCCATATTCAATCCGCCTAATCGTTGACCCGCCGTAATACAAAACAGCTCTGTTTTGTAAAACGCCTAGCCATAATGTAATACGGCGGATTATACGATTTGCCTTCGACATAAGTATAACGTTTAGGGTACATTTAAATAACAACCAAACTAACTGCTGAATAGCTCACCCAACACAATAGGTATGTTTGTAAATATTGGTCTCCCCATTGTCTCCCTCAAGTCTAGTAGTGTCACTGGAGTGTTATCACATTACATAAACAGTGTACATTTGGATGCCAAACATAATGGTACAGTGAAATTACCGTGTGACACAACACAATATACAATAGGTACAAAATACACATCGCGGTAGACCCGTATAAATAAATCTTTAAAGTACATATATTATTATACATTGAGGAAGTTGCGTATACGTAATTAGTTGACGGTAATGCAATAGTAGATTTTGGATTATAGTGATTATTTTGAATTTCCAGTTCATTTAAATTGGGGCAGTGCAGTCACTGAGATTTTAATCTAAACCAATACGAATTCATTTCAATCGCTTTTATAAAGTTAATTCCTATAGACTAATAGATTTAAAGAGGCCGATTTAAACTAGCTGTCAAAGATTAAAGTTCAGGTGAGTTTTTTTGTTTTTCTTTTATGAAAGCATGTGCTGTCTGTATTTTCTACCCCAAAGAATATATGTAGTAGACCTTATTTTGGGAGACCGGTTCCTCGCGGTATTTTCCTTTACGGGAAATGTACCGTTAAATATCAAATGGGTACTAGGTAACATGTAGATTATTCTAGTATTATAACTATGTATTGACAAGAAAATAAAAATAACACAACGATAGCCTAAACTTAAATAATATTAAAGTAAGTTAGTAAGTATTGGTTGTAACATTTACATCGAAAACATGCCCTTGAGACATTGTCCCGTAGATATTGGCAGCATTTCAAAATGACGCATTTTACCGTACTTGTTTTTTAAATGTGTTTCACAATGAAGAATTCAGAGACGAAAATAAGACCTTTTCTTACCCTAAATTGGGTAAACATACCCTTGCTTAGTCTTCATACCCCTGAGACACAACAAGAATTCGCCAGGAGAATTTAAATCAAGTTGTACCTATTCTCTTTGTTCGGTGTACAAATGTGAATCTTTTTCATTACAATCGGCTTAGATGCTAAACCTTTAGCCTAGTAGTAAGTGAATCTGCCTACGAATCGAGACTCTTTACATCTCTGTATTATAGGATAAGCTCAGTAAATATGTGCCCAGGTATTTTTCTGTTGGTTGATACTGCTTTGTATACGTGTTACTTAATTGTATTGTAATTTATGACATAGGCTTGAGGCCTTGAGGCCTACTTGCAGAATAACTGTTAGAATTGATTTTTTTAACGTAAGGAAATTAATTACGCCTCTTGTCCTGTTGGGGAAGCAGAACGGGTCTCTCACCGAGTTTGAAATACGCGCGTTCATCGGTTAGCAACAAATGTTATACTCGCTGTTTTAGTTTCCACTAGTGACCACCAGAGGCGCTGTTCACGTTTTCATACCACTTTCATACATTTTGAGACAGAACGCAAACGCGTTCGAATTAGTTAATGTTTCGAAAAAACTTATACTAGAGCTACAGAACGGGTATGACGGACTATTTCACTGCGGACTATTGTCTAAAACCACCAAGGTATGCCGGCTGTGCCCTAGATATATGACGGTCCTGGATTTGAATCCCAGTCAGGGACAACATTTGTGTGATGAGCTTGAATATTTGTTTCTTAGACTTGGATGTTTCCTATGTGTTTATGTATTATTTATCTAAATGTATCGTCTAGTACCCATAACATAAGCATACATACATATATTGAGTTTCCTATGGACTAGTTCGATTTCTTAAGTTTGTCTCTCTACTCCCTAATACAAATACTCTATTGCACACCTCAAAAAAGAACATAGTACAGAATATGAGTGTTAAAGGAGAGGTAATCAATAAGGCGGTCTTATCGCAAAAGAACAATCTCCTCCACACATCCTCAACCCAACCTAAAGCCTAATATACCTCGAAACTATAGGTCCATGGGGTCTCAGCGCGCACAAGTTATTTACCTAATGAAATCGTGAAGCATCTGTTTGACGTAACTGGTGATCGAAGAGCTTCCTCGCACAACGTATCGGCATTGCATTTAGATTTAAGTTCGTGTTTAGTTAAATTTCGACGATGTAGCCTTATACCTAATATACCTATCTATACATTCGCATGTGTCGTGTAGCTATGCAGTGTCGGGCCGCCGTCAGTTAGTTGCAATAAATAGTCATAAGAGGATTGACCTGTTTTTAATTCTTCTCACACCTTCACCCGAAAATGTACCCTAACGACTAGTACATATGGTCCATCGACCCAGGATATTATTATCAGTGATCTATTTTACGGGGTGAATTTTATGTAATTTGGAGTTAAATACGGACAAATAAGTGCAAATAAGTGAACAATATTGTGGACTAGAATGTTTAGAAGTGAACTAAAGTGAAAAGAACGATATAGACTGGAAAACTTGGATTTCACGACAAAAATATTATAAACTGTTACAGTGCGAATTAAATTGAACTAAGTGATTTAGCGTGTTACAACAGGACAGTGGATTAGTGCGTTACACATAGCTAACAGCAAAATTAGCTATCGGTTACGTTATATTCAACGCGAACATACTTACGAACTTCTGCGCTTACCCTACGCGGTAAAAAGATAGTGCTGCGTTGGAACATTCTAGAACTTTCGGTAATTGACTTGGTGGTTTTAAATTGAACTTACAAAATGGATCAAGCAGAGAAACGTGCACTTCTTCAAATGGATACCTATGACAAAGTTAATAAAGCTTACAGTAATTACAAAAAATCACCGAAGGAGAGAATAACTGTTGGACATGTACAGGGAAGAATGGATGCGTTGGATACCTATTGGAAGGAGTTTAAGGTAGCACACGAGAAAATAATCCTGACGATTTCAGTAGAAGAAAGATCGTTACTGCCTTATTTTACGGAGAATACGTTCGATGATTTCGAAGAGTTATATTACTTATACAAAGGAGAATTGAAGACGGCATTAATGAAGTTCAGTTCTGAAAACGAAAAAGTAGATGCATCCAGACAAAATGTGAGTAACCCAAGTACATCCAGTAGTGAAATACGTTTGCCACGCATTTCCATACCTACTTTTAATGGAAATTACACTGAGTGGCAATCATTTCATGATCTTTTTGTGGCGCTTATACATAACAATGCATCGATAGAAAATGTACAGAAATTACACTACCTCAAAAGTAGTTTGACTGGAGATGCAGAAGTATTATTACGGCAGTTTTCAATTACGGGAGATAATTATACGGAGGCATGGTCGATATTGAAGAAACGATATAAAAATAAAAGATATATCGCAAGTAATATTTTTAAGAAGTTTTTTGGACAAAGAGCGTTATCTCAAGAGTCGGCCGCCGCTATAAAACAGCTGTTAGATACAACTGTGGAATGTATGAACGCGCTTAAGAATTTGGGTTTACCTACCGAGAAGTGGGATGCAATCGTGATGTTTATCGTCGTATCCAAGCTAGATGTAAACAGTCACAAACAATGGGAAGAGGCAATTAGTGGTGATAGTTCGGATGACATACCTGGATTTGAACGATTGAAGTTGTTCCTAGAAACCCGGTTTCGCACGCTAGAGATGGTTGAACCTGCAAGTAAAAGTTACAAACAACCACAAAGCGTCAAGCCTAAGACTTTTCATGCGACGGCTAGCAACGACGTTCTACACTGCGCCTTCTGCAAAGAAAATCATTACATATATAATTGCAAGCAGTTTGCTGAGCTACCCGTGGAAGAAAGATACAGCTTCGTTCAGGACAACAATCTATGCTTTAATTGCCTCATACCTAATCACACCGTGTTCAAGTGTAAGCAACGCACAACATGTCAAATCTGCAAGAGAAAACACCACTCCTTATTACATAGAGAGAAGAAGCAAGTAAGTGAAGACAAACAGGTTACAACTGCAACTAATGAGGATCAACACATACAATTAAAAGAGGAAGAGACACTTACCAAGGTCACAGGGCATGTGACTAGTAGAGAACAGCCTGGTCAAAATATATTGTTAGCAACGGCACTGGTGGACGTCACATCGAGTTCAGGTCAGTCACACGTCCTCCGTGCTCTCATTGACCAAGGTTCCGAGGCGTCGTTCGTGACGGCAAGGGTCGTCGAGTTATTGGGTTTAAAGAAAAACCAAATCAGCGGCGTCGTCTCTGGTGTTGGCGAAGGTAATCAAATGTCTCTTAAACACTCAGTAGATTTACAAATTAAGTCTAGATATGATCCTAATTTCATACTAAATGTAAATGCATATGTATTGAGGTCCTTAACGCGTAGGTTACCTGCAAGGGAGATCAGAGGTTATATTTGGCCTCAGCTTCAGGATATAAAGTTGGCTGACCCCACCTTCAACGTACCAGGCGGGATAGATATTCTTCTAGGTGCGGACGTCTTTGGTAGGATCATTGACACAGGTTTGATGAGAGGGCCAGGCAACGTAGTTGCTCAGCACTCCCATTTAGGTTGGATATTGTCAGGCGATGTAGATGTAGCTCCCAACAGGTCACGAAACTTCACAAGCCTACACATTACAAGACAGCTCGAGGAAGATAAAAATCTACTGAGCAAGTTCTGGGAATTGGAGCCAGAGCTTAATACAACCAAGAAAGCTTGGTCTAAAGAGGAAGAAAAATGTGAAGAAATTTATAAGAACACTACAACAAGAGATGCAGCCGGTAGATATAAAGTACATCTACCGCTGAAACAAAATATGGAAGAAACGCTGAAGCTCTGCGGTGAGACCAAGCAACAAGCAATTACAAGGTTTAAACAGCTGGAAAGGAAGCCCAAGAAGGAAGGTAAAAGAGTAGTGACTTACCTAGCAGATGAAGCCGTCATCCGAGAAGATAAAGACACAACGAAGGGCTTCGATGCGTCTTCAAAGGGCTTCAATGGTCAGTCCTTAAATGACAGCGTGCTTGTGGGTCCTTCCTTACAACCAGACCTTCGTAGTCTCATAATTCGCTGGGGATGTCACAGAATCTATGTGGAAGGCGATATAGTAATGATATATCGTCAGGTTAGAATGACAAACAACCATATTGATTTACAGCGAATAGTGAAGCGCAAGAATGTCTCTGAAAGTTTGGAAAGATATCAGCAATCGATAGTAACTTTCGGGATCGCTGATGCACATTACCTGGCAGTACGGACGCTACTTCAGCTAGCAGACGATGAATCGGAGAACTCTCTAAGCGGTGCGGCAGTCGTCAAGGATGGTTTTTATATGGAGGACTTGATGACTGATTTCGAGGATTTCTCTGAGCTGAAAGTCATGTGTAAAGAGGTAAATATGATATTAAAGGCAAGTGGCCTTCACATGCATGAGTGGTCAAGCAACCCCGAGGAATCGTTGAAGTTCATGCAAGATGACAATGAAAGTAAAGAAACTGTAGAGAACCTGGAAATAAAATTAGACACGGTGATTAAAATACATGGACTTACCTGGGACAGGAACGATGACGCTTTTGAAATCACTGTGAACTTACCGGAACTCAGGAACCCTGTAACAAAAAGGTTGATATTATTAGATTTGGCTAGTCTTTTCGATCCTTTAGGATGGCTGGCTTCATTCATCATAACAGCAAAGATCATGATACAGAAGTTGTGGCTTTGCGAGCATGGAGGGGACGAAGAGCTACCTGCAGAGTTGGTGAATGAGTGGATCACGTACAGTCACGAGTTGAACGAACTGCGAGCAATAGAAATCCCACGCTGGTTGAAGATGACGTCACGCTGCAAAGACATACAACTCCATCGTTTCGCAGACGTTTCTTCGGTAACTGACGCTGTGGTCGCGTACATCAAAATGGTAGACCAAGGTGACAAAGTCCATGTCACCCTGAAAGCAGCCAAGACCAAGGGCACACCTCTGATGCAGTTGAATAGTCCAAAATCAGAACGCTTTGGCTGTGTGTTACTTGCAAAACGGTTACATGGACTCTTATACATGCTCAAGGTCCCAATGGAGAAGAGTACAGATGCGTCGACAGACTCGATGGTGGTACTAACCTGGTTTCAGTCCCAGCGTAGCCGATGGCAAGTGTTCATGGGAGACAAAATGGCAGAAATTAGTCAGCGCATAGAGATCGATAGATCGCGGCACGTTCAGTCTAGATACAATCCAGCCGACCTCACATCCAGAGGGATAGACGCAAGAAAGTCCGAGGTAGCGGATACTGCAATGTGGTGGACTGGACCGAAATGGCTGAAAAATAAGGACATTGATTTCACAAGAGTTAACATTCAACTACCAAGTTTAGAAATGAAAAGGACATTTCATATTAACCTTGAAGATACACCTGTTTGGGAGAGATTCCTATCTATGTCAAAATTAAGGAGAGTTGTACCCAATGTCGTAGATTTCTCAACTGGAAAAAGAAACTTAAGTTTAAAATTTATTTGTGTTAGCCTAGTTATGTCAAAGTAAACCGATCAGCACTAAAAATCTCAACTATATCAGTACGTCATGGTGGGCGGTCAACTTTATAAACAAGTAAACAAAGTAGGTAATGATAATCGTAGGGTTAAATAGCCATAATCTGAACTTACCTACAGTTTTAAAGGTTTCCCGCGATGTGGGCACCTGCATACATGTGCATAAATACTTACTTACTGCTCTTAAACACTATAAAAATGTATTCACTAAGTATCTTTGTATTTACCATGTACTTACCCAATGAATAAACATGCAAGGTTTTATTCGCCAACATCAGTAGACTTTCAAAAACAGACTTTAACTAATTGTGTTACGGTTTATAATTAAGTGACTAATTTTTCTACTACTTACAAATAACAGTAAATGTGTAGGTAGTTATTGTATTGTGAAACAAAAATAATACTTTAGTCTTGTTATTTTACTAATAAATCGTAGTTATAGTATAATAGCTGTATTGCTTAAGTTTTCACTTGTTTGACTAACATTAATTTTAATCGAATAAACAATGTTACAGTCCATTCATGTTAAGCTATCGAAAATCGTTAGCAAACAAGTTTCTTATGTTAAAAGTAGTAATAGTTATAAGTATATAAACATAAACGTGGTTATTTCATTGTTAACTACGTTAGGTATATCGCTAGATTTCCTATAATACTTATAATCATCTGTTTGTTAACTATTCAAGTTCAAGTTCACGCGTTCGGATTGCAATATCACAAGCAAAGTGCATTAATTAACACCAGAGTTCTATTGTAATCTGCACCTTATACCTCAGTGACATGGTCTAGAATAGTTTGCTAATTAGTTATATTATACGCTGGCTGCTTTCGAGCAAGTAATTAGGTGATGGTATTTTGTTTACTTCTTTTACTTAAAGTAGTTTGTATACATGTTTAGGCACCGGGTTTGGCTAGTTATGTAGCACTTAATGAGTACGAAACCTATATTTTGTTGAGTTGTATATTTTCATAAATGCCTAAACTAGTGGCTGCAAAATGAATCAATGTATAAATACTTACTTTATATTTTTATTTAGATTCATTAATTGAGCTGCATAAAGTTATTTTCAATTGTAACAATTAATTGCTTAGATCACTATTATCTGTTTAACTGTTACGTCGCACGACGACATTATGAAAGATGGAAACCATCAGTGGCGAAAAGACCTTTTGTCGTTGTCGTTAATGTTGATTATTGTGTAACAGTAAGTTTCCTAGTTTAGCGACCACTTTAGTAAGATAAATGTTACTCCACCCACTTTTAGCTTTTAGTAAAAAACTGTCGTTTTTGGTGGGCGGTATGTTTAGTTAAATTTCGACGATGTAGCCTTATACCTAATATACCTATCTATACATTCGCATGTGTCGTGTAGCTATGCAGTGTCGGGCCGCCGTCAGTTAGTTGCAATAAATAGTCATAAGAGGATTGACCTGTTTTTAATTCTTCTCACACCTTCACCCGAAAATGTACCCTAACGACTAGTACAGTTCGTTTTAACATAATTTTTGTTATTGTTGTATTCTTGTATATATTCTTTTGTAAATAAATAATGCTACGCCAATATTTATTTCTTCGACAAAAATCGGTCTTAATCTTAACAACCTATTCAACCTAAGCTAGACAATGAGACCATCTGGTGCCACCCGAGACATCAATATCGACTTGACTTAATTACACGACGCTGTCAATTCCCAAGTTTGACACATCCAATCACGGAACAACAATATACGACCCGGGATAAAGGGGCTTCGTGTACGCGGATTTAGGGAATTACTGACATCTGAGAACTTAGTTCATCTGAGACGTTCTACAACTCTAGCTTGCAAATATTTTTTCAAATTTAATTACAATAATAAAAAAAAGTAAAGCGCTACGGTGGAAAATTCGAAAAAGTGCAATCATATAAGTATATTGCTAAAATCATTCATAACTCTTCCTTTTTGTTGGAACCAGCGGGGTAATCAAGTAACTTTATGTACTACCATTGGTACGTATTTAATGTCTTTTTAGTATGGGATTTGACATTTAGATCTACGGTCGAAAACGTTACGTGATTAACCCACAGTAGCTCTAGTATAAGTTTTTTCGAAACATTAACTAATTCGAACGCGTTTGCGTTTTGTCTCAAAATGTATGAAAGTGGTATGAAAACGTGAACAGCGCCTCTGGTGGTCACTAGTGGAAACTAAAACAGCGAGTATAACATTTGTTGCTAACCGATAAACGCGCGTATTTCAAACTCGATGGGGTGTTTTCATACATTTTGAGACAAAACACAAACGCGTTCGAATTAGTTAATATTTCGAAAAAACTTATACTAGAGCTACTGATTTATAGGCCGGGCCCCATAAAGCGATAGGAGTGTGCAGTTGGAGAGTGGCCTGGGGAAAATCCAGGGGAAACCTCCGACACGACCACGCGGGCGGGTTAAACACTGGATCAATAACAATATACCTTGGGCGTGAAGGAAGTGGCTGATTGCCCCCTAAATGCCCGGTCTAGTTACTGTCACTTATAATCTGTCGCGCAAATAAGGCTAATTCAATGTGTGTGTGATTATGATTACGACCACTGCTTCTTTGTTTAGGTACTTAACGTCTCTTAAAAATAAGGTATATCGCGACAAAATTATTGTAGCTGAGTGCTGAGAAAGGGCGGCCTTATTACATAACCTGTGGCCTACGGCGGCCAAGACTCCAAATCCGCCACAGTGAGCGTGTATAGCTTGCAAGTGACGAAGGACAAGCCCTTAGTTTATCTAGCAATGCTGACGTGGCACTAAATAATTACAGCCATACGTCTCAGACTGCGGTCGCTCCATATACTATTATTATACTATTCTGTGTCCATGGATTGGGCGCACGTAATTGTATTGACGGAGAGAATGCTTGGATTTGAATGTTTGATTGAATGTAGGAATCTACATTGAGCGATTACCGGTAGTAGTTCAGTAATTTCATATTTACCCAATTTTATCGACGCTTGTGCTGACGGTAAACGAGAGTTTTTTTTCGCGGATAATGAATGATCAAAACTTATTTTCTAAATGTTTTAAAGGGATGGGGGGAACTTTTTTTGGACCTACCTACCTCATCGAGTGGTGTATCGTTGTTTCAAGCCTGTTGAGTAGTTAAATACTGTAATTTATTTTAAAAAATATTGGGAAACAAAGGAATGAGAAGCCACCAAAATCAGCTATGTAAATGTAAATATATATGTATGTATTTTGTTCCGATGAATTTTTTAACTTCTCATTGACCTATAAACTTAAAATTTGGCCATAATATTATTACGTTTATTTTACCAAAAAATACTGAGTGATAGACTATTATTATATATACAAATAAAAATTATCGATCACTCAGAGTAAAAATATGCCAACATTAGTTTAATGTCAATTGTATACACATTTTCACCTTATTCCAATGAAATAAGGTCCAAAAATGTATACATATTTATGCCCTTGACTGTACAAGCTCCGCTTCAGGGTTAGCACTGGACGCAGCCATCAATTAAATTAGATAAGTTGAACTCGCTTCACTGAAGCTTCGCTAACGCTGAGCAAGCTTACATATGCATTAAGTTGATACTTGTATTCTCGTCGAAGTACTAAAAGCTCCATTTAGAACAGAACGGACTATTCAACTCAGATTAATGTTTATTGATTGGAACTCTCGCTTGCGCTACGGAACATTCAAATGTGTAAGAGTGAGAGCACTAACCTAATGGTATTCTAATTCCAATCCGCAGTGGGTTTGAATGGAATCTAAGAACGTGACCGATAAAACTAATTTGGTGTTAAGGTTCATTATCCTATGAACCGACGGTAATTTTAGAAAAGACGTAGGTAGAATGTTTTTACCGGGCTATTTTCTAATGTTTGACTTTCACACTAGGTACCTATTACTTTTTTTGGGTCCGTTACACGGTGATTATCATCACACAATAAACTCGTATAAATATTTATTAATATTGAAGGTAATTTTACCGTGATAATATTGACATTCTAGTATCATGATAATAAACACCACGTATAAGGCCCCCTTTCACCTTTGAAATCTAAATGAAGTCGATCACATTCTAACTTCGCTGTGACAAGCATATCCAAAGACACCTATGATAAAACGAAACTTACATCGATTTCTATGAAACCTTACAACCACCTATTAATATTTTAAAATGTTAAACAGCCATTTATTATCACGCTTATCATGACATATCTCATTTAAACTAATAAATAAATTAACAAACATAATACTTCTTGTCACATCTAATCTCCAATTTTTCACTAGTAACATTTTAATTCTATCTCACACCCACATAATTGGCGGGTGCTCGGTGAATAAAAACAACTGTTTACATTGGTCTAATATAAACCGATACAAATATAGACGCGTGAATCACCGTTTTATTAAGGCTGCGTTATACAGTGCAAGTTGTTAGCACGTGTACTTGCATGCCAGTAGCTCGGCCACTGATATTTAAAAACTAGTCGTTTTTCCAAAAAAATTTGTAGTTTATAGTTTTATGTATTTGTATATGGAAATATTTTATTATTAGTTGCGTACTTAGGTATTAAAAAAAAATTTCATGAATATAGCGAAGGAAAAGTTTGTTGTCAGCAATCTCTTTTCAGGGTTCCGTACCCGAAGAGTCAAAACGGAAACCTATTGCTGTCACTCACACGTCCGTCGATCCGTCCGTCCGTCCGTCTGTCGTCTGTCATAGAGGCTTACAGCCAAACGGTTGAAGCTACAGTCTTCAAATTTTCACAGTATAAGCATCTTGGTGTCAAAAAGTCAAAACTTAATTTTAAATGTTTTAAGAGGGGCTCCCATACAAAAAAAGGGGGCGCGAAAACAAACCAACTTAACTTTGCGGTTGGTTCGGAACCCTGCATTTGCGAAGTCTGACTCTCACTTGGCCGGTTTTTTTTAAATAATAATATATAGGCAGAGAGTACAAATTGGATGAACACAATAAACTTATTCACAAAAATTATTATTCTAAATGGTAACTTTTTTATTACACTTTCTGAGCTACGGTGTTAAAATGGGTCATTGATCTGCTAAACCTAGCTTTTATTAATAGCCCAGTGTATTGTGTGAGCCATAAACACGGTTTACTACTTTTTTAAGGCGTCGAAAATACGCATTACTCATCGAATGTCGTTTCTAGACCAACCTCACCAAATCTGAAAGCTGTTGACCTTTTACTTTATTCTCTCTAAATGAAGGAATTTTTTTATTGAGTGACCTTTTTAATAATTCTAATATGAAGATGAAGATATAGTGCGCGCCATCCACGACGACGCGCCCCTCCCAGCGAATCTCATACTAATCTGTGCGCAGTTGTACGGCATGGGCTGTGGGCTGTGGAGAGGCGCGCCTTCGTGGATGGCGCGCACTATACTTCCTGACTTAGCGGGCTACAACCTGCTAGTCAGTTACTTACGTAATCTGTCAAAAGTCTCAATTCGTATGCCAAAAAGTTAGCACCAAAGGCCACCAGAGGCGCTGATGTTCGCGTTGCCATATACACTGAGCCTAAACTCAAACACGTTCGTTTGCGTTTGTGTTTCGAAAAAAATATACTAAAGGTCCTGTTCCTAGTAATGAATAAGGTCGACAGAGCTCTCGAGGAAGCGCTGCTTTATTGGTGGTTGGACCTACATTATGTCTCTAACTATCAACGCAACGACTCCTCAAGCCAAGTCGGTAACGGACTTTTGATTATTTTGGAGTTACAACTATCAAAAGGCTACGGCGCTTGCCATCAGACAACCAGTAAGCTTGTTTGCCACCGTCGTGGTATAAAAGAGGCGATCGAGAGCAACACTCAGCAAGGTCGTTAAACAATTTTTAATAAGGCAACGTAACATTAATCCTCAGGACATGTTTCATTCAACGTAGATAAATGTTGATATATTATGTGTGATGCAATGAATGGTCAGATGCGTTAGTGATGTGGCGTGGCCTGCATTTATATGGGAAATATTGTAATTGGCAGTGAATATTCGGTCCAGCTTTAGTCGAACCGAATAATCGGCCGAATTATATAAACTGTTATAAAACAGACAAATTCAGCGGCAATTATCCTAACCTTTAGATTTTATTACCACTACTAGGGTAGGTCGTCTGGAAGAAATCGCTTTTTAGCGATAAGATTGCTTGTTATTTGTTTTTGTATTCGGTGCATCTCTACCTGGTAATTATTTAATTTATAAAAACTTGGTGTTACGTCAGTTGCTACTTTTATTCAGGTTCAATGCTTTATCTAAGCAACTAAATACAACAATGCTTTATAATTACACCCCGATTCTTTAATTTATAACATAAATAAAATCCATCATCAAGTTCCTCAGCCACAGGACACTGTGTTAATCACTCAAGTAGCCAATGTTTCCCACTCCAAGAATTATTGCCGGTGTCACGGCAATATTCCCGACAGGTCATTAGTCGGGGCATTAGTCAAATGTAATCGAGCGTGCCTGTCCACCCGTCTGCTAACGACGTGTCACATCTCGGTTAGCATCGAACACCACTCTTAGTTAGGCCTCCGATTATGTATGGTTGTTACGCATGGTGCGGCAGTTTATAGTGGTTGAGTGGTGTTAAGATTGTGAATTGTGGTTAGGCTAAAAGGTTACGGTAACTTTTTTCCGAATAAAGTGAATGTTTCCGGATTTGCGTTTAGGCTTTTGCGGACGAGGGAATTACAAAGCGGCACTACTAACAAAAGCATTTGGTTGAGGGAAGACAAAACATTTGCTGTTTTTTTTTTCCATTAGTGCGCAAAACTATTCAAGCTAATTTCGTAGGCTATTTGCGCAGATTAGGGACTATCAAATTTTGCGTGCCGATTTGCGACCAGTAAGATGAGTTGGTGAAATAATGCTGTTTAAAGTGTCATTCTCATTTCTAATGTATTTTCAGAAACTTGATTGATTTATAAATTAACAGATAGATTTGTCATTTTCCCATGTTTGTGGGAAATTAACAGAGCTCCCTAATTTAAATACTTAAGCCGTCCTCTCCCAGCGAAAAAAAAACAAAACATTCTTTTGTTATCCGGCCGGGGATCCCAATCACCGATAGCGGACAGCTTGTATTTTTTAAATTTTAATACTTAAAGTTAAGTATTTTACATGTCAATTCTTATTCACACGTTTCGATATTATTCATCCCACACAACCTAACAACGCCGCTGTAACCTTTGTATAATACCCACTCAACAGGACTTTATACCCAGCTATACAGAGCTCAATATCAAATAACTAGGTTTCCTATGAAGGCTAATAAATTTTATGACGTATGCAGAAGGTCCATTAATCACAGAGCACTGCATTCAACCATAGATAAGGCGGCAATTTCTTGTTTCCTCTTATCATGTATCGCATCTATCCATCTCAATTCATCTAAGGACTAACAATTAGAACTATCCATCACAATTCTAGTGTCACCTTATCTTATTTATTGTTGTTGAAATACGAACTTTATTACGTTCGTTTAAGAGTAATAATAGAGAGTAGACGGCAAGAGATGGGAAGGCAAAGTGTTTGTTTAGCCTCAATTGCAATGGTTCTTAAAAGTGATGATACTTTCATGAAGTCTTATTTAAATGGAAAAAAACTTAATTCCTATCGAATCACAAAGAAATTACTGTAGCCGATCTTTAAGGCACTTCAAATTCTAAAGTAGTGGGTTGGGATCCCGGCATCGGTCGGGCATGTTTTATAATATAAATGGCCACATACGCGCTGACGATCAGCATCTAAATAGTCTGAACGTACGTATGATTTCTACAGCAATAGCCCGACCGACCATACGCACTGAACGTTAGTCGAGCACTGTTTCCAGCATCAGGTCTAGTATTTCTCTCTTGGTTGGTAGGTCGTCAAATGACAGTCGCTTTCGTTAAACTAGTGCCTACGCCAAATATTGGGGTAAGGTGACAAAGTGGACCCTGTGCTCCTTTATGGCACAACTGGGAAAACATTTTTATATTATAGAGGGGTAGTCAAAATATTGTGTACCCATAACTCCGTTGACAACTTGGTGAGACGACAGTTCTGCCGCGGACATGTCCGGCGCAACCCGTGTCGACATGTCGGTAAGAAAAGGTAAATAGATAAATATCGCGTTAGACCCGTCTTCTATGTATTCAAATTCATTTTTTTTTCTTCAATTAAGTCATGTTAGAAACTACGATATATGACATAAAGTAATAAAGTCCATAATGTGCAATATATACATATTTGATATGAAACGTCAACTAATAATCTTTGTATACCTATATCTATAAGTTTTTATATATATTCGTAAATATGAAAATAAAGGAAGAATTATTTATTTACAAGGAACATAGTTAATATAATATACAAGATTACAAGAAAATACTTTATATACAGAAGAAAGAAAAAACTAAACCTAAAATAATAAATAACAAACTAAAATCTGACAGTTATAAAAAGAATATCCCCTCCAACAGCTCCGACTGAGGCATGGTTCCCATTATGCTGGCGGCATTACCTCTCTGTATTGCAAGGGCAACGCGTTGTGAGAGGTATGCGCCAGCTCTAGGATCCCCCGAACTGCGGATCAGCCGTGACGCCAGGGCCCTAATGAATGCCTTCATATCCGCTGACCAGGGTCCCAAGGTCTCTACTTTTACTAGCGACGAGTATTTGCGGCGCTTGAGGATTTGGGCCTGGTCAGCTGCAGCGTATCGACGCACGTCGCGTCCCACACTAAGGCTCTACCTAATTTCCACGGCACCAATGTGGCGCCGTCCGGGCGCTTGCCATCATCTCTTGCCATACCCACTGGTTCTAAAACCGCGGGCACAGAGGCAAGTGTACTAATAAATAAGATGATTGATGGACGTAACCCAGTATTTGGAAATCGTCGTTAACAGCTAATTGTCGCTTTCCAAATTACGACGTGCAATATTTATTGTCGGGTACTGTAATACACCCATTATAGCCATTATAGGTACAGTCAGCAGCAATGGTTGCTACGCGGGCGAGGTGTTCAAAATGATCTACACACGCTCTTATTCCCTTATAATAAAGATGTGTGAAGATCATTTTGAGCACCTCGCCCGCGTAGCAACCATTGCTGCTGACTGTACCTATTCTAAAATGCCGCCATACTGAAATTCCGAACCCCAAGCGCAGTTCGGGGTTCGGTAATTAATCAAGAATGAACTATGAAATTTCAATATCGATGCCTGTCTGAACTTGGCGGAATTCATAATGAAATTCGACTTGAACTTTGAGGACTATTCGGATTGACGTATTATTATTGACATTTGTTATGAGTACTTTACGAAAGGATAGGTAAATGCGTCGCTTATTAACGCATTGTTTTAGTGGCAACTTTTTTATCGTGAAATTTTTTTAAGCGATCGTGGTTCGGCTATTGTCAGAGAAACAATCATATATTATAGAATCATATAGGTATTTGAAAATCAATCCTTAATGTTCTTGCTGCTGTACTCACGCTTAGTGTGATGTAGGGTGACCAAATTTTGTAAAATATTTTTTTTTGGAAATTGTAATGCTATATAGAATTTTTAAATTAATTACAATTACAAATTAAGTAAATAATTAAAACTAAAATCTAGGAAAACCACTATACTTACAAAATCTATGTCTCCCAAATCGCCGCTGCTGGGAATGGTTCCCAGAAGGTAATACTTATTGTAAAATATCAAACCTAGAAAACTCTACTTCTTATTTCTGCCCTACAAAGATATACAAAATATGACATGTTCCCGGCAAACTATTATCTTAGAGATTTCCCCGCTTTATGTGTCTAACTTTCAAAATCAGTTAAACAGCCTAACATTGGCGACTTAAAATATAGTCGATATCGTAAAGAAAGATATCCTGTCAATTAAGACAAATGGAATCGCGGCCCAGTTTAATTTACCTAACCTATTTCAAATGTAACATATATTTGTAACACTGTAACCACAGATTGGACGCAGGTGTTATTAACGGTCTAATTTTTGTTAAAAATAAATTTACTGTAGCACAGATGTCTCTGTTTATACTTGTTTACGGTTCGGTTGGTAACTCAGTGCACGCGAAGATATCGTAAACAATCGCGGTCCATAAACAATGTTTACGGTTGACATATACATCATGTTTATGTTTACGTAATTTGGTGAAATAAAGTGTCTAGTTTTTTGTACCAGCTCGGTGGTAAACAGGCGTACGGCCCGCCTGATGATAAGCGGTCATCTCAGTCGGTCTTTGGACGCTTGTAACTCCAGGAGTAAGTACCACATGCTTTGCCGATCTTTAAAAAAAATATGTGTTTACAAATGTATGACATTCCTCTTATCTAGTAGTAGTAATAAATAATTTATTGGACATACAACCCAAGGTAGGAATCGAACCTGTCTCTCTGGTTTGCCGGAGTGTATCAAATAATAAAGCTGGCGCAAGCTAAAGCTTCTCTATTTCAGGATATATCTAATTTTATTTATCGTATGGCGATTATTTATAAACTGTGAAAGAAGACAGTGGTTGCCAGTTTTTGTTGCATTTTAGCACCACCCAAGGGTCACGTGTAGGTATTGGTTGGTACCTACTTCCTGCGGACGTGGTGCAACTTTGACCCTTCGATTTCCGGGTAAAATAACATGAATCAAAAATAATTTAAGAAAATGATTTGATTCATTAAAACTATGAAACTATTATTGATTACAGGCCCAATTTTTTTTGCGTTGCAGTTTTTTTTCCGTTAGAATTGCATGAAAATTGGTAGGTAGGTTGGAAAAGCTAGGTGCAAGTAAATAAAAAATTACAATATGGCGCCGGAAACAATTTTTTCCCCATACATTTTTTCCATTGAGTTACGAAAATCCCATACGTTTTGTCACTCAATGGAAAAAAATTGTGGGACACTGTAGGAAATCGTGCATATATTGTTCAGCATCAGGAGCTCTTCCAACCTACCAATTTACATGCAATTCTAAAAAAAACTACAACGCCAAAAAAATTGGCCTTTCATAGACATTCCACGCTAGCTTTCATGAATCGACCTATAACTTATAGTGGAACACCATCGTATACAAATAAAAATCGTTAGCGAACAAATCAAGGTGTGGGCGTGTGATTTTCTACAAGATAAGTGGATTAGTAGTCGTACACAATAGACGATCAAATTGAGATGTTAAATACGTTTGACTGATCTAATTTATTGATAGTGAGTCATACGCAAACAATAACAAAAAGGTAAACGAGTTAGTGTAAAAAATGGTACGTTATCATTATTTAACAGGAGACACTTTAGCAGGGGCAATGAGCCCATTAGGGTTCGAATCCCAGCTCATCAACAATCCCGATAAGCTCTAGTTTTCCCTCTGGAGTGGAAAGGTGAGGTTATGTGACAGTCGCTTTCGTAAAACTACGATAAATATTTGGATTAGGTGCCAAAGCGTACCCTTAGACTTGGCGTCCTTTTAGAAAAAATGCTAGGAGAATAAAAAAGCCGGTGAAGTGCTTGCGGACTTCGCACATTTAGCGTTCCGAACCAACCGCAAAATTAAGTTTGATTTAAAAGGAAAAATAAGAAAATTTCAAAGGTAAAATCTGATTTATCAATATATTAGTATTAGTCATAGGGGTTATGATTATTTTTAAATAAAAATAAAATGAATAAAATGAACTTTATTCTGTAAGTAGGCCGCAATGGCACTTTTACAAGTCAAACCCTACTAGCGTTTCACAGAGGCCACTGCCGAGAAGAAATTCCGAAAGAAACTCGACAGTCAGCCATTTTATCTCAAAAATATGCTTATCTTATTACAATCATCATTATCATCATCATCCTCCTAGCGTTATCCCAGTACAGTTGCATCCTGAAGGATGCCTGAGGTCCGCTACCTAATCCCAAGATTTGGCGTAGGCACTAGTTTTTACGAAAGCGACTGCCATCTGACCTTCCAACCCCGAGGGGAAACTAGACCTTATTGGGATTAGGCTTTTGTCAAGTAAGTGGGCAACTTGACTGTTAGATGTTCTCAAGCCGCCCAAAGGCCTCCAACTTGGCTTAACGACTGCTGCCATAGACAGCAACCGGGATCAACGGCTTAACGTGCCTTCCAAAGCACGGGAGCGCTCAGTTAGTAACCACTCAAAGCGGTCACCCATCCAAGTCCTGACCGCTGCCCACGTTGCTTAACCTTAGATACCGCAAGCGGTACGCAGGCGCCGCTGGGCCACGAGCGCTATGCTTATTAAATGCTTATTACAATGAGTATCTATATAAAACAACACAAAAACAAAGAATAAAACGAGGGGAAAAAAGTAGTTATGTACAATGTGTATGTATGTATGTTATGTACAGTTCCGCAAGAAAACATGTCGAAACTGTATACCTACCTACGCATTATCAAATTCTATTTAAGAGCCAAAACGCTGCACTTTTTGATGAAAGCAAGCCGCTTTGCACAGTGATCGGGACCAAAATAAGTGATATTTTTCGAGGCAACGAAAGTTTCACCCCTTAGGAAGCGAGGCGGCGCCACTAAAAAAATAATACGTTAAAAAATTCTGTAAGCTCAATGGGTAGAGACCGATTTGGACGATTTATATGTCAAACGAAAGGTATTTTTATTTCAACAATTAAGAAGATAATTTTGACAATTAAATTGTAGGTAAGATAGTATTATGTAACTTTTATTTTTTTTCATTTTATCACACAAAATATTTGGGGGGAAATAAAATAAAAACTACAACCAAAAATCTTATCATCATCATATATTTAAGAGCCTAGCTCTTGTCGGTGGAGTAATCGCCATTCCGTTCTGTTCTCTGCCAATGCTTTGAGCTCCTGATACGACATTACATTGACCTTCTCTTTAGCTTGATCCATAAACGCACGTCGCGGTCTTCCCCTGCCTCGCCTCCCCTCTATCTTGCCTTCGATAATAGTTTTTATGAAATTGTCATGTCGTATCAGGTGCCCCAGCATATTTCCTCTTCTGTTCTCGATCGTCCTCAAAAGCATCCTTTTCTCTCTTATATGATTGAATTTTTGAAGTGGTATTTTGGATGTTTCATTCCATTACTTAGTTAGTTAGTTCCATTAGTTAGTTATTATTTATTTATATTCTTTTTCCTGTTTTTAGTGTTCCACACCGTGAAATCACTCGACGGTTCCATCGGAAGACCAGCGCTGGCATTTGCCCGCATTATGCTGAGATGGAACCGTTTCGTGACAACACAACTTTTTGGTTTATGTTTATTTTTTATTTTGATGTGTTGTTTTATAAGCTGTTTTTGTCTCGATTGGTTCCCACTAACTGTCAATTTCTCTTTCGAATGCCCCATTTTATACTCAAACAAGTATTCAACGTAATGAGGGACCTAGTACAACAAGATGATAGGCTATTAGTGCCAGAGTACCAACGTTAAAGGGCTCCAAACATTGGTTTAACATGGCAAACGTTTGTACCGTACGTACGTACGTGTGTACGTTGTAACGTAAATGAAATACCACACACTCTTTGTATATGTTTAGGGAACTTTCAATAAGAACTTTTGGCCTCATATTTGCCCCCTGACTAGATGCTGGAAAGGAGCAATCCAATTATTATTTAAAAAAAAATCTTAACATGAATGTAATGAAGCTGTACGAATCTAATTACAATGACAGCTAAGTACTTCCTCCTGCATTCGTACCGCTCCAACCCTACACAATATTTTGCTACTACGCAAGTATTACTGTCAGTTAGCTGACAAGTGAGGAAATCTTGATGACATCAGTAAGATTTCAGTAAAGTAGAAATAATGTCGCTCGCTCGCACAAAAACAACATGAAACGCACATTGAAACGCGAACGCAGTAAATGATTCAATAGAACTGAATTTAAACACAATTTTCCGATTTTTTGATGTAATTATCTTATGACTTTGCTTGTAAATAATTTACAATTTATTGTGATATTTTGATGGTTTACTATCCATAAAATTACACCATGTTATAAATATTAACATGTATCAACTGTCAAATACCCACTTATGTCAAAAAAATCTACTGAATTACCAAAATTTTATGTGACATTTGAGGTTTTTGATCGTCGCCGCGTTGGTGAGTATACGTGCCCGGGGCGACGACGAGCAGAATCCATTTACCGTACAAAACCTTATCTACTGTCATGGCGTCGTTACCGAACAACGTCATTGAACACGTGACATTGGCGAAATCATCATAAATTTGATGGAAGCCATTTTTAAAGAATTGAATTGAATTGTGACATTTTGTCTAACCTAGCGGATCTTTATAATACCCGGCTTGAAAGAGTTTTACTCGTACGTTGTAGTTGACATGATTGGCCCCAACTCACCAAGGTTTGTGGCCTAAGCAAACAGATGTTTTCTACCCAAACGAAATTACCTTTATGTTTGAAGTGTTTTGGGCTAATACGGTCCCCTGTGTGACAGCGCGTGATGCTTCAAAGTTAATTATTTTATGTTGTTGAAAAAAACAATTTCATGTGATAAAATTTGGTCTATGAGTAACAAGAGCAATATGTATTGAAAGGTTTCATTCAGTTTTAATCTGTTCGCGTTCATAGTAAGCACCTAAACTTTTCAATTTCTGTTTTCTATCAACCGAAATTCAAGTCATGGTACGAATCCGTGGTCTAACCGTGTAGTCCCCGTGTAATATAAGATAAGATAAGATAAGATAATAATTTATTTCTCCAAAGACACTGTTACATACAAAGAAGAATATCCGTAATATAGAAACTACATCAGATCCTCTAAACGCCAACGCCAGAGCAGCAAAAGTTTTACAATCAGCTAAGGAGCAACTAAAATGGTCGCTGCTGAAATGAAAAACGAGAAACGTTGTATTTATAAATTTATTTTGATCTACGTAAGTTCAATTACTGTACACATGTTTTTTAAAAGGTCTATGATATCAAAGATTGACAATAAAAAAAATAGAAACTACATCAAAATACAATTGATTCAACTATTTATATACGTGTAAAGTTGTGATTATTTTGTTAGATTTTGTAGGTCAGCCCCAGGCCTCAGGAAGCTAAAACTAGCAATTACGAAACAGCCACACGATTCACATTCC
The DNA here is from genome assembly GCA_951800055.1 of Cenopis cana. Taxonomy (NCBI): domain Eukaryota; kingdom Metazoa; phylum Arthropoda; class Insecta; order Lepidoptera; family Tortricidae; genus Cenopis; species Cenopis cana. The sequence goes on along the minus strand of OX637486.1, from coordinate 2,000,539 downwards.
TGTGAAGAATTAATGAATGTGATGAATTGTTATTTCGAAGAAATGCATTTGTGAAGAGCTGGAATTGGGAAGAAACGCTTTAATGTCAAGCCTAGCATAATTATTACGCGATAAAACGTGTTCGAACATAATCATCTTGTGTATTGTAAAATATTAGGCTTTCCCATCATCGCTTGATGGACCGCATCATGCGTTGCCCGTTCATAAATAAGGCCTGAAAAGCACATATCCATCCAATACAAATCGCTCGCAATCGATTAATTTTTATTCAACACGTTTTAACGATAGATTATGACATGGCCCACGTGGCCCACTTATCCTACCCTGTTTTTCCTGTTGTATCGCAGGGGCGTCCCGGGTCCACTTTAGAGTCTGATCCCAATATTTGGCGTAGGCACTAATTTTCGAAACGCAAGTAATGGAAACTATAATAATGTTTGAGTGGACTATGGCTATGTCACCAGTTATCTTGGAAAGAAGTCGAACACTAACCTAGGGTAGCTTTTGTTATTCAAATTCCTCACAAGGATTAGGTAACAGAATTAGAAACAAAAGACCATCGCTTTCCAAGAGAAATTAGACAAAGCAACAAAAAGTTAAATATTACCCGGGATAGTATATGACTTACGTCGTTCTGATATTAGTTATTTTAAACATATTTTAAAGGGCGAAGAATAGTGACGGTAAAATACAAGCGGGCGGGAGCTTGGTAATTTCAGAAGACATAATTTCTATTTTCAGGGTCTTCGGTAGGCTTAAGTTTAAGCTTTAATTGGATGGTTAAAAATGTATTTGTCGTTAGAAGTGTTGATGAGGTTTTAAATTATGTTGCATACTTAATAATCTTTCTCGTTAAGTTGTTATTTAAATTTCGGGGAGTCTGTATTTTAGCAAAATTATGAATTTCGAGGAGTCGACTAGCTAAATTTCTTGAGTAGGTTTAATATATTATGCTTAAAGTTTCGTTTTGAAAGTTCAAATATTTTTTTATGAAGCCATACTTACTACGTACTAATTTAGTTAAAGAAATAAAATAAAAAATCTTGATTTTTTAAATGGAATTGTGATTATTCCTTATTTATAACCGATTTTATATCTCTACTGTTACTGAGCACTTTCATCTAGTTTATTTGCTGTTGAATATTGCTTGTAAAAGGATACAATGAAATACCCCAACAAATAGAATATGCTTTTGGTTTTAATACTTTTAATTAACACGACTTGCAAGCGGGAGCTACAAGCGTCCAGAGACTACGGTGACCGGTGTACGCTTGTTTAGCACCGACTTCTTTTTTTATACAGCGACGGTAGCAAACAAGTGTCCACTTGATGGTAAGCGGACACCGCAGCCTATAGCCTAAGCTCGCAACTGCAAAGGAGTCCACAGCCCACACTAAAAAAGTGAAAAACTTGTTAAGGCGCTACACTGAGAAACTTTGAAACGTTGTTCTGCCCAGATGAGGAAACAATAGGGACTGATTTTCAGATATATAGTTCTTGACTATATGATTGTGTTTCTGACAATAGACGAAACATGATTGCTTGAAGTTGAGTCTATATTTTCCTTTTTTTACTCAGCCTACTAAAACAACGCATTATTAAAAGACACGATTAAGTTAATATGGTATTTTACCTCATCTAGGTACTGACAAGAGGAAATTTAATAAACCTGCACACAGTCAGATTGTGGCGGATCAATACGCGAATAAAATCGCTACCGCTTATGAGCTTGTGCAACCGCAAATCGCGCCACCACATCGTCTAATCCTTTGTTCTGCGACCGGCCTGCGCGCGCGCCTCTCCCGCGCCCCGCACCTGTAAGCAACTTGGATTTCGCCCGGCGCGGCCCGCTCAATGCGATTCGTAATTTTGCCTAGCTCACACGCGCGCTTTGCATTATATAGCTTCATTCATTTTTGCTTTGCTTTTTAGCTTAATTTTGTGCAAATTTAATTCATGTATTTCGGCTTCGCTTCTCTAAATTCTCGCTGCTTAATTTCTCTTCCAAATTTCATTTTAGTAATTATTCTTCTAAATGTTTAGTGTTGTTTATTGTAAATTGTGTTCAGTGTAAATTAAAGTATTATAAAGTTGTGCTGCGCATTTTGCATTCAGTAAAAGTAGTAAACAATCGCATTCGCTCCACCCGTCATCTGACGCAACCGTACCGGGTTCGATTCCCGGTTACGCTCGAAAACTACAGTGGTGACATCCCGACTTTGGACAATATGGCTGGTGGTTCTGGAGAGCAGGGAGCGCAAAACAACAACCCAGGCGAGAATCAGGAATTTGCTGACGCGTTAAGTGGTGTAAACAAGCCGGGCGGTGGTCCAAGTGCAAGCGGTAGCGTTGCAAGTGACGTGTTTCGTGTTGGCGTACGTATCCCACCATTCTGGCCTGAGGAACCCGAGCATAACCAGAACCTGAGCGACGTTGCAGAATTAGCTGACCGGGTCAATGACGTCACGCAACCATCCGCCCACGTCGCTGCAGCTGCTAGTGCCCCTGCCCACTACACCAACACCACGTCATCGGGCTCTGCTTTGGAAGCCAGAGTAGCAGAGCTAACACGGCAGGTGGAAACATTAATGAGGAACCAAGGTACATACTCCCGCTCTCGTTCCCACAGCAGAGGCCAGTTCCATCGTCGGGGTTCCAGATCAAAGTCGCGGTCACGTCAGAGATCCCGTGAACGGCCGGACGGACATCCGCATTGCTGGTACCACTTCCAGTTTGGGAACAAGGCGAAGAATTGCAAGGCACCGTGCGAGTTTAAGCAGTCGTTAAACTAGAAAGGCAGCATTTGGTGGCCGCAAATGCTTGCCCCGTGTCATCAGGCCGCCTGTTCGTGACCGACCGTAAGACGAAGATCCAGTATCTCATCGACACAGGTTCAGACCTGTGTGTGTATCCACGGTCAGCCGTCCGGGCGCCTCCGAAGAGCAGGACAAAATATCTCCTTTTTGCTGCAAATGGTTCACCCATTCCAACTTACGGCGACATTAATCTTCGGCTAGATCTGGGGTTACGACGAGCTTTCGAATGGCGTTTCACTGTAGCGGACGTATCCAAACCGATCATTGGCGTCGACTTTTTAAGCCACTACAACTTACTCGTCGACTGCCACAATCATCGGTTGGTTGACGGCGTCACATCTCTAGCCCTCCGCGTGCCTCACCAAAAATCTGCTGAAGACATCTCGTCGGTGCGCACAACAACAGACGACTCCGCTTACCACAGGCTGCTTCGAGAGTATCCAGAAGTAACTCGTCCAGCTGGTAAGCTCATTACTCCTAAGCATTCCACAGTGCATCACATAAGGACCACTCCTGGCCCACCGGTTTCCAGCCGTCCACGTCGCCTAGATCCGCAAAGACTTCAGATTGCCAGGAAAGAGTTCGACGACATGCTACAGTGCGGAACAGCACGGAGATCGGAAAGTGCCTGGGCTTCTCCACTACATCTGGCACGTAAGAAGAACGACGGCTGGAGACCGTGTGGAGATTACCGAGCACTGAATGCTAGGACCATCCCAGACAGCTATCCAGTCAGGCACATTCAGGACTTTGCTTACCAGCTGGCGGGTAAGAAGGTTTTCAGCACAGTCGACCTGGTCAAGGCCTATAACCAGATTCCTGTACATGCCGACGACATTCCCAAGACTGCAATAACCACACCCTTCGGCCTCTTTGAATTTCCATACATGACCTTCGGGTTACGTAACGCGGCGCAGACCTTTCAGCGCTTCATTGACGAGGTGCTGAGAGACCTGGACTTCTGTTATGGGTATATCGACGACATACTGGTTCACTCAGAGTCAGAAGCACAGCATGAGCAGCACCTGAGACAACTCTTCGAGCGCCTGCAGGAGTACGGCGTCCTTATCAACACCGCCAAGTGTGTTTTCGGACGTCCTGAGGTATCATTTCTGGGCTACACGGTATCTGCTGCAGGAGTCAGGCCACTGGATTCTAAGGTGACAGCGATCAGCGAGTATCCAGTACCCAAAACGATCAAGGAGTTGAGACGGTTCCTGGGGATGATGAACTTCTACCGACGGTTTCTCCCTGGGGCAGCGTTACTCCAGGCACCCCTCAACTCACTTTTAGCTGGACCGAAAACCAAGGGTGCGCATCCCATCGAGCCCACACCGGATTTCCTGGAGAACTTCGAAAAGTGTAAGACCAGTCTCTCCCAAGCCACACTCTTAGCTCACCCTGACATGCACGGTGAACTGGCCATACAGACCGACGCTTCAAACGCCGCTATGGGAGCCGTGCTGCAGCAGAGGAAAGGAGACAGATGGGAACCTCTAGCCTTCTTTTCCCGCAAGTTTAGTCCCTCGCAGAAGACATACAGCACATATGATCGCGAGCTTTTGGCGATTTACGAGGCGATACGCTACTTCAAGCACATGATAGAGGCTCGCACGTTTGTCGTCTACACAGACCACAGACCTCTCACCTACGCATTTACCACGCGTCGAGATAACTGCTCGCCTCGCCAGTTCAGGTACCTTGACTACATCGGTCAATTCACCACCGACATAAGGTACATCGCAGGGAGAGACAACACGGTGGCGGATGCATTGTCCCGCATCGAAGAGGTCAACAACTCCACTTCTTCTCTTGATTACCACGCTCTGGCTCAAGAACAGGAGGCAGATGCAGAGTTGCAGGACTTGCTGCAGAACGGGTCGACCTTGAAGCTCGAGAAGGTACAGACGCAATTTTCAAACTCTCCCATTTACTGCGACGTCTCCACTGCAGAGCCGAGGCCATTCATCACAACCACATTTCGCCGTACTGTTTTTGATACCCTGCACAACCTCAGCCACCCAGGGGTCAAGCCAACAGTTCGTCTCATTACACAAAGGTTCGTGTGGCCCGGGGTAAGAAGAGACTGTCGGCGATGGGCCAAGGCATGTCTTCAATGCCAGCGTAATAAGGTGCATAGGCACACATCCGCACCTCTGGCAGAGTTCAAGCCACCTTCAGCGCGTTTCAGACACGTGCACCTCGACCTGGTCGGACCCTTACCCGTGTCTCATAATTACAGGTACTGCCTCACCGCCATCGACCGGTTCACCCGCTGGCCTGAGGCGTACCCCCTGACCGACATCACCGCTGACACCTGCGCAACTGCTTTCGTGTCAGGCTGGGTAGCGCGCTTTGGCTGCCCTGAGCATATCACCACAGACCGCGGACGCCAGTTCGAGTCGCAGCTTTTCAAGGCCGTGGCGAAGCTGATTGGCTCGAATCATCACACAACCACAGCCTATCATCCAGCTGCGAATGGCCTGGTAGAGAGGCTACATCGACAGCTGAAGGCTGCCATCGCGTGCCACAGCAGCACGCACTGGACGGAAGCACTACCCTTAGTACTCCTCGGCATCCGCAGCGCCTGGAAGGAGGACTTGCAAGCCTCATCGGCAGAACTTGTCTACGGCGAGCCACTCCGTTTGCCTGGACAGTTCTTCACCCCATCAGACGAGCCAGTAGACGTCACCGATCTAGCGAGTCGACTACGCAGCCAGATGAGCAAGCTAGCTCCGCAGCCAACGTCATGGCATACTAACAGACCATTTTACCTGCCCAAGGATCTCAAGACAAGCAGTCACGTATTCCTGAGGCAAGGCCCAGAGCGCCGTCCTCTGCAGGCTGCCTACACCGGTCCCCACAGGGTACTGAGACGCCGGGACAAGGCATACGACATAGAAGTGTCAGGAAAGGAGATGACAGTGACCGTCGATCGGCTGAAACCAGCCTACGTCTTGAGAGAGACAGTTCCAGCACCGACCCAGGAGACCGTCATCGACCTGAGACCAGAGAGGAAGACGAGGAGTGGACGAGTCGTTAGATTCCCCGACTACTATCGACCGTAGTCACGGTCTCAGCGAGGGAGAACTTGTGGCGGATCAATACGCGAATAAAATCGCTACCGCTTATGAGCTTGTGCAACCGCAAATCGCGCCACCACATCGTCTAATCCTTTGTTCTGCGACCGGCCTGCGCGCGCGCCTCTCCCGCGCCCCGCACCTGTAAGCAACTTGGATTTCGCCCGGCGCGGCCCGCTCAATGCGATTCGTAATTTTGCCTAGCTCACACGCGCGCTTTGCATTATATAGCTTCATTCATTTTTGCTTTGCTTTTTAGCTTAATTTTGTGCAAATTTAATTCATGTATTTCGGCTTCGCTTCTCTAAATTCTCGCTGCTTAATTTCTCTTCCAAATTTCATTTTAGTAATTATTCTTCTAAATGTTTAGTGTTGTTTATTGTAAATTGTGTTCAGTGTAAATTAAAGTATTATAAAGTTGTGCTGCGCATTTTGCATTCAGTAAAAGTAGTAAATAATCGCATTCGCTCCACCCGTCATCTGACGCAACCGTACCGGGTTCGATTCCCGGTTACGCTCGAAAACTACAAGATATTTCACGAGATTTGTCTAAAAAAGCCATTCTCGGAGAGGGTTCCATCTCGTTTTGTCGTGAGCGAAAAACATAAGGGCGTCTCTTTCAAGCTATATATCGCCTTAAAAAAGACTTCTTGGAGACATTCATTTTATTTATGACTCACCATCGTCCTTGGTTCCCATTGCTTAAATACAGTTGCAGTACCACAAATAGACTATTTTAGTCCGATATACCTACCACAAAACTCACACATGCATTCTCGATTAGTGATGTGTCGTTGCGGGATTGGAAAATCCCGGCATGCGCTGTCAACTTCGGAACTGACATTCGCTCGTTGCATTGCATTCAATTTTTGAATTTGCAGAGAAAAGCTAGCGTTTTGTGATTTTATATTTTCGTTTTGAGGTTCCGTAGTCTTGTAAACATTTCAGTACGCGTCTTAATTAATTTATATATTTCTCTATGCAGCCTCGCTCTGCATTTTCCATCGCTTGCATAACACGGGAGTGCTCCAAGAAATTGTTTGGACTGATCCTTGCTGCATCTTTTCTCCATTGATCTACGCGACAGCACTTCCACGCTCGCTTACCATTTAAATGGTAGTCCACAGCTATGCGTTTCGCTAGTGCTTCTTACAACCAAACTGTGGAATGAACGTCGCCTACGGTATTTCCGGACTGATACGACCTTCAAAACCTTCGAGAAATAAGGCGTGCTCCCATCTGAAAGGCCGGAAATGCACTTGCAACTCCTCTGGTGTTGCAGGTGTCTATCGATAATCGTTTATCATTCATTAGCAGACACCTTCGTTTGCCTCCTAATCTACAAAGTCTGTTTGAAAATTTCAAGCTTGAACTGCTGAACGAATTTAGATGTGGCATGAAGATGTTTGAGACCCCGGGAAATGAAATTAATGATAAAATTAAATATGGAATCTATTCTTCTTCTTTATCCCGTTACCCTCTGCTGGGGTGTAGGGCTCGAATCAATTCTCTCCATTTGCTTCGGTCTTGGGCAACTTGGGTTATGCAATCTATTAGTCCATTTAAATTTTGTAAATTGTACAGTGTGTGTTGAAAACGAAAATAAACGTATATTATTCGTTCCGTGATATATTTTCGTCTATTTTATCGCGATTCTCGGGAAAGGTAATATTTATGGTATCATCAGATCATCACCGCGATTCCCTATACATCCGATACGAGGCTAATTCCGTCTCTGTGTCACAGTTTCAAATTCATTGCTCTCGTGACATAGCTGCAACAAACAGAATGTACCGCTATTAAAGGGGATATATTTAGAAATTGATGCCTATATAACATACGGACAAAAGCGCGGGAAAAGTTAGTATTAAATTATAAAAACTAGAATGTTGTGAATCTAAAATAATAATATTCTTACAGCTTTTTATACTTCTTAATTTTGTTGGTTAATTATGGCCGCTGTTCCATTCTAAAGAGTAAGCGAGTAAAATTCACTGGTTTCATTACCTTAGCAATGAGATGAAAGCGTGAATTTTATTCTAAGTGGCTAGTTTTTTTAAAGCACCGCTATATTCAGCCTTTCTGACTCATCGTCACGTCAAAAATATTCATTTTTATAAGTTTACAAAACGACGTCAAAAAGATAAATGTTTGACTTAAATCTGTAACTATTATCTTATCTCACTATGAATGCCACCAAGCAGAGGAATAGCACAAGCTACTAGAAGACAAAAAATTCAGAGATGAAACTCTACGAAATATTTGAACTGCCGCTTGTCACCTCTTTGCACAGCCGCGGCTTGATCGAAATGAGAATTATCTTTAAAAGGAGTGGCGGATGCCAAGAACAACACATCTTAATTTGTCTTATACGACCAAAGAATGTAATTCAAATTAGCACGTAAGGTTTAACTGTTAGTGCTAAAGTAGAAATAAATAAATGAAATAAAATAAATGAAACATGTTATCAACCTTTTCTTTTTTCTTAATTTCAGGTTTAACGGAGACTTCAAGATCTAAGCAAACACAATGGCCCTCTGGACTTTGGCCCTTGTTTGTATTACTTCCTGCTTGGCTGGAGCAGCTGACATCCCCAAACGAATTCGTAACATCTGCGATATTGACTACAACACCACCTCTAAGATCCAGTGTCTTTGCGATAAAGAAACAAAACGCCAAACTATCCAAAGCGCCGACTGCTTTGTCACCACTGACAACCTTATTCCTGATGATCCATACTGGGACCAGTTCTCAATTTTGAAGAACGTTACAAAATTGAGCCTTACAAATGCAAGAGGAAAGTCTCTCAAATATATCCCGACAAGAGGTCTTCAAAAGACCGTCTCCCTTATCAAATTAGACGTTAAATACAACAACATACCAATAATAGACAGTTATGCTTTTACTAATTTGACCAAGCTGAAAGAGATCTATGTAAAGGACAACATGATCGAAGTGTTGGAGGTAAATGCGTTTGCTCATCTTAAAAAATTGAACACGATTATGTTAGACAAGAATAACATTGCTGAAATCAACAGAGATGTCTTTGTCGATCTGCCGAATCTCAAGAAGCTGTACTTGACTACTAATGTGATTACGACCATCCATGACAGAGCGTTTGTTCATTTGGCTAATTTGAGACTATTGGAAATCGATAACAATAGGCTATTCAGTTTGAACAATGAAACCTTTTCTGGACTGATTAACCTAGAAATCTTGGATCTTAGTGGTAACAGTTTAGAAGTTATTGGTGATAACACATTCCTGCCTCTTCAGAATTTGCGCTCTCTCAATTTAGAAGGAAACAGTATTCAAATGCTAGATGATAAAGCTTTTAATGGACTTGGGAAACTGCAATCTCTCACTTTAGCCAACAACAAGTTGGTCAGAATAGAAAGTGCTAAAATATTCGAACAGTTGAAAGATCTGACGACGTTGATTCTCAGGGAGAATCAGTTGAAAGAATTGAAGCAAGAAGTTATGGAGCCGATTCTTAAAAACTTCTATGGCGTGAACAGCTCTCTGGATATAGATGGTGAGCTCATTATTACTTTTTTTTTATTAGTGTTAGGATTCTTATTATATCATACGTAGCGAAGAATATATGTACGTACAGTGGGCCAACGAAAATGTTGAGCACTTTAGTACTTTGTCAAATTAAAGAGGTTTCAAATTTTATGACGTTTCAGTCTAAATATTTCTTAGATTTCGATGTGACAAGGTTCTAAGTATGCTCAACATTTTCATGGGCTGACTGTACGTAAATTTTATTGTACACAAGAACAGATTAAAACGACATATTTCACACATAAGATTAAAGTACAAACAGTCCTCATTTTATGCATATAACCTTAGTACTAGTACATTTTATTGAACATATCTCTCTTTTTTAGTGTAGGTAGCCTGCTTGTTTTTTTACAAGTAATGATTTCAACGTATATATTTTGCATATTTAATATATCCTATGAGAGTAAGAGACCTACTACATCTGTCTCTATAGTTCGAAGTCTAAGCGAAAACGAACGAACGGAAACGGAACAAAAAAGTCAAGCGTCCATAGCTTAAACTGTGTGCCCACCAACAGGCAGACTCTACGCTTAGCCATCGCCATAGCAAAAAAGTTAACACAGATTTTGTATGTTTCAGAAAACCAATTCCCCTGCGATTGCCGTCTGGAATGGATTCCCACAATGCTGAAGAAAACACAGAGTAAGACACTACAGATCGCCATAGACAACCTTAAATGCACACCAGACACTAAGGTAAAGGACCTATACAACAAAGTTACGGACGCAGAAAAGAGCCAAGCGATTGAAAATGAAAATAACGAGGACTACGAATATTATGACGACACACAGTTAAACGGGAAGCTTTTCTACGCAGACTTAAGGGAAATGATGAATTGCACCAACAAAACAGATACAGCCAAAGAATCTCACAAAGAAAACAAAATCGATTTTAGTCACGAAGTAAAACCTCTCGCCAAAGCAGACACCAAAGTAAATATGTTTCTTGACAATGAATTGCTACAGGTAGACTCACGAGATGTTAAGTTCGTAAAAAAGAACGAAGTTGCTGCTGTTTCTGTGAGTAATAAGCCAGATTTATATACTACTAGTCGATTAGCGACAGTTTCAGCAAAGCCGATAGCTGAGAAGAAATCGTATGATGAACGAGAGATGTCCGCAGATGAAGCTAAGCCTGATGCGCTCACAGATCATACCGATATGCAAAATGAAATGTTGCGTGGAAACGCACAGCGAGACATCGCTTGCGCTTCAATAGTTGCAGTATCTTTAATGTTTAGGCTACTATTTTAATTGATAATCATGATTATTCTAGTATTAACGATTAATATACTATTGTATTTTAAGCTCTCACAGTCATTAAAATAAATAAATAGATGTAAAGACTGGATTGTATCGACTTATTTAGATTCCTGTTTTCTATGGCTACTTCTTCATTAGTCGGTGCGGAGTCAGTAAACTGTCATCTGTCAGCCAGTCCAGATTCTGTCCTGTATCGACAGGGATGCCCGGAACCGCGGCGGTATGAATGCAGTACTGCACCCATGCCGCTCCGCCTCCCTGTAATAATGAAAAATCTAGACATCAGTAAGGTCTCAGTAAAGTAGAACATACCGCATACAGATTCAGTCCCGAAGTCAGAAAGTAGCCTAGAGCCCTTAACCTGTTCACCGATACAGTAGATTCTGTAAGTTGCGCCTCACACCCAAGTCTTCGTAGCAAAATCCTAAAAATGAACCTTACCTTGATCTTGATAGCACGTACAGTCAGCATCAAAAGTAGCTTGACATATGCAGATGTCAAAAGTTCTTATTCCTTTGTAATAAAGACTTTTGACGCCGTCATATGTGTCGCTACTTTTGATGCTAACTGTACCTTGCCTTTACATCGACTTGATCGACTCAATATGAAGTCATTGGCGTGTGGGGCATCTAATGATTGCCTTTATATCGGTGTAAAGGTTAATAAAGAGCAATCTTAAACAAATCAAACGGGCTTTATAGTAAGCTCAATAATGCTTGCACCATGGGTATTAGATTAACGATATAATATATTTAAATACAATACAATATAAATACTCTTTATTGCACACCTCCAATGAATAAAACTATTACAAAGTATGATTTAAAACTACTTAGAGGTAAACAAACAGGAGGTCTTATCGCTAAAGAGTGATTCCCAGGTGACTTCCAGACAACCTTAAATACTTACTTAAACACATGGTAATAATAATCAACACTTTGATATTAAATGATATCATGTTAGATATATAAAGTATCATGGTATAAACATACAAAAAACAAACAAATAATTACAAATTAATTGAAAACTAAATTAAACTAAAGTATGCCCAGCAGGGCAGCAGCGCCGTCATATAAAAAAGAAATAAAATTAAATATTCGAAAATAGTAGATTATACACCAAGGGGATAAAACACTGTTTTATGTCACGGGTGCGATATTGAATCCCGAACGTAACGAAGGACTCTGAATTTTACTCCCGAGCGGAGCGAGGGAGTAATGACTTTATTCCTGAGCGAAGCGAGGGAATTAAGACTGAGTCCTGAGTGTAGTGAGGGATTTAAGCGCTCCCAAGACAAAAACAGCTTTATCCCCGAGGAGTATACTCTACTTTTCTCACCTCTTGCGAGGCAATAAAAAAACCAAGGCTACTAAAAACATAATTAAATCAGTCAATCGCAGCAAATTTCAGTATCTATTTTAATAGAATCTGTTTTACTCCGTATAATTAAGCGTCTATAACTCACGCGGATCTTGTTTTTGGTATGAAATACCTAGTAGTAAGTAGTAGTAGTAAGCAAGTACATCGACGACGATTCATTTGTGTGGTGAGCACAAGTATTTTATTCCTGAATCTTAGATGTTTTCTATGTATTTTAAGTATATATCTATCTTTATAGGTATATCGTCGACTAGTACCCATAGTACAAGCTTTGATTAATTTGGGACTAGGGAGATTTGTGTAAGACTGTCCACAAATATGTAAGTATGTATTTATTTACATTGCTGCAACTGTTGCGAAGGGAGGAAGGTCAGCCCTAGCTACGTCCGAGGCACGGATATTACATAGTGATTTTATTTAAAAATGTAATAAAATATGAGAATAATGCATAAGAAAACTCCCAAATGTAATTCTACAAATATTCAGTAGGTACTAAAACCACGCGCTTGACGCGCTACAGGCGGCGGCCGACGACGCAGTCTTTTGTTTCGAACACGACGTTCCAAACAAAACACGGAGCTGGTGTGCCGCCTCCTCGCCGCTTAGTGGACTTCGCGACATTAGACTTTAATGACAGAACTATAAGAACTATGAAAAGTGAAATCACATTATTACCCGGCGGGTTATAATGAGATTCAGTACGATATTACTACCCGGCTTAAGCCAAGGGTTATAATGATTTGCTTTCGGTAAGGTTTGCATGATATATAATTGGGCATTGACGAGCAGGTGGTGTGAAAATATCTTTACTTATTGGGATATTAACTTAGCCGTCGGCTTTGTAGGCAGAGGCACTAAATACCCAACTAGGACCGTCGACAAAACACAAATTACAAGATAAAATGTATGTGTTAAATAATGAAACGTACTTTTCCTTCACTGTTTTCCAAATAACCTTTACATTGAAATTTTACGTGTAAAACGTTTCGTAGATAAACTTGGCTAAGCGAAAGAAAATTCATGCATTACATATTCACATAAAATGCATATCAATAAGGCTTGTAAGGAGATGAATAACGTAAAAAAAGAAGTGTTCGTTAACTTTGCAAAAATACAAATAAATTATCTCGTTCATAGTCAGATTATGAATTTTCCTTCTTTTGGTGAATTTTGGCGGAATGAAATAACTTTTTAGGAAAAATATAATTATAATATTTAAGCTAGGTACTTCTTGGGAACGCGCTTTTGCACGCTTTAGCTTTTTTAAGTTAATCCTCGGCTTAAATAGCTGGCTGGTAACCAGCAGATCAATGTTTTAGTGTGGCCGTAGGTCCTTAACATACTTCTTTTTTAAGCTATTCAACAATAGTAGATTGTGTCACAAGGGAGCAAAATGACATATTTATGGCGTGGGCGTAACTTGAATCCTGAACGAAGAGAAGGATTATATAATAGAATCCTGAGCGTAGCGAGGGATTCTAAAATAGAATCCTGAGCGTAGTGAGGGATTCAAGAATGAACTCCCAAGGTGGAAATAATTTTGCTTCCATGTGACACATACTGCTTTTCACATCACCTGTTGAGGATAATGAAAGATCTGAAATAACAATGGTTGTGCATTTATTTTATCAAAATCGATACTAATAACTTATTACTCGTTACAGAAAAGTGCCACTTCGATCCCTCCTAGCAGGGAAGAAAAGTGCCATTTTGATCCCTCCTAGCAGGGAAGAAAAAGCCCTTATCCGAATAGGTGACGTGAAAAGTGTTATTTCTCATTCTAAAGTTAAAATTATCTCTATTACGACTTTATACGACAGCTGGTACCGTTAAGCGTTATACACTCTTATCAATTTGTCACTACTTAGTAGTGACGAAGTTTTTAGATGAAACATATAATCTGGTTTTTCTCTTCGGTCTTCAAGGCGAGAGTGAATCGGCATTTTACTAGGTACCTAAGCGCGTTCCACCCTAGACCACAATGTCACTTATTAGGTACCATAAGTTGATTTGTGGTCGAGCGCAAATCTATATAGCTTAAAAAATATGTTTATATGCTTGGCGCTCAACTTCCACCGAGGTAACGTAGGTATCACATAGCGACACAGCGAGATCGACACGATATTATGACAGAATGTGTCATTATTATTAAGTACCTATTATAAAAGAGAAATGGCAGCCTCGAGGGCCTTTGCCAGAGACAGTGAAAGGATAAAATTAAAATGTGGATTCAAAACATTTAGCAAAAATTCACAGATTTCGCAGTCCCGCAAGAATCGGAGCATTGAAAATAAATATAAAAAATTACGAAAATGTTTCTTTTTATCTTGTATAACACTTTACAAGCGGAATAATAAGGAATTTTATATTAAGTAGGATTTTTAAAATTCCTACTCAAATGCACTTCTCGTCTGCTTCGATCGGTCAATAATCACTCTAGCTTTTGATAATTCTTAAAAAAATAAAAATAACTTCTTCAATAATTTTCACTACATTCAGGATTCAGTTTTACCAATGACTTCTGGACTCCTTCGTTCCCTAATTCCCTTGGTGTATAATCTACTAGTTATAACCGAAATTCAAAATTCCAAGTTATGTAGTTTCAGAGTTATGGTAGTTTCAATTTTGACAGCTGTCATCCGAAATGAAGATCCGTCAAGCTCTACAATTTCTGGCTACACACCAGTAGCACAGAATAGTATAATAGTATTATATACAAAACGGACACGAACCCCCCGCACCGAGGTCAGTTACCTCGTCCCTGACAGGCCAGGATGACAAGCCGGGTTACGATCGGGTTACCGTCGCGGCTCGCGATTCGCCCGCGCCACGCGCTACGCCATCGCACAAACAATTGACGCGTGTACCGACAGCGCACGCACACATACTTACCCACAGCGCTTGCTTTCCTTCGCGTGTCACCCCCGTGCCAGTAGTCTAGGGTGGGTAGTTTCCGAGATATGGAGCTATCCTACAGGAAACGTGTATTTTTCCGGGATAAAGAGATGCCTTTGTTAATCCAGGTTATAATGTCTGTGTCAAATTTCATCCAAATCCGTTCAACCGTTTTGGCGTGAAAGATGAACAAACATCCATCTAAACATCCATCCATACATCTTTCGCGTTTATAACAAGTAGGATTTTTAAAATTACAACTCGAATGCACTTCTCGTCTGCATCCGCATCTTTTAATACCATCACCATGACAATCGGTCAATAATCATAACATCACTTTCTATACAATATGGAAATATTTACTCGTTTTTCTACATTACCAAATCTAAAGGGACCACCTACAGGTCACAATTATAAACCGATTTTCAAAATTTATTCACCATTATATAGCTAAACTAATACCCTAGGACCCTTTTTTAATTTTTTCTTAAGTCGGTTTTTTTTCGAAATATTTACCGACAATTTAGTATACAATCACCCCTCAAAAAACTCGACATTTTTTTAGAATTCTCAAAATTTCAAAAAAAGTTAATTCCGATTTTCAAAATTCAAACGCTCACACACGTGTCTCGATAAATTCCTCAACTCATGGTATTATTCCCATCTCGATCCTCCCAAAATCCTCGAAGCTATGGCCAAAAATACGTTTCAGGCGATTTGCATCTGATAACCATTTTCAATGGTAAAAGAAATGGAGGAGTAACAAGTAAGCACCTAGGTAATCAATATGTGACATCCCTGGCATGTCACATTATCTACATATATCATATCACATTTTCAAAATCACAAAGACAGAAACAAAAAAACAAAAGGTACGAGTATGTTCCCTTCCGTCTATTATTGAACTAATTGAATTGGCAAGTTTAGTTTCAAAATAAAAACTTCAGTAGGTACTTTCCAGTCATTACACTCTTATCTAGGGTAGGGACCCTGGGTGGGACCCACATACTAAACGATGTTCTGAAACGTAACTACTAGCGCCATCTATGTGCCGTGTGTGTGACGATTGAGTTACACATCGGGCTCTCACTTGCGTGAAACAGGTAAAGGTTACGGTGCGGTAGTTATACGCTAGATGGCAGTGTTTAGTAGTTGGTGGCAGTGTACCTAGTTTTAAAGAGTGATTCACGCTTGAGCATATAGATGGCATTTAAATCGAGTTTTTCATAAATTGGGTGTTGTCATAGCATAAAAAAATACAATGAGCCATACAATCTCCAAGTAATAAAAATTAAGTGCCTTTAAAATTTAAAAGCAATCAAAAAGATTTTATACTATTTAATGTGTTTCTGAAATCGATTTGTGTAAAATTGGGTGATACGATGATGTTATACTTAAGTACATATATAGGTGGTTTATCACCTCAATTTACCACCTAAATAAGTACCTATAACCTTATTGCGTATACATTACTTTGTAACATATTATCAACTGTGCTGACATTATTAGTTCTCTAATTTACTTATCAGTCTCATACCCTTTGCTCTCTAGTATTCCGTATCAAAATGGTTGAATGGGACACTCAGAATAACATTACTCGGTACCTACTTAATGTCCTGTCACAGGCAGTTTTCGTATAATTTTCAGAAAATGCTCCAAGGTTATTAATCCCATAAGAAAATTCTAATCACAGGCTTCGGTGATATAGACTTGCTAGGTGTAGAAATAGTCGAAAAGAGATTTTCGAGAATGGGATCACACATTACTGATGAACAGTCACACTTAGTTACCTACCTATTCATATTTATATTAGATTTAACATAGATAATGCAAGATTTTACTATTGAGCTTTTCAAAATCATTCAAATGCTTTATTTATTAAATGATACTTAAATATATACCGAATAGCCTGTCACCACCACGAAACCGTCTGAAATCGTAAAGCCCGTCACAGACAGAGCTATAATATAACAATATTCTATAGCTCCGTATAGTAAGGTATCTTACAATATATTTTGCCTACTAAACGACACCGACGGGGTCCACACACACAGATATAATAATTATATATTTTGTTATATTAATATTATATCTTATAGCAAGGCATCTTGAGATACCTTACTGTAACGCAAATACTATTACGCAAAATGTACCTAAAATATATCATTAAATGCCTTGCTATAAGATATATTAGTATACCAAAATATATATTTATTATACATCTGTCTGTGACGGGCGACGGTTTTCGTTAAAATCTGATTATATGGAAAGTTACACACAAGTTTAATATGAGATGACGTTCCCACCTTATAAAACTTTATCTATTCTTCCTTCTATTCATCCTTACGTGTTTCAATCATGTAAACAAACTCTTCATGAAGATATCAATCATTTTTACCCTTTTCTCTTGGATTACACTATAATAATCACTTAAAATTTTGTTATAGTATACTTAATGAAGCTCACAAAGTATTGTAATCCGAGAGGAAAGTGTGACAATGATTAACATCCTCAAAAATAGCTTGTTTACACGATAAGACACGTTAATATTAATAGACTGTAATTATAAGTTGCAACCCGCCAAGTGACAGGCGTTCTTGGTACATTTTACAGACTAATATTTTTGGTCCTATTACAGCGGGGTGATCACGTAACGATATGTACTACCGTTAGTACGTATTTAATGTCAGTTTTAGTATGTGATTTGACATTTAAATCTATCGTACTAACGGTCGAAAACGTTACGTGATTACCGCGCTGGCCACACAAACAATTGTGGTTGACTGTGTATTCGCACGACGTACTATGAAATTGACTTACACTAGAAATGTCACTTACGAGAGTCTAACTTTATCAAAATCTGACTAAATTAGAAATAGACTACCGATGAATTAAACGTATGCAGAATCTGACCTCATCAGAAAAGTGTTCATTATTGAGTTCGACGCAGTTATAATTTGCTTTCGTTATAATTGAATTTATTTAGAATCTGACTTTCTTAGAATTTAATCTTTAGCGGATTAGACGTACTTAGTATTAAAATTATTACGAATACGACCTCATCAGAGTGGGACGATTTTAGAAGCTGACTAAAGGGGCCATTTTACGGAAAGTTGTACACTCGACTTTTTTTTAAAATTTGGATAAAATCGTGTTTTTTCTACTCAGAATCGAAAGCACTTTCGAACCTAATAGGAGAAAAAAAGTGTCCCAAATTTTTCATACAATTTTCAGTTTTTCCATTCCGTTACCACCATACAAGATTACAAACTTAGTATGAGAACGGTAACGGAAAGGAATAAAAAAAATTTGGGACACTTTTTTTCCCCTATATCATTCGAAAGTGCTTTCGATTCTGAGTAGAAAAAACCCAATTTTATCCAAATTAAAAAAAAAAGTCGAGTGTACAACTTTCCGTAAAATGCCCAAATAAGAAAATGTAAAGGTAAGAATTTAACCTATTCCTATATAGGAGCAAAAAATTAAACGGTAGATTATTAACCTTGGTTGCTATAATTACCACATGGTTACCGACAGTTGAAAAAAAAAATTCTGCACAGGCAGTTGTCCTGTATTTTATTACTCGTTTAAAATATAATAAAAAAATGAAATAAAAAAAAAGCCCAAAAATATTCTATGCTAAAACTATGACGACTCATATCTGAAATCGCATTATAGGATGTGCTACGATCTCGTGGTGTCAAGATCCATTACTTGACGGTCCTAACTTTAGATCATTGTTTCTCCGAATTGGAATAATGAATAAAATATTTGGACACAAGGGGTTACTGCAGATGCTCTAATCTAAGGAAACGTCCTTTTAAATATTTGCTTCGGGCCACACCTTGTATATTTTTATTAGGAAGTGGTAGTGTTGATAACCACTTGCTTGCTTTGTATTTTGGGTTGAACTCTATTCCCTAGAAAATAAGGGTTATGCCTGGCAACCAGAGTTGCCAAAAGCAAGTGACTGTATTTTGGGTTGAACTCTATTCCCTAGAAAATAAGGGTTATGCCTGGCAACCAGAGTTGCCAAAAGCAAGTGACTGGATAATAGAACGGAATGGTACGGAACTTTAGCGTTTGACTCCGAGTCTCACTTGGCCTTCCCTCGACCAGATCTGCCAACGATATCTCGCTTATCAGTGTCAGAAGTCGCGGGCATAAGACTATTCGCTACATACTTATTATAACAATGTTGCATTTTGTAGACCAGGGTATGCCCCTTTTAGATGGCAACACTTAATTTAATTATAAGTTTAGGCTGAGTTGTACCAAACGTCTGTAATCGTAAGCGGTGTTCGATAAAATCTGATTGTATGGAAAGTTTTACAGGTTTCTATGGGATGATATTTAGCTGCCGGCGCCATATTTAAAGTTGATCGGCCAGTAATCGTAAGTCGGCGCAGTGCAATCCGCCCTTAATTGGCCTAATTATACTGTATGCTGGCAATATTAATAATAAATACTTTAAAAAAGTCAGACCCTATTTAAGAGCTAGACAGATCCATTTAGAGACAAACTGCTACCTACAGTTGGACGATTAGCTGAAAAGGTACCAAGATGTTTCAGAAATTATTGATATTCTTCGTAGTACTCGGTGAGTTTTCAATTTTTCATATTCATAATCATTCATTATTATAGTATGCATCGTGGTTTCCAAATTCCAAACAAGATTCGAATAACATAATTAACGAGACACGGATTGTTTGTTTTTTCAAACGTATCGTATTTCATATTTTAAAAACATGTAAGTTTTAATAATCTTCTAAGCTGTCATCTACCGGACCGGTGACGTATATCTCCGAGGTCCATTACAAAAGAATGCTATTGTTATTTTTTTGATTTATGCTAATAATTTAAAAATCAAAAGGTGCTGCAGCAGCCTCAGGTTGCTACAAGTTCTACAGAAAAGACTACACTTACATGGACCAATTCGACGCGTACTACAAGCTTCATTGGGACCAGGCCGGCCTGAAATGGAACTCTGCCTTCCTGGCCTGTGACGATGAGGGTTCAGCTCTCTTCTACCCCAAGACCAAGGAGGAGTGGACTGTAGTCAAAGCCTTGGTGGATGCAATGAAAGTCAAGCCTAACGTCACAGAGATCTTCGTCGGTATACACGATGAGTTCGGCTTGGGAGACAGTTCATGACAGTTGACGGTACGATGCCAAATACTACATTTCAAATCTCTGCATAAATATTCCACTTGAACTTGTTAAACCTGGACGCATTCGCGGTCATCGTCCATTGGACAGGTGACGTAGGCTTCGCCTTATACATACCTACAGGTGTCAGACATGGTCAAGACAAGGCCCTTGACCGCGAACCACAGACGAAATTTTCCCTCTCTGTCGCATTTACGTACAGAATTGTAAGTGCGACAGAGAGGGAAAACTTCGTTTGTGGTTCGCGGTAGCCCCTAAGGTCCGACAAGCCGGAACGTGATACAAGTGGCGTCAGTGTCGACGACACACTCACACTTACGCCTGCATACCATCAAAGGCTGATGCCGCTTGTGTCACCCACACTACCTACTAACCGATGTATCGGATTGCCATACCCGGCGCAGTATTATATTATTGTATCATGAGCGTCAAAGTTTTCATAGTCACCTGACTGCGTGCGTCTTTTTACTGAGTTAGGGCTCAGAATGCGAGTATCACCTTAGAAGACCGCAGCTGTAATTACAACACTACTTTCTCTGTAGGTATGTGGTGTAGTGTTTCTGGTGTTGGGCTGTGTTGAGAAGAACCTACATTTGTCTCCAGCTACCAAAACATATCATCATCAAATTAAAGAAGGGTCGGCGACACGCTTATGATTGTTCTGGATGTCTATGATGGTCGCGCGATAGCATTATAATGACAACATCTGGCATCTGTCACTTTCTGATACCACTTGATAGAAAGAGACAGATGCTTTATCTTACCGTTTATCACGCTATCAAGCGACCACAAAACGGAGCATGGACTTGTAATCATGCATAGTTTATGGTGTCTGCTTACCGTCAAGCAGGCCTGTTAACATAAATCAGGACTAAGGGTTCTACAATACTAGATTTAACTGAGAAATCTCTTGAAAACCTTCCAGGTCTGTCGACTCCAAATCCTCTCCCGGATAAAGACCAGGACTCGAACGATCAGAGCGCATGCGTGACTATGGACATAGACACAGGCGTTTACAAACTCGAATCATGTGAGACAGACAATGTTAAGCCTTTTGTGTGTAAGAAGATCGAGACAATCGAACCGTCCTGCCCTACCATCGATAGCGGTAAGCAAAAGCATACATTCATAAAAAACGTGAAGAAATATGTATCGAAACTTCATTCAAACCACCATTATCTTAGGTAATCTTAGGTAGGGTCTTGATCATCTTTAGTCACCCTTAGTCTGTAGTCTCTAAGCAGTTTGATTTTCTGCATCACTCAAAGATCCTTAGGACACGGCTACTAAGCCCGCCAATACCGCTCTCTGCTCGCCAATACTACATGAATGACGGCTCGGCGCACGCTCGCGAATTAAAAATATTATACGTTAATCTCCCGTCGAATCTTCAAAGTTTAATAACCTGGGCATTCCTACAATCAGTGCCTATGTGTGAAAATGTTGGCTATACAGGCTAGGGTGCTGCTAATCTACATATATTCCAGAAACCACGTTGACGTGGTCGAAAGCGCCTCTAGATTCCGGTGAGTGGCCAGTCAGATTAACTGGCTCAACATAATTTTTTTGGTTCGGCCAAGCCCTTAGAGTTTCAAGTGCGTTACCTCCTCGACTGCATTTTATTCCTTGATGCAATCATCAGCCTCCTACCGTTTTCCCGGTTGTGAAGATTTGGTGTAGGGACTAGTTTTTACGAAAGTGACAGCCACTCTCTTACCTTCCAACCCAGAAGGAAAACTGGATTTTCTTTTTATTGTTCATCTTTTTGGACATTACAGAATACACTTACTACAAAGAAATAAATAAATGTTACAAGATTAGTCAAAGGAAAAAATCATGGACGAATGCCATGCAGACTTGCTTCATGGAAGGCGGAATTTTGGCGGTGGTCAAAAATTACGAGGAAGCAAATATTATCAGTCGTATATTGGGACAAAATCAGCTTTATGAGGTTAAACATTTTGTTGGATTTCGGAGACTGTTTCCCCATGGCGACTTTTATACTGTGAAAGGTTGGTTCGATTTCTAAGAATGATAAAGACAAATTAAAAGTATATGTTTTATAAAATGAGACTTGTAACTTTTTGCCCTTGTCACGATTATAATTATAAACGTAGGCAAGACTTGTAGGAGTCTACGAATACATCGCAAGTTCTTTGTTCAATTGGACCACTAGTCTTAATCATGTGATTGTTTCAGGTCAAAAATTTGGCAATACTTTCTACAAGTACCCTAGTGATCGTGACAATGATGGATATTATGAAAACGACTGTGGTGTAGTAGAAAAAGGTGACAACTTGATTACCAGGACAATGGCCTGCGATCAAACTGCGTCGTTTATTTGTGAAATGATGCCTAAGGCTTAAAATTTTGGTTTGGTACAAAAATTTATACATACGGGGAAATATTTTTATAAGCACTATACCTACTCGTACGTCCTTGTCAATCTATACAATACAGCCCACCTAATACTAGCATGTGGTCGCTTGCAATGACGACCGCTTAAAAATGTTCATTTCCTTTTTGAAGAACCCTATGGGAATAGCTCAGAAAAACCTCATCTGGGCATAGCTACTGTAAGAACCACCATAGCACAGAATAAGTATAATACCATAGCTTTAGAGACGTAGTAGGTAGTTGGTATTTAATATGAATAAAAGTAGTTTATTTTTCGATCAACTTGGTTCATAGTGTTAGTAGAAAATTTTAACTTAGTGTTAGTGTAAAAATGGTATAAAATAATAACAGGAGAATAAAAAATGCGCTACTATCCCAAGCTTTTATTTAGAATAGTTGTATTTACACTGCTTCTTGGATGCTTTCTACGTGTTTAAAGCTGCAAGCTGGTGTAACCCATCCGAATAATTTATCGGTAATAATTTTCAATCGAAGTTAAAGATTGAAAAATTAATCGTCATAGATACTGCAACTGAGCTATCGTAGCAAACTCAGTTGGTAGCAATGGACGAACTGCAGAGGTAATGGGTAAATCCCACCTGTGGCAATTAATTTTTCAATCTTTCACTTTGAAAATTATAATTTCATTAGCGTATTGTACGCTTCTGATTGACAAAATTTAATGTCTTTTGTAATAACTTGAAACTGCTGCAACTCTTAAAGCTACATTCCAAGTATTATTCCAGTATTCTAATTCAACTATACCAGTAGTCCTTCTTCTATTTAGGCGACTTCCTGATTTGTCGGTGCGAAGGCGGTACGACGTAAGAAAACTGTCAAATGCCAGTCCAATCAATACCGCTTTTTACTGTGCCCCTATATTTAATTGAGTGCTTGCCGACTGGTGCAGGATGCGCGGTAGCGATAGCGGGGCGATATTAAGTCAGTACTGCTCCTCTCCTGCGCTGCGCATGATATTACTACTGCGTAAATACTGAGTGAGTATACTGACAGTATTCCATCAAGATAAGAATCATTGCGACATCAGTAAGATTACGTCAATGAAGAAAATGTCACATGTTATCGATCCCGCCCGGACCGGACAAGTCATATCATTAGGGTGCTGGCTGAATTTGGAAAGGTGTAATTATTCCTTAAGGATGGAGAAATGGAGGCTATTCAATTCGATATTGACAAGTCCAATTTTCCCCGCGCGTGTAACTTTTTGGTCATTGAATAGGGCCTGAGATTAAATCTGTACATTTTTTTATAAGGACTTATTTTAGGTCCGTTAATTATGAGAGAGAGAATTTAGAGAAAAATTTATTCATCCACAAAGACTGTTACGTAGAACACATAACCCTGCCTTGCAGTCGGGTAAAAACTGTAAAAAGTGAAGATATCCGATGAGTCCCAAACTAGGCTGTGCCTGTATCTGGGAACCCTTGGAGTTTTCAGTTACACAAGTTTGATACTTGACTTAACTACGTGATTGAAAAATATCATTTGATACTTGACCGAATTTATTTATGGATTCATCTGAAAATGACAGCAAATAGCACGAACGTAAGCGCCTATGAAACTCGGGTGACCAAATTTAGCGCGTATAGTTGCTCTGTACTAATGTTTCAAGGACAATCTACCTTATTGCTAAATGTTAAATGCTATTTTGAAACTCCAGCTAATCAAGTTATTTTGAGCAGAAACATTTTAGCATAAATAAAACCAGTGCAGCAGATTAAGCTATAAATATGCCACTGAATAATGCAAAAGCCTGCACCGTGCTGATAAGAAGAACGGCCTTTATTACACGCACTAGTCGCCCAAGGCACGATTCTGGGGTCCATTATATATAATAGGTACTTATTTTTTTTAATGACGGTGGCAAACAAGCATACCGCCTGCCCGATGAAGCAGATATCGTAGCCTATGGATGCTTCCGATTCAAAAATACTAAGACACTGCTGACCCGTTTTTGGTTTTAGGATTTGTTGTGTTGACAATTAGAGAATATCCAGGGCCCTCATTCTCAACAAAGCAAATCCTCGAGAGCTCTGGAGATATTTAGTACCTATTCAGCAGCAGAAATACAACACCACATATTTTATTTTACTCCAGAGGAGTCACAATTTGCTCTGAACTTGTAACTGAATGCGATTTTGATTAGACAAGATCCTTATCTAACACGTACATTTTTTTAGAATTTAAGACATCTTCTGGCTCAGAGATAGTTTTAAAATCCTCAAAAGTGCGATAACCCAGCTTCAAAATAATAGTTGCAGTCTGAGGAAACCTGTTTCATCCCAACAAGGTCTCATTTTTCCATCTAGATTGGAAGGTTCCGCAATCAGGATATCCGACGGCGAACCAGACCAGGCTTACCGACACAGCACTTAGGATAAGCAAGCTGAAGTGGCAGTGGGCGGGGCATATTTGTCGAAGAGCCGATGGCCGATGGGGCAGACGAGTTCTGGAGTGGAGACCGCGAACGACTCGGCCTGTGGGGCGACCCCCCGCCAGGTGGACCGACGACCTGAAGAGAGTGGCAGGAAGCGGTTGGATGCGGAGAGCTGAGGGCCGGTTGTGGTGGCGTGAATTAGGGAAGGCATATGTCCAGCAGTGGACGACTGCAGGCTGAGGATGATTATGATGATGACAGGAAGGTAACAGGGAAAACTAGACCTTTTTCGGATTAGACCAGTTTCCTCAGGAGGCAGTCGCATTTGTAAAAGGAAGACCAGCGCTAGCCAATGGCTAGCACTATGCTGATTTGGGGCCATCTCGTGGCTATATCCTGTATTGTGGTGTTTTGTTTATTGGTACTGTATTTGTGCTACGATTTTTTTTAACTAGTTCCTAAGCCAAATCTTGGGATTAGGTAGTAAAGCGGACCCCGAGGTCCATAGAACACAACCTGGGAACCCGCTAGGAAGATGAATTGTTCCAACGAATAAAACACTTCTGCGTCCCTGTTAAACTGAAAATACCGGGATATCGTAACTAGGTTACAGGGAAAACTAGTTCTGGATAAAAACGGGGTTTAACCAATTTTTCCAGTTTCTGCCCGTTATTGAATCATCGTTTTTAGTTTTCTAGTTTTAGCTTCTTAAGTATTTTGACTGGGTTGCTGAAGGTAACTGACGTACCTAGATGGTAAAAATAATAAACTTGAATCTGTTGTATACAATTATACAAATCTTCTGCTTCAACTTAAGATCCACAAAGGCCTCTTACAGCATTAAATGGCCCTATACGATACATTCTGAAAATATGAAATAAATAAATGAACGTGGGATTGTGGAAATGTAGCCATAATCTAATCTTAGTGTGTTTATGTTGCTTGTGACATTTGTTGTATAAATTATTTAAAAATTTGACTGTATTTCCGTTTTTATCTGTTGTATGTACATTTCTTCAAAAATAAACTGGAGTATATAATTATTAATTTTATTGATAGGGATTGGTACTTTTTGATGGTTGTGTATGTTTTTTTTGGTTCTTAAGTTCGGCTTCCAGCCAGGTACTTTTCTCTGTATGATATGCTCTCAACTCTCCTCTTGGGCCGAGAGCTTGAGATCGATCACGATCATCATTATTTGCTTGCCTTTTCCCCCTTTATTTGGGGTCGGTGTAGCATGAGTTTTTCTTCAGTACATCCCTGTCACACGTCATATCTTCATTCACATCTTTCTTATTCATATCGTCTCTCACACAATCCATACAACTTTCCTTTTTTTAGCATCCATTGCCGGTAAACTAAGAGATAATCGTTTGGCGCGGTACTGGCATGGAATGAGGAGGGGTGAAAGCCATGTCACAGCATAAGTAATAGTACTACGTACAGAAGTCCCACCGTTAACAAATCCCCAGTTACAACCCCAAATTAAAATAGGTAAATAACAAAACTTTGATCACACCAAGCGAATGACGAGACGAAGCGACCGTGCGGTAGCGATGCGCGGCAGTCACTGACTGGTACCACCTACGGATGTACTCTAGCAGCGGCACGGCGAACTGACTGAGTGAGACCCCCCTGGCCAAAGGCCATGTAAAGTGGATGGATGCAAGAAACGAGTGAGAACGAAATATTGTTGAAAATTATCTAGCAGGAAGTTGTAATACCAGGAAGACAGTACCACAATGCAGTTCTGGAATAGTTTCCTTGCATTCCTGCAGAATTGCCTCGCGGTAAACACTGCACATTGCGGTGTGCTCTCAACTACACTCTGCTACCCACTTGTCGTAATAAATCTTCTTTTTAATTGGCTTTGTTTAACAGGGCACCGACAGATAACGAATACAAACAAGGTCCTTTATTGACATGTAATGTAATAGTAGGTACTCAGTAATAGTAGAGAGGCCAATTCGTCGAAAGTGCCTTATTTACGATTTTCGTAGGATTGAAAAGATTTATACCGACAAGTGGTATTGTTGGAATTAGCATCGTTTACTGATATTCAAAATACATGTTGTCGCTTCCTAAAGTGGTGGAATGAGTTTTTATGACTTCATAAATTTTATGTTATGTTAAAATTGCTATTCTTCCAATTGGCCACCCTACTATAACATTAATTGAAGATATTTCAGTTCGATTGTACAAGTTTAACCTGAAACAATTCTATAATGTACATTATCAACAGGGGATCTCTTGTATACAAAAATGTAAGTTCATATTTATATACTTTGTTTGTAAATATACACAATTAACCTGATGGTATGATGTAATCTGCATTTGTACACAAAATCACAATACGATACTCCAAAACTATGTATCGATTGAATGCTCTCATAATTAGTATATATCGAAACTTCAATTCGCCATCATAATAGCTATGGGACATTTTTTTGACCATTATTTTTACGCTGTTCATCTTTCCCCAATATTACTGTTGACATGGCACTGAAAACCTATAGGCATAACATAATACCTGTATCAAAAATATTCCTGTACCCAGGTGCCTTCAAGTCCCGTCCCGATCATAGGCTTCAGCAAGATGGATGGCGCCAATAAACGTTACCTCACTCCCTCAGGGCCCATAGGCTCTGCCCTCTCAATCATTCCCTTACGACCAACTACAAGCTTATAAGCACTACTAAATAACTAGCTGAACGAGTACAAGATGAGAGTTTTTGCGCACTTTTGTTTGGAAAGTAGTCCAATATGCTTTTATGAAGCTTGGAAATACTCTTGGTTTTTCTGTGATGTAACATACACTCGCGGACAAAGACTACGGGTTGGTAAAAAACCATCATATTTCCTAAAATACTGCGAGGTTGTGAGTGATTCCTATTGCAAAGTTTAACATTTTCTTAATTTGTCCACACCGGGCCCCAATTGTTAACGACTCTTGAGTAATTATTTTTGACTTTAAGTATTTTAACAGTTAGGGACCCAGGACCCAGGTATAGAGTAAACTGAAGTCAACAATAAGTTTAAATTGCACTCTGATTTCCTTAACTTTAACTTAAGGCGATATATCGATTGAAAGAGACACCCTTTGTTTTTCGCTCACGACAAAACGGGACGCAACCCTCTCCGAGAATGGCTTTTTAGACAAATCTGGTTAAATATCTGACTGTGTGCAGGTTTATTAAATTTCCTCTTGTCAGTACCTAGATGAGATAAAATACCATCATATCAACTTAATCGTGTCTTTTAATAATGCGTTGTTTTAGTAGGCTGAGGAAAAAAAGGAAAATATAGACTCGACTTTGGATTTATTTTCTATCGAGAAAATTTTAAGCAATCATGTTTCGCTATTGTCAGTACCACAATCATATAGTCAAGAATCATATATCTGAAAATCAACCCCTACTGTTTGCTAGTCTGAGCAGGACAGCGTTTCAAAGTCTCCAAATTTCTCAGTGTAGCGCCTTAACGTTTGGGCCGGAGTGGACATCAATTAACTTTAACGATAAGAATCACCCTTGTAAGTTTTTTTAATCATGTAATAATAAAAATGATAGTGTGATTATCTTTATTTAATTTTACATCTATACTGCAAAATTACAGCAAAAAAAAATAAAATTTCCAGGTTTAAATCGGACTCTTATAAAAATCCATGAAAAAAACAATGTTAACGGAGCGAGATATCGGAGCGATATATTATGATAGGATCCCGGAAATTCCTAATACAGTTGGGCAATACGAAGAATATTTCACAAAACCTATTGAGGCTATTTAAACTGGGGTGACCCGAAATTTTTGACCGCCAGTGTAGTATAAACTTTAAGAGAAAGTAAACGTACGGTCAATGTCGGATCAATACACATTTTAATCTTAGGTCATATTAATACAAAAATACAAATACAAATGCATTTATTTTTCACTTTAAATCACAATGGTGTATCGGTTAGTAAGGTATCGGTATCGGTATTAATCACTAATATTCATATCTCAAGGGCTGGCGTGAAAAATAATTAATTTGAGGTGATGTAGAGGTGTCGCTCAGGTATTAGGATACCAAACATTTGGAAAAGTACAATCTATAAATTTAAAAAGTAAAAATATTAATAGTTAAATATTTTTATCTTTATTAATTTCAAGATTTAGGTTACTGTTTTTTAGTTTTTTATTATCATAGTTAATTATTATTATTAGTAGTATAAAAGGTATTAGGTACTCCAATGTACGAATAAGGTCTTGCAATTTCGGAAACTCTAAAATTTACGTCACAAAACCTGTCAAAACGTATTAAAATTGAATGAATAGTCATCAAGGTTGAATATCTCTTGAATATGGTCGAATAGTACTGAACGTGCCGCCGCTGGGACGAGTGCTCATGATTAAGGACCGCGACCCCACTTAAGTTATTTCGAGCGATATTTAATCTTAAAGCCGTGAGTGGATATTCTTTATTTATATTTTATGTATTAAATTAATGGTCAAGTCAAAATAATAGCCAGAGTTAAAATCTTCTGGCGTACCTCAGTAATATCAGATTTAATTAAAATTATTAGCATCAACTTTTTTATCCAACGATTTCCACTTAAATTTTAGTAACTGAATTTATGAATTAATCAGCATGCCTTTCGCTTAATTAACCGCCTCGTCCAATAGTCAGGGGAAGTCGGGAGGAAATTAAGGTTAAGTAATTCTAAACTGACAACTTTGTAGACGACATTTCTTAAGGATTAAACATTACAGGCCGAAAATGGCTTGAAACAACTTGAAAATGTGTTCACTAATAGTTAATGAGAAGTTAAGTGACAATTTTGAATTAGTTTTCGTTAGAAATCAAACGAATTTCATGTCAAATGAGTAATATATTTTGGTTAATACAAATTCCAATACCTACGTAATAGCCTCCTTACAGTCAATTATGTAAATTGCTTCAGTGATGGTGGATTTCAGTGTAAAAGTAGCAATACAAAATGAGTGTTCAATTTAATGCATATATTCCACACTATTTCTTACTTAATGAAATGAAACACGTTTTAATATAGCCTTTCAAATTTTCGACGCTAATGATGGATATATCTGCACCATCTGTTCAATGCCAACGACTGATTTATACGTCACGGCCTGTAGTGCGACATCAATCTACATATGTAGGGTTTAACATTGCGTTTGACATTCCCGTGTCATGGCGTGAGAGTGACAGTGGAGTGACCGCTTTTGAATGTGAAGTATTGTCGAAAAGGTTAAAGGCTAACTTAATATTGAACCATTTTTCGATCACATACTGCCTGTCAATAATGAGCCTAGGCTGGGTTGCACCAAACCGTCTATAATCGTAAGCGGTGTTCGTCATATCTGATGTATGGAAAGTTTGACAAGTTTCTATGGGATGACAGCTGCCGGCGCCATATTTGACGATGACCGGTCTGTGTTCGTACGTTAGTGCAACTGGCACATACTCTCACACACCAAGAAACCGATTAAAGTAAAAATAGTAGTAAAAGCGAAAAACATTAGTTAGTATTTTAGCTTGCGATTTGTCAATTTAAAGCGACAATTTAAACTATAGTTTTTAATGAAAAATCCAAAAAAAATACAAGTAAAATCTATGTTATTACGCTACAGTAGTCCTGCGTTCTAAATAGCAGGTAACGAAGAGAAAAGTAAACAGCGTAAATAGATGAACGTTTTGCTTAAAGTGTGAGGAGCCCTTAAGTATAAGAAAGGTTAAGACTTAGCTACCATTTCACACACGAAAGCAGCCGGGCTGAAACAGTTCCTAGTGCCAGTGGACAAGTCTCTGTAGTCATATCGTGTAGATACCGTCCCGCAGTCGCTCCCTGTATCTTCGTCATTGTTCCGAGTCCTCCAATGTTTGTAGAACGTGTTGTCGAATTGTTGACCTGAAACATTCATAGCAGAAGAAAGGAGATGAAGAAAAACATTTATTCATGACAAGACAAAATAATATAAATAAAATAATAAAGTTACAGTAAAAAGAAATCGTCACGCCAAGTCAAATAAGTGGATTGTGTCTTAAGAGAGCAAAATGATTTACGGCGGTGAATCCTGAGCGAAGCGAAAGATTCTAGAGTAGAATCTTAAGCGTAACGAGGGATTCAATTATGTATGTCTAAGACAGAAATAGATTTGCTACCGAGCGACACCTACTGCGAGACATCAGAAACATTATAGAAGGGAAAATAAATGGGAAAAGAGGAAGAGGAAGACCAAGGAAAAGTTATATGAATCAGATACAGGAGGATGTGGATGTCATGTCGTATCAGAACGTCAAGAAGTTGGCCTCGGACCGACAAGGATGGAGGAAACTGCATCAAGCTGCACCGACAAGAGCTCGGCTCTTACGATGATGATGATGGCACATACTCCTCTTCACACCTGACCCCGTATTATGATCGCGCGGTAGCGTGATAAACGAGAAGATAAAGCATCTGTCACTTTCTATCGAGTGGTATCAAAAAGTCACATTTTCTCCATCTTAAAACCTGCAATTGCCTTTTGGGAATACAGGCGTGAGTTTATATATGTATGTTTGTATGTATCTATGTAAATATAGAGTTATCATATACCATTATCACAAAAAACTAACCTTTCACCGTATAAAAGTCCCCATTAGGAAAAAGCCTTCTAAAGCCAACGAAATAGTCTTCATCGCGATCTTGCAACATCTGCAGCACCACATCAGCTTCATAAGAGCTGGTGACCACAGCCAGCACTCCTCCCTCCATGAAGCAGGTCTGCATTGCATCAGTCCAGGACTTCTTCCTCTGGTTTAGTTTGTAACATTTCTTCGTTTCTTTGTTGTAAGTGTATCCTGAGAAGCAAGAATGATACGAGTCTCGCAATTTTTTACGCTCCTGGGACAGTGGTGTCGAGTGGTGGCGGGAGAGGCGTGCGTGGAGCCGAGAAATCAAGTAAGTACCACATATCAAACATATAAAGCCTTTTCATCCTTACGTGTGCTATGACGTAAACAAACTAAATAAATAAATAAATATAAATAAATAAATATTTGTGGACAATCTTACACAAATCAACCTAGTCCCAAACTAAGCAAAGCTTGTACTATGGGTACTAAGCGACGATATACATACTTATATAGATAAATAAATACTTAAATACATAGAAAACATCCAAGACCCAAGAACAAATATTCGAGCTCATCACACAAATAAATGCCCCGGCCGGGATTCGAACCCGGGACCTCCAGCTTCGTAGGCAGGATCACTACCAACTAAGCTAAAGCGGTCGTCAAACTACGTCAAACTCTTTTTGAAGACGTTAAATCATTATCACACTTTTCTCTAGGATTACAATACTTTGTGAGATTCGTATGTATTCGTAAGTATAAAACATTTTGATGATGACTAGAGAAAAGGGTGATAATATCAACATGTACAGTCTGTTCATCCTTACGTATGTCCTATCATGTAAACAAACTCTTCTAGAAGACATCAATCATTACCTCCCTCTCTAAGAATATACTATTCTCTAGCATTACACAAAAGTCATCAATCTATTGTAATCTTAGAGAAAAGTGTAATAATGATTTACATCTGCAAAAAATAGATATATTTAAATGATAGGAAACGTAAAGATGATAATAGACTGTAGGTAGAAGTAGACAACAGGCAGTCTACAACATGCGTAATCATCAGAATCCAAATATTCTGCGCAGGGAAAAAATATCCAGATTTTTACAAAACAAAAAATGCTCGACTTGCAATACACATTAAGTGGTAATGCCCTAAAGGTTATTCGATGACCTATGTTGTGAAACTGTTCCAAGAACAGACACTACTTAAAAATCGGTTCATTACACCAAAGATAAAGGATATAATAAACAATGATTATCAAGTTGGTATAGCAAGACATAGTACCTACGTTTTACTTTTATTAATTAACATTTTTATCACATCCGTTTGGCGAATAATGGACATTTTGTTTCTTTTTAAGGTTCAAGTAACGGTAAAGGAAAATAACATAATTGTGTGATATTTCTTCGATGAATTTCTATGGAAAGCATCGAATTCATACGGGTTTCAGTACTTAAATAAATATGTTCATCATCATTATTTAAGAGTTTCACTCTTGTCGGTGCAGTTCTCTCCAGTCCGTTCTACTTAACGCCAGTTCTTTGACTTCTCTATACGACACGACGTCTATCTTTTTCTTTATTTGGTCCATGTAATTAATCCTCGGCCTTCCTCTTCCTCTTCTTCCCTCAATTTTACCCTCCATTATCTTTCGTATTAGATCGTCGTGTCGTATCAGATGACCTATCATTTTCCCTCTTCGAGTTTCTATTGTACGTAGCAAATGTCTCTTTTCCTTTACTCTTTCCAATACTTCCTCATTGGTGACCTTTTCCGTCCAGCTTATTCCCTCCATCCTTCTTCAGCACCACATCTCGAACGCCTCAAGCCTTTCTCTATCCCGTTGCGTCATGGTCCACGTCTCGCAGGCATAAAGTGCAATACTCCAAACATATGTTTTAATTAAAAGTTTTCTTACAGATTTGGCCATTTTTGATTTAAAAATATGTTTTTTATTGTGAAAGGCGTTTTTAGCTGTTGCTATTCTAGTTTTAATATCTGTAGTGCATCTCGAGTCTTCTGTTATTATGCTGCCTAAATATTTAAATTGTTGAACTTGCTGTAATACTGTGTTATTTATTTTAATTTCATGAATTTCTCTATGTTTAGATGCTATTAGTGTCTTAGTTTTATTTAAATTTATCTTTAAGTCGAAGTCTTGAAAAATAGTGTCCATTACGTTTATAATATGTTATAAAGTAATATTTTTCTGGAGTCATAGGGTCCTTTTTTAAGTCGCACTGGAGCGCAAACTCTTAGAGTATTCGAGTGTTTAAACCGCCCACGTGGTCGTGTTGGAGGTTCTCCCTGGATTTTTCCCAGGCCACTCAAACCGCGTATATTTCAATCGCTTTATTGGGCCCGGTATATAAAGCCATAGTCAGGTTCGAAAAAAAAGGGCAGGGATTACGTTGTGAGAGTGAGCTTACCACGGTCGATGGTAGGACACCATGGTACGACGTCCTCGACCTTCTTGCACACAAAAGGCTTGACATCGTCCGTCTCACAGGATTCTAGCTTGTGCACTCCGGTTTCGATCTCCATGGTAACGCATGCGCTCTGACCTTCCAAGTCTTGGTCTTTGGCAGGGAGAGGAGATGGGGTCGACAGACCTGAAACATTTATGTAGTTAGTGCAATTAACATTTTCGGTGCCAGGAATCCGCTTGGTAGGCGCTCGTCTTGTAGGCACTCATTTGCAAAGGATAACCTCGCCTTTGTACTTCAAATATTTTTTCCACTTTGTTGTGTTTAATGCACAATAAAGCATTACATACATACTTTTGTCTATATATTTAGCATCGTTACGAAATACCCAAAGAAAGTACCCACCGCTACCCTACACGCGACCCCTGGGTGGTGCTAAAAGTGCAACGAAAACTGGCAACCGTCCTGTCTTTTCGAAGATCTCACGGTTCGAAATAATTGCCATACTCGTACGATAAATAAATAATCGTTACGAAATCGTTGGAAATAAAAGCTAACAAATATACTACTACAATAATGCTATCAACATAATGGGGACTTTTGGTATGGCTAGATCCACCAGATGCAACATTATAGGTACCCTTTTATGAGTTTTAATATGGCTGAGAAAAATTAAATCAGAGCGACCACCGCGATCGGTGTGTGATGTGATGTCATACAATGTGAGATAATTTGTATGGAGAGCAACCTTGATCTAAGGTACTTGAATTTAAACTCTCGTGAGTAATGTTAAAACTATAAGTATTACAAACTATATTACTATTGTTGGTGATCTGTCGCGAACGCGCTCAACCTGAGGAAGGACTCCCGAAGAGTTCGAAACATGTCCCCCGGGGTGAGTTTAACCGTTTAGTGTAAATAATATAGTTTTTGATCTAAGGTCATTAAGAAATAGGGATACGTACCATCAACGGTCATGAATTCCCCTAAGCCGAATTCATCGTGTATCCCAACGAAAATCTCCGTCACATTAGGCTTGACTTTCATTGGAGCCACCAAGGCTTTGACCACAGTCCACTCGTCCTTGGTCTTCGGGTAGAAGAGAGCCGAACCCTCGTCGTCACAGGCCAGGAAGGCGGTGCCCCAGGTCAGCCCAGCCTGGTCCCAGTGCAGCTTGTAGAAGGCGTCGAACTGGTCCATGTAAGTGTAGTCTTTTCTGTAGAAATGGTCGCAGCGTGAGGCTGCAGCGGCTATGCCTGTTTTGAATTCAGTTTAAGGTAAATATCCTTGAACGAGGACAGGTGGAGCTTGCTTGTCAAGGTGTATCAATAAATAATTGATCGAGTGAGCGAAGCGATCGAAGGTCTCCGTTTCAGAATGGGCAAAATGCTGTTTGTTTGTTCGGTGGATTTCCCGCTGTTCTTCTTTACGAGTCGCATTTCTCGAGTGAAAATGTGTGAGAAGTTTCGATAATATGGATTGTTTTTCGATCCAATCGAAAAATTATATACCTACCTATATTTTTTACATATAATTTTTTTATGTGTGTTTTTTTTTTAGTTTGTTAATTGTCAATTTTATCATAATAAATAAATAATTGAACCATATTGAACTATAAAACGTTTGGGTTTGCAAATATACTCTGACTGTCTAACAATTAACAGTGAACAAAATTTGAAAATTATTATCCTCTTACAAAGTTCAAGAAAAATTTCACCCTTCAGAGATCCTAGTAGTTTTATTCAATAAAAATATTAAATTGAAGGCACCATATATCGAGGAGTTTTGACTATCGGAAATAAGAACCGTTTGAATACCGTGCAAAAAACACAGCAAGGCCTTCCCCATACAAACTTTGTGCACGTTTTATTGGTCGGTTTTGGCACTAACAAATATAATATTTTTTTTGGTTGTAAATATTAGATATGCGAAGATCGTGATGTGAAAATTTTCAAATATTTAAAAAAAAAAAAATTAAAAAATTGAAAAAAAAAAAAAAATTACATCACAAAATAGCTATCAGAAAAATAAGCATACTGACCAAAAATCATAACTTTAATGCATACACAAACGAAGTAAATCCTGCACAAAGTTTGTATGGAGAGAGCTTGCCCTACCTCTCCTCTTAAAAGATATTTCAAATAGTTGTTTTATGAGTTTCGTGCTTAGTTCGCGTTCGTTTTATGAGTTTCGTGCTTTAGTTGAATTAAAAATCGACTTACCAAACATTAACACCAATATGTACCGTATCATGTTGCTCCTTGTATTTGTGGCTTCAAAATGGTTCTTGTGTGAAATTATCATGACATTTATCATCTCTCTCAATAAGGACACCATTTATCTCATAAGAATGTTCACATTTAGAGTTCTGTAGCGAAGTATTACAAAGGAACCAATTTTCGAAGAGTAGTACCTATTAGATATGTAGTGACAATATTAGTAACACAGAAAGAATAAGTAGTTGGTGTTATGATGCGGTCTTCTATGAGGTGGGCATTGCAGACTAGGCCGTTAGTTTTTTATATTCAATCAGAACTGCAGGATGGCTGTATTTATAGTATGAATTATACGAGTATTGATGGGTTCAAGAGATAAAATAGGAGCAGGGTTCAACGCGTAATAAATAATGGTATAATCGGCGTTCTGATAGCCGCTACATCTACCCGCCGTGAATCATTGTTCTTTTTTTATTTATCCAATAAAACTCGCTTTTACTCGCGACTTTGTCTGTGTAAGGCTGTTTGAGTTAATATTTTTTAATATTTATTAATATTAATAGCGCTAATATTCTGATTTATATGGCAACAGACTATAATGACATTTTGAAATGTTTTGCAACGTTATAGCACAAAGTAAATAGCGGCGGCGCGCGCCGGAGCAGAGAGTCCGCTCAGTACAAAGTGCCATTTTCGCCGCACGCACACAGACGTAACATTTACAGGCATTCTCGGTTGATTTCGGACGAGCTTAGTCGCGACTGTCACTGTCGCGTCGCGAGTGCTAGTTGTGCGCGCGTTAATCACCTGACGTCCCCGTCGCTACGTAGGTACTTTGTGTTACGAATGTCAAAATGAATAACCGATATTATTACAGTTGGAATGTATTTTATTGTTTAAATACAACAAAAAACTGTGCCTACACTTTCTTCAAATTTTCAAACGATATTGAAAGGTAAATAAAACGGTTTTCTCATTTTGGTAGATACAATACCTAGGTAGGTAGGTAATATTTTGAAACTAGCCGCTTTGATAACGACGATCAACCATTACACATTCATCTAAAGATATTACCCAAACGTTTGAGGACGTTATGTCCTCCGTCCTGGATTCCATTCAGGACGGAGAAGTTAGTGACGAGGCGAGGGGTGCTGAACAAGCCCCCGGCACGCCCGTTGGTAGTGGTCTGGACGTCATGGAGACGGAGACCGTGGTCGACAGAGACGTAACCATCGACTCTGGTGCGCCCGGCACATCGTCCCAGACGGAAGGACCGCACAGAAGGCTCTCTGGCGCCGCACGTAGGAGGCTCCGCAGACTTGTGGGAGGCGGCTATGAGAAGCAAGAAGCCTTTAAGCTCTGCAACATGCCTTGGACGAGGATGCCCGTGGAGAAGCCGCCCCCGGTATCTGCCCCTTTTAAAAGGGTGCGATCGGAGGACGAATCCCCACAAGGGCACGCGAAAAAGGCTGCGAAGCTGAGTACTGAGGCTGAAGGGGAACAGCAACGTCAGAGGCCCCTCAGCTTCAGAGATGTGGCGGGGTCTACGCGAGTGGGGATCCGTAACTCGGAACCCATGAGCGAGGACCAGATGAAGGAGGTCCATCTGCAGCTCAACCAGGCCATCATAAGGCAGTGGAAGGGCGCTAAGGGAAATGGACCGAAGTTTCTGGGTTTTCTCCACAAGACGGGCTGGATCCTGGTTACCTGTGCGAACCAGGCAAGTCAAGACTGGCTTGTGGGGGAAATCCCGAAGCTGAAGCCGTGGCCGGAGGCGTCCCTCTCGATTATTCCGGAGGGTGAACTGCCCAAACCAGCTACGGCAATCACCTTCATCCCCGGCACCGAAGTAGCCACAGCGAGCGATGCTCTCGAGCTGTTCGGGATACAAAATCCGGGCCTGAACACATCTGTGGCGAGTACTCGGCGAGAAGGAGGAACAGGGAGGGAAACTAATGACCTTCGCCCTGGACGAACCTTCCGCCGAAGCTCTTAAAGCCTGTGGGTGCCAGGTCACCCTGGGTTTTAAAACACTGACGTTCAGGGTAAGGGGTGGGCCAAATGCTCCCCCACCTGCAGCGCAAAGTCAGCCCAGCGCCGAACCTGGCCCCAGCACAAGGGAACCCGACAGACGCGACTCCACACCCCAGGGCACTCGAGGCCGTGGTGGCAGGACGCGGCCTGCCGGGAACCGGAGAGGGGCGGCGAGGGGCGCCGTAAACAGCCGGGAGCAGAATCCCGCCACAGCCGCTGGAACCTCCTCCGGGAGGGGCCGCTCAGCGGCGATCGGCAGGGGTAGAGCCCGGCACTTCACCAAGAGGGCCAAATAATGGCTCCCTCGGCAGCACCTGCGAGGATACTGCAGGCGAACCTCCACCACGCCGTAGCTGCGACGGCTGTGGTGGAGAGTCGACTGACAGAACACGCTGACCTCGCCCTACTTCAAGAACCTTGGGTGCGAAACTCAACCATACTAGGACTAAATTCGGTTGGTAACATTTTACATAATACCAATGGAATAAAGCCTAGATCATGCATTGTTTTCAAGAAAAACATTGACTTCCTACCTGTTCCAGAGTTGTGTACCGACGACCTGGTCGCAGCGTTTGTAAACTTAAGGGGCTGGAAGGGACAACGGGTAATCATCTGCTCGGCCTACCTCCCCGGTGACAAGGTGAACCCCTCTGCGGAACTTGACGCAGTGGTCGACTACGCCCGCAGACACAACGCAGAGCTGTTGGTGGGATGTGACGCCAACGCCCATCACACCAACTGGGGCAGCACCGACATCAACGAACGAGGTGAGTTATTGTATGACTTTCTTTTAACTAACGGCCTCCAAATACTAAACATAGGTTGTGAGCCGACTTTTGTAACTAGAGCTAGGAGCGAAGTTCTAGATATAACGTTTGCCACCCCGAACCTCGCCAGACACATTGAAAACTGGAAGGTAAGTCAGGTGGAATCTTTGTCAGATCACAGACACATCTGTTTTGAGATCAAACTCTCTCTCAATGTCCAGACAGAGATCTTCCGAGACCCTAGGAGGACGGACTGGGCGGGTTACAGGAACGCCCTAGAACGGACCCTAGACTCGGCTGCCAAAGGCATCAAAACGAGAGAAGGACTGGAACTTGCGGTGGAGGTAGTCTCAAAGGGCATTGTACAGGCCTATGAGGATAACTGTCCACCCAAGGTCAAAACCACCAAGCGGCTTGTCCCATGGTGGAACTCTAAACTGAAGAAACTAAGGGACAAGACGCGTAAATTATTCAACAGGGCTAAAAGAACGAATGAGTGGGAGGTGTATCGCAAAGCCCTAAATGAATATAGTAAACAGATAAGGAAGGCCAAGAGAGCGTCGTGGAGAAAGTTCTGCGAGGAGGTGAATAATACGCCCCAGGGAGCAAGACTCCACAGACTGCTCTCCAAGGCAAGGCCTCATCAAATCGGACTCCTTAGAAGGCAGGACGGTACCTTCACGACTAGTGAGTCCGAGACTTTGGAATTGCTGGCAAACACTCACTTCCCGGGTTCTGTTGAGTCTAGTGGATCAAATGTAGGGAGATGCACGCATAGACCAGGCCCGGAGGACTGGAGACAAGCCGCCAGGGTAATCAGACCGGGAATAGTTAGGTGGGCCATAAATTCCTTTAAACCCTACAAAACAAGTGGACTGGATGGGGTAAGCCCCGTGCTATTGCAACGTGGTGCTGACGTCCTGATCCCCTATCTGGTAAAAATCTTCAGGGCGAGCTACGCCTGGGGAATCTTACCAGAGATGTGGAACAAGGTAAGAATTATATTCATACCTAAGGCGGGCAGGAAGGACTACGCTCTGGCAAAGTCCTTCAGACCCATTAGCCTTTCGTCGTTCCTTTTGAAGACCTTGGAGAAGGTCATAGACAAGTATATCAGGGAGAGCTGTCTCAGGGATAAGCCTATCCATTTCAGTCAGCATGCTTATCGTAGTGGCAGATCTACCGAGACGGCCCTACTTGAGCTCGTTGATAGAGTGGAAAGGGCGTTAGAAGACAAGGAGATAGCCCTGTCAGCCTTCCTAGACATAGAGGGTGCTTTTGATAATACGCCCATCGGGACACTGCTGGCGGGACTCCGGTCAAAGGGAGTGGACACCACGACAGTGCGTTGGGTGCAAAACATGCTCTCAAATAGAGTGGCCAAGCTAGAACTGCTCAATACCACTCGTGAGGTCAATACTGTAAGAGGTTGTCCGCAGGGAGGTGTACTTTCCCCTCTACTGTGGACTCTTGCAGTAGATGGCCTACTGCATAAGATGGCGGAACTTCGCTTAGACACCCAAGGGTACGCTGACGACCTTGTGGTCACTGTGCGGGGAAACTGCCAAAGTACTATATCACACCTTATGCAGAATGCCCTAAACACAATAAACAATTGGTGCAGGGAAAACGAATTATCCATCAATGCGGACAAGACGATTGTGGTGCCGTTCACCAACAAGAGGAAACTCGATGAGATGCGGCCCTTGGTGATGAACGGCAAAACAATCCCTTTGTCATCCGAGGTCAAATATCTGGGCGTTACACTCGACCAGAAACTGACCTGGAATCCGCATGTAAACGGAGTTGTCCAGAAGGCTAAAGCAGCCCTTGGTATCTGCTGCCGCTTAGCGGGCAATAGTTGGGGACTGAAACCCAAAATTGCCCTGTGGCTATACACGTCCATAGTGAGGCCGATAGTGTCTTACGCCTCAGTGGTCTGGTATAGGAAAATGGCACAGAAAACTACAATTGCAAAGCTGAGCAGCCTGCAAAGGACTGCCTGCATCATCGTCACTGGTGCCATGTCAACCTCCCCGACGGCGGCTCTCGAGGCCGTGCTGAACCTGCCGCCCCTTAACTTCCATCTGGAAAAGGAGGCGAAGTCCAGCATGCTTAGAATAGCTTCAGCGGGGAAAGGGAACTGGCTATCTACAGCCTTGAGATCACTCAAGGACTCAGTGTATGAGATTCCTGTTCTGGGGATGCCCTTAGACACAATGCCCCCAAAACACTGTACACAGAAACTCTACTCTGTGGAACTCCCGCAGCGAGAAGACTGGTCAAACGGTCTATTAGTTTGGAAACCTGGAAGCCTGAAGTGGTTCACTGACGGCTCCAAATCCGGATCTGAGGTAGGATGCGGAGTATATGGAGAATCGCCCAAACGGGACATCAGTCTGAACCTGGGAAAGTACTCCTCAATATTCCAGGCAGAAGTATACGCCATCTTAGAATGCGCGACAACTAACCTGCAAAGCAACTACCTCAACAAAACTATTTATATCCATTCGGATAGCCAGGCGGCGCTCTTGGCCCTCGGCTCGGATGTTATAACGTCCAAGCTGGTCGAGAACTGCCGGGAAACATTAAATAACCTTGGAACGAAAAACAAGGTTATTTTACGTTGGGTACCGGGGCATGCAGGCATCGAAGGAAATGAAAAAGCCGACGAGCTTGCAAGAGCGGGGGCGAAGGGGGTGCTCTGCGGGCCAGAACCGTTCTGTGGCATCCCCAAAAGTCTGACCAAGCTCACCCTGAAGACCTACTGTTTTTATAAAACCATTCAGGCCTGGAGAGCGATCCCAGGTCTGAACCATTCCAAGGCACTAATCAAGGCCTTTAGCAAAAAGGCGTCATCAGATGCCTTATTGCTAAGCAGGAACCAACTACGCATATTGGTAAGGGTGCTTACAGGGCATTGCTGCCTAAATAAGCACATGCACACGATAGGTCTGAGTGACACAAGGCGGTGCAGACTCTGCTTTGAAGCGGAGGAGACGCCTGCACACATCCTAACCGAATGCCCTAGCCTAATGCGTAGTCGTAGCTCATTGCTGGGCAAGCACATCATGCGCCCGGATGAGATTAAGTGTCTCGAGTTCAGAAAAATCCTGCAATTCTTTGAGTTTGCAGGACTTGACCGAGAATTGTAGTATGTGGCGATCACAATAGATCAGCAATGGTCGCAGTGACACGAGGGCTGAGAAGCCCGGGAATAGCCACTACATCTAAAATAAAAAAAATACACATTCATCTTGTCGTTCGCTGGTAAAACGCCATTATTTAAGTAGGTACTATGGTTTAGTTAAGTAAATTAGGTATATTCTTTGTTGGCGCTCAAACTCGCAGCGGGTCACGCATCAATTTATTAGGGTTCCGTACCCGAAGGGTCAAAACAGAACCCTATTGGTGTCGCCCAGACGTCCGTCCGTCCGTCCGTCGTCTGTCACAAAATTTGTTCCGAAGAATTTTTAGACTTCTCATTGACCGATGAACTTGAATTTTGGTGACAATGTTCAATATTACGTATATTTTAACAACAAATACTAATATATTGATAAATCATATTTTTGAGGTTGATTCGGAACCCTAAATGTGCGAAGTCCGACTCGCACTTGGCCGGTTTTTTACCAAGATACGCTGGTTCATATTTAAATGTCATGCTGAAGAATTTTTATTATACCTACTCCTTTTTAAAATTCAGAATCAATACAGAAGCAACCCTGTGAGTCGGGCAAGTTTAGGTATGTATTTTCAAGAACGGCGGGAACGGACCTTCTGTATATTTTTTATTTTGTGGTTATAGTTTCATTTCCTTATTATATCAAGCCGCCCGTGACAGTAAGGAAGAACTCATTAAAATGTAGGCGCGAATCACAAAAGCGATACTGACTCGACTGACAGCTGACAGTTTTCTCATATCCCGCCTCCACATCGCCAAATCAACCACAAATATGTATTGTTTATATATTGAACTATAAATACCTATAGCTACAGAATATTATCATTATAAAAGAGACATCCTCGAGGGCCTTTGCCAGAGTCAGTGAAATAAGGAATTAAACATTTAGCAAAAAGAAATAGACGTGAATCTCGCCAAGAAGCGACGAGACCCGGATAAATTGTCCATAGAATAACTAACAAGACCGAGGTTTGATAGCAGTCATGGCATCGCGTTCCCAAGCGCTTGCCGCATAGTCGTCAGCGTCAGACTTTGACGCAGACTGATTGATGTATGTACGTGCTTTTTCGTTCCTAGCGGGACGGACATCACGGAGGTGTACCAGAGCCGAGTTTAGCTGAAGCGGCAATAGGAACAGGCCTGATATGGCGCCGGCAACTGTCACTATCATCATCGAAACTTAAGTGCTTCGCTCTTGGCGGTGGAATAACCGCCACTCTTCTCTGTTCATTTCCAGTTTCTTGACTTCCCCATACGACTCGGCATCAGCTTCCTCTCTCACTTGGTTGAAATAAGTGTAGTCCAGGTCTTCCTCTCTCTCTCTTGTCTTCTATTTTGCCCTCTTAGATGTTTAAGAAGAAGCTGTCGTGCCGTATCAGGAGTCCCATTCATAAAACGTCTTCAAGCTCTAATTGTCTACAATAGACACCATTTTTCTCCTAGCATTCTCAAAACCTCTTCGTTCATCTTTCTTTCCGTCTGGATCAGTTGGACGACGCTTCCATCCTACGCTAACACCACATTGCGAAGGCCATATTTCAATCTTTCTCTGTCTCTGCGTCAGCGTCCACGTCTCACTCCCATACAACGCAATGCATCTGGAGATGTAGATTTTTTGACAAACTTTCCATATAATCTTTTAACTAAGGTTTGGTGCAATTCACCCTAAATTTTTAAGTCTCACGCTCTCGATTAGGGAGGGCTGGAAAAAATCAAATAAATTCGCATCCGGTACAGGGTGTTGCCTTTAAATGAATAAGGTAATTTAGGAAGGGACTGCACAATGAAACTGGTGGAGTGGAAATGAAATTCAATATTGTTTTTGTTGGACAAATGGATATGTGATTGGGTTTGCATGAAGTGACAAAGACTTTGAGGATTCTTCGATTGATTCCGGTTGTTGTCTACGACACCAGTTAATCGGAATTAAAGAGATTAAGAACTTAAATTCACCTGAAGTTTTATACTTTTCTGTTTTGTGATCAAGTTTAAATAAATAAATAAACCCCGAACATTAAGTACACAGTACACTGGAGTGCCTTTAGGGAAAACCTGATAATATTAAAATATGGCTACTTGGATCATTGACAATATGGGTACTATAGGAACAATACACAATTAGGTAGATTTAATAAAGTGAAGAGTAAAATGGTACTAATATTTTCATTTGCCAAACTTAAGTGGCAGTGGGCAGGCCACATTGCCCGGAGGACCGATGGCCGGTGGGGCCAGCGAGTTCTCGAGTGGCGACCACGTACCGGACGACGCAGTGTTGGAGGCCCCCACGAGGTGGGCTGATGATCTGGTTAAGGTCGCGGGGATCCGCTGGATGCGGGCGGCCCGTGACCGGTCTTTGTGGCGCTCTCTGGGGGAGGCCTATGTCCAGCAGTGGACGTCGTTCGGCTGATTATGATGATGATGATGAATATTTTCATTGCAACAAGTTACACAAAAATAATGTCAATTACGAGAAAAAAAAAGGTTTGTCATAGTCACCCCTCTCCCCCTTTCCCAATGAACCAAAGTTTTTTTTTAGTTCACGATTCCGATACTGCTGGACTCATTGCTTTGAGAAATCGTATCCTAAAGGTCTACCAGACTGCTAGCTTAAACTCAGATATTGTATTGTGATTATAATCGATTAATATCATAGTTCACGCTCTCTTTCACGCAAGTCGTGCCAAGTGAGTCAAACCGAATACGCGTAATAAAATATAAATTTGATGTCAATG
This sequence comes from Cenopis cana, assembly GCA_951800055.1. NCBI lineage: Eukaryota > Metazoa > Arthropoda > Insecta > Lepidoptera > Tortricidae > Cenopis > Cenopis cana. The sequence goes on along the minus strand of OX637486.1, from coordinate 1,955,596 downwards.
CTAAAGCTTCGTCAAAATTACCTATGCATTATATAACTGGAATGTTGTACGATAACAAAAAAGTGTAAAAGAAATTTATCCGAAAACTTGCGTCGAAAAAATAGCACCTAGATTTCATTTTTCATTCAATAGGTTCCGTCAGATTCTAAGAATTCCATTCGAACTGTACTCTATGATACAGTAACAATAAAAATCGGCCAAGTGCGCTTCGCAACGCGCAATGTAGGGTTCTTTAGTTATCCCGTTATATTGTGTGGACTATAAAGTTTGCAAACTTATATTTAGTATGTTTTTGGCAAAATTTAAAACATTAATTAAGGATTTAATTGTAGTATTGTAAGGATTTAACGGATCGATCGTGTCCGAAACTCTACGCTGCGCTCAAAGACTGGCATCGCTGACGTAGGAGTTAAGACCGTCAAGCTCAAGTGGGACTGGGCAGGCCACGTCTACCGCATGCATCCACAAAGGTGGGCCAAACTGGCCACGGAGTGGGTGCCGAACGATGGGCGACGACGACGTGGCAGGCCAAGACGGAGATGGCGGGACGACCTAGACGCATTTCATAACGATTGGCAAGAGACTACTCAAGATCGTGACGAGTGGAGATTAAGAGGGGAGGCCTCTGCCCAGCAAAGGGACACCATATAGGCTCTTTAAAAAAAAAAAAATTGTCAATGGAAATTGTACGAAAGTTTGCTTTAGCAACATTTCTTAAGTTCGACTCTTACTTTACTCGTTAACTATATATAACACACACTAGTGATGTCAACTTAACTGTGATAATTTTCATTATAAATTAATTTATGAATAGATACATTCATACACTCCTTTCTTGAAGAGCCCCATACTGTATTCCCTCGGGAAAACCTCGGCAGAAATCTCATTCCACAACCGGAGCGTCCGAGGGAGGATATTCCTCTGAAACCGTACCCTAAGCGACCATTTAGGTTCTAAGGTGTGAGGATGAATGCCCTGCCGACGACGAGCGGCGCGGTTGTAGAAAGCGGTTGTGGGCATCATAGCAAACATTTCTTCGGAGCACAAGTCACTATACAAACGATAGAACACGCACAAGACGCGCTCGTGGCCCAGCGGCGCCTCGCCTGCGTACCGCTTGCGGTATCTAAGGTTAAGCAACGTGGGCAGCGGTCAGGATTTGGATGGGTGACCGCTTTGAGTGGTTATACTAACTGAGCGCTCCCGTGCTTTGGAAGGCACGTTAAGCCGTTGATCCCGGTTGCTGTCTATGGCAGCAGTCGTTAAGCCAAGTTGGAGGCCTTCGGGCGGTTTGAGAACTTCTAACAGCCAAGTTGCCCACTCACTTGACAAAGCCTAATCCCAATAAGGTCTAGTTTCCCCTCGGGGTTGGAAGGTCAGATGGCAGTCGCTTTCGTAAAAACTAGTGCCTACGCCAAATCTTGGGATTCGGTAGCGGACCCCAGGCATCCTACAGGATGCAACTGTACTGGGATAACGCTAGGAGGATGATGAGAACACGCACAAGACGATAGATTTTGACGATTTTACGGAATTAATTCTCGTTAAATAAACTTACAGTGTAAAAAAGTATATCCAGCGTTGTGAATTCTATGTAAATATATTTTAGAAGGGCGAGGGTTTATTGATCTGCCATCTGTTACCGTTGGCATAATATTCTTTCCGATCGCCAAATCAGGGGCTAACTAACTTTATTGGATGTCTTATTACTCGTGCGGAGTTTGATGGTTATTCTTTAAGTAAAGTTTAGGTGTACATTTACTTTCGGTGTACAATTTATGAGCAATTTGGAGTTTTGTGGCGGGCCGTTAACCGGAATATTATTATTTTTCATCACACCTGTGGGGCTAGCATAACATGCATCTCGTCTCTAATCGCGCGCGAGATAGGCTACCTGTCACTGTCTGATTAATGCTGTCAAAAAGTGACAGATAGCTTATCTCGCGCGCGAGTAGACACGGAATGCATGTTGTGCTAGAGGGGCTGCTCGTAAAGGGCCTTACGACATGTTGTACTGAAGGATAGTGGCCTAAACTTAATAAAAAAACATCTTTAAAACATCCTTAGGTACTTAGTGGAAGGACATACCTAGACTAATAATTAGTCTCGACGGAGCAATGAATTTATATTATTCCCAAGGGAGTTATAGGTTAAATAGTTTTATAATATGTCCTTCCACTAAGTTAGGATGTTTAAAATATTTTTTTAAGTATTCGAAACTTTTTCAAACAGTAATTAAAACGTTTAGAGCTCGTTTCATAAAGACTGGAAGTCATTTCGGAAAATATTCACAATCTTTTGTGTCTATCGCCCAATTTAATACAATAACTATATATAGTTACTGCGTTTTCTACGCATTTATTTCCTCGCAAATGTGATGATTAACATTGTGTGTATTACGGGCAGTAAGGGTAATCCCCTTACATTAGTAATTTATTAATGACTTGACTTCATCGAAATATAATAAGTATAGAAGCATAACGCCTAACAAACTTGACGTTAAATTTTGACCTATTTACGACGTCTTTGAAACCAAAATGTCTTATGATTCGTTATCCAATCAACATTCACTTGAAGTTTGAGTAGACCTAATTTTCGCAAAGGTTTTATACCATTTTACCTAATTTCACCAATAAGAAAAGTTTTATGCATTGTTACTGGTTAAAATCTATTTGACATGAGTTTCAGATTTGTCAACTGTTTGACATATTCACTCAAGTTGAACTTAACTTGAGTACGTCCCACTTTCAACGTGGATGGTTTTATTCAATAATAATGCAATTTCGTAACCAACAATTAATTCATGAAAATTTAATAAAATGAAAGATACGTAGAGTTATTAAATGTTTATTAAATGTGCCTTTTACAGATATATAGGTACACATTCACCTCACTTTTTCGAAAATAACGAGTTTACTATCTACCTCCAACTGACTTTTCATTGTACCTATATCTTTATTTACTCCGCTGTGGATACATTTCGCATTCTAGGTGGTATAAGAAATCACAATAAAAATATGTACCTACATTATAGAATCATTATTGTCGTACCTAACACGAATTCAATAAGAATTTACAAAATGAACAAAGTTTAAAACGTTTTCCCTGTTCTGGTCGCCACATAGACTTTTTAAAAAGCCGCTGACATTCATTCAATTTTCGTATTACAGAAACGTGCTATACGTAGTATTTATAATTTAGGGTCACGCATTTCTCTTAAAGATAAATTTAATAAAATAAAGATCCTGACGGTTGCCTCACAGTATATCTACGAAAATATAATGTACACTCATAAAAATCTTGACATGTATAAATCAAACAGTGACATTCACAATTATAATACTCGAAACAAAAATAAATTAGCTATTCCTGGATATCGTCTCCGTAGAGTGAATATGTCATATATGGGGAACTGTGTACGGTTTTACAATAAGTTACCTGCTGATATGTTGAAATTGTCAATGAATAAATTTAAGTCCAGCGTTAAACGCCATCTTGTACAAAAAGCGTATTACACTATAAAGGAGTTTATAGATGATAAAGACGCATTTATGTAAAATTGCTGTAAACTTAGCATTAATATGACGTGTAAAAGAGCTATAGATTAAGCCTATTTACAAAATAAATAATTTGATTTGATTTGATTTGATTTGATAAAATGAATGCTGCATATCCTACAATGCTTGCTGGGCAGACATGTATCATCCCGTTCTTTCAAAACGAACCGCGTTTATCCATGCGCGACGTCTTTCTTCATTTGCAGCAAAACTTCAAAATTTAGTCACTACCTAACTAACAAAAGAACTCCTAAAGGACCTCCTCATGGTTCGTAAGTGGATATGCTCAATTTTTACAAAACTTATATTGCATAACATCAACCACGGCTGTAAAGTATGGGAATAAATTAATTCGTTTTACTTAGTATTGAAAAGAAATATCATCCCTTTTTCCATCTGTGTGGCTTCTACACCAATTTACGGTGCAGGCCGGCATTATTGCCAGAATATTTGTATCCACTAACTATTTAATTTGAATTATTTTCTTTTGACAGCTTATCAACCGATCGAATCCATGTCTGATAGCAGACTGAGAAGCGATCCGGCACTGAAACGTCACTAACAGTATAAGCCCCGCCTTCGGCACTAGATTTGGTGGCACCAGTTTTGAGCGACAGTTATGCTTCCATACTTATTATATTTCGATGCTTGACTTTTGACTTTGCTATTTTCCTCCCTTCTACTACTACGCTTAATGCACAATATTCTATTCGAGCCACCAGTGGCGGCGCTGAAAATTAGGCAAGCCGGTAGGAATCGAGTTGTATGAATGCTGCGCCACTGATAGATACTTAAATACATAGAAAACATCCAAGACCCAGGAACAAGTATTCGTGCTCATCACACAAATAAATTCCCTGACCGGGATTCGAACCCGGGACCTCCAGCTTCATAGGCAGGGTCACTACCAACCAGTGGCGGCGCGTCAAAAATATTCTTAGGGAAGCCGGAAATAACTGGTGTGGCTGAAAATTAGGCAAGCCGGTGGGAATCGAGTTGTATGGACGCCCCGCCACTGCGAGCCACGCAAATAGCTCCGTAAACAAGGAAACACATCTTGTTATTTGATCCTGATATTTTACCAAAAAGGAAGTAATATAATAGGATTCAGATTACAATCGCTATTGATATCCGACATTATTATCAACAATACCTCTTCACATTGCGCCTTACTTACACGCGTAAGCTAGAGGCCAACCTGTTTAGGCATTTTGCACATTAATATGATATCACATAAATAGATGATTAAAACTGACCTGTCAAAATACGCGAGCTAAATTATTAACTAAAGGAAATTAGTATAAACAAAATTGGTAAAAAACACTTACATGCATCAGAAAGTTCGCCTATCACAATACCACCCTCGCCGTAAATGTATCATAATCTAGATACTATTCACTAAATCCATACATCTCTGGCTGTGTGTAGCGAAATATATACCGATTATAGTGTTTTTGGTAACAAATCGAGCATTTGATTCAGAAAATAGCATTTGGTAAATAGGAACTGATTAGGAATACCACTAATGGTCATTCAAAACTCTTAAGTGTTTTATAGGTGGCGTTAAGATATAGCCGAAAGGTCCACTGACCGGAAGGCGCAGCGTGGGTATACCATCCTCAAGGTGGACTGGTGACCTTGTAAAGATACTTAAAAGGTTTGTTTTAACGGTTCTAACACGATATTTATGTATTTACCTTTTTTACCGACGTTTCGACACAAAGCGCGGGACCTGGTAAAGGTCGCAGGAGTCTGCTGGATGCGGGCTGCGCAGGACCGGTCATTGTGGCACTCTGTGGGGGAGGCCTATGTCCAGCAGTGGAAGTGACGACCGCTTTAGCTTAGTTGGTAGTGACCCTGCCTACGAAGCTGGAGGTCCCGGGTTCGAATCCCGGCCGGAGCATTTATTTGTGTGATGAGCACGAATATTTGTTCTTGGGTCTTGGATGTTTTCTATGTATTTAAGTATCTATTTATCTATATAAGTATGTATATCGTCGCTTAGTACCCATAGTACAAGCTTTGCTTAGTTTGGGACTAGGTTGATTTGTGTAAGATTGTCCACAAATATTTATTTAAAAAATGACTGAGACGTTTATCTCAGCATTTTTTGATATGCAATTTGCCCAGACAAACTGGCCCCTGAAGCTACACGACTACGGTTAACATTACGCTGGCTTCGCACGTGGGATGATATTGTCACTGACCGGAACACAAAGGCGGTATTAGGTCGCGCGGACCGTTCCGATTGTGGTACTCGGGTGCAATGAAATAGTCACTACTAAAGCCTCTATGAGCTGTAGACCTTGGCCATGATATATTAAACGTTAAAAAAAACTGAATTGCTCACGAAATTTCACCTAAATCGCTTAAGAAATGCGACCTGTAGAAGAGAATACCTGGACACTCGTACAGATATCGAAGGCAGTTTTGCCCAAGCTCCAACGGAGAAGTTTCGTTCGTGCTTTGCGCTCGTAACGATTGCGTAAACGATTTAGTGTAGAATGGACAAAAGTACAGCGCCTCTGGCGGTTACGCAATAGAACTAAGAATCGCCATACTAAACGTTTACGCAGTCGCTAGCAAGTACGGTAATGCAAACATTGCAAACTAAATCATCATCGAGTTTTGCGGTTGACTGCATTGAGCTTCCTGATTAGCGTGAGATACATGGACGCGCGGCTTCTGTGAAATATATTACTACTTCGCAAATGTAAACAGTATACTGATAAGTAAGGAATAATTGGCAACGCCAGTAAACTGTCGGGAACGAAAATACTGCACATAAATCTCAGATCGCAGAGAAGCGAAGACGAAAGCAGCTTGCAACATTACCGCGCTGTATTGCCAACGAAATCAGCTGAACCAGATACGATCCGGAGCGTGGATCACAGTACAGCGCCTATCCCTAAGTCTGCGACCAAAACCACCTAGTCGGCGATTTTGCTTTTATCTAATATTAGTTAACCAGGATAAAGTTAGCACACGTTCCTATTTTACTATATATAACATAAATCATATGTTACGAAACATGCCAAAACTTTCACCTCATCAGAAAAAGTTTCCTAATTCGGACACGGCTAATTTACCGGACTCGGATCCGAACAATAACTGAGATTTATGAATCATTCCACTTTTGTTCCGTTGCGAACTGCACGCCCTAGGGAACAAACGCAGGGATTATAATGTGTGTGCGATGATACAGGGTGTATCGTAGCATGGCACAAAACCTTAGCATAAATTATACTTGTGTAGTCAACGTCGATAATATCGATGCGGGTTTAGTAAAATATGCGAATATGGCCTTAAGGCCGGGTATTATCACTTTTGAGCTTTTATAAACCATCTGAGACATAGAATATAGTGTCTTAAAATCTAAAAAAAATATATGTGTTACATGAGGGTCTTGTCTAGTCGAAATCGCAGTCAGTTACATGATCTGATGAATTTCACTCGATAGAAAAAAATCGCGAAGTTACCCCTTTTTGGAATGTATTTTCAATACTACGGCTATATTACTGATATTTAACATTTAATTTTTGTACTCAATTAAAGATCGTAAATCTCTCTAAAAGTCGTTCTTAAAGTTGTTTTTTTAAATTCTATGGCGTTCGATGAGTCACCGATGGTACTGGCTGAAAATCAGCACTGTAGGTGTCTTATTAGCATAATGCTGAGCCAGTGTCCTTTTCACTTACGCGGGGACACACATTTTATGTGGTTTGTGTGTATGTTTTTCTTCAGTTGTCGTGTTTTTCATATACTCATATTCATATGTGTCTTCTGTCTGTGAATATTTTTTTCTTTCTAAACCAAAATAAGTCTTTTTAACATGAAGATTTTTCATTTTAAATTGCCAGGTCTAACTTGAGATTTTTTCTATAAAATAAAAGATATCTCTAAAACAATGGAGATCACTCGCTTTTACAGCTGTCAAACATTGGTAACCTTAGACAGATATTATTTGTACAGTCAAAAAATATCTGAACGCTCTTATACGTTCTTGTCATTAAGGGGAGGTATCCCCAACGCAACTGTCCCGCTCTAACATGCGTGAGTTTACAATTAACCATCCCGCTCTCTACGCAAGCTCTGCGCGCAGTTTTGTAAATATTTAGCTATAGTCATCAAGTCAGTCATTTTATCAAAGCAAACCCTGCGAAAATGTCTATAACTATTTAACTAACTAACTAACTGGGCTGGCACGACGACCCAAAATGACTAATTATAACTATTTACGATCTTTAATTGAGTACAAAAATTAAATGTTAAATATCAGTAATATAGCCGTAGTATTGAAAATACATTCCAAAAAGGGGTAACTTCGCGATTTTTTTCTATCGAGTGAAATTCATCAGATCATGTAACTGACTGCGATTTTGACTAGACAAGATCCTCATGTAACACATATATTTTTTTTAGATTTCAAGACACTATATTCTATGTCTCAGATGGTTTTTAAAAACTCAAAAGTGGTAATACCCGGCCTTAAGAGGCCTTACAAGGCTATGACAAAATCAAACATTTTATTTTATTTTATTTTATTTATTTCCCATATAGGTATACAGAGATACACTTATGTCCGTCAGTAGATACAATGTTCCTTATGTACTAAATAGTACTAATCTTATTTATATAGCTTACAATTTGTTTATGGATATATCATAAAGTTTTCCAAACATCCTTTTCATTCAAATAATCTGAAATTTTGTAGTAGGATTTCTGAATCAGTCTCTCTTTAATAACCTTGTTAAATTTATAATCTGGTAAATCTGTTACGTGACTTGGAATTTTGTTATAAAAAAGTATTGACTGTCCTATAAATGATTTCCTGGCCTTTGCTAATCGTAAACGACGCACTGCGAGTTTTTCTTTATTCCTAGTGTTAAATTTGTGAAAATCACTATTTTTTGGGAGATCCGCGTAATGTTTTCTTGCGTACCTAATAACTTCATAAATGTATAGTGATGGCAGGGTTATGATATTAGCCTTTCTAAATATATCTCTCAAAGATGTACGAGGTTTTAAGTTATAAATTGCTCGCACTGCCCTTTTCTGCAAAACGAATATGCTGTCTACATTAGCAGATCTACCCCATAACAGGATTCCATAGGACATTAGACAATGGAAATAGCTGTAATATATTAACTTAGCCGTGTTTACATCTGTGATCTGTCTTATTTTTCTAATGGCATAGGCGGCAGAACATAATTTACTACTTAAAATGTCCAAATGCGAATCCCATTGCAATTTACTGTCTATCGTTAATCCAAGAAAAACGGTGCTATCTGAAAATTCCAAAACAGCATCCCCCAGAACCAAGTTGGGTTTATGATTTATTTGACTTTGACGGCAAGTTGAAAATCTGACACATTTTGTTTTTTTGGGATTTAGAAGCAAGTTATTAGTTGTAAACCAAGTCAGTGTCTTTTGTAAAACTGGGTTAATAATAGACGCAGCTACATCGCTATTTCTTGGTACTTTGAATAAGAGGGATGTGTCATCTGCGAATAGAATTGTTTTGGTCAGACCGTCTAGCATATATGGTAAATCGTTAATGTACGTTAGGAATAAAAACGGTCCCAAAATAGAACCTTGAGGAACACCCATTCTGACCAATATTTCACTAGATTGAGATCCGTCAACATCAACACACTGGGTTCTGTTAGACAAATATGACTGGAGAACATCCAACGACTTGCCCCTTACACCATAATGACTAAGTTTAACTAACAATGTCGAGTGATCCACACAATCGAAGGCCTTGGATAAGTCGCAGAAAATCCCGATGATATCATGCGACTCGTTCAAGGCATCGAATATGTGTTTCACAAGACTGGCTGTGGCATCAGTTGTAGAACGACCCTTCCTAAAACCAAACTGTTGACTATGCAAGGTATTATTGCAGTTAAAATGACTCAAGAGTTGATTTAACATAATTTTCTCAAATATTTTGCTAAGTGCAGGCAGAATTGATATTGGTCGAAAATTTGTACGATCTTTAGGGTCTCCGGACTTATATAGCGGTATAATTTTGCTACATTTCATGAGATTAGGAAAAGTACCATTATCTATGCATAAGTTGAAAATGGTACACAGATTGGGTGCCAAGATGTCAATGACTGAATTGAGTAATTTTACCGAGAGTCCAAAAATATCTTTTGTGTTTTTAAGTTTTAGGGATTTAAAGGTTTTTATAAGATAAACTTCATTTACATGATGGAATCTGAAAGCGATGCATTCTGCGACATTTTCTTTTAGAATGAGTTCAGCTTCTGTACAATTTGAATCAAGAGATTTTGTCGTTTCAATAGGAATGTTTGCAAAGAAGTTCACGAAAGAATTAGCGATATCAATATTTTTTTCTATAGTCAAATCATCGACAACTAACTGTTTTTTAGTTTTGCATACTTTAGATTTACCCAATTCCTCGTTTATGACATCCCATGTTGTTCTTATTTTATTACTGGAAGATTTTACTCTATTACTAATATACATTGCCTTAGCCTTTACACATACTTTTTTAAATATTTTTGAATAATTTTTAACAAAATTGGCAAAAGACTCGTTACAGAGCGCAGCCTTCAGATTGTATAATTCAAATAAATGATCTCGACTTATACGAATGCCTGTAGTAGCCCAATCATTAAAATGCAGCTTAGGTTTATTTTTAATAGTTTTAAGAGGAAACGTATTTTCAAACACCTCCGTAACCTTATGGAAAAAATCCACGTAGCAACTATCCACTGATTGATTTGACTTAGGCCTGCCATGGTATGCTGGTTTTTGCATCAAATTGTCTCGAAAACGTGCAATTTTTACATCAGAGACAGGTCTGTACTCATATGTGCTTGGAGGGTTACATTTGTCCTGGAATTTCCAGGTCACCATTTGTCCCGTATGATCAGATCTTAAATAATTTATTATACGTTTGGATTCACAATCATAATTACAAAAAATGTTATCTATACATGTTTTAGATGTAGCAGTTATTCTGGTTGGATCGCTGAACAAATGAAAATGATTGAAGCTCCTAAACAAATTAATTAATTTATTGCGATCGGACGTATTTTTTAAAATATCGACATTAAAATCGCCACAAATTATTACAGGTTTTGCACATCGAGACGCGCGTCTCAAGACTTCTTCTAATGATGCTTCAAATATTTCGAAACTAGCTTTTGCCCGCGACTTCGTCTGCGTAGAACTCGGTCATCACGTTAGAATGTTATTTCATTCTTCTATTTCTTGCGCTTACCTAGTTATCTCTCTTTCATTCTAACTTAAACCCCGTTAAGGGATGATTTCCAGGATAAAAGTATCCTATGTCCTTCCCTAGGACTCAAACTATATCCATACCAAATTTCGTCTAAATCGGTTGAGCATTTTAAGGGGAAACAGGCAGACAGAGTTACTTTCGCATGTATAACCCGCCCCGGTTTCGCACGGGTAGTCCAGTTTTAAACAACAACAAATACTCTTTATTGCACACCTCAATTAAAGGACACAGATCAGGATCACAGGGACAGGATTTTTTATGATTTAAATTTATTTATCTAAGCTTTTTCCCGCGACTTCATTCGCGTGAATATCCATATCAACTTCTACACCGGCTGTCTCGCCAAACATTGCGCACGCCGGCTCAATGCGCCCACATGACACACATGACAGAGAACAAAATATATATCAAGAAGGAAGTAGATGAAAACACGAGCGCGAAATTTTTCGGATATTCTGATACGGGTGTGGAAAATACTTCACACGCATCAAGTAATGAAGATGAAAACGCGAGCGCAGCGAGCGCGAATTCTTTCAAACATTAAGATGCAGGTGCGGAAAATGCTTTATACGCATCAAATAGTGTAGATGAAAACGCGAGCGCAGCGAGCGCGAAATGTTTCGAACATTATGATGCAGGTGTGCAAAAGACTTCATACGCACCAAGTAATGTAGATTAAAACGCGAGCGTAGCGAGCGCGAAATGAAAAAAAAGAACATTGTGATGCAGGTGCGGAAAATACTTCATACGCATCAAGTAATGAAGATAAAAACGCGAGCGTAGTGAGTGCGAAATGTTTCGAACATTATGATGCAGGCACGGAAAAGATTTCACACGCATCAACTAATGTAGACGAAAACGCGAGCGTAAGGCGCGCGAAAATTTTCGAACATTATGATGTAGGTGCGGAAAATACTTTATACTCATCAAGTAATGTAGTTGAAAACGCGAGCGCAGCGAGCACGAAATTTTTGAACATTAATATGCAGGTGCGGAAAATACTTCATACGCATCAAGAAATATTTTGATGCAGGTGAGGAAAATACTTCATACGCATCAACTATAATGTCGATGAAAACGCGAGCGTAGGGCGCGCGAAAATTATCGAACATTATGACGTAGGTGCGGAAAATACTCATCAAGTAATGTAGATGAAAACGCGAGCGTAGCGAGCACGAAATTTTTCGAACATTCTGATGCAGGTGCCGAAAAGACTTCATACGCATCAGCTATAATGTAGATGAAAACGCGAGCGAACGGCGCGCGAAAATTTTCGAACATTATGTTGTAGGTGCGTAAAATGCTCATCAAGTAATATAGAAGAAAACGCGAGCGCAGCGAGCGCGAAATTTTTCGAACATTATGATGCAGGTGCGGAAAATACTTCATACTCATCAAGTAATGTGTATAAAAACGCGAGCGTAGCGAGCGCGAAATATTTCGAACATTATGTTGCCGGTGCGGAAAATAATTCATACGCATCAAGTCATGCAGATGAAAACGCGAGCGTAGCGAACGCGAAATTTTTACGAACATTATGATGCAGGTGCGGAAAATGCTCATCAAGTAATGTAGAAAAAAACGCGAACGCAGCGAGCGCGGAATTTTTCGAACATTATGATGCAATTGCGGAAAATACTTCATACTCATCAAGGAATGTGTATGAAAACGCGAGCGTAGTGAGCGCGAAATGTTTCGAACATTATGATGCAGGTGCGGAAAATATTTCATACGCATTAACTATAATGTAGATGAAAACGCGAGTGTAGGGCGCGCGAAAATTATCGAACATTATGATGTAGATGCGAAAAATGCTCATCAAGTATTGTAGAAGAAAACGCGAGCGCAGCGAGCGCGAAATTTTTCGAACATTATTATGCAGGTGCGGAAAATACTTCACACTCATTAAGTAATGTATATGAAAACGCGAGCGCAGCGAGCGCGAAATATTTCGAACATTATGTTGCCGGTGCGGAAAATAATTCATACGCATCAAGTCATGCAGATGAAAACGCGAGCGTAGCGAACGCGAAATTTTTACGAACATTATGATGCAGGTGCGGAAAATGCTCATCAAGTAATGTAGAAAAAAACGCGAACGCAGCGAGCGCGGAATTTTTCGAACATTATGATGCAATTGCGGAAAATACTTCATACTCATCAAGGAATGTGTATGAAAACGCGAGCGTAGTGAGCGCGAAATGTTTCGAACATTATGATGCAGGTGCGGAAAATATTTCATACGCATTAACTATAATGTAGATGAAAACGCGAGTGTAGGGCGCGCGAAAATTATCGAACATTATGATGTAGATGCGAAAAATGCTCATCAAGTATTGTAGAAGAAAACGCGAGCGCAGCGAGCGCGAAATTTTTCGAACATTATTATGCAGGTGCGGAAAATACTTCACACTCATTAAGTAATGTATATGAAAACGCGAGCGCAGCGAGCGAGAAATGATTCGAACATTCTGATGCAGGTGCGGAAAAGACTTCATACGCATCAACAATAATGTAGAAGAAAACGCGAGCGTACGGCGCTCGAAAATTTTCGAACATTATGATGTAGGTGCGGAAAATGCTCATCAAGTAATGTAGAAGAACACGCGAGCGCAGCGAGCGCGAAATTTTTCGAACATTATGATGCAGGTGCGGAAAATACTTCATACTCATCAAGTAATGTGTATGAAAACGCGAGCGTAGCGAGCGCGCAATATTTCGAACATTATGATGCCGGTGTGGAAAATAATTCATACGCATCAAGTCATGCAGATGAAAACGCGAGCGTAGCGAACGCGAAATTTTTACAAACATTATGATGCAGGTGCGGAAAAGACTTCAAACGCATCAAGTAATGTAGATGAAAAAGCGAGCGTAGCGCGCGCTAACGTTTTTGAACATTATGATGCAGGTGCGGAAAATAATTCCTACGCGTCAAGTAATGTAGATAAAAAAGCGAGTACAAAATGATTCGAACATTATGATGCAGGTGCGGAAAATACTTCATACGCATCAAGCAATGTAGATGATTGAACAAAAAGAAATTGTTGACCTATCAAATGGCTTTGTAAAGAGGTGGTTGAATAGATATTTTTTTGTTCATAAATTAGTGGAATACCTTTCAAAGTTCAAAGTGCTTTATTGTTAAACATAGGTATAACTGAATACCTACTTTGGTCTGTTCTTTCACTTTCGAAGATGGAGTAGAGGCCTAGGTTGATAGCGCACCCACCCTGGTTGCTTCTAAGAGGTATGTGATTTTTTGAGAATTGTTTTTTTTTTGCTTCCTATCCGCCTATAACTTTCGAATTTTGTCATACTTGATGTTTATTGTTACGTAGGTATATTTTACTAACGAATATACCCTAAATTTATGTCTGTTACGCGCTGAACGTATTTTATACATTTTGCTGACGGAAAACGCAACTAATCGGCACCTCGAAAAACCTCAATGACACCCATATCGATTATTAAGAAAAGTAAATAAGTAAATGTCCGCCATCGTCGATTTGAAAATGGATAAGTATCATTCTTGTAATGACCACCTGAAAAAACAATATTTTATACAAAATTCGCATACTTAATATATAGGTAGTACATGTCGCAAGTGCTACCATGCAACCGAGAGCCCGCCGCTCTGCGTAGGTAAGGTACCCTCCATCGAAAACAAAAAAAAACCGAGGTTGCGTAGTAAGGTTTGTGAATATTGATAGCGACTGACTGACCAACATAATTAGATCTCTCATTTCAAACAGTTAATATGGTTTGAGGGACTTTTGTATTTTCGTCTATAGCCTTGAGAGGCAGAGGTATTGTTATTTCACCCCCCATTTTTTCAAAAACTATCTGTTTAATTTACAATGTTTGAATGAGGTTCTATTTACTTTGCGTCCATGTATATACTTACCAACTTTCAAGCCTGTAAATCATGAACTGAAAGACTTCTCATACAAAGTTTAACCCCTCTTTTCACCCCCTTTCATCCCTAACCTGTATGATTTTTATAGCCTATAACCTGGCCAAAGATCCAATAAACATATTAGTGAAGGCTGTATTAAAATCCATTCGCTAGTTTTCGCGTGATAGTTAGACAAATAAACAGACAGACAAACAGACAAACAGACACGAATTCTAAAAACAGTTGAAACGTGTTCTGTTATCGATTCTTAGACCCCTCCATCGATTTTTTTACTAATATCTTCAATGTACAGATTTTCGACCCTCTTCTGCTTTATTATATGTATAGATATAGATTACTCGCAGGCGGTCGATATAAACAGATAATTAAACAATGTTTTAACTCAACACATGAAATTTCAATTACTCGTTCTGCTGAAAGGTTACAAATATCCGGTCTATTTTTAAATTCACAAGATTGTTTTATTAAAATAAGCGTACCACCCCTGATTGCGGTCTTTCTGCAGAATGAGCTTACAGCACGATATTCCCCTAACCCAGTCGGTACTTCAAAATCTTTTAACCATGTTTCTGACATACAGATACAATCAACAGAAAACTTTTCTAAGAATAAGCTAATCTCCAACTCTTTCCCGGGAAGACCTTGTATATTTTGATGTACTACACTCAAATCAGTAAACTTCCCGGTTGACAAAAATTTTTACTGCTCTCTAGTATTTGTACCTGAATTAGGCCAGTATTGGTATTTTTAAAACAGTCATTTTTTAGTACATAGCTGAGCAGTCTGGCAATGACTTTCTTTGTTTTTTGTGTACAAGAAATAAAGTTGTTATGAGTCAGCTTTAGGTTAAAATTAAACTTATTAATGTCAAATAAATAAAACCCAGTGCTCTGGGCATTTGTCAGATTATATAGCAACATGTTTATCTTGTAAATTTCATTATTATTACAGAAGAGATTTGATAAGTATGGCAATGTCGACAAAATAATATTCTTTATATTACAGTTTTGATACAGACTTAAGAGCCGCTGAAAACAATCTTTGGTTTGTTCTTTGTTCATGTTTGAACAAGTACTGCTCCCTGACAAAAAAATTACAGTTTTATCCTGCAAATAATTGACATTAAATTGAAGGGCTTTATTTACAAGTGTCAACATGTTTGCACCATGGTAGCAGTAGTTAATTAACTTGATATTAGGACTATTTGACTTCATTATTTTCCCCAGGCCTCGGCCTAGTTCATCTGAGAAGACTATCACGTCATCATTTCTTTTGCAGGCTGAATGATCTGGTATAGCATTGGTAGTATCCTTATCATGTTCCGTGTTTGCGAGTAGAGGTTTTGAATGTGTAGTGTCCAACAACAACGGTCGGTCGAGGTTTTCTTCAGCCCTCGTAGGCGGTGAATATACACGAGGAGATTCGCGTTGCTGAAGGTCACGGTCACGGATGCCCAATTCGGCGGTGAGCTCACTTAAGGCTCCGATGTATTCTTTAATTTCTTTTTGAGCCGAGCAATACTTGATTGACACTGAGTCCAAATTCGACCTTAATCTTTTTAATTGAGCTTCGTGTTCACCAATATCAATCCTGTATTGATTTAGCAACTCGGTTAGCTGTTTTTTTAAGGTATTATTGCGCTGTGATATCCCTCGCAAGCTGAGTTTATATCTAATACTGTTTTTAAAGCATACATTTTTCTTAAGCTTATGTTTTGTTTTTCTGCTTGTCACCCCTAAAATTGTATTTTTTCGGGGGCTGTTAGGATTGCTACTGGTGAGATCAATTTCAATAAGTGGTTCGCGCGGATCTCCTTTCGTGACGAACAGCTCGTTATACAGTGACATGGTAGAGGCACGTTCAAGTTCCTGTATGCGTTCCTTTTGACTCAACATGTTTGTTTTGGCTTCGGTTAACTGTTTCTCAAGACTTGATATACGTGACAGGGAATTTTCATAAGCTTCTGGGTCAGTACTCTGCATAAATGTATTAACAATAGCTTGTAAGTCATCGCGCTGGTTGCTTATTTCTTTTATGGATGCGTCATATTTTGCAAGCTCGCCTTTAAGGGCAGCATTGCGTCCCAAAACTTCTTGAAACTCAGCTTCTCCCTCTTCCCTTTCTTGTAACAGCGTTTGACATATTCCTTTGGTCTTTTGGAGCTCATTTAGAGCGTTACGTAACTTGTTTTCAGTATCTTTCATACGCGTCAACATTTTTGTTGTTTTATTTTATTTTCCTCTTATTTAAAAAGAAGAAAAAAATATATATATTAGACCAATTTTATTGAAATCAGAGGGGAAAAAAAAAAACAAAAGAAAAAGTTTTTTGTCTGAGCGTGGGATCGAACCGGCACATACGGCGATCTTCTTACAGCAGAGCTAAGTGATTAAGCCACTGCGCCACGGCGTAGTTAACTTTACGCCCGAAAATTTGCATGAGTCCTAAGTGTAATATGTCGTTATCAGTCAGTAGTTAACTTTTGTGTCTTTACTTCTACCGACCACTTTAAATATTTATCAAACCATATCATTTATAACTTTACACTTTCAATTTGGTTATTAAGTCACTGCTGAGCACTTTATTTTCCATAATATTTCACTATTATATGGTTTAAACACAAGATTTATGCCGGATACGTGAAGATATGTAATGTTGTTTATATATTTCACACTCCCATTTTCAGAAGTAGAATACACCTCAAACTTGTAATCCAAACTTATGATAACACTTGTTCCGATTTATTAGCACATTTAGGACATTTTGTTCACTTGCTTTACTATTTATCTTTAAGAAATTATTTAAAAACAATAAATTTACGCAGAGACGAAGTTGACTCCGATGGCAGCCAATATATTTAAGTATTTTGCAAGCCAATTGCTTTATTGTACAACTATTTAATATATCTGTACTCGCCAGGGTGCTCAAAATATCTGAACATGCACTCTAACGCATTGACAATAGCGTCGTGTTCAGATATTTGTGAGCACCTCGTTCGCTCCGATATATGTGATGGCGACTGTACAACACAAAACAAAATAAAATCATCGCCGGCACGGTTTGATAGTTTCCTCTCAGAGGCAGTTTCCTCGAAATGTTTTTCTTAGAGTACTACCATTGTATGCTTTCTTTCATAAAATAAACATCAAGAAGCGGAAACAACGAAAAATACCAGAAACAGTAACTCTCTTACATAACATTCTACTTAAGTATTACATGCCTTAGGAACACAGCTTAAATGCAATAATAATTTCAATAATATAACAGTGGATTCACACTAAAAGAACGAGTGTTTCTGCGCTTATAATAATATGGTTTAATGCCAGAGAACGGAATATTTAGATTATGTCTTAAAGGAGAAAAATGATTTACATAGGTATACCTCATTCGTTCCAGATTAGATGACGAAAATAACTTAACTAAAGCGGGATTTTACAACAGCCGTCATAAACTAGAACCGAAATGCGCACGTGCTCTTTTGTAGCTCAACCCTTATTGTATTATAAACTGATAGGCGCAGGGTAGGGCAAGGCCTTCCCCATACAAACTTTGTGCACTGTTTTGGCACTAACAAATATACATTTTTTTTGTTGTAAATATTAGATATGCGAAGATCGTGATGTGAAAATTTTCAAATATTTCAATAAAATTCAAAATTAAAAAAAAAAAATAATAAAAAAATTACATCACGAAATAGCTATCAGAAAAATAAGCATACTGACCAAAAATCATAACTTTAATGCAAACACAAACGAAGTAAATCCTGCTCAAAGTTTGTATGGAGAGAGCTTGCCCTACCCCTCCTCTTAAACAATACACACCTGAGTTGTGTTACAACACTACTTGAAGATAACAACTAAACAATGGAAAGAAAGAAAGAAAAAACATTTATTCGTGGTACAAATACAGTACAAATAAACATAACACCACAATACAGAACATAGCCACGAAATGGCCCCAAATCAGCAATGGATGTTGGTAATGGTTGGTTTTAAGTACTTTTCGACATCTAGTCTGGAAAGATACGTATACGGCGAAGGCGGTACATTTTTATTGAATCATAAAAAACATGGTCTGTACATGTGAACCACTTAACATCGTTCGTTCTTCTCTTTCCCGAATCCGAAAGATCCATCTCAAAACGTTTATTAAATCTATTTCAAATTCAATACGAAACAAGCGAAGCGTCCGCAAGCACTTGATAAGCGGCGGGTATTTTAAAAGTCAAATCACCAATCACAAAATATTCAAAGCTACGCCGAGAACGCTCCGACTTGCAAATCATCCCACATGTCTGTATTAGGTTTGTACGTAGTTCATTTCCACTACATTATGTATGAAGATGGGAATGAATAAAGGTACACTATTTCATGAGATTTTAATCTTTTAGAGATTTGGTAAACATCACAGTACGCTACCATTCGTTACACGAACGCGTGCCCTACTCTTTGTCATTGAAAAATTTGCCTCTGAGATGAAGATGGAATGAATACAGAAGCACAATAAACTGCATGTGATTTTCATAATATTTGCAGTGTTTGACCAGATTCATCGTAATTCGGTAGTCAATGATCATAGCAAAATGATCAATGCCCGTGTTAAAGATATCGCACGTATGTGTAACCAAATATTTAAGAGCGAAGCGCACTGATACGCAGAATATGGATTGAAAACTAAATAAGATTCAGCAGAATTAACCATACTTTGATTCTATGGATGGATAAACGGAGGAGATCAAAGCAAAGTTATGTGGGTATTGCTGATGACGATGGTGGCAATCAGGCCCCTATACCACAAAACTTTACAAGCGTACAATTCGACAAAATTGTACGATTTTCCATAGAAAAAGTTTACAAATTTGTCGAATTGTACACTTGGAAAGTTTTGTGGTACAGGCCCCTGGCATACGATATGCTTGATCATAGGCAGACACCGTAGCCTACGGACACTTGCGACACCAGAACAAAATCCCAAGCGCGCTGCCGACCTTTCTCCTTAGACGATTTATATGTCATGATTCGATGTGACCCAAAAAACGACTCAAGGAGAGAGATATGTTGAAAACTTTTTTTTCATTCATTACTATTTACATGACTTACAGGCAACCAATAAAGTGGTGTACTTTTCGACCTTATTGTATGTTGATATCAATATCTCAGCTGAGAAGCATATACGTCAGACAGGGATGAAATACACAGTAAACTTGTGACAAATTGTAAACGCCCTTGAACATTGTTGAGTAACATCTTACACAACGATTCTACTCAGTTCATGTCTTTGACATTCCAATTGAATCTTAAAAGGCCTTACAAGATATTTTAATGTTTATTAACTCAAATTATGACAAAAATATTTGTAATTTAAATAAATTTAAGAATACGATGCTTTTATTAATTCTTCTTCTTCGTCGTTTCACTCTTGACAGAATAGTCGGTCCCCATTGATTGAAACCTTAACACCCAATTAATCGTGGTCATCATTTAAGTTATAGCAGCAAGCTTTTCGACACGCCTTCATTCCTCGCTGACAGCCGCCTTTCTTATGCTTGCGTATAGTGGTTAATCTACCGCAGCATTAATTTGACCTTTCCAACTCCTAGGCGATCTTCCTCGCGACGTGGCCTCGTGGCTTCGATTTTCCCAGGGATCACAAGTCGCTCGATAGCCACTTCACCCCAACGACATATGTGGCCGAAGGAAGTGAGGATACGGGACAGTACCATGGATGATAGACGCTGCTTGATACCGAGTTTCTGTACTATGGTCTCGTTGGTACGAAATTCAGCATTATTTGCATTACATTACAGGATTTTCGTCCAGCAGCTTTTATTCATATAAACTTTTCAAGAGTAACGCAGCCCTTTTTTGTTTTTATTGCCTTACTTCTGCCAGAAATTTTATATAGCTGACAAATCAATATATAATTATTATCATTTTCTATACACGATTACATTCGATTTCACTGAATGACATTTTAACAGCTCACGGATTTTGACAGCCAAACAAGACAATAGCTTGCAAAACAAGTTTAAACGAGATTTGAATTGAAAGCGACGGATGAGAACAGACTTCCAAGTTTCAACCCTCTCACGAGTTATTATTTGCTCTATATCCTTGTATGGACTTGTTGCTTCCCGTAACTTTTTATTAACTTTTTCCTTTTACGTAGAAAGTCCTTTTTTGGTCGCTTATGTGTTAAAATGTTGTGTAATTTGTGAGTTTCCGCATTTATTGTTCGGGGCTCTATTGGACTTCCAAATGGAAAAATATAACGAAGGATTTGTGTCTTTTTTTGAGCAATTGATAGAAATATTTTATTTTGTCCGTCATAAGATTTAAGGTGAAATCAAACCGGTATACTGTTATGACTATTACCGACATTTTCGATTAATATCACTTTACTAGGTTAGAATTATCAAGTGATTAGCATAATAAAATAGCATATTCGAATTAAATACGCAGATTGAAATAGACCATCCTTGTAAACTACCAGGTTTATCACGCTCGTTTGAGATGCATCTAACAGTGAATTGTACCCCAAGGACTGTATTTGGCACGTAATACTTAGCTAAAATATTGGTCTCTTGAGTTTCTAATTTTCCCTTACTTAACGGTTACGTTCGCTGTATGAGGGTTTAAGCACTTTATTTTACACAATAACAGGTTAAATAAAATAAAATATGCATACATGTGATTTCAGATTAAAGTACAAATGCGAACTTATCCTTATCAGGGCTCTCTTCCAGCTAACCTTTGAGGGAGGGGGTGAATGAGACAAACTTACATCGTGTAAAACAACGTTTGAATAAATAATTTTATTTTGTAGCTAAAACTCTTAAGGCGATATATCAATTGAAAGAGACACCCTTTGTTTTTCGCTCACGACAAAACGGGATGCAACCCTCTCCGAAAATGGCTTTTTAGACAAATCTCATTAAATATCTGACTGTGTGCAGGTTTATTAAATTTCCTCTTGTCAGTACCTAGATGAGGTAAAATACCATCATATTAACTTAATCGTGTCTTTTAATAATGCGTTGTTTTAGTAGGCTGAGGAAAAAAAAGAAAATATAGACTCGACTTTGGATTTATTTTCTATCGAGAAAATTTTGAGCAATCATGTTTCGCTATTGTCAGTACCACAATCATATAGTCAAGAATCATATATCTGAAAATCAGCCCCTACTGTTTGCTAGTCTGGGCAGGACAGCATTTCAAAGTCTCCAAATTTCTCAGTGTAGCGCCTTAGCTAAATTATAAACGTAAATAGGTACCTACTACCTTTTTTAGGGTTCCGTAGTAAACAAGGAACCCTTATAGTTTCGCCATGTCCGTCCGTCCGTCCGTCCGACCCCCGTTTTTCTCAGTAACCGTTAGTACTAGAAAGCTGTAATTTGGCATGAGTATACATATCAATGACGGCGACAAAACGGTAGAATAAAATCTTAAAAAAAATTTTTTTTTAGGGTACCTCCCCTACATGTAAAGTGGTGGTGCAATTTTTTTTTCTGCCAAACCCCATCGTGTGGGGTATCGTTGGATAGCTCTTTTAAAAATATTATTAGGTTTCTAAAAGCATTTTTTGATTAAAGAATTGGTTAGCGTGATATTAAGCTTTGAAGTGATAATTTTAGCTATGGTCAAGTGTCCCCCCCCCCCTGCCAGCTAAACGGTGGCTACTAGGCATGTGAAAAAAATCATGGAAGTAGTAAATACGATGAATTTAAAAGGAAAACTATCACAGCTACGTAGACATTACTAGTTAACGAGTAATAGTCGAACTTCAGAAATGTACTTTGCAAAAGCAAACTTTCGTACAATTTCCATTGATACCTTAGATAATGTTGTTAATTATGTCAAAAACATAGTAAACGTAGTTTGCGAACTTTTTAGTCCACATAATGTAACGGGTGGACGACTACGGAACCCTACCTTTCGCGTGGCCCGACACGCACTTGGCCGGTTTTTTATATACTACCTTACCTTAATATAATATATAAAAATATGTGTCTTGGTCGTTTCGTTAGTCCAAGAACGATTGTCTAACAGAAACATAATGAACAGTATGTGTACCGATGTGGCGGTAGCGAAATCCACATAATATTTTGACAAAATTGTAGAGGTTAATGAAGTTCGGTCTTGTAGAGTTAGAAGCTTGACTCTACATGAGATCTGGATAACTTTCTGACAGTGCGACCCAATATGGTCGTCTTGGTAACATTTTACATGAAAATGCATTTTGAGGGATGTTGAAGTAGTCTCCGTAGCAGAACCAAAGTAACCGATATAGCCTTTCGAATCGCTAAACTTAAGTGGCAGTGGGCGGGGCACATTGCACGTAGAACCGATGGCCGTTGGGGCCGAAAGGTTCTCGAGTGGCGACCACGGACCGGAAGGTGCAGCGTGGGTAGACCCCCCACAAGGTGGACTGATGACCTGGTAAAGGTCGCGGGAGTCCGCTGGATGCGGGTGGCGCAAGACCGGTCATTGTGGCACTCTTTGGGGGAGGCCTATGTCCAGCAGTGGACGTCTTTCGGCTGATATGATGATGATGATGATGATGAAGTAGTCTCAGAATTTTCATTTCATATAAACTTTTTCGGAAACCTTTAACTTCTTTGGTACAGCGAAAAAGTCATTGTGTAGAACCCATTAAGTCAGCCAGAAAAGTACGTTAGGTTAGAACTGCGACCCTTTATAAAACAAAACAATGTTTTTTATGACGAAGATTCAGTGAAACATAAATTCGATTAAGTATTTATCTGAAAAACAAGGATAAAGGATGATTCACGCTAGACCGTTCCGTGTCCGGCCGGCACGTTTTGTAGTACAAGAAATCGACGGACGCGCGACGGCCGTCGATTTCTTGTACTAGAAAACGGGCCGGCCCGGACATGGGACGGTCTAGCGTGAATCATCCTTTATACTACTTAAACTTGTATCAATGTACGCCATTTACCATGAGGTACTCGCTAGCGACTGCGTAAACGATTTAGTATGGGGATTCTTAGTTCTATAGCGTAACCGCCAGAGGCGCTGTACTGTTGTCAATACTAAATCGTTTACGCAGTCGCTAGCGAGAACGAGCGCAAAGCACGAACGAAACTTCTCCGTTGGAGCTTGGGCAAAACTGCCTTCGATATCTGTACGAGTGTCCAGGTATTCTCTTTTACAGGTCGTATTTCGTAAGCGATTTTGGTGAAATTTACTAACTCGTTTACGCAGTCGCTAGCGAGTACGGTAATGCAAACATTGCAAACTCATGGTAAGGGTACAGTTCTTAAAAACAATTTTGTAAAGTTTATAGTGTGTATTTAAGAGACTATCAAAGCTTAATTTATAGTCTCCTGGATAACACCGACTGTCCCTGTCTTAAGGCCACCCCAGAAACAAAAACACCTACTTATTGAGAATCAATGTTAACCGGACTCAAACTCCGTTCAGCTTATCTACTAATTTTAAAGTCAAATTCTTAATCCCAGCAAGTATGCGGCCCGCGTCACCGGGGCTGTTTTGCATCGCAAAACAGTAGACGGCTAGGGTTGTTTATTATAAAATTAAGTTTACACTGCCCTGGGTAAGTTGTTGGGTGACGTGGACAACTTCTCTTGGCCATGAGTTATCAATTACTTGAGAATTGCTTACGGTGAAATCGTATATTGTATACGGATTTTGGTCGTCGCCGCGTTGGTGAGCACACGTGCCCGGGGCGACGACGAGCAGAATCCATTACATTACCGTACAATACCTATCAACTGTCATGGCGTCGTTACCGAACAACGTCACTGAACACGTGATATTGGCGAAATCATCATAAATTTGATGGAAGCCATTTTTTTAAAGAAGTGAGTGAGTGAGTATTGTATACTGAAATGTATTGTGAGAGCAACTTCCAAATAACTGGGATGTACGAGTACGAGTATATAGTGCGTTACCGGCAAGCGGGCATTAATTGAAACTGATATCAATATGTACCATTAGCAATTATTTCCATGTATTAGCAAATTATAATTATGTGAATTAACTGCAAAATTGAATTTCCTAATTTCGCACCGTCAATTTTTTATTTATTTATTCATTTATTTCAGTGTACGTGTGTGTTTTTCAATTTACTACGTGCACTGCTCAAGATAACGTCATAGTAATCAAAACACTAAGGGCTGTCATTTGTACTGAGTTGTCATTTACTTTGCAGTACATTGCTGGCAATTAATATTTATTTGAAAATATTTGAAGTCGAAATTTTGGTTTAATAGTTAATAAAATTCAGCGCATAGTTAAGTTAAGAAACTACGTTTAAATACTCAATTTAAATAAAAGCCCGCTTGCCGGTAACACACTGTATAACATTTGTTTTTGGTGCCCCTGAACCAACAATGTAAAAAGGGAAGTAAGAACGACAAAACTCCCAGTAGCTCGATTCCACTGACACACTTCAGATTCGGTTGTAACCGGTCAACCACTCTTACTGGAGCACAAACTCGTAGAGTGTTCTAGTGTTTAAACCGCCCGCGTGGTCGCGTCGGAGGTTCCCCTGGATTTTCCCATGTGCATTCCAACCGCGCACTCCTATCGCTTTAATGGGCCAGGCCTATAGGCCACAGTCAGGGTAAAAAAAAGCCAGAGCTCCCGGGAATGTACTGTGTTGAGAGATAGGTTCCTACATTTTGTCTAATCTGCTGTCAATCCTCAAAATTTATAAAGGATCGGGTGGCTTTGGAGTTATGAGCGTCTATAGGCTGCGGTGTCCACTTACCATTATGGACCATACGCTTGTTTGCCAATATCGTTGTATAAAATAAAATAAAAAATCTTATAAAATACGAACAGTATTGACCCAGTTACCAAGGAACTAAACTCATTATACCATCCCTGATTAGTATGCGAGAAATAAAAAGTCCCATGGGCAAATAACTGTCGTCGAGGAAACTATTTACCGCTCAAGGCGGGAATAAATGATAATTAAATTAATGGCGGGCTCATCGGTATGCGTGGCACGGGAGGGAATTAGGTACTTTCTTATTTGCCCCTTGTCCTGGCTTAGCCGTTAATCTAAGTAAGCTTGAAGGTTCTAGGGAACGCGGAGAGGCAAGCTATTCTTACTAATATTATAAATGCGAAAGTGTGTCTGTCTGTTATCTCTTCTTCACGCTTAAACTGCTGAACCAATTTAGATGATGTTTTCTATAACTTGGACCAAATTTCAACAAAGTGATTTTTAGGTAATCTGCGTTTGGATTTTGAATGTATCCTGGCGTAAAACGCTTTAATACTAAGAATTTACAGATTACATAGTTACATCAGCATTATAATCATCGAGTAGCTGTTTCCCGCGACTTTGTCTGCGTAAACTTCCACTCCTTATTTCATCCCTTCCCGGGGTGGTTTTCGGGATGAAAAGTATCCTTTATGTTAATCTAGGCTATAAACTCGTTGTATGTCAAGTTTCACCACAATCTGATCAGCCGTTTTTGGGTGATTGAGTAACAAGCATCTTAATGTCGAATGTTCAAATCCTACTAATGATT
This sequence comes from Cenopis cana, assembly GCA_951800055.1. NCBI lineage: Eukaryota > Metazoa > Arthropoda > Insecta > Lepidoptera > Tortricidae > Cenopis > Cenopis cana. Next base: position 1,929,314 of record OX637486.1, on the reverse strand, counting down.
AAAAAATGTGAAAGTTAAACGTTTGGATAAGTTGCATATTAAGATGCTTGTTATTCAATTACGCAAAAACGGCTTGACGGAACCTGGTGAAACTTGATATACAACGAGTTTATAGCCTAGATTAACATATAGGATACTTTTGATCCCGAAAACCACTCCAGGAAGGGAGGAAATAAGGAGTGGAAGTTTACGCAGACAAAGTCGCGGAAAACAGCTACTCGATGATTATAATGCTGATGTAACTATGTAATCTGTAAATTCTTAGTATTAAAGCGTTATACGGGAGGATAAATTGAAAATTCAAACGCAGATTACTTAAAAATCACTTTGTTGGGTCCAAGTTCTGGATAACATCGTTTTTTGACAAAGGTTTTCTACTATATCGCTTGATCGATTTATTACGTGTTTGTACTCAATGGACGCAGAATTTAATGTTCTTTAACTTGCTTGTAGATAACTTTCCGCTAGGACACTTTGTATAGAACATATGAGCGATAAACCGAAAAAAAGCTAGGTTAAGTAGCTGCCAAAAGTTGTCCCGAGATATGTCGTGCTACCATTTTTGATATATGGTCAGTAGCATCCTTATGCACAATTTAAAAAAACTAAATCTTCTCCACCACCTTTTGCAAGAGCATAATCCTAGACTGACTAGCCTAAAAAACAAGAAGGTCATATTTGTTATTTACCACCGCAATTGAAAACGAAAACATTCAAGCTGTTTAAACTACTACTATTATAACTAATATTACTATTATAAAAAGATTTTGCGCTTCTGAAAAAACAGATTCTATCTACCTAGAATATAATAGAATAGAAAAAAAACCTTTAGAATAGAAAAACCTATCAGTATTGTTATCAAGTTATAATTCTATATTCTTCATCAGATTTCATGACCTCGTTTTCGAAGTCACACTCAGTCCTACTACTAAGACATAAAAACACCGGCGAAATGAGAAATAATTCAACGTACATAGTCTACTAACCGTATCATGAACGAAATATACTTTTATGAACCTCAAGACTACGAAAATAACGCCGAAAATAACTTTCTTGTGCCTTTCGAGCCTATAGCGGAACAGTATCTCCCAGAGATCCTCGGATATTACCTTGGGAGTCTATCTAACCGAACGTCATAATAATAAATATAGCCTTGGCCAAAAGTGTTGAGCACCCCTTTTTCCTTTGTAACTTATAAAAAAACTATTATTTTTAATTACAAAAATGCACATTGACGTAAAATATGAAAAGGTATATACTAAAGAACATCTAGAGAACTTTAGATAATATCATTTCGAAGTAGCTATTTCTAACTGAAGACTAAAAATAGACGGGTTTGCAATAAAAGGACAAATTGCATTTTTATCCGTGCAATTATCTTTAACGTCAACGAAAGTAGCTAGTTTTTGAAAGATATTTAATTTTCTTTAATAAAAGGATATGAAATGCTTGATTGAAAGTTTAATTTTTATATGGAAAACGTATGAGTGCTCATCACTTTTGGCCAAGGCTATTTGTGCACAATTTTACAAAAACTATAGTCCTAAACTAAGCAAAGCTTATACTATGGGTACTAAGGGGCGATATACATATATACTTATACAGATAAATATAAACTTAAATACATAGAAAACATCCAAGACTCTGGAACAAATATTCGTATTCATCACACAAATAAATGCCCTGACAGGGATTCGAACCCGAGACATCCAGTTGCGTAGACAGGGTCACTATCAAGAAGGCTAAGTGGTCGTCATTATTGTCTAGAAAACTAGAAAACGCTAGTTTTCCGCTATCCAAAAGCAAGGGGTCCACTTTGACTTCGAATCTTAAAATCTGGCGTAGGCACTAGTTTCACGCAAGTGGTTAGATAAGATAAGATGAGCTTTTATTTCCTTTAACAGGTTTCTTTGTACAATCTAAGTTATAAAATTATTTTAAATAAATGTGGTGTAAATAAATGTCTTTTTCATAAATCACAATGTACTCGTATCACTATCACTATTCTTCTTCTTCTTCTGTATAAGGACCGCCTTGAGCGGTGAAAGCCTCCTCCAAAGCTTTCCAGGTTTCCCTGTTTTTTGCTGCTGTGGTTATTCGAACGCAAGTGGTTATTCGAACCTAACTCAGAGTAAAAACTAGGCCATATTGGGATTTGTTAGGTTTCATCACGATGTTTTCCTTCATCGAAAATTTACTGCCACCGAAAACTTTTATTTTAAGCCCAGTGGTACGAGCCGTGCCGTGAGCAGTGAGTCTATTTAACTGAACTTATAATAATTGACAACATTTCATATTTTTAACTACTTTATTTTATGAACTAGTTAGAAAATAGGTAAAAATTTAAGCCACCCGTATTTTTTCTTTTTCAATTTAACTCATTATTTCATACAAAAAAACACGTTGAAAAGTAGGTCATTCCAAAAGGGCGTAAGTAAAATATGACGTCATCTTCCCAACAAGAATCCAGAGCCACTTCAGAGCAGCGATTGTCTGTACTCTGTACTAAGGTCACCCTGAATACAGCGAGGAAGATGACGTCAACTTTCGGTTTACAGTAATTTGCGATTTTTTCCAAAATTAACGGAGAAAAAAATCTAAAAAAATGTTTTTTGTGTACTTCACACGTTTTTACCGAAATGGTTTTCGAATTAAGACTTTTGGAAATTTTGAAATATTGTCAATTTAAGTCTCAATTTAGTTCATCGCTCTTTCAATGTTTCTTGCGGTCGACGTTAGGTTATACGTACAAATTAGCGTGCGAAATTCGTTTGAGATCAGAAGCGATAAACAAAAATATATCTCCTGAGCCTAACGCGCGCAGCAAGCATCATACCGATTTCAATTAAATTCAAGCTGAATTGGCCCCCTTGTTTCCAAGAGCCCACTTAATCTATCCCTTGGCAGAAAAAGGGTAAGAACCTAGATAGCCGTCGATACTTCACACAGCAAGAACAAAGGGCAGACTCGATTTATAGTAATTGCATCACTTTTCACAGCGCCCATTAACGTTACCTTTTTAATCCGATTTTTTCCGGTTAACTCCCGGATATTGGAGAAGTTACGGGCAACTTACCCGGATCTATTGACCGGTCCGGGACACTTAGTAGTACTTTAGCAACCGGTTTAAAAGGTTTTAATAGATTGGGTTGCCCGATATATGGGAGCAATTTATTCTCCGCTTTCTTCGTATTCCGTAGACGGGATTCTTTTTCTAGTTAATTGGAGTTTCGATTGAGTCGAATAGCGCGTAATTGGCTTTTACTTTCGGAGGGATTTATGGGTACAATTAACCGGTTTATTAATTATTTTGCTATTATTGGTGTTTATATATTAATATTTTAATCGAGGGAGAGCATTTAAATTGTTTATTTATTAGCAGCGGCGCGATTTACGAAACGTTTTCGACCGTTGGTACGATAGGTCTAAAAGTCAAATCCAATACTACAAATGACATTAAAATATGCCTACCGTACGTTCGAAAAGTTACGTGATTACCCCGCCGGTCTTTTCTTCGCTTCGGCTAAACTCGGCTATCTATCGCACACCTCCGGGGCGAATATTCATCCGAAGGCGGTTGACCGAGTTGCGGTACTGCTCGCAAGGAACAGATTTTGTGACCAATTTCTCGGGCGATAACTTATGAAATGCTTCAGACAGTCTTATGATGCTGCTTGAACAGCTGCGGTTGCGTGGGGTTGAGCAGCCGTAAGTACAACAGTCAACAGTGACATTAATATTAGATCTAGCGGCTTTCATATATAGATTTTGATTGTGACTAGGAACGAAGTGGCCTAGAAATCAAGTTGGTTGACCGTACGTAATCCACGCATTGTTTTACAACCGAGATTCAGTCATGAAAGAAGAAGAAAGTACAATTTTGCATCACAGGAGCACGTAACTGTGTATACCTATGATCATTTACATTATAAACCGCAAAACTCGCCATGTACAAATAACATTTCCCCGCACAAAATCCCTAAAGCTAACATCATAGGTACCTAATATTAGTTGATTTGGTGAAACAAGCGAATTCTTGAGCTGAAAATAATTTGTGGCATCAAAGGGAAAAAGATTTATTCCCGGATTATTCATCTCACGTGCGCCATAAGGGCAAACGCCGATTACCGCACTAGGGCTTAATGCGGTGGGAAAACCGAGTCGTTTACGTCCGTTTACCCAACGGGCGCGAAATAGGGAGCATCTGATCTTGGCATGAGTCCGGGGATATTTATCGCTGGAATTCGAACAGACAGCGCGTTCATGGTGGTATAGTCGCTAGCAAATAAAGGTATCTGGTGGGCTAAGACAATAGGTTTTTGAAATGAAAACTCAACATCCATTGCGCATAGTTCTATTTTCAAAAAAACCTCTTACGAGACTTATCGGGTTTGACCACTCAACATTCGACTTGCTGCCATGTCGTGTCTCGCGCGACATGGCATTGCCGTCTCACTCGAACTGTAAGAATTAGAAAGATGAGGGTAGGCTTTTCTCCACTCGCGTCGCGACGCAGCGACAGTTGTGCTGTAGTTTTCAGGGTGCTCAAAATATCTGAACATATACTCTTATGCCATGACAATGGAGTCGATATTTTGTGGGTCGCGCGCGATCTCACCGCGAGATTGACTATCCGTTTCTTACTAATTAGTGCACGCAGAAACAGATACGAACACAGAAAAGATAAGTTATATCGTGGTGAGATACCTTTGGACCTTGGGAGCTTTTTGGTGCTAGCTGTGCAGGTCCAATTGAGACAACTTTTAGAACAAAAGGTCGTCCTGTGGTCACGTTTGACTACAGAAAAAACTTACTTAACGGTTTAACAGCTGCATGTCCCAGGTAGTAATTTAACGTCATCACGACGTCCATTCACGGTAATTTCTGACGTAATGACGTCGCAATTGTCGTCGCACAGTCGTACTAACTGACGTCTCAAAGGAATATGGTACGTCCTGATATTGACCCTAAATAGACGTACATACGACGTCCTGTTTAAGACCTAAACTCGTCACTATAACGTCCGCTCTCGACGAATAAATGACCGACCTTATTATGACCTATAAGTGACGTCGCTTAAACGTCGCTGACGTCACCTTGCTACCTGGAATAAGTTATAATCATTTCACTGGAAATACATGGTCCTCAAAGATAACGTTATGAATTACAGAATTAAATCGTTACAGAAATAATCATACGTGTAACACAATCATGAAACACCCTCGCTATCGCTTAGTGACATAAATTCGCCGTTAACCATAATTTTCAAAAAAGGATTATCTTATCCTTTTCAAATGCAAATTATTCAAGATAACATGAGCCTATTATTCACAAACCTCCAACCTCTATATCACGCAAAACCGTATATTTTATAATCAGTTGTTATCCAAACCATATTTCACAGATACTGTGTGTGTATGTGCCCAAATTAATTAATTCGTGGCACGAAACCACGACGGATGCCCTTCGGGATGTTTATATGGTACTTATTCGTACGTGGCCATGGAATTATTGTCACACCAGGACTGAGTACTTGCTTTAATCCTAATAATGTTATAAATGCGAAAATATAGATGTTTGGATGTTTGTTACGCAGCGTTCTCACTTAGGCGACTTCCTGACTTGGCGGGGCGGGATCGATATGTGACATTTTCTTCTTTGACGTAAACTTACTGACGTCGCAAAGATTCTCACTTGACATAATACTGTCAGTATTATGTTTGCGCAGTAATAATATCATGCGCAGAAGCGGAGCAATACCGCCTTCGCATCGTCCCGCTACCGCGCATCCCGCGCCAGTCAGGAAGCACTCATTTAAATGTAGGGGCGTAGTAAAAAATGGTATCGCGTCAACTGACAGCTGACACTGACATTTGATACTTTTCTCATATCGTACTGCCTCCGCACCATCAGTCAGGAAGTCGCCTTAATGTTTTGAACAAACGTCATCTTGTTCTGGGCATGGTGCTCGCCCGGCTCAACAACGAGTATTTGATGATTGTGAAAAACAAGTACAGTTAGTAATAAAAGCTTGTGCCTTTTGACAGAAGCGTGCCTACTCGTATTTTGTATGTATGCTGTAAGTATTTTCCATACTTGGGCAGAGTAGGTATTAAATTAGAAAAGCTTAAGATAATTCCTAACGTTGGGTTAAGTGAAATGTTTACTCAAGACCTTCAGCGCGGGGAATTTAATAACAATGCGTTAAACTCATAAATTAAAGTAAAATTGTTTAATTAATTTTAATGGGTTACACCTCAATTTAAACATGATTGTTTAGATCATGTAATAACACTAAGAAAGGCAGATCAAATTTTCATGCGGGGTGACTACGTAACATTGTCGTACGTAGGTTGAGTAGTTGAACTAAATGTCATTTTTAGAGTTCATTACTGTCACTCACGTGTCCGTCTGTCCTTCTGACAGCCGTCTGTCACAAAGGTTTTAAAGCGAAACGGTTGCAGCAACATGCTTCAAATTTTCACAGTACTTTTAAGCATCTTGTTTCTAAAATGACATTTAGTGTTAGTTTTTCAAACATGCTTAAGGCTGATGACGTGATGAGTGATGACATTCAATATCAATCATTTTTCGTACTAAAGATGAAATTTAGTCTAACATTATATACGCTTGAGAGGAGCTTCCTGACGTCATACAGTTTTACTGACGATTCAAAAGTGCTTGTTGCTAGGCCTATTTGAATCCTAATAATATTATAAACGTGAAAGTTTGTGCGGATGTATGGATGTACGTTCTGTTTAATCTCAAAAACTACTGAACGGAGCTCTATGAAACTTTCCAGTGTTGTAGGTTAGACATCAGAATAGGACATAGGCTATTTATTTCAAAATTCAAAAAAATTAGGTAGCAAAACGAGACTATCTGTGCGAAGCCGGGGCGGGCCGCTAGTAAAGAATATTTTGACTTTGGCTTTAACTAATACGCAGGAATCCTTGCCTACTTGTGCTTTTGATGCCGTAATTTCAACATCTGTTTTGTTAATTACCCTAGCAACTAAGCAACCTAAATGTAATAGGTACTATGTTCAAGGATAAATAAATTGAAATTGAATTATACAATACGCTTGAAAACAACAACGGTTCGATTTTTCCACCCCATGATTTTTCCACCAAATGCCTTTGTTGGTCAACTGTTTAGATTTTCTTTTATGTTTTCCTTTGTACCAGAGCATTTTACTTAACATATGACAACGTTTGTACTTCAATGATAAAAATACCAGAGAAATGTAACTTAACAAGCAACATATCTGAAATTGAATGCAAAAGACGAGACATGAACCACAAAGGAAACGGTAGGGCCACTATCACACAGTTTTACATTCAAAGCTGTATTTTATTCCTATATTACCTTGACAAGAACAAAGCGGTGGAAAATATCCAGATTCTATTTCTAGCTAGCGAAAAATCCTTCGGAAATATTCTTGAGCAATTTAGTGTTGTACCGAACATAAAAATCCTATAAACAAGTTAAATAGCAAAGTTTACTTATTTGTTAATAAACAAGTTCACTAATGACTCAAATTCCTAAAGTCATCCGGAAGACGTCCATAGGCCATAGGCCTCCCACAAAGAGTGCCACAATGACCGGTCCTGCGCCACCCGCATCTAGCGTCATCAGTGCACCTTGCCTACCCACGCTGCGCCTGTTGTTCCGGTCCGTGGTCGCCACTCGAGAACGTTTCGGCCCCAACGGCCATCGGTTCTACGAGTACGTGCAATGTCCGTCACTAAATCAGCTAGGTTTCATCGGAAGATCAGCGCCGCTCCGTGAGTCCGAATTATGCTGCGGTGAGACCTTTTTGTGACGATTTTTTTGTAATGTTATTTTTATTTTCTGTTTTTTATTTTCTGTAGGAGCGCTCGTGTCCCAGCGGCGCCTGCGTGCCGCAAGCGTTATTCAAAGTTAAGCAACGTGGGCCGCGGTCAGTACATGGATGGGTGACCGCTTTGAGTGGTTACTAACTGAGCGCTCCCGTGCTTTGGAAGGCACGTTAAGCCGTTGATCCCGGTTGCTGTCTATGGCAGCAGTCGTTAAGCCAAGTTGGAGGCCTTCGGGCGGTTTGAGAACTTCTAACAGTCAAGTTGCCCACTCACTTGACAAAGCCTAATCCCAATAAGGTCTAGCTTCCCCTCGGGGTTGGAAGGTCAGATGGCAGTCGCTTTCGTAAAAACTAGTGCCTACGCCAAATCTTGGGATTAGTTAGCGGACCCCAGGCATCCTTCAGGATGCAACTGTACTGGGATAACGCTAGGAGGATGATGATTTCGTCATAAATAAATGTTTTTCTTCTTCTTCTTTTTCTTTAATGTGTCCCGCCCACTGTCCCTTAACTTTAGCGATTCGAATCTATTTATTCAATTCAATTCAAAGTCTTTATTGTTGGTTATATGTACCTAAGTAATACAAATGTATTAATAAAGTAAAGGAAATAATTATAGTTCATTATAACCTGTCATTAATAAGTTATTCGTTATTCATCAATTTCATTATTAAGTGTAAGATTTAATTTATTTAAACTCGATAAAAATATTTAGAGGTTTAGATTTAGAGGTCTGATAAGTCAATTCCATTGTTCCTTTCCATTGAGAGAAATAAACTGTTTTTTTTTCTCAAACCTCCCCTAGCATTAAAATTTTAATATTCTCTGCCAGATGTTATAAAAATACTGTTGGTTTACCTTCCACTGCGTGTTGTTTAATTGGCTTCCCAACGCTAAGGGTAGAGACGTTAATTGGGTACAATTAAAAAAGCTTTTGCTTCGGAAATATAATTGAGGGATATCTAATCACTAGAACTGATACTGGAATCACATTCTCAATAACTGTACAGTTTCATCATGAATTTAAGACGGATAGAGAAAAAATTAAATATTATATAAAAAATCTTCTCTTCTAAAGGCGACTTCCTGATTTGTCGGTGCGGAGGCAGTACGATATGAGAAAAGTGTCAAATGTCAGTGTCAGCTGTCAGTCGACGCGATACCATTTTTTACTACGCCCCTACATTTAAATGAGTGCTTCCTGACTGGCGCGGGATGCGCGGTAGCGGGACGATGCGAAGGCGGTACTGCTTCGCTTCTGCGCATGATATTACTACTGCGCAAACGTAATACTGACAGTATTATATCAAGTGGGAATCTTTGCGACGTCAGTAAGTTTACGTCAAAGAAGAAAATGTCACATATCGATCCCGCCCCGCCAAGTCAGGAAGTCGCCTAAAGTACCTATGTTATCTACACACTCACCGGCAGAAAATTTGGCCCAAAACTTTTCGTGATTTCAAACTATAAATTGAATTAATTGGAGAATGGCCTGGGGGAAAATCCAGAAGAAACCTCGGACTCGGACACGCGCGGGAATCTACGGTAGGTGATGGATCTAGAGGTATAATTTGAATATACCTAACCTAATCACCCAGGTTTTATTTATTTATCGTATGGCATTTATTTCGAACCGTGAGATCTTCGAGAAGACAGTACGGTTGCCAGTTTTTGTTGCACTTTTAGAACCACCCAGCCCAGGGGTCACATGTCGGGTAGCGGTGGGTACTTTCCCTACGGACGTGGTGCAACTTCGACCCCCCTTTGTCAAGTGAGTTGGTAACTTGACTGTTAGAAGTTTTCAAGCCGCTCGAAGGCCTCCAACATGGCTTAACGACTGCTGCCATAGACAGCAGCCGGGATCAACGGCTTAAGTGCCTTCCAAAGCACGGGAGCGCTCAGCTCAGTTAGTAACCACTCAAAACGGTCACCCATCCATGTACTGACCGCGGCCCACGTTGCTTAACTTTGCATAATGCTTGCGGCACGCAGGCGCCGCTGGGCCACGAGCGCTCCGTGAGGTGATTAGGTAATGTTCTACTATCGTCTTATTTAATATCTAAATGTCATATTCCATACTAGAAATGACAGTTACCTAATCAACTATAGTTGGTCACTCCCGTAATATTTCATTTAAGGCCCGGTTTTATAAAGATCCGTTAGACCTTATGTCGGTATGTTATGTTAAAAAATGTACTAAGTTATTGAAATTTGATCTGACATATTGGTCTAACGGATCTTTATAAAACCCGGCCTAAGTCACTTCCAGAAAACGTTAATTTACTCCTTCGTTCCCAGTTAGTCTGCCAATTTAGCGAGTTGAACTTATTTGTGAAAAATGCGGCGTAAAGTTAGTAATTAATTAACCTACTTGTGATTTAAATAATTCACGAAATTTTGCTTAGTTATTATTTTAATAAGACGCATACTGAGTGCCAACTTTATAATAAAAAATAGTAATCGAAGTTAAGACATACTACATAGTCATCTCACTAGCATGATACTCTTTTGTGGGAGGCGTATGTCTAGCAGTGGACGTTTTTTGTCTGATGTGATGATGATGATGATGATCTACTCATTTTGGCACAGACAGACGGGTCAATATTAAGCGGGCGGCTTAAGTGGCACTGGGCGGAGCACATTCCACGTAAAACCGATGGCCGTTAGAGCTGAAAGGTTCTAGAGTGGCAACCACGGACCGGAAGGCGCAGCGTAGGTAGACTTCCGACAAGGTGGACTGATGATCTGGTAAAGGTCGCGGGAGACAGCTGGATGCGGGTGGCGCAGGACCGGTCACTGGTAGCACTCTTTGGGGGAGGCCTGTGTCCAGCACTGGACGTCTTATAGCTGATAATGATGATGATAATTGATGAATATTCATCGGCGTTAATACGGCTGTTTTTATTTTGTCATTGTCGTCTCATAAATTCTTTTTTAAAGGAGACGACGATCTTTTGTTGATTAATCCTTGATTTATATCATATCAAAGTCAAAATAGGTTAAATGAGAAGGTATCTGATTAACAATATCCGTAATAAGACTCGCTAAGCAGCGCATAATTTGGGTTACAAACAACGTAATAATCCATTTATCCTGTTTTCAACCGCAATTACGGCATAATAATGCTATAATATAATTTAAAACAACATAATACACGTCACAGTTACCTCGGCGTTCATTAGAACATGAACACGTACTAAATAAGCTATCATTATGATTTATCGGTTTGAGACACGCTTGCCAAGCCCATTATATACATGGTAGTATATTTGAGAAATATGTTCGATATGGTAAAGGATATTAAATATGAGGGAGTGTTGGTACGACTCGCATCTACCTAATTACGACCACTTTAGCCTAGTTGATAGTGACCCTGCCTACGAAGCTGAAAGTCCCGGTTTCGAATCCGGTCAGCGAATTATTTGTATGATGAGCAGGAATATTTAATTTTGTTTCAGACAGTGAGTCTTGTATGTTTTCTATGGTTCTGGTTGCTTGGGTTCTTGTTTCATACATAATTTTCGTTTTCTCTCTAATGCTATTATTTGTATCTCCTTATTAACCTTTTTAAACAGCTGGTAAATTCAAAACCGGCTACAATTCAACGTGCTTAGACGAATAGGCCCCACGGTGAAATTTTAATAACGAAGACATGACGACGAAGTTCGGCTATAAATTAATCCAACAGTCAAAAGTTGCATTTGTGTTTCGGAACATTTTAACATAACAATTATAAAGTTAAGATGTGCGTGGCCTGTTTTGTACATGGTTTCCATTATTTAATAAATAGGGTCAAGGTTATCAGAAAATAACATCGGAATGTGGGCGTTATAATCCGTTAACATAGTTCTATTTTTGGATACCCGTTTTACCCTTGTCACAACCTTCGCAAATCTCCTAAAATGCAATTTACAGTAGCGAGATAATGTTTGCCAATTATTCAATCTACTCAAGACAAAGAATTTTTGAAATTTCTCGCATCCTACGCTAAGTCCAGAGGTACGCATTTAAATGTAGGCACGCAGTAAATAAGCGGTACTAATACGACGGACCGTTGTTGATACTGAATACTGACAGCTTACTGATATCGTACCGCCTATATACCGACCATGCTAACCATGCAAAAGGACTCGCTTTATAAGACGATGAAAATGTGTTTTCTTACTACCAATTTGTATAGAGATTGTCTGAGAAGCAAATTAATTCGTTAAAAACCGCAAGGTGGCCCTTGTGTCAAACTTTAGCGAAGTTTCGATATTGTTATCAAGAATTAATTGGGGCGCTAGAATGCCGCTTAGTCATTCTGCCCGCAAAACGGTGTAGCACACAGAGTGGAAACAGTAAGTGCTGGCTGCGATTAGGCGATTTACGCGCGTGTTTTTTAGTCCGGCCAGACGGCGCGTTTTAAGCGCGTGTGGCAACAGGCCGGGTTTTAAAATTTTCACATTCCATTTTGGAACAGAAATTTCACCTGAGACCGTCCTCTGGCGGTGACTGAAGCGCGTGGATGCTAACATGGCCGCCCTATGAACCCGACGCGCAGTGTAAAAACACTCGCATGCTCTCGCACTCTGAGAGAAGTGCGGAAAAAGGAGTCCATAACTAGTACGTGTGTAAATAAGTCGAGGGTCTGCGATCGGCATGCGGCATAGATGCATGTGGAAGTCACATGGGCGATCACTACTAGCACCTCGCCATTTGTGTCACGCCTCATATGCTTTACTCACGCGTAAACCGCCTCATATGAACCAGCACAGGTAAACTGCATACGCACTGCTAGATCAATTCTGTATACGAGCTATCAGACAGCTGAGCGTACGAGGCAACCGTCCCTTTCTAACTAGAACAGCTAGAACTAGTGATAAAATATAGTGACTGTAAGCGCTGCAGGCCTCAAGAGTGATATTTTTTTTACGTTTTCAAAGCTACCGTTTTGTAAAAAGTCCAGAAACTGAATCGACAAAAAGTGTCTCCATTTCAGTTTGGGTAAAAATGATTTCGTATGACCGGATTCTGTGAGCTGTGGAATAATCATAAGTTTTCTAATGTAAGATAGATACATTTTTATATATTTTTTGGTATGGGAGATGACATTTAACGTTCGTAAACGTTCGTAATCATCCCGCAGGTTCGATAATTACAATTATGCAGATCATTTTTAATTCAGTGTTTGAAAATTATCAAAAATAATTACCAAGTCATGGGGGTTGAAAAAATATAATTCAAGAGCTCACAGAAACGCTAGTATTAAACTGCAACAATGCCACCATCTTGCTTTACTGTTTCTGAAAATCCACTGCGTCTATTCCTAACAAACAGCAAACAAACAATTTAATCACAAAGGGTTCTAATTGTCCAATTTTGGGATATTTAAATCAGAAACGCCATTCTCTTTGTCTGTTATGACAATGAAAAATTTTCTGGACGTTTTTGAAGTAAAATATATTTTGACACCTAGTTTCGAATCGTGAGTAGAATATTTGCAGGAAAATTAACCCAGCATACCACTGAGAAAATTATCTACCTATACATAAATAATCATTATTTTTCGGTGAAGTAAAACATCCCAAAAAGGACTAGTTTTCTCTCTGGTGTGCAAGATCAACTCATAGTCGCTTTTGTAAAACTAGTACCTATGCTAAATCTTGGAAATAGGTAGGTACTAAAGTGAACTCCGGACTCAAAACTAGAAAGATGACGATGTATGTGAAAATAAGAACTAAATTAAATTCTTATAAAGGCGATAATATTAACTCCCCGAGACGAACATGAAATAATTTTTATCTCGAATATAAGTCTCCTAAAGTAGAAAATGGGGGTTAGAAATTTTATTGGAACTGCGAATAACGAGTTATAGGAGTACTTGGACGAAGTGGTGGCCACGACAAGTTATTTATAATACTAGAACCACACTCTGGTAATAACAATATTTTTTCCCGTCATCAATTGGTTCATGGAACATTTATTTTATTCTCGCACAGAATAAATCGAATTGGATGGATATAAGACGTTTCGGATTATTGTCAGTAAAATCTCAAGCCTTTATTCCCAAAAAAATTCCTGAATGCATCAAATTCAATTATTCTTAGCAACTGTAGATTTAACGTTGAATATCCACTCGAAGATCTGTACCATACTTTATCATTTAGCGCTTCACAGGATAAGTGTCGAATAATGTAATAAATTACACAGATAAGTGTCAAATATATGAAAGCACACCCAAAATATGTATGGATATTGCGTTATTAGTAATAGGTGGCTAGGCTTTCGCTACAAAATACTTCGGACCTATTTTCAAACCACTTTTTAATGTTCATCATTGATGATTGTGATTGGTTTTTCGTTCGAGTATAAACATGCCCCTCCCTCAAAAATTTGTACATTACACCTCCACACCATCCAAAAGTCAGTTATCATCAAATGACCAAGGTCTAGTTTAAGAAGCTACAATACAATACAATACAAATATTCTTTATTGTTCATCAAAAATTACATAGAAGCTATTGCGATTAAGTTAGATTTTTTTTTATAGAGCCTATATAGTGTCCCACTGCTGGGCAAAGGCCTCCCCTCTTAATCTCCACTCGTCACGATCTTGAGTAATCTCTGGCCAATCGTTGTGAAAAGCGTCTATAGGTCGTTCCGCCATCTCCGTCTTGGTCTGCCAGTTTGGCCCACCTTTGTGGATGCATGCGGTAGACGTGGCCTGCCCAGTCCCACTTGAGCTTGGCGGTCTTAACTCCTACGTCAGCGATGCCAGTCTTTGAGCGCAGCGTAGACTTTTAGGCAAAATACTTCTTTGGAAATTTCAAATGTTGTTTACATTTTTGTCTCATTATTGAACATCGCAACAAACAAAACGCAATAATTTATCCACAAATTATCTTCTACCTGCCCGACCGCGTCATTATTCTTATATTTTTTCTAATAAAGGAAGTTCAAAATACTCTCTACAGCGAACATTGAGTGATGGGTTGACATTTATTTCCTAAATACATCACTCCATTGTTGGCTTCCTTTATGAAGAAAGATAAAATATTTCCCTCCGCAGCGGGCATTGTGGGGAAATGTCGCGGGGATGTTGGAACAAGCTATATAGATTCAGTCCAAGAAAAACGATAAACGACGCGTTATTAAACAAGTGAAGCGAGTTTTTAACCATACCAAATGAGTACTTAAACACACGCATGCACATTATTAGCCTCATTGCGGTTTTCATCATCTTTTATAATGCGAACTGCTAAGGTTTCGAATTCCCTGCCGATCTGTATTTCCGAGTTCATATAAACTGGGCCTTTCCAAGGCACGAGTGAATAGGCATCTTCTGGGTGAGCTCGCTTCACCGTCGGCCTCATCTTTGCCCTCTGGCTAGGCTGGCCAAGAGCAATCCCATTTTAAATAAAGAAAATTGGCCAGTCTGTTAGTAATTCTGAGTAGGATAATTTATAGGTATCAAATTTTTAACCAGTAGTTCATGCAATGCATACTCATAAAACAAACTTTTCCCACGTTTCAGTATCTTGGCATGTTGTGGTATAATTTCCATAATACAGCTCTATGTACCAGAAAATTCCAGTGCAAAATATGCAGAGTTGTGGACTGTTTTGAAACTACTTATAAATGCTAAAGTAAATCGCCGCTCGTTAGTTTTCGGGAATTTTTGCATTTTATGGAGAATCCAAAAATGTTTTCGCACAACTTTTATTCAAAATCCGTTTTATGAATAATATTTACTCTTTAAAACAATGCTTATCTTACGAATTTGTGTATATTTTTTTAACTTACTTGTTACGTATTCTTGTCTGTAATCAAACAAAATAAGTAGACAATTAAGCAGTTTTCAACAAAAGTATTTTCGGTTTATCTTTTCTAAAATTGAATAAAAATGTGTCATTTATTAAATCAGTCTAGCGCAATTGTTTGTTTACTAAAATGTATTTTGTACCTTTTACTATAATTCAAAAAGCAAGTTATGACAAAAGTATCGGTGCTTAGGTACTTAGTTCAAATAAAGTGAATGATTATTAAAGAATAGCTAAAATAGACGATTGACCCCAACTCTATAGGTACCGTAAAATGGGGTGAGTAGGCACAAGACCGAAGTTCAAACCCGGATAAAAAATTATTTTTGTATGTGGCAGATTGATTTAATTGCAAAAAAAGTTTCCGGTTACTTTTTTTATGATTTCGTTTTCATAACTTTAACGATAAACACAAAGTTGGAACTCCCACCTCACCCCGTAGTCCAGGTTGGGGTGAGGTGGGATTTCATATTAAGGTGAGTTAGGAAAATTGTTGGATCGACACTTTGGGATTATGAATATTACAATAGTCTGATTTGAAATTAGAATTTATAAGTTACGTAGCAGTAGCCTATAAAAACCAGCTCACCCCTCTGTCATCCCTACTCTCCCCATTTATGACCCAACTGTCCTCGCAATCCCTACTTACCCCATTTTACGGTATAAAGAAGCCATTACTACGAGTAAATGGTTCAGGTTTCATCAGGCCTAGTGAAAGCATTGGGCAAATAGTTGCTAACGTAAAAGTTAGTTTTGTGTATTTTTGGAACTCTCCGGAACTACTTATTTGATTTGGAAGTGTTTTAGGATGTATCCTTTGTTTACTAAATAGATAGAACGGCCTTTTTCGATGGTTCGCAACAGTAAGTATAGAATTTTTACGAGATTTTCAGAACAGATGAGACTTAGCCCGAAAAAAATCAATGAAATTAAAACATTAAAATCGACCACGAGGATGACCACAGAAGCCTAGTTGGTAATGTCCCTGCCTACGAAACTAGTGGTCCCGGGTTCTAATCCGGGTCAGGAAATTCATTTGTGTGATGACCACAACAAGTTGTACCTTAGTCTTGGAGGTTTTCGTGTTTAAGTATTTATTTATCTATGTTAGGGCGTCTACCGTCGCCTACTACGTATAGTACGAGTTTAGCTGTAGCTCTAGTATAAGTTTTTTCGAAACATTACCTAATTCGAACGCGTTTGCGTTTTGTCTCAAAATTTATGAAAACGCTCTCACCGAGTTTGAAATACGCGCGTTCATCGGTTAGCAACAAATGTTATACTCGCTGTTTGAGTTTCCACTAGTGACCACCAGAGGCGCTGTTCACGTTTTCATACCACTTTCATACATTTTGAGACAAAACGCAAACGCGTTCGAATTAGTTAATGTTACGAAAAAACTTATACTAGAGCTACTATATTCGTTTGCGACAAGGTCGATTTGGGTAAGATTATCCTCCAATATTTATTTTCATTTATTACTGACCGAGCCAGCGAAGCATCCCTTTTCAACTTGGGCAAAATGTTTTCGCATGTCCAGCTTTTCTCCTCTATTTGCATTTCTCAACCGATCCTCGTTAAATTCTGTCAGGAGGTTAGCTAATACATACATTTTAACTAACGTGAGACATAGTTACACTTAATATGAGAATAACGGTTGACACTAACTTGGAAAAAGCAGTCCGAAACATTTCGCAAATAGTGACTTTTCCAAGCTAATTATGCCTAAGGTGCTTCGGGGCAATCTAGACTGCGAGAAATTAAAACTAATAGAAATATTTTCCGTGTTTTACATCATTTACTAGAGTGTCATCTTAGTGAAATTGTAAAAGCGCTTCTCCGCCATCCGGGCATAGATAGCACTCTAGTAAATAATGTAAAACACGGAAGATATTTACGATCAGTTTTAATTTCTCGCAGTCTAGATTGCCCCGCTGCACCTTATAGATATTTTTGTCGATTCACATTTTCATAAAAAAGTTCCTGATTCTAGTATCACTTAAATATCGTATACTTAAATACGCTTCCGCCTAAACCTTGAATATCAATTCTTTCCGAAACCACCTGACAAAGGGAAACGCTGACGTCGGTACCTAAATTGACGAATATTTATATCTAAAACTGTCTATCGATCTGACCGGGCCCTTTTGGCAGGGCAGTTAATTTCGTACCTTCAAAGCTTTATAAATATCTCTGAAATCGGCGATTATATCTAAAGGTTTCTCTTATCGGACTCAAATTGAAAATGAATACTTGATAGGATCCCTTTAAGAGATAATCCTGGGGATGATTTTCATAGAATAAACAGTTTAATTTGCGACTGTTTCTTATTGGTTAAGATTATGCAATTTTAATTTTATTAAAATGGGACTAGTTAAGGTAAATGAAAACAATAAAAACTAAAGCTACAGCTGTCAATTTTGACCTTACAAGCCCAGAGTTAGTTGGCTTAACCATACCACATCGGCGGATTAAAAATTATAACTCGAGGTTAACTCCTAACTCTTGGTGGTGCAAGATGTACTTAATTATAATTTAACTCCAAGATAATATCCAACTCGAAGTTAAACATAATAATAATAACCCAGCGTGGTGCAAGTGTGCCTAACTATGTCGAATTTAAACCCATATTTAAAATGCTTCAGAGAATGCATTGTTTCCCAGAATTTACATTTCATAGAACCCATTTTTTTTTCAAAAGCGTTGTTTTTCTAACCTAATCTAACCTACTTTTTTGGTAGATCTAATTGGGTTCTACACAATGAAATTTTAGCTGTACCTAAAAATTTTACGGCTTCAGAAAAAAAAAAACTATAAAATTAAAATTCTACATTCTGTAACATTTTTCTGAAACTCAAGGCCCTCAAGCATCAAGCAAGGGCATCAAGGTCATCTTTGCCCCCTGGCTAGATGCTGGCCAAGAGCGATCCCATTTTTAATAAAAAAAAGGAGATACCAAGCTATTTTCTTCAAAGTCACACCAATTAATATTTTAAAAAGCTTTCTAAATGTGCAAATGTAGGTATCACCAAGTTATATAAACATAAAAACATTTAAAACTTCTGTATAAAAACCCGAAGATAGATTGCAAGTGCAAATGCTTGGCCCCGTCATTTTTCCTCGTCGATACCAACTTCGGATGGAGTTGCTAAAACCGTTTGAAATTTTGACAGTACTCCCCGATAAGATAAGCGGCCCGTAAAATCCCATTGAGGAGTTTTCCTTTCCATATTACTGAAAAAAGATTACGCTTCTTTGAAAGTTTAAAGGGAGTTTCTTTGTAAAGTTGGGTGAGGTTGCTCATTGCCCTTTGAAACAAGTTGGTGGGAATTGGATAATTATTTAGGGTCTTGTTATTTTAGTTTACCCGAATGCGATAGTTGGTTTTTTGGTCCTTCGAATGTAGGGGCTCAGATCAATTTAAAAAACCAGTCAAGTGCGAGCGTCCGACTCGCGTACCGAGGGTTCCGTACACAGTTCTTGTATGTACCCATCCCAACCCCGTTAATCCAGGAAAAATCTTAAGTACATGACAGCGCCATTTATCGGCGCATTTAGTTACTAATTTGCGCGACTGAATAACTTTTGTAGGTACGTATGTTGGCTTTTCAAAGATAATTATTTATCACGTAAACCGATTTCAATAATTTCATTTTTATTTGAACACATTAAAGAGGATTTACTATGGGTGTAGATACAATTACGTATGAGTCACATAACTGCGTAGGGGAAGGTGGCCCAAAGAGGGCACCTTAAGGGAAAGTTAAAAAAAATATGGTTTGTAACCTAGTAATATTATTCATTTGTTTGCCTCAAGGTCCATTATTAAACACTTTTCGATGGAGTATGGCTTAATTTATCGAAAATTGAAAAACAAAATAATTACATGCAATTTACAAAACCCCTACGATTGCTCGCTTTGCCCAGGGGGGGGGGGGGGGGGGGCCTAAAGTGGACACTCGCTTAGGGCAAAACGGGCTGGGGCTGGGGTAAAGCGTAAATGTAAAGATATCTCCATGTTCTCCCACTGCTATAATTTCGAAAAAATATATATATTATAGGTCGTTGGTGGGAGTATTATTGGTGAAAAAAATAGAGCGGTCTCTAACGTGGAAGTAAAAAAAAATATTGAAAAGTTTAATTAGCATTTTTTTAACTTTTTTTCTATGACATAATGAAAATATAATTTATGTAATATAATCATCTTCAGTAAGTGTACAATATGTGTGAAGCATACTAAAATCGGTTGGCTAAAAAAAAAATATCGCAGAAAAAACACATTTCGTTTTTTTTATATCAAAAACTATAAAGTTTAGGTTGCTCAAATTTTTCACATTAATTACTAATGTAAAGCCACACCGTCCATAAAAATTACAATCCCAAACTCGATGGGGGCAAAATCACTTAGCTTATCCTGGCACGGCGTTTAATTGAGACGGATTTGACAGCTCTCCCTAAATCTTGCACTTCTCGTATTGCGTGTTGTATGGTTGAACGAGTCCATGACGCTTGCGAAGTTTTCCGTTTGTAATTATTTACCATCTTAAAAAGAACATAAATAAACTGTAGCAATTTAAACCAACTATATTTACGTGTATAAAACATACCTACCGGGCAAAGCGGGCAGTGCCCGCATTACCCTGCCCTTTTTGACTTTTTTGATAGGCAAGCAAAATCTAACCGCAAAATATTGAAACATGTGGAGTTTAATGTAACGGTATTGCGGCCAGGTAAGTAATTAATAACTAACAAGCAT
Organism: Cenopis cana; assembly: GCA_951800055.1. NCBI lineage: Eukaryota > Metazoa > Arthropoda > Insecta > Lepidoptera > Tortricidae > Cenopis > Cenopis cana. The sequence continues at coordinate 1,908,916 of OX637486.1, read as the reverse complement.
TGATAATAGCATTGCAAACATCAAAAATGAGGGAAAACACGAAACATACCTTGCAATATTTTTCAAAAAACAGCTATAAACATTTTTTCGACGGAGCGTGTAACGGCGTGCTCGCAGGTGAGCCGGACGAATGACGCGAGGTGCGCGGGCGGCGGGGAGTACTGTCACGTGTAAGGACCGCGCTCTCTTTTAAAACGGCAATATTAAGTCCAGTGCCCTCTTTGGGCACGATGCCCGCTTTAGGCCACCTTCCCCTATAGTTTACGGTGGTCTTTTTAAGGCTTTCGGGCCCATTTAAAGCCCATGAATTTACGCTAACGCATTATCGGGAAGCACTTCGTCTAATGTGAAATGTCGCTCATGCTACAACTTTAAAAACTGAGCCCCGAATAGTCCACTAGTGTACTATTCCGGGCCTAGTTTTTGGTAAGCCTGCGGCCTCTACTCGCTAATGTATTGCGAAGTTTGAATTGAAAACCGGGTTTTATTTTTAAAGTTTTAACTGTTGGTTTTAGTAGGGTGTGTTTGGTTTTGTGTCTGGTATAATATAAGTTTATACTCGGCTCATTTCATTTAATACTGAAGGAGCAATCGTCACGATTGTACCGTATCCAAAGAGCGTCCGAAAGTAATGCCAGGTCCTCTGAGGTCAGGCCTTTAAGGTATCTCCAATTAGTATGTCCCCAGCACCATACAGCTGCATTTCGTGGTAGTTTTAAATATGCTGCCACGAAGTGCTGGAATAATCTGCATCCACCAATCCGTTCGCTTGAATTGATCCATAGTTTTAAATTAAAATGTCGTGTATATCTACTTGAGGGGCAGAATATTCAATAGAAAACTAAGGAGGTTCGATAAGGATTAATTTGAATGTATAAGTAAATAATAAAATATTTATCTCACCGTCACTGCATGCTTGAGTATATTATATATGTGTTTGTTTTTCACTTTACTAGGTTAGTAGCTTTGATTTGTTTATTTTCATTGTCATAGGTTGTATAAGTCTCACATCTTTAGGTTAGATTGGGCCGTCAAATCCTGTTTGTTTTAGTATTGCTATACAATGTCAACGTCATTTGGACTGGGCTAATAGTTATTTACAGTTAATTTTGTAAAGACTGGTCGTGATGTCACCAGCTAGATTAGAATAGAATAATTAGGTTAAGTAGTATATATTTATTTTTTGGTTGTCCTGAAAATCAGCGTCATGACGTCAGTCGTGGCATATGCTGAGTGGCAACCTTTTTGGTGTATACCCACTTTGTGCAGTACCTACTATTTTGTTATTGTTTTTCTTTATTTACATCAAATAAATGTATTTCTTCTTCTTCTTCTTCTTCTAATGAGCGTCGGTTAGTAGCGCCGGACATAGGATGGAAATAAGTAATAGCCAGGCTCGACCTTAGTAATAATTCACGTTTATTAATGAAACTACCTATTGTATATATGTCGTAGCCGGATCGTATAATCCGCCGTTTTACATTACGGCTAGCCGTTTTACAAAACAGCCGTTTTGTAATACGGCGGGTTAACGATCCGGATCGTCATTGCAATACGTTCTACAATATGGCGGCTCACGTTTAGCCGAATTGTACTTGCCCGATTACATAATCCACCGTTTTACATTACGGCTAGCCGCTAAATAGCGCTGCGAGTGTTAAAAATGGGAACTAAAATTTGTCAAAGAGGTGACAGCTAAAACGATGCTATTTTGTGAAAAGGCTAGCCGTAATGTGTTACGGCGAATTCTACAATCTGACTGAACTACTTTTTTACATTACAACTAGGCGGATTGAAGAATGCAAAGCGCCGAACACATTTCGGCGGATTTTCAATCAGCCATATTCAATCCGCCTAATCGTTGGCCCGCCGTAATACAAAACAGCTCTGTTTTGTAAAACGCCTAGCCATAATGTAAAACGGCGGATTATACGATTTGCCTGCGACATATATAAGAGGTTATCCCTGATCCAATAAATATATGTTTTTATGTCGCAGTAAACTATTGTGTTATTGCTAAACACTTAACCTTAACGTACCGCCGCATACCGGGTAAAGTCAGTCCGACCCAAGTAAGGCCTAGTTGAGTTTCTTGCTGGACTCTTCTCAGCTAGGCAAGGTTTAGTGAACCAACGACAAAACTCCCAGTAGCTTGAATCCACTGACACCTCAGATTCGGTTGAAGTCGCTTAATCAACCTCACTGAAACGCAAACTCTTAGAGTATTTCAGTGTTTATACCGCCTGCGTGGTCGTGCCGGAGGAATCCTTTGATTTTTCCCCAGACCTCTCTTCAACCGAGCACCCGTATCGCTAATATCGGTAAGGCGACCTATTTCTATACTACAGACAAACTTCTTCTTCTTCTTCTTCTTCTCTAGAGGAGTCACAGTCCTAGAGACAAATAAGAGCCGAGCGAACGAACACTTTCAGACACAGACATTTACTTTTAAGGCGCCTGTAGAGGCAAGCACTCTCCATACAAACTTTGTGTAAGTTTTTCTTTGCTTGTGTTTGCATTACACTTATGATTTTTGATCAGTATGCTTATCTTAGCTGGGTTGGGTTATCTGTTAGCTAGAACCTCAAGAAAAAAAAATGTTTTTTTGTTTATTATTTGTATTTTTTTTAATGAAATTTTTGATTTTTTTTTTTGTTGATTTTCTTGACAAGCAAAAAAACTTATATGCGGGAGTGCCAAAACCGACGAACAAAACTTGCACAGAGTTTGTATGGAGAATGCCTTGCCTCTACAGGCGCTTAACAATACGAATCTTTATTCAATTTTCGCAAGTTTCGCCCGTACGCGGGCGAAGAGCACGACGAGCGAGTACTTGATACAAATATAGGAGCTACAGGCACCTTATTGGAATATAAACAAATTGAAGCCCTGATTGTCCCAAGCCCGTAGGGTTCGTGTCTGTGAATAATTTGTTTTACCAATTACGAAACGTCCGCCCTTGAGAGCAATATCTCAAGAATCACACTGGGAAAAAGTCGCTGTTTTTGGCTTGCATTTCAAATGTATCATTAAAATGGTAACAGGGGAATGATTTCGTCGTTTCTTTACGTGACTTACGTTACGTGACTCCAGTTTTATATAGGTACAAGGTAGTTTTATATAGGTACATATCCTATGTATAGGTACAAGGTAATTCTGTAAGATGTCACTTTTCTGTCATTAATGTGGGATTAATAGGACAACAATGGGATTTTGCAATAGTATTTTATTGCCGAATTTTCGTTTCATAGAAACTTTGTTTTTTTACACGACTGCCCATAAAAAGGAGTGTAATGTTTTCAGGTTTCATGTATGTGTATGTGATTTTTTTTTGTTCCACCATAACTTCTCAACGCCTTAACCGATTTAGATGTGTGAGGTATCGTTGGAATCCTTACGTCATCCAGGTAACATAGGACATGTGACGTTGCAATAAAAACAATATGGCGGACTGTAGACTCCATTTTAAGTGTTCCGTAATTTTTTTAAATCCTAGCAAGTGGGGTATCAAATTGAAGCATTTTGAAGAGACGATTCCAAAAATATATATAATGTATATGTTTCAAGCAAAAAAAGTTCGAAATAAAATAATAATTATAAAAATTAAAAACACGACTGCATTAAAAAGATAAAACCGGCCAAGTGCTTGTCGGGCCATGCGCAAGGTAGGGTTCCGTAGTCGTCCACCCGTTACATTATGTGGGCTAAAAAGTTCGCAAATCTTATATTTATTATTTACTATGTTTTTGACAGAATTAACAACATTATCTAAGGTATCAATGGAAATTGTACGAGTTTGCTTTTGCAAAGTACATTTCTGAAGTTCGACTACTACTCGTTAACCAGTAATGTCTACTTAGTTGTGGTAGTTTTCCTTTTAAATTCATCGTAACAAATTACAATTTATACATGTTCGTTTAACATTTGACATTGCTATTACAATCAGAAACTTCTTAGCCAACCCAATAACAATTCACCTGAAAGAAAGTTCCACAATAAAACAAAAGCAAAAGCTAAATAGAAAATAAAAGAAACCTAATAAAGGATCTCGGATTTTTTGCGTTAATGGCAGGAGCATTTACGAAATAGGACTCACAAAAAAGCAATATCTATTTTTCTTTTAGGTAATAAAGTCTCGGTAGGTTTAAGAGACTACAAAACCGTTTATACTTTAGAAAGGGTTTTGATTTTAATTTAGAGCTATTAAGCTTTGTGGCTTTATACAATATTAATTTATGCAGAAACGAAGCATACGTACTTATATAACGTGCCTAAGTTTTTACATGGTGAAAGGTTTAGGTACCTAACTGAGGTAGGGCAAGCTCTCTCCATACAAATTTTGTGCAGGATTTTCTTCGTTTGTGTTTGCATTAAAGTTATGATTTTTGGTCAGTATGCTTATTTTTCTGTTAGCTATTTTGTGATGTAATTTTTTTTTCATTAATATTATTTTTAATTTTTTTCATTTTTATTTTTTTTGAAATATTTGAAAATTTCCACATCACTTTCTATGCATATCTAATATTTACATCCAAAAAAAAATTACATTCGTTAGTGCCAAAACCTACGAATAAAACGTGCACAGAGTTTGTATGGAGAATGCCTTGCCCACCGCTGCGCCTTAAACCTGTAGTTATAGACTTTTACATGCCCAAACTATGTTTTCTGATTAACTTGTATTTGATTTTTAGCTTCAGGCCAAAAATTAGGTTATAAATGGTACTGGGAAAAGTGGCGTGCTCTTATTTCCAAGGCCAAGACCGTTTTTGGATCGTGTCCCAAAATTTACGCAAGATTAGAATTGGCCTCCCTTTGTACGTAAAAATACTGACCTTTAAAAAACTACAACAATTTGACAGCTAACAGTTTAGGGTAATCTGGAGCACTACAAGAGAGAACAACGCAATTTTTATTGTTGAAAAAAAAATGAATTTTTGTGTGCGACTGGACGCAAATTTCGTACAAATTTCGCGTACTTTCTCGTTTTGGTGATCAGAATTGGCCCCCTAGGGCCTTGGTCATGTGTTTCAACACCATTAGATTTCTTTCTATGGGGTTATTGGAATAAGCCCACAATCACTAAAGAATTAGAAGAGGAGATTCAACGCTGCGTTGATGAAATTCACCCACATTCGTGCAAAATGGTCATGGAAAATTTCATAAGCAGAATTCATAGATGTGCCAGCAGGTGGACTTTTGCCCAAATGTGCTATTTCATAGAAACCCTATCCTATATGTGTTTTCTATTTCATTTAAATCTTGCGTAGATTTTGGGACACCCATTATATACCAAGCCGTTGATACTTACAACCTCTAAATATAATTGGCGCAGTTGATAAGATGTAAGACTGAGCTTGCGCTGCAATAGTAATCAAGAGGGCAGAACAATTATAAATGCAATCCAATCCGATTGTAAATAAACCACCACTACCTCGAAAGAAGAATCATTAAGAGGCCTTAAAAGTTTTAAAATATTTTTTATTTCAAATTTTGCCAAAAGTATTGATAATACCAGTGGATTAAAAGATATGATGATTTATTAAAGTTTTAGATAATAGCATAGCCCTTTTTAGGGTTCCGTACCCGCATGCCAGAAGGTCGCAGGTTAGAATCCTGCTCGGATACTAAATTTTTCAATTTTTCCTTTAGGCGGCTTCCTGATTTGGCGGGGCAAGATCGATATGTGACATTTTTTTCTTTGACGTACTTAAACTTACTGACGTCGCAAAGATTCCCACTTGAAAGAATACTGTCAGTACTTATTACATTTGCGCAATAGTAATATTATGCGCAGAAGCGGACCAGTACTGCCTTCGCATCGTCCGCGCATCCCGCGCCAGTCAGGAAGCACTCATTTAAACGTAGGGGCGCAGTAAAAAGTAGTACCGAGTTGACTGACAGTTGACACTGACATTTGACAGTTTTCTCATATCGTACCGCCTCCGCACCGACAAATCAGGAAGTCACCTTACTTAGAAATTTGAAGTTAGTCTTTCAACACACGAAAAATTGCCGACTTTCACAAACGAAACATGTAGGCGTGGTAGGGTGTATTTCCAACGCGATGTTGGTTTGTGTCGGTGGACATTAAGTATATACATTTAACGGTGCTATTAAATCGCTTCTCCTTCGGGCCTCGCATACATTTTCAATTTCTTTTTATGACCAGCAATAAAAAGGCTTTAGTGCAAATCAGTCTAGTTTTACATTATGCTTTTTTTATTGATTGCTTGCATTGATACTTTAATGTTTACAAATAACTAACTGCGCTTAAAAATCTTGATATATATGTAGGTAGGTAATAAATGATAAAAGTTTTATTATCAGCCTTATAGAAAATGATCTGTGTTTCCTATCGTGTCTCGTCGTTTATGATCCTGCACCACTATAGTTTCTGTTTGGCCCAATGGTTGACTGGTAGACAACGCCTTAAGGCATTAAGTCCGCCAATTGTAGGTACTTTTATTTTGTATCTGTGCAATAAATTTTAAATAAATCTCCCATCGAAAAGACGCCCATATCGACCGCATTAGAATGTATCGATATAGCGTTATCCCAGCACAATTGCATCCTAAAGGATGCCCGGGGTCCGCTATCTAATCCCAAGATTTGGCATAGGCACTAGTTTTTACGGAAGCGACAGCCATCTGGCCTTCCAACCCCATTGGGTTGGGTTGGATTGTGCTGGGATAGGGGAAATTAGACCTTATTGGAACTAGCTTGTCAATTGAGTGTACAACTTCACTGTTAGAAGTCCTCAAGCAACTTTTCAAAGCACCTCTCAAAGCGGTCACCCATCTAAGAGTTGACCTCGCCCGACGTTGCTTAACCTCGCATACCGTACGCTGTACGCGGGTGCCGGTCGCGCTGGGCCGCGAACGCTCCTGTGGTGTGTGATGTGATAAAACCAGTAAACTAGTACCATCAAATTTAACGATATCTCGCGATCGGTATTTCTTATCTACAAAGGTCAGCTATAATCGTAAAAATAAAAGTAATTTCTAGTTTTATTTATCGCTTTAGGCTATAGACTAAAGGGATAAATGACTAAACTTCGTTCGATTAGGTTCTAGTTGGATTTTAGCTACAGATACAACTTTTTAATGACTGCTGGGCCTTTTATACCCTTTGGTATTATTAATATTGTTTTAGTCCTCGAGCCAAGCGGTTCGCGGCAGTCGGCGTGGAAACTTAGGGGCCGTGGGGGCCTAGTGCGCGCCTACTATATAAAGATCTGGCGAAGCGCCTAATAGAGGCTTCTGGTGACCAGAGGGCTGGCTTCTGGTGGCCAGATGGCTGGCTTCTAGTGGCCAGATGACTGGCTTTTATTTCGCTCAGCGATTAAGTATTGCCGTACAGCGAGGCAATGCAGCCAGCCTTCTGGGCACCCTACCTAATGACAGCGATTTACACCAAATTTTTTATTTGTAATTTTATTTTTTAAGTAGGTTATTTGAGTTATTTTGTAAACATGTAGCATATAGTTATCACACGATAAATTAAGTATCTTATAAATTTAGAGACAACTAAAACATTATTGATAATAAATAAGGACGACGACGATGAGTAAGAACTCGTAAAGGATTTTGAGTTAGTCTCTGTAAAGGACGCGAATCTTAAGAATGATTATCTCTATGGGTTATTTGTAGAGATTTTCCTATTAGTGATTAAAAACTTACTGGTTCTATGAATCGGGGTAGAAAATCTTTAGGTATTGGTCTATTGTCAAGATCAAATGTACTGGAAAAATCAGTCTAGGCGTAATCAGAGGTTATACATAGTTATTGGCTAGCTTAAAGAGATTGTTGCTAGTGGTTCAAGGCTCCGGCTGTCAAGTGGTGATTGTGGGTCGAAATCTGGATCATACCATTAGTTTTCCGAACTAATGCATGGAATGTCATAGCTTTTCGGCGAAGAAAAACATGATAAGGAAACCTGCAATTGCAAAAAACTAGAAAGTGGTAAATAATGTAAAACTGTGTTATATATGTTTTCAGTATCTAAGGCCTATTATTCCATCCAAGAATATTAAAATGACATTGATATATTATGAAGTAAATTATGCATGCAATATACATATGACATTTCTTGAATGTTTGCAAGTATTCTGACCAAACATGTAGTTCCTTGTATTGTTAGGAAATGGCCTATTTGTACAATATTGTAGCAAATAAATAACTGATTAGATTACTGCATAAATATGCAAAAAAATCAAAAGTATGTGAGGTTGGTAAAGACTCAAGTCCCTGGAGTCCCCATTTCTAAGACTCGACTTAGTCTTTTAGACTCTAGTCATTGAATCGAAGCTCAAGTTCTTTTCAACTTGGGGGACTTGAGTCCTCTGTAGTCTTTAATAAAGACTGGAGTCATCTATAGAGACTGACTGACTGGACTGTTTTGTTTACGCTTAAGGCTTTTGGAACAACTGAGTTATTTTTAAAACTCAACTGGACTTGTAGGGACGCTTGAGATTACGCAATTTACTCAGTAAAGTAGTGTCAGTACTCGTATTTAGCAATCAGTATATTTGTTGGACTTTAATTCTGTCTGTTTATATGGTTTCCTTAATATATGAAAATCCACATTTTTTTTACCTTGTAACCTATGGGCATTTGTGCTGATAAAATGAGTGCTAAATAGAGTTGTTACTGACTTACACTTTCACAGCTAAACAGCTGAATTTGGATGAAACTTCAAAAGTGAGTCTTCATTATAGGACTCGAGTCTTGAAGCACATCTAAAGTTGAATAAAGACTACAAAAGACACGATATGGCTTGAGTCTTTTCTAAAGACTGAGTTGTGACTAAAGGGTAAAGGACTCGATAAGACTTTCCCGTAAATATGGGTCGAGTTCTTGCAATGTAGACTTTAAAAACTTGAGTCTTTACCAACACTATTCCCCCAATTCGCACTAGGGCAGCGGGAGACTACTAACTTGCCCATTCCCTCTAGTTTAAGAGAGTCTGTGTCCACGAGTCGGGTTATACATTTATGTAATGATGTTGCAATATTACCTAACATGATGTGCCATAATTTCCTTACCGTCCAGGTTGAACTATTTCTTTGGGCAATAAAAACTTTTACCGCGGTGCGCTTAGCGCACTGGGGTGTAACATTTACTGCCGGCTATACTTGTTTTTGTCATTTATAATGCCTTAAGGTGATGATATCGTATGAATGTTTGAGTGCTTCGGGGGATTCTTATCTAGATAGTTGAAGCAAATCGAAAATGTCTTCATCTTGTGTCTATTTCATTTATTAAATAATTTATTAGAAATATGATAATTACAATGTATATAAAAGGGAAGAAAATAATATAAACGAAAACTTATACTAAATAAAAACTTATACTAAATAAAAAATTTGCCCCAGGTCCTCGGTGCACGGTAGGGTTCCCAGAAGGCTGGCCGCATTGCCACGCTGGATAGCAATGCTAATCCGTTGTTTCATTTATTTGTTAATGGGTTTTCAATAAATTGGTCGATTGGCTTAGGTACTAAGGTAAGCTCCTATCTCATCTCATCGTGGGCGGTCACCTACTCTCACTCCGGTAAATTGTATTGAAGCACCCCGGAGAAGCTGTTCAGCTGAAACTTGCATGTTTAGTAGGTCCAGCCCATATTCTCCAGTCACAATTTAACGTGTTGCATTATCTCCGCTACCCAAAGGTTGTCTGGAAGAGATCGCTCTTTAGCGATAAGACCGCCTGTTGTTTACCTTAACTTTAAGCCTAATGTTTCTGTACTAGTATGATCTTTTTGAGGTGTGCAATAATAGTACATTACTTAACAAGGGCGGTAAAACAAAGAATGTCTCATATCGCAGGTATTTGACGCCCGAGCCGAAGGCAAGGGCGATAAATATGCGATCTGAGGCTTTCTTTATTACCGCCCGTGATAAGTACAAAATTTTATGTCACCCCTGGCCAGGAAGTGGGTTTTTTTCGCGCGCGGAGCGTGCGATAATGGCCGCTTTATGGCCAGGTGTGACATAAAGAATATTTGTATTGTATTGTATTCTCGAGAGCGAGTTCCTGATTTTCTTCGATCGATTTCGCCATCCAATTGTCATATTTTAATTTATTTCATGTAAGAAATCCAAAATTTTGTTATTAAATGTGTATTACCTGCTTTAAACGCTGTAGTTTAGGTACTAAAAACTTAACTTTATTAACTGCAATTACGACGCCATGTCAAGGGACAAAACTCGCCTTAACGTCGACATCAAATATGCACACAATAGTATTCTTTACTTTTCTTTTACTATAGCTGAGCCTCAAGAGGCACGTACTGGCATTATTAAAGTACTCATAAACCCGTAAACGGAATAAAACAAAGCCGCGATAGTCGTAAATTAATGTTTCTTTGGGGATTAGATTTTTTATTGGTGTAGTGGTTTATTGCGAGTTAAAATGGAATGCTACAGAAAGGCTCCAAAAATGCATATGAAAAAACTAAAAAATATACTCATCGGCAGAAAATTTGGCCCAAATTAGAAAAATGCATTTTTATATATTAAACATTATTTAATTTATTCAATTTATAGTTTGAAATCATGAAAGTTTTGGGCCAAATTTTCTGCTGGTGAGTGTATATTTAAATTATCATTATTCACACAAAAAAAAGAAATGTCAGAAAAAAGAATTTGTGTTAAACTTGAAAAGCGTTTTTTCCGTGGTATATTATGTAGTAAATGAAATAAATAAATGAAATAAATGAACTTTATTCTGTAAGTAGGCCGCAATGGCACTTTTACAAGTCAAACCCTACTAGCGTTTCACAGAGGCCACTGCCGAGAAGAAACGCCGAAAGAAACTCGACAGTCAGCCATTTTCTCACAAAAATATGCTTATTACAATGATAATACTTAACCTACTTAAGATCAAGAAATCTAAGACACATAGAATTCAAAATTCAGAATTCAAACACTTATTCTGCAAACAGGCCACAAGGGCACTTTCACATGTCATAATGTTAATGTACAATTTTAAAAAAGTCTTACAATATAAGCATATGATAGATTTTTCATGAGAATTTACAATTTAAGAAATATATCAATAAGAATTTAATACATTTTTCATGTCAAAATATTAATTATCTATTACAAACATTACAATAATAGTAAAATTGAGAGATGTATAACAAAATTTAATATAATATCTCAAAGATGTAAATGGTCTCTGAGCGTCAAAATATTCTTAATAATGACTATTCTAACGTGCTTTGGGATGTACATGGTCTCAAAGCGTCAAAATAAAAATAATAAGTTTTAAATATAAAAGGAAAAAAAAACAATTTAATATAGAGGTCTCTCTCAGAGTCAATGTCAACAAAAACTAATCCATAACAGGGTGATGTCTCTCGTCAATCTCCAAGAGAAGACACTAGTATTAAAGTAGTAAATACATAACTAAAAATTCGTGGCCCAACGGCGCTGGCCTACCGCGTGCGGTATGCGAGGTTAAATCAACGTCGGCCGGGGCAACGCTTGGATGGGCGACCGCTTTGGGTGGTTATTAACTGAGCGCTCACATGCTTTGGAAGACACGTTAAGTCGTTAATCCCGGCCGATGTCTATGGCAGCAGTCGTAGAGCTAAGTTAGAAGCCTTCAGGTGGCTTAAGAACTTCTAACAGTCAATTTGCCCACTCACTTGACAAGCCTAATCCTAATAAGGTAGTTGAGCCAAGTTAGCAGCCTTCAGGCGGCTTCAGAACTTCTAACAGTCAACTTACCCACTCTCTTGACAATACTAATCCCAATAAGTAAATTTCCAGTATTTTCTTACTTACAAAATTACAGACCCAAACATAGGTACTTTATTCATTTCCCTGCTTTGTCTCGAATGAAAATCTTATCTGATAATTTCTGAATCGGCACGCTTCATGGAATTCGCACTCGGTTTTTTTTTAATTATCTGAATCTCTCGCAAGTCTCCCAGTTAAGAGCACAGACAAAGGTGCCGCAAACAAAAGCATGCTCGTAAAGGTTGTCAGTGCCATGCCACTTGAGCTACAAACCTATTTACAACACCCACAAAACCCATACCGCCATTAGAATAAGACTGAATTTCCACTGAAAATAGCTCGCAGGAACGTTGTTCCCAAAGATACTTATGAAAACAATGATGTCGCCTTTTATAATGCTCGCGATATTAACCATGATGTTTGTATAGAAATATATTGCAAATAATTTTAAGCGAAATACTTTAAGACGCCCAAATGTGGTTTTTACATTAGCGGGGTAATGAGATGGTAGAAACAGAAAGCATTCTGACAAATGAGAAGGCTTATCGTCTAATTAAGGAAATGAAATGTTGGTTTTTGTTCTTAGTCCTTCCTTTGGTTTGAATGCGAATAGGACTATTAATGTGTAAAACGTTTGTATTCGGAATTACTTTTATTGAAATTCTAATGATATTTTTAACCTAAAAATCCTGGGATGAAATCACGAACGAAAGATGATACGTTCACGCAGGCTAATTAGCGGACAAATGTTTCACCATATGCCATTAAAACACAAAATATTCCTTATCGTAATGTTAAATAAGGAGGATTTTTGATTGCGCAGTTAAGGAAATGGCATCTGATTCACGCCCCCAAACGGTACCATTAACATTATCCAATATTATGAAACATTAAACAGTACCAAGCGAACTTTGACATTTAATTTCATAGCGACAATTAAATGTCAATATTCAATACATAAAATCAAATAAACAATTACCTACCTCAGTAATTATAACAGATTAATTAGAAAAGCTAACACAAAGGCAAAACGGAAGTGTAGTCAAAGACAAAATGGGACAAAGCCTTAATACTCTGTCAATGTATATTGGATGTCACAAGCCTTTGTCGATTTATAATTATAACTTGTTTATATTTCGTCCAAATGATATATACAGCTCGTGGCAGCGGAGCTGGAAGGATGAGGATGATAAACCGTTACTGGGAAATTATTCCCTGAATAATTCTGGATATTCTGTATAGACTACTCTTTGAGAGCTAAAACCAATTATCTATAGACAGCGCCCAGCCACAGGCCATTCTGTCCATTTTTCTTCAAAATAATAATAAATCATTGTTTAATTTTAAACCTAATGATTACATTTCATTGTAAATAGCAAGAGAGATACAGTGGCCATTAAGACTATTGTGAACCTATTGTGCGAGCGAGAACAGGCATTCCGGAATATTCTTGCGTGCGATAAAGACAGTAGTAATTTCAAGCAGATTTAGTGCTTCGGGCGCCAACGTTTTCCAACCTTTAAACCTTTTTCAAATGAGACCAATTTGGCCTTGATCGATTCCTCACATCCAACTAGGTTTATACGTTTTGCTTTTTTTGTAATTCTTTCTAGTTTATGAAATAATAACAAAAACCCACGACGAAGTTTTCGTGTTAAAAAATCAAAACTTTAAGGGTTCATGTTTTCAATTGTATGCAATAGTTCCAAAAAAATCAAAACGTATAAACCTAGTATTTAATGATACTTACATCATTTCCAAAAATTATGCAAGTCGGTCCAGGCCTAGGGGGTGGAAAACGTTGGCGCCCGAAGCACGTTTTTATATGGAAAAAAATTGCTACACAATCCTCTTAGGTTTTATAATGATAATGATAATGCATTTATTTCAGACATAGGTCCATACAAATTTGTTAGTAAATACAATAATAACCTTATGATCTAAAGTATGTTAGTAAATACCTAAACTACTAATAAAAGCTACTTGTTTTCTTTACCACATGCATGGACGTCCATCGGGCATACATGGGACTGTCCCAGCGATTTGCAAACACGTTCAAGATGCTGTTGGGGCTACCGCCGGGTTTGAGAGTAACCCTCTGTGCATAGATTAGTATGAGACGTGGATGGGACTATATACCTAATATAAACCAATCCGTAACATACCACCTGAAACTTAACTAATCATGAAGCAACATCAATGTCACAATCGAATCCATTTCCGATCCCCCTTTGATATCCCTAATGTCCCTAAAGCACCTCGACTCCGCTATACGCGATTACTGGCTTTGTCCTTCGACCCAATTCATTATTCAGTTTTAGCACTAAAATGGTCGGTGTACATGCCAAGTTTCTACGATTGGCGGTATGGTGCACGATTTCGCACAGGGATATGGGATAAGCTTTATCAGTAGTTATTTAAGGCGATATATCGATTGAAAGAGACACCCTTTGTTTTTCGCTCGCGACAAAACGGGATGCAACCCTCTCCGAGAATGGCTTTTAGACAAATCTCGTTAAATATCTGACTGTGTGCAGGTTTATTAAATTTCCTCTTGTCAGTATCTAGATGAGGTAAAAACTTAATCGTGTCTTTTAACGCATTCACTGCCACCCTCTTTTCCTGGACATTCGGCAGGTGCCGCACTTTGCTGTGTGCCCCAAACGCACATGTGAGTTCAACCGACTATTTTAAGTCTAAGGCACTAAGGCACAGGGTACAAGTGTCAAATATTATGAACGCGTCTGTGCGTCGAAGGCACTGCGTGAAAGTCACGGTGACGCATATATGCGGCGGTGGCAGTGAATGCGTTAATAATGCGTTGTTTTAGGAGGCTGAGGAAAAAAGGAAAATATAGACTCGACTTTGGATTTATTTTCCATCGAGAAAATTTTAAGCAATCATGTTTCGCTATTTTTCGCTATTGTCAGTACCACAATCATATATTCAAGAATCATTTATCTGAAAATCAGCCCCTACTGTTTGCTAGTCTGGGCAGGACAGCGTTTCAAAGTCTCCAAATTTCTCAGTGTAGCGCCTTAATGTGGTTTGTATTTTACGGTTGTTCCAAAGAACAGGGAGGTTTTAACTTTTATTCTCTCGTATAAATGTAAAAATAAGAGAAATAAATAATTAAAAAAATCGCATCATCTACAGGGGATCAATCGCACAGAATCTCGTGAAATTTTGTGATCAAGGTCTGTAATTATATCAATCTGAAACACTAACCAAGGCCTCAATTAATTAACGATATCGCCAATGACGTAGGTATTAGAGGTACCTACGTCAAACACCTACGTAAATATAAGTTTGCAAACTTTTAAGTCTGTATAATGTAACGGGTGGACAACTACGAAACCCTATGTTGCGCGTGTGTTGGTCAACACGCACTTTACCAGTTTTTGTTTGCGAATAGATATGTCATCTGGAACCTCTGAGTTCGGGAGACGAGGGGTTAAGTGTAATAGACAGTTGGTACAAAACAAAAGAGGTTTCCTTTTAGCCCACGCACGTAGTTTATAAACGTGGCGTCTTGAACCGACATACCAGACTCCGAGTCACCATGACTCGATAGGTATCTGAGCTAGCTGCTCCACGTATAGCCAGTTCTATTCGTATAACGGACATATTAACTGGGATTCCTTTCAGATTGGCCCGGCCCGACCCTCATCAAATTGGACACTGTCATTACGCATTGAACAATTTCGTGTGTGCCCGTGCGGTGTATATTTAAGGAAGTCCATGATCCGAATAAAAAGTTTAATAGTTTTGTGAGATCAAGAATAGTTCACGTCATTTGATATTTAATTAGCTACTTTACTAGGAGGAAAATTCGTGAGAAAACGTGTCTCATTATGAACTCGTCTGCACAAAATGGTGATAACTTTCACTGCCAGAATTAAATCTTGAATATAGGTACCCCCAGTATCCTTACCAAGAGTTTGCAATGTTTGCATTACCGTACTCGCTAGCGACTGCGTAAACGATTTAGTATGGACAAAAGTACAGCGCCTCTCTGGCGGTTACGCAATATAACTAAGAATCGCCATACTAAATCGTTTACGCAGTCGCTAGCGAGTACGGTAATGCAATAGTACATTACTTAACAAGGGCGGTAAAACAAAGAATGTCTCAGATCGCAGGTATTTGACGCCCGAGCCGAAGGCAAGGGCGATAAATATGCGATCTGAGGCTTTCTTTATTACCGCCCGTGTTAAGTACAAAATTGTATGTCTTCCCCTGGCCAGGAAGTGGGATTTCCCGCGCGCGGAGCGTGCGGTAATTGCCGCTTTATGGCCAGGTGTGACATAAATAATATTTCGTGCGTCAGTAATAGTGCCATTATCCCATAGTAGACAAAATCACGGACATCCTATAACATTGACGGGTAACATTTCTTGGATTAGGGCAACAATACCAAATAATCTTGACATTTAAAGGCGACTGCCTGTACAATTGTAAATTCCATTTCAAATTACACCATTACCCGAAAACCGCAATAATCAGGGAGAATTTGTACCTAATCCCTAAAGCGGGCGGTCTATCTATCCACCTCTTTCACTCAGTATCAGAAGGAAAAGGAGAATGTGATACACATTACAGGGCTTGCCTATTGTTAGGCTGACTTTGATTTTGCTAAAGGCCGAGCCAAATTAGGGCCTCCATTTTGCACTCACGTATTAATTTTAATTCCATTTCTAATTGATATTTGAGATCATCACATTATTATTTACAGATAGTCCATTATTTAATAAAATTTAGGGTTTCGTACCTAAAGGGTAAAACGGGACCCTATTACTAAAGCGACTTCCTGATTAGTCGGTGCGGAGGCAGTACGATATGAGAAAAGTGTCAAATGTCAGTGTCAACTGTCAGTCGACTCGGTACCATTTTTTACTGCGCCCCTACATTTAAAATGAGTGCTTACTGACTGGCGCGGGATGCGTGGTAGCGGGACGATGCAAAGCCGGTACTGCTCCGCTTCTGCGCATTATATTACTACTGCGCAAACGTAATACTGACAGTATCATGTAAATGTCAAATATCGATCCCGCCCCGCCAAGGCAGGAAGTCGCCTAAAACTCAGCTCTCCGACCGTCTGTCCGTCTATCCGTCTGTAACCAGGCTGTATCTCATGAACGGTGATAGTGAGACAGTTGAAACTTTCACACATGTAACTGTTACCGCTATCCGCTATAACAACAAATACTAAAAAACAGAATAAAATAAATATTTAAGGGGGCTCCCATACAACAGACATGATTTTTTGCCGTTCATATAGATAATGGTACGGAACCCTTCGTGCGCGAGTTCGACTCGCACTTGGCCGGTCTTTATATCGTTATTGCTTAAAAAATCTTGTATGAGATAATATGTCTTCTTTTCTAAAAAAAGAATACATCTCTTTTAGCAACATAGCAAACATAGGCACTAGTCCCACGGCCGGCGAGCAGCGAGTACTCTCATAGTAATTCTACTCGTTTTGTCGCTCAAGCAAGTAGAATTACTATGAGACCTTACCATGTGTTTGCAATGTTTGCATTACCGTACTCGCTAGCGACTGCGTAAACGATTTAGTATGGCGATTCTTAGTTCTATTGCGTAACCGCCAGAGGCGTTGTAACTCTTGTCCATACTAAATCGTTTACGCAGTCGCTAGCGAGTACGGTAATGCAAACATTGCAAACTCATGGTAAGGGTACAGTGCCTGCTGATTCGATATGTCAAAAACGTGTAGGTGTACCTTTATTGGATGCTAGATCTGTGTTAGCAAATTTTTTCTACACAAAAACGTGCTTCGGGCGCCAACGTTTTCCATCCCCTAAACCTGAACCAAAGAATATAGAAAACTAAGAACGCTAACTCTGTACATTGCTAGTTATCTCGCTTAAAACTTATTATCGTCGCTGGTACCTCGTAGTTCAACTTATTATTACAGATGGCGTTGTTTTCAATCTAAACTCGTGTTCTAGCGGCGAAACAGACGCAGCAGCGCTGCGGCGCAGGTGCTATCAGTAGTTTGTTCTTAGTATACACCAAATTTCGGCGCGCGAGTCCATTTTGTTTTGGTCGAGTGGTTCGAGTAGTTGATTTCAAATCCTGAGTACTCGGGTTCAAACCCTGTCTCCAGACTTTTGGATTTTTATTTTTTCTGTAGGTACGAAGTGTGCTTCTTTTTTTTAGTTACTATTACTGGTTATGGTTAGTGTTTTAAAATGAGTAAGTAGTTTTTAATATTTTCGTAGGTAAACCCCTTCAAAAATTTATTTGCTAGAAAGTCTCATGTACTCACGACACGAGTACACTATACGAGTACCAAAAGTACCAATATAAGTTAGGTATGTAGTGGGACCGAATTATCGACCTGAAGCTTTCGATAATTCTAAATTAATTAATTAATAGTCAAGCCACAATTTTAAAATCATAAGCGTGCATTTTTCGTCGTGAATGATCTAATATAAGTACCTAATTATAATTAGTATGTAATTAGATAAGTCTACAAATATAAAAAGGTTATGCAGTCATATTACAAAAAGTAAGACATGTATAGATTGTGTTTTAACAGAATAAACATTAAAAAAGGCGCGAAATTCATAACTACGCCGCCCTCCCGGGCCGTCGAGGCGCCGCGCGCCGCGCCGCCGGCGCACGGCGCACGGGAACGGGAACTAAGCGAGCGGTACCTATACATATAAATTCCTTTATTTGTCGAGTTATGAACTTTTTAAAAAGTAGAAACTGTCATATAAAAGGAGGCACAGGTCGTATTCAGCCAATTCAGCTCGTATTTTTCTGTTAGAAACGCGACGTTTTTTTATGTCTCGAATAATTTGCGTTTTTCGGCGGAAAAATACACTTGCAATTCTGTTAAAAAAAAATAAACGGCGGGAAAGCATGATGTTTTTGACGTTTTAAGGTTATGTTTTTCAAATCTTAATTAAATTTTTGTCGTATTTCCCCCATTTTTGAGAAATTACTTTAGATACTACGATACGAGTACCTACGAGTAATTACCTAGCATTCATTAATGGGCCAATTTTTTTGGCGTTGTAGTTTTTTTTTATTTCTTAGAATTGCATGAAAATTGGTAGGTTGGGAGAGCTCCTGATTCTGAACAATATGTGCGCGATTTCCTACACTGTCCCACAATTTTTTTCCATTGAGTGACAAAACGTATGAGATTTTCGTAACTCAGTGGAAAAAATGTATGGGAAAAAAATTTTTTTGACGCCTTGTTGTCATATTTTTTTTACTTGTACAAAATCAGGAGCTGTTCCAACATACCAATTTTCATGCAATTCTAAGAAATAAAAAAAACTACAACGCCAAAAAAATTGGCCCTAATAGTACATTACTGCAGAGGCCGTGAAGTAAGGGATTGCTGGACGACTGTACTAATTCAGGGGTAAGAATTTCAAATTTGGCATTTATTTTGAATTTTAAGCCAAAAAAGTTTTTTTTTGCGAAAAAACGTCATTTTACTCGATTTTGACTAATTCAGGGATAAGGATGTCAAATCTGACATTTATTTTAAATTTAAAGCAAAAAAAAAAAATTTTGCGAAAAATCGTCATTATACTCGATTACAACTAATTCAGGGGTAAGGATTTCAAATTTGACATTTATTTTGAATTTTAAGCCAAAAAATTTTTTTTTTTGCGAAAAAACGTCATTTTACTCGATTTTGGCTAATTCAGGGATAAGGATGTCAAATCTGACGTTTATTTTAAATTTAAAGCAAAAAAAAAATTTTTTTGCGAAAAATCGTCATTAGACTCGATTTCGACTAATTCAGGGGTAAGAATTTCAAATTTGACATTTATTTTGAATTTTAAGCCAAAAAAATATTTTTTTGCGAAAAATCGTCATTATACTCGATTTCAACTAATTCAGGGGTAAGGATTTCAAATTTGACATTTATTTTGAATTTTAAGCCAAAAAATTTTTTTTTTTGCGAAAAATAGTCCTTATACTCGATTTCGACTAATTCAGGGGTAAGAATTTCAAATTTGACATTTATTTAGAATTTTAAGCCAAAAAAAGTTTTTTATTGCGAAAAAACGTCACTATAATTCAATCAATCATCTTTATTGCAGACCAAAACGATCCATAGTGTGTTAGCATGTCTTACATAACTACTTATATACTAGGGTTAGGGTGACTAAAAGATAAACATGTCAATACACATTATACTCGATTTCGACTAATTCAGGGATAAGGATTTCAAATCTGACATTTATTTTGAATTTTAAGCAAAAAAAAAATATATTTTTTCAAAAAATCGTCATTATACTGGATTTCAACTAATTCAGGGGTAAGGATTTCAAATTTGACATTTATTTTGAATTTTAAGCAAAAAAAAATTTTTTTTTTGCGAAAAAACGTCATTTTACTCGATTTTGACTAATTCCGGGATAAGGATGTCAAATCTGACATTTATTTTAAATTTAAAGCAAAAAACAAAAAAATATTTTGCGAAAAATCGTCATTATACTCGATTACAACTAATTCAGGGGTAAGGATTTCAAATTTGACATTTATTTTGAATTTTAAGACAAAAAAATTATTTTTTTGCGAAAAACGTCATTTTACTCGATTTTGACTAATTCAGGGATAAGGATGTCAAATCTGACATTTATTTTAAATTTAAAGCAAAAAAAAAAAATTTTTGCGAAAAATCGTCATTATACTCGATTACAACTAATTCAGGGGTAAGGATTTCAAATTTGACATTTATTTTGAATTTTAAGCCAAAAAAATTTTTTTTTTGCGAAAAAAACGTCATTTTACTCGATTTTGACTAATTCAGGGATAAGGATGTCAAATCTGACGTTTATTATAAATTTAAAGCAAAAAAAAAATTTTTTTGCGAAAAATCGTCATTATACTCGATTACAACTAATTCAGGGGTAAGGATTTCAAATTTGACATTTATTTTGAATTTTAAGACAAAAAAATTTTTTTTTAGAAAAATTGTCATTATACTCGATTTCGACTAATTCAGGGGTAAGAATTTCAAATTTGACATTTTGAATTTTAAGCCAAAAAAATTTTTTTGTTGCTAGAAAACGTCATTAATGTCATTATACTCGGATTTCAAATTTTATATTTATTTGATTTTTAAGTAAAAAATGTTTTTTAAAAAAACGTCATTAAAATTCAAAATTAATATAAAATCTGAAATACTTACTCCTGCATTAGTCGAAATCGAGTATAATGACGTATTACACTAAAAAAAAACTTTTTTCACTTAAAATTCAAAATAAACATAAATTTTTAAATTCATGCCCCTGAATTAGTCGAAATCGAGTATAATGACGATTTTCGCAAAAAAAAAAAATATTTTTTGGGCTAAAATTCAAAATAAATGTCAAATTTGAAATCCTTACCCCTGAATTAGTCGAAATCGAGTATAATGACGAATTAACGCAAAAAAAATATTTTTCTGGCTTAAAATTCAAAATAAATGTCAAATTTGAAATCCTTATCCCTGAATTAGTCGAAATCAAGTATAATGACGATCTTCACAAAAAAAAATTTTTTTTGGCTCGAAATTCAAAATCAATGTTAAATTTGAAATCCTTACCCCTGAATTAGTCGAAATCGAGTATAATGACGATTTTACGCAATAAAATCTTTTTTTGGCTTAAAATTCAAAATAAATGTCAGATTTGAAATCCTTACCCCTGAATTAGTCGAAATCAAGTATAATGACGATCTTCACAAAAAAAAATTTTTTTTGGCTCGAAATTCAAAATCAATGTTAAATTTGAAATCCTTACCCCTGAATTAGTCGAAATCGAGTATAATGACGATTTTACGCAATAAAATCTTTTTTTGGGTTAAAATTTAAAATAAATGTCAAATTTGAAATCCTTACCCCTGAATTAGTCGAAATCGAGTATAATGACGAATTAACGCAAAAAAATATTTTTCTGGCTTAAAATTCAAAATAAATGTCAAATTTGAAATCCTTATCCCTGAATTAGTCGAAATCAAGTATAATGACGATCTTAACAAAAAAAAATTTTTTTTGGCTCAAATTCAAAATCAATGTCAAATTTGAAATCCTTACCCCTGAATTAGTCGAAATCGAGTATAATGACGATTTTACGCAATAAAATCTTTTTTTGGCTTAAAATTCAAAATAAATGTCAGATTTGAAATCCTTACCCCTGAATTAGTCGAAATCGAGTATAATGACGTTGTTTCGCAAAAAAAAAATATTTGGCTTAAAATTCAAAATAAATGTCAAATTTGAAATTCTTACCCCTGAATTAGTCGAAATCGAGTATAATGACGATCTTCACAAAAAAAATTTTTTAAGTTAGTCTAGTTTATTATATATTAATCGTGTTTTTATTTTAATCATCTAGTTACTTATAATTTATTATTTTATAATATACTCATAGATAGTTTTATATATTATTTTTCGCAAAAAAAATTTTTTGGCTTAAACTTCAAATTAAATGTCAAATTTGAAATCCTTACCCCTGAATTAGTCGAAATCCGCTTTAGAGGTGAGACGTACTAGGCAAAAAACGCGTACTGAGTTTTGCGAGTACGCGTCCACAAAAAGATTAGATCCAAAGACTAGGTCCAAAGACGCGCTAAACCGACCCCGACCGAATACGAATAGCGCGGAACATTAAGACCCTTAGACGTTTCGAGGCTTCAGAGTCGTCGTACGCCTAGTACTCGATACGCTAAAAGACGCGCGGGCGGGATCGCGTACTTACGCGTCCATGCCCAAACCTATTCCAAAAACCAATCCCGTAAATACGTCTCACCTCCGCTTTTAAAGCACACTATCCAACAACTTGAATCAAAAAAAGTCGTATCTTCATAGG
Organism: Cenopis cana; assembly: GCA_951800055.1. Lineage (NCBI taxonomy): Eukaryota > Metazoa > Arthropoda > Insecta > Lepidoptera > Tortricidae > Cenopis > Cenopis cana. The sequence goes on along the minus strand of OX637486.1, from coordinate 1,886,320 downwards.
GGCCTTACGGCACTTACGTCCTTTTATTTGAGCAAGACAGTTCTCAAACACCCTTACATCCATCTTGTTCAAACCAAAAATCGTTGAAAGTATTAATTAATGGGCACACTTTTTAAATAAACAATTTTTATTTATTTACGACTTTGACAGCTAATATTTCACCAATAATTGACTTGGATCGAAATCTTGTTTAATAACCTCTATTTCATTTTTAAAGGTTAATCGATAAATATTCAACACGACAATGTGCATTGTAATATTTGAAATTATGTGGAGTGCCCCCTAATATATAATTTTTTCGTACTTTTACATCACCTTTGTAGTGGTTCATAATATAATGTCCTACCAAATTTCATAATTGTACTACTCATACTTACTTCTCAGACTAAATTGATTGTGACATACGGACGGACAGACAGACATGATGAAATTATAATATAAGGTTTCTGTTTTAGCCATGATGGCTACGGAACCCTAAAAACTAATATAATATATTTGATCCACCACTGGCTGGAGTGGCTGGTATGTGTCATTCACCAGTGTTGCCAATTCATACATAAAAGTAATAGAACAAACAAACAAGTTTAGTATTATTTAAATTCATAGTTAAAGTATAACACAAATAGGAATATCTTGGAATAGTAACCACTTCTAAGTAAAATAAGTTATACTATTAATAACGTAAATCTAAACGCAATTTATTCTTTCATCATGAATGTAGTTTATCCCAGAAGTTTACCCTTTTTCAATAGCCTGGCAACTTCATTACATGATTGTTAAAATTTGCGCCATCTGCCGGAATACAATACAGACACTTGGCCATGTAGTTCACGAAAACTTACGATCAGTTGAAGCAAATCAACTGTTAGAAAAGGGCTATTTTTTATTTTATTATTTTCGTGTTATATTGTGACACACTGTATCAAATTATATTTTATGCTTTATAATGTCTAAATATGTCGATTTAGAATGTTAAAATGCAACATTTTGGCGAAATCAACAATACGTTTTTCATTTTCAGCCTGGTAGCGTCATCTCGCTAGTGCTTTCTGACCTGCTATGATACTTCCAAAGAGTTAGCGTTCTTAGCTTTCTAATATTCTTTGACCTGAACCGATTTGCATGATTTTTGGAAATGATGTAACTATCATTAAATACTAGGTTTATACGTTTTGATTTTTTGAAAATATTGCAACAGAACACATGAACCCTTAAATTTTCAATTTTTTGACACGAAAACTTCGACCTGGGGTTTTGTTATTATTTCATAAACTAGATAGAGTTACGAAAAAAGCAAAACGTATAAAGCTAGTTAAGGATGTGAGGAATCGATCAAGACCAACATTGTCTCATTTGATAAAGGTTTAAGGGGTGGAAAACGTTAGCGCCCGAAGCACTAATTCTGCTTGAAATTGCTACTGTCTCTATCGCACGCAAGAATATTCCGGAATGCCTGTTCTCGCTCGCACCATAGGTTCACAATAGTCTTAATGATGGGTTTGAATATTAATTTTGATTGATTTAGTGGGGATTATGTTCAGTAGGTTTTGAGAAGTTTTGATCATTTGTCATGTCGGATTTCTAATGGAATCGAGTTGTTAATTACTTGAGTTGACAACAAAAACATCCCTTATTGTAACCCTATATGTATTTGCTTCCTAATATAAACCATCTCTCAGAAGTTATCAAGACGTTTTAACTTGTCGTTAATAATTTAGCATTTAGCAATGAATTTTAGTGTTTAGTTTAGCTTTTAGCATAAAAATCACAGTTTGCTGATCGTTATGCTCGATTTTTTTTCTTTTTCAACTCATTTGCTCAAAGGTTAGCTGGAAGAGATTCCTTAAAGGAATAAGCTCGCCTTTGTACTTCATTTATTGTTAGTGTTTCTTTTCTGTTGTGCGACTTAACATCACCCGTGCCTTGACCGATGCTTGACCGTCGCTATGTTAAGATTCTACGTACAGTCAACCAATTTGGTTTCTGGGCCACTTTGTACCATGTCACAGTGAAAATCAATATGAAAGCCGATAGAGATCTCATATTAGTGTCACTGCGATAAGGTACGGTCAGCCAATTTGATTTCTGGGCCACTTTGGACCTTGTCACAGTGATAAGATCTCTAGCGGCTTTCATATTGATTTCTACTGTGACAAGGTACGAAGTGGCCTAGAAATCAAATTGGTTGACTGTACAAAGTGGCCCATGAATCAAATTGGTTGGCCGTAACAACTGTTTTTTTTAAACATGGCTTTCAAAAGTTGGTCCCCGATATAATGCCCATATCGTAATTACTGTAGGTACTTCACTTCACTTTTTAAAAAAAATGGATTTCCATCAAATTTATGATGATTTCGCAAACCACGTGTACATTAGACGTTGTTCGGTAACGACGCCATGACAGTAGGCAACTGGTTTTGTACGGTAGTGAATTCAGCCCGTCGTCGCGAAGAGCACGCGCGTTCACCAACGCGGCGACGGGCGAAATCCCTGTAGGTACTTATTGTAGTATTTATATCAAAATGAAATGAAATATATATTTATTACATATACAGAATTTCAGAAACAAAATAGCAATGGTTCCACACTAGGCTAGGCCTGTCCCGTGTAAACCAAAACAAATACAGAGTAACAGGTCATGCGACTAGGAATGAAGAAAACACTAGGTAAAATAAAGTATTAAGAACACACTATACTCGTAAAACTAAGGTAGGTATGAAAAGGTGTGCGTGACATTTGTGCATGTGTGAGTGTGTATATGTAAGTGTATGAGTGTGTGTGTGTGTGTATGTGTGTGAATGTAAGTTATGATATTACATTAAGTAATGATTCAGATTGCTGATAGTTCCAAGATATCAACAGGGCTAGAATTTTCTTTTTTGCCTCTAGGCAAGTACAATTTCTGAGATCAACAATTTTGGTCAAGGAGTTATAGATGTGCGGGAAAAGAAACATGTGAAAACGTAATGCAAACTTGGACTTAAACAATGGAATGTGTACCTTGAAATAGTAGTTTATGCAACTGGTACATAATGCCTAATTATGTACAGTTGCATACATTACTTTATCTACACACATATTATAACTACTCAAAGATGGGTTCAGAAACCGTTGTAAATAAATACAATAATTGTGTTAATACAACCTTTTTTGCACGGTTGCGGAAATATCGAAAACAGAACTGGCAACCGATACCTGAATGTTATTTTAAAAAGTAAAGAGTCCCTATTCTGATGTGATCATGTCGTTCTAGCTCAAATTTCGTGCGATATATACTAAAAAAACATCGAGCTGACATTTCGCATCGACTGAATTTGAATTTTCAGTGATACTAGAATAGGGACATGTCAACTTTGACATTTAAATTTTGACAGTTTTGTTTGACGTTTTTATATTTTAACATCATATATCATAGATATAGTATATACTCTGTAGTTATAGATGCGCCAACAAGCGACCGGGGCTATGTCTTTCTCATATTATGACGTCAAAATATGGGGATACCATGGTTGCAAAAAATTACCCCAAAAATTTAGTCGGATAGTACTTAGTTACAAGTGATCAAATTCCATAGTGACTAAGTCGCCATTTTGACTCACTAACTAAATTTACACAACATCGTAGGCGATATCGTAAAATAAGTGATCTCGACCGGCCACTTTTTTTGGGATAATCTTACCTATAAATACATAGTCACCGGTTATCACCGTTGCATCAAACGGCGATTTCACTGATCCAAATCTATACATTTTGTTCTCGCCGCTCGCCGCTGGTCGCTGGCCTTCCTGCTCGCCGCTTGACTTGCTGGTCATCACGTCACCCAAAGAACCATGCTAAATGTTTAAGTCTCTAGACGATGAAAGTAGTAAGTAATGTAACCAGATAGTGCTTACTATTTCCATGCCCCTTTTTGTCTTTCACAGATAAATTATGTAGTTGTTGGAATAAAAGAATAAACTTCAATTTAGAACAGGTAATTTATTTACAATAATATATTACATTTATAACTTTATTTTTCAATAAATAAACAAATATGTAATAAGCAGTTATAGATTATTTTACCTAATTTAATTTCCTGTTCCCTCAGTCCTGAAATCCATTTTTTCGGGATTCATCCTCTGTTGAAAAACTGAAAAAATCAAATTACTTGAAATTCCCGAAACGTGGGGTAATCTTTAGGGGTTTTTTTTATTATTTGTTGGTATCCCGAAATCGAATTATAAACCGACTGAATGGTGGGACATCAATGCTAAGCTGGCTTCTATGGTAGATTTCTACTACGCGATTTGACCGGTTTGTATGTCAAATGTTTGGAGGTTATTTTTTAATTAATTCACATATTTTTCCTATTTCATCTATTGTCTCATGATATAACTAATGATTTAGCTCAGTAATTTGGTTCCGGTGAGATTTTAGAAATAAACACGGGTCCAAAATTCAAAGAAAATGTACTTACGCATGGAATGTAACATCCGCCTTTTTTCGGTCGAAATTGCTTTTACAGCCAAACACTGAACACCCCACCATGTTTGCACTGAACAACCAAACACTACGGATCTGATGATTGGTAAATTATTATTCATTTAAACCAAATTCATCATTAATTTTCCACTTATAAATTGCACTGCAAAATATTGCCACTTTGTTTTGCAATCTTCTTGACACTAATGACAGATTACTTTTACCCGACCATGAAAAAATGTCCGGTCGGTGATAAGGACAAAACATCGCACTTTTTTCTACTTCCTCTCATAGGAATCGCAATAAGGCTATCTTTCTCTTACAAAGCGTGTCAGGCCCTTGTCATTATATGAGATTAAAATTAAAAATTATATTACTGCTGTAGCCTTAGCCACAGATAAGAAAATTGCCATAGATTCATTGAATGTTGAAATGACAGTCATTTTCTACGGTTTCCGAACGCATATTAGAGGATTTATGATATGTGTGTAGATAAACTCTCTTTTTTAACAAATCCTTGTACGACGGAAGATTTAATGTGGTTTTATGGACGTTCATGGCAGCTCGCAGTATAAACAATCTTCGTACACTGCCTAAGTACGTCAGTCTGTAACCGATCAGTGCACTCTGTAGGTACGGGTGTTTTGAAAGCTATCCCGAAATCAACCATCTATACATATAATAAAGCAGAAGAGGGTCGAAAATCTGTACATTGAAGATATTAGTAAAAAAATCGATGGAGGGGTCTAAGAATCGATAACAGAACACGTTTCAACTGTTTTTAGAATTCATGTCTGTTTGTCTGTTTGTCTGTTTGTCTGTTTGTCTGTTTGTCTGTCTGTTTATATGTCTAACTATCACGCGAAAACTAGCGAATGGATTTTAATACAGCCTTCACTAATATGTTTATTGGATCTTCGGCCAGGTTATAGGCTATAAAAATCATACAGGTTAGGGATGAAAGGGGGTGAAAAGAGGGGTTAAACTTTGTATGAGAAGTCTTTCAGTTCATGATTTACAGGCTTGAAAGTTGGTAAGTATATACATGGACGCAAAGTAAATAGAACCTCATTTAAACATTGTATAATAAACAGATAGTATTTGAAAAAGTGGGGGGGTGAAATAACAATACCTCTGCCTCTCAAGGCTATAGACAAAAATACAAAAGTCCCTCAAACCATATTAACTGTTTGAAATGAGAGATCTAATTATGTTGGTCAGTCGGTCGCTATCAATATTCACAAACCTTACTACGCAACTTCGGTTTTTTTTTGTTTTCGATGGAGGGTACTTTACCTACGCAGAGCGGCGGGCTCTCGGTTGCATGGTAGCACTTGCGACATGTACTACCTATATATTAAGTATGCGCATTTTTGTATAAAATATTGTTTTTTGAGGTGCTCATTACAAGAATGATACTTATCCATTTTCAAATTGAAGATGGCGGACATTTACTTATTTACTTTTCTTAATAATCGATATGAGTTTCATCTTTGAGGTTCTTCGAGGTGCCGATTAGTTGCGTTTTCCGTCAGCAAAATGTATAAAATACGTTCAGCGCGTAACAGACATAAATTTAGGGTATATTGGTATTCGTTATTAAAACATACATACCTACGTAACAATAAACATCAAGTATGACCAAATTCGAACAGGCGGATTGGAAAGCAAAAAAACCGGCCAAGTGCGAGTCGGACTTCGCACATTTAGCCCTCGCCCAGGACGTGAGCTGCGTACTTCCCGTGTTCTCAAATTATCTGTACCTTTCCACCATACTAGCTTCATGACTCATTCCTTCGCCGTGCAGGCAAGCCGTCTCTGGAATTCACTCCCTCTCACCATCAGACAAGCCCCAAGCAAGTTTGCTTTCAAGCGGATGCTACGTAAGCACCTGCTTAAACAAGAATTCGTATAGAATCCATCCTTATATCAATAGTATGTATTAAATATGTAGTAGTATATATATTGCAATATGTATGTATTTGTGTATTGTATATATTTATGTTTATATGTAGTGTATTTGCAATTAATTTGTTTTAGTGTTCCGTGTAGTCCGTTTTCATACTTTTTACTTTGCACCTTTTATAAAATCTCTGTTTAGCCCAATGGTTGGCTGGTAGAGAATGCCATTTGGCATTAAGCCCGCCATTTGTACAATTCTGTGTATTTTGTGCAATAAAGTTTAAATAAATAATAAATAAATTTAGGGTTCCGAACCGACCGCAAAGTTAAGTTGGTTTTTATAGGAAAAATAAGGAAATTTCAAAGAAAAAAATCTAATTTATCAATATATTAGTATTTGTTGGTAAAAAATACGTAATAACAATCATTATTACCAAATTTTAAATTCATCGGAACAAAATTTCGTAAATTCCAATAATTTATGAACAAAAAAAATATCTATTCAACTACCTCTTTACAAAGCCACTTAATAGGTCAACAAATTTTTTTTGTTCAATATTTCGCGCTCGCTGCTCTCAAATAATGCGAATCTCTGTTAATGCAAATGATGTCTTTTCCGCACCTGCATCAGAATGTTCGAATCATTTCGCGCTCGCTGCGCTCGCGTTTCATATACATTACTTAATGAGTGTGAAGTATTTTCCGCACCGGCATCATAATGTTTGAAAAATTTCGCGCTCGCTGCGCTCGCGTTTTCATCTACATTACTTGATGAGTATTTTCCGCACCTACATCATAATGTTCGATAATTCTCGCGTGCCCTACGCTCGCTTCATCTGCATTATAGTTGATGCTTATGAAGTCTTTTCCGCACCTGCATCATAATGTTCGAAACATTTCGCGCTCACTACGCTCACGATCTCATCTTCATTTCTTGATGCGTATGAAGTATTCTCCGCACCTGCATAATAATGTTCGAAAAATTTCGCGCTCGCTGCGCTCGCGTTTTCATCTACATAACTTCATGAGTATGAACCATTTTCCGCACCTGCATCATAATGTTCAAAAACTTTAGCGCCTGCTACGTTCGCTTTTTCATCTAAATTACAGATGCGTTTGAAGTCTTTTCCGCACCTGCATCATAATGTTCGTAAAAATTTCGCGTTCGCTATGCTCGCGTTTTCATCTGCATGACTTGATGCGTATGAATTATTTACCGCACCCGCATCACAATGTCCGAAATATTTCGCGCTCGCTGCGCTCGCGTTTTCTTCATACACATTACTCGATGAGTGTGAAGTATTTTCCGCACCTGCATCATAATGTTTGAAAAATTTCGCGCTCGCTGCGTTCGCGTTTTCTTCTACATTACTTGATGAGCATTTTCCGCACAACCTACATCATAATGTTCGAAAATTTTCGCGCGCCGTACGCTCGCGTTTTCATCTACATTATAGTTGATACGTATGAAGTCTTTTCCGCGCCTGCATCAGAATGTTCGAAAAATTTCGCGCTCGCTGCGCTCGCGTTTTCATCTACATTACTTGATGAGTATTTTCCGCACCTACATCATAATGTTCGTAAAAATTTCGCGTTCGCTACGCTCGCGTTTTCATCTGCATGACTTGATGCGTATGAATTATTTTCCGCACCGGCATCATAGTGTTCGTAAAAATTTCGCGTTCGCTACGCTCGCGTTTTCATCTGCATGACTTGATGCGTATGAATTATTTTCCGCACCGGCATCATAATGTTCGAAATATTTTGCGCTCGCTGCGCTCGCGTTTTCATACACATTACTTGATGAGTGTAAAGTATTTTCCGCACCTGCATCATAATTTTCCAAACTTTTCGCGCTCGCTGCGTTCGCGTTTTCTTCTACATTACTTGATGAGCATATTCCGCACTTACATCATAATGTTCAAAAAATTTTCGCGCGCCGTACGCTCGCGTTTTTATCTTCATTACTTGGTGCGTATGAAGTCTTTTCCACACCTGCATCAATGTTCGAAACATTTCGCGCTCGCTGCGCTCGCGTTTTCATCTACACTATTTGATGCGTATGAAGTATTTTCCGCACCTACATCGTAATGTTTGAAAGAATTCGCGCTCGCTGCGCTCGCGTTTTCATCTTCATTACTAGATGCGTATGAGGTATTTTCCACACCCGTATCAGAATATCCGAAAAGTTTCGCGCTCGCTTCGCTCGCGAGCGTTTTTATCTACATCTAAAATAAGTTAATAACATATATTTAGTCCTCTGTCATGTTTCATGTGGGCGCATTGAGCCGGCGTGCGCAATGTTTGGCGAGACAACCCGGCGAAATACGGTGTAGAAGTTGATATGGATAATGGATATTCACGCGAATGAAGTCGCGGGCAAAAACTTAGATAAATAAATTTAAAACTGGACTACCCGTGCGAAACTGGGGCGGGTTATAAATGCGAAAGTAACTCTGTCTGCCTGTTTCCTCTTAAAATGCTCAACCGATTTAGATGAAATTTGTTATGGATATAGTTTGAGTCCTAGGGAAGGACATAGGATACTTTTATCCCGGAAATCATCCCTTAATGGGGTTTAAGTTAGAATGGAAGAGAGATAACTAGGTAAGCGCATGGAATAGAAGAATGAAATAACATTCTAACGCGATGACGCCAGTTCTACGCAGACGAAGTCGCGGGCCAAAAGCTAGTTAGTAAATAAATTAATAGTAGTAGTAGTAGGTTTCCCATCTTTTCAGTAGATTTATTTAGACATAGACATAGACATAGACATAGACATTATTTATTCAAACTCAAACTCAAACTGTTTATTGCACACATATTACAATATAGTACAAAAAATACACATCATAATATGCACCATTATTGGTATTGGTTGGTTGGTTTACAACTAGATTTTCCTACCCGCTATTTCTCCGCAATCCACAAAAAGCACAGAGTCCCGTCTCCGTACACATTGTGAACCCAGTCGTAATGCACTCCTTGATTCATCTTCGGGGACGTTGAGTAAACGGTTGTCAGCAACTGCGGTGGTTGGATTAGGAGCTCGGGGATGTATGGGTCGCAATTAGGGAAATGGGAAAAGGTTGGGGTTACTTACATTGTACAGTCAACCAATGTGATTACGGGGCCGTTTCGTACCTTGTGAAAACCTATATGGAAGCAGCTAGAGATCTCAAATTAATGTCACTTTGACAATATATTCATCGTTAGGTGACTTACTGACTTGGCGGGGCGGGATTGATATATGTGTCATTTTCGTAAACTTACAGACGGTCTGTCTAGCCGGATTTTTTTTTGTTCCATACAAGCTTTTGATCCTGGATAGGAATTGGAACAATTAGCATCAAAAAAAAAGTTTCTCAAAAATGACCTTTTTTCTCGCACCCTTCATACCTTTTCCAAAATCTGTATACGCCAATCTTCATTCATTTGAAATCAAGGGAGGGTCTTCTAAGATCATTTTCACATAGCAGCACGGGATTTGGTAGCTGCCCTCACTGACACAAAAAGAAAATCCCCCCCTGTATAATCATCACTTTAAAATGTTGTTGAGTGTGACAATGATTAACGTCCTCAAAAATAGCTTGTTTATATGATACTTGATAGGAAACGTAAGGATGAATCCTCCTCCTCAATCGGTCCCTCCTGGCTGAGGATCGTGACTCTGCCGACGTAGCATAGCCAGTATTCTTCTCCAGGAGTTTCGGTCGGCTGCCTGATGGAGCGCTGCATTCACCGGCACATTGAGATACTCCGACACCTGGTTTAGCCAACGTTTGGGGCTCCGGCCTCTTGGTTTCTTGCCTTCCACTGTACCTGTGACCATCAGTTTCTCTAAATATTCAGAATTCTTGCGCGCTATGTGGCCAAAATACTGGAGGATACGGTGGTTCAGTGGTTCAGAAATCAAATTGGTTGACTGTATCTATTGCTAAACGAAGAAGGTACGTTAAAAACTGTAACACTTTGTGACATTAATCTCTCTATACTCTCTGGCTCCACAGAAAATCATACCTACTGATTTTTAAACCACGTTTATAGCAAACAAACCCGCCTGATGTTTAGCAGTTACCGCAGCCTACGGACGCCTACAACTCCAGGAGTATTACATGAGCACTGCCGATCCTTTCAAAATGTATATACCCTTTCTTGAAAAATCCAAACTGTAGTCCCTCGTATAATTAATAAACGATTTACATGTATTTGTTTGAAATGGACAGTGAAATAAAAATGTTTAACCATTAAATAGGTACATTGTTTTTGTGTGTTATAAATATGACTGAAATATGATTATTTGCGTATTCCCAGCAAAGCAAATTACAAATTAAATAAACCCACTTTTTGTACTTGGCACACGTTGTTCATAATCCGTGTTCCGAATTTTAAAGTCAGCTCAACAAAGCCATTCTCAAACTGGCTCAATTTGTCTCAGCGCTCACTTCTACCTAAAATTAAAGTCAAATTTAAACGCAATATTCGAGACAATTTTTTTTTAAATTATGATTATGATTTGGTTTGCTCTTGGCTAGCATTTAGCCCATTGGTAAAGACAAGGTCACTGGCAACTTGGACAGTGAAGGAAAGGGAACGGCAGCGGATTGTGGTGTTGGAGAAATTCGAAACGTGGTGTTGGAGAAGAATGCTCCGAATATCATGGACTCAACATCGCACCAACGCCTCAAGTCTAGAAAAACTAAATATTAAGGAGAGATTATCCGCTGTCGTACAAAGAAAAATCCTCACCTATTTCGGACATAATTTCCCGCAGAGGTCCGGACTCCGTGGAAAGACTGGTGGTGCAGGGCAGGGTTAATGGTTCTAGATCACGAGGCCGTTCACCAATGCGACGGACAGATCAGGTCAAGGCACTAACAAGTGCTCCACTAAACAAATGTGCACACAAAACCCAAGCCAGAGAGAAATGGAGGAAGATTGTGCATCGTGCCACCCAAAAACCGCATGAATGACCACAACTGCTCTGTCAAGAGCATACGTCTAAGAAGAAGAAGAAGAAAAAGAGAAAGACAAGGCCGAAGATCGAAGGAGCTCACCCAGAAGATGCCTATTCACTTGAACTTTGTTTAAATACAAGAAATAATGCTAATATTAACACGATATTTACATTTCTTATTTTATTTAGGCCAGTATCCATACAAATACAAAGTACACAGAAATCAACGGTAATTTAAAAATAGAAATGCCGGCAAGAAATTCCTAACTTTGCACATTATTAAAAGAAGTAGGAAAGCGCTTGCTCCGAAAAAGTACGATTTCAATCAGGACTGTGTGCTACCAGAGGTATTTTTAGGGTTACGAACATAGAGTGCCAAAGGAACTGTATTACTAAGCCTCCGCTGCCCGCCCGTTCTGTCAGGGGATGCATCTCCGAAATCCACAAAAGGACTGCACATATTCACAAAGTAGCTATTATGGTCTCCCTAAAGCTAGGCCTCGGCTAACACAGAGTACATTAACATAGTTTGTTTTAAGTTAAAAGTTCAGACTTGTATTGGTTTTTCGAGACAAGTTTTTAGTAAGCCTTGTGAACACCACTTCAGCAGCTTTAATCGAAATTTTGGTCTGAATCGTGCCGAGGTATCGCGGGCTGGAATTTAATTAGCTCAGTAACGGATGAAACTTTTAGTTATTGTTTGTCGGATTGCAATAAATAGTTCCTTTAATCTGAAGTAAGAAGTCCAAATATCGATATGAGCCCGAACGCGGATACTTCAAAAAATTGGCATGAAATCACAAAATTTTGTAATGATGATTAGATTTTACGAAAGCAAATGCCATATGGCTTTCCGGACCCAAAGGGAAAAATTGGACATTATTGGGATTAAGCCGCTTTTTCACGATGTTTTCATTCACCGAAAATATACTGTCAAATATACCACCTATAATTTTAATCCAAACAATATTCAAAATTGCTCGGTTGGCATGCAATTGTAACATTGGCGTTGGCAACCATATTCAATATGAATTTGATGGCCAGTGACCAAAGTCAATGCGGAGCTGAGAATGGTATGAGCCATCGCAGTCCATGGCCTGCGGTTCCTCACAATGTAGACCTGAACAGGCGCAATTCAAGTTGTTGTTACGAGATTTTTGATATGAATAAAATAGAATTTTATTCGTGATACAACAGAAGAAAAAGTAATAGTAGTTTATGCAACTGGCACATAATGAGGGGCATTAAAACACGAGTGTGTTTTATGAAACGTTCATAATAGGGTCAAACGAGTGTTTTAATGCCTAATTATGTACAGTTGTATACTTTACTTTATCTACACACATATTATAACTAAGATGGGTTCAGAAACCGTAGTAAATAAATACAATAATTGTGTTAATACAACCTTTTTTGCACGGTTGCGGAAATATTGACATCAGAACTGGCAACCGATACCTGAATGTTATTTAAATAAAAAAGTAAATAGTCCCTATTCTGATGTGATCATGTCGTTCTAGCTCAAATTTCGTGCGATATATACTAAAAAAACATCGAGCTGACATTTCGCATCGACTGAATTTGAATTTTCAGTGATACTAGAATAGGGACATGTCAACTTTGACATTTAAATTTTGACAGTTTTGTTTGACGTTTAATATTTTAACATCATATATGAGATTAAAATGAAAATTATATTACTGCTGTAGCCTTAGCCACAGATAAGAAATTGCCATAAATTCATTGAATATTGAAATGAGAGTCATTTTCTACGGTTTCCGAACGCTAGAGGATTTATGATATGTGTGTAGATAAATATGTATATAGGATTAATTTTTGACCTGTAATGTGTTATTACCAATAAATAATGTCTATGTCTATGTTTAAAAACAGTAATAAATGGTATTGCACGTATTTACGATGACCACTACGAATATGGCGACTATTATGGACTCTGCTTACCTTAGCTTCTCCTTCTTCTTGTTCTTGGCCATTATTATATCCGTCTTTATTTTTGGTCGGTCCTAACCTAATACCTTAGTGCAGTCGGTCGTCATTTCTGAACAGCGGTGCAGTGGTGGTTTAGGCGCTGGACTCTTGTGTGGAAGGTGAGATCAAAATAAAGGTCGGCTTGTTCACTGGAGACTTGTATTGATATCAAAAATCACAATGATGCATGAATGAATGTACAGAAATACCTTATCTGTGTTGGAGTTGCCAACAAATTCTTTATCGACGTTTGCTGCTCTCATCGCTTGTTGTGGTGCTAAAAATGCGCATCGAAGTCGTTGGTGGGCGTCCTTTTCGTTTTCTACCTTAACCGGTGAGTAAACCGTTTAGTAAAATATAGTTTTAACATCACTCACGAAAGTTTAAATTCAAGTTCTTCTACCTTCCTTCAATTCCATTACTGCCCTGGTCTTATGGCTCTTATCGCGTTTCACAATGTGCCCATACCACCTTAGACGACCTTCCGCCCGCTATAGCCTAGTTGGCAGTGAACCTACCTACGAAGTTGGAGGTCCCGGGTTAGAAATAGAATCCCGGTCAGAGCATTTATTTGTGTGATGAGCACGAATATTTGTTCTTGTAGTAGAAGTATCTATTTATGTATAAGTATGTATAACACCGTTTAGTACCCATAGTACAAGTTTTGCTTAGTTTGGGACTAGGTCGATTTGCGTAAAATTGTACACAAATATTTATTTTATCCATTTTATAAGTTGAAGTCGACTAGGTAAAGCTATCGTAAATCCCGATGACGTTAAAACATTGGCAATGTCACTAACTGTCTAAATAGAGTTCCGAATTGTGTTTGAGTTTCAATATTGGATTAAATATGATCGCATTTTACCACATCTAAATTCTGTCAAGAGGAAATTTCATAAAACTGCACACAGCCAGATATTTAACGAGATTTGTCTAAAAAAGTCATTCCCTAAGAGAGTTGTATCCCGTTTTGCCATGCGCAATAGACATAAGCGTATCTCTTTCACAGGGGGCGTGGTTTACCGAATCGATATATCCCCTAAAATAAAAGCTTCACTCTCGCCTTAAAGACCATAAGGTTATTCAAGGAGAACAAGATTTATAGAAAGTATGGATCATTTTCAATAAAAGTGAAAAATTGTAAAATTAAACGCCGCCTTTGTTTAAAACCTGCAATTTCGTTAGCGGACGCATCGCCTTGAAAACATTTAAATTAAGTATGGGTAGTAGATAATAATGCTGATTCAGGAAGGTTGTTCATTTACCCATACCAATAATACATTCTCAGCGTCCCAGTTAAGGAAATAAGCATCTTACAGACAAACTGACTTAACCCTTCTCCTGAATTTCAGCTTCCGTGAGCCCGTAATTCCCAAATCCGTATAACGGCTTTCCGTCTGATTTCCGTTCTGACAATTGGGAGGATTCGTTGAACCTCGAGGTGTATTTGACTCTATGTATTGATATGATATTGGTATGATATTTGTTGCGCTGACAAGCCACCAACCGGGCGGTAAAGGCGATAAAGCTCGCGAATTTCAATCTCGGAGGTCGCAGATTCGCAGCCCGGCTCGTCACGAGAATTTGAAAAACCCAATGGCACGAGCCGCTCGTACCATTGGGTTTTTCAAATTAAACATATATCTAGTAGCTTTTCGGTGAAGAAAGATCGTAAGAAAACCAGTCTAATCCCAACATATAGTTTCCCCTCCGAGTTTAAAGGTTAGATGGTAGACTTTCGTTTTTTTTAATGTCATAGGTGGCAAACGAGCATACGTATCGCCTGATGGTAAGCGATGATTACGTCGCCCATAGACACCTGCAATACCAGAGGAGGTGACTCCTGAAACGCGCCGACAACGCGCTTGTGAAAGCGCGTTGTCGGCCTTTCAGAAGTTAAACTATACTGACGTGCAAAAATAACGGGTGCACTATCTATAGAACTTCCATACAAAGTATACCCGTTATTGGATGTTTTCTATGTATTTAAGTATCTATTTATATCTATATAAGTATGTATATCGTCGCTTAGTATCCATAGTACAAGCTTGGCTTAGTTTGGGACTAGGTTGATTTGTGTAAGATTGTCCACAAAAAAAATATTTTTGCTCGTCAGTATATTTTCTACGACAAATCTCGAAACTGAGATCTCCAGCTTCGTAGGCAGGGTCACTATCAACTAGGCTAAAGCCCCGTTTACACGGTGCAAGAAATATGCAACTATCACAATATTGAAGCGTTTGATCGTTCTCTTCCCATCTCAGTAGCCCTCAGCCCTCAGTATGAAAATTGCAGGCACCTTCTTTTACCGTCTAAATTAGCCTTAAAGCGGTCGACAATTGTAAATTCGGCCTCTTCCTGGTACGCGTAGCTAGCGCGGGCCGCCAATGTTATTTCAATATCAAACCATTACGCCGGGTCAGATCGACCCCTTGAATGTACTGCGTGGTAATGTTAAAACGTGCGCATTTTACTAAAAACGTATGATATTGAATTGTAGGTATTGGAAGTTTATTTACGAATATACCTACTCGTAGTACTCGTACGTATAGGTACGTATCACAGAGCGTGATGGACTTAATTTGTACGAGGAAATAATTATATAATTTGTTATTTTCGAGCAAAAAAAGACCTTTTTTCGGTGTCTATAAGGCATCATTTCCATTGTGACGAAACCCAGAGGGAAACCTAGTCCTTGTTTGTATTACTTAGATCAAATCCTTACTATGTTTTTCGTCACCACTGTTAAATATCAAAGAGCTCTCATTTAAAGGCACTTATCAGTTAAAAAAGACCAGTAATGTGGCCGAATTCTTATAAATAAATAATTTTGATTTTGAATTCGAAGTGTTTGAGTTTGTTGATCCCACGCTATGTAAGACAATTAATTTAAATTTCAATTTATCTTTTAAGCAACAAACATACGAAACAAACGATCGATGATTTGAAGTCTGTAATGTTGTCCTCTTTTCACTTGTAAGCTGACACCATGCGTATATACGCGCCATGCACATAATATACAGGATGGAAATACAGAGTATGTAGATTTAAAACTAGAGGTAAACAACAGGCGGTGATCTACACACACACACACATACACGCACGCATGCACGCACGCACGCACGCACGCACGCACGCAACACACACATAACACAGTAAGCTAAGTATTATCTTTGTAATAAGCATATTTTTAACACGACTGCCCAAAAAAAGGAGTGTAATGTTTTGGGAGAAAATGGCTGACCGTCGAGTTTCTTTCGGAGTTTCTTCTCGGCAGTGGCCTCTGAGAAACGCCAGTAGGTTTTGACTTGTAAAAGTGCCATTGCGACCTACTTACAGAATAAAGTTCATTTTTTTATTCACACCGTTGTTAGACTTGTAGTACTTTTATCTCACTAGCGCGGGTGAGCCATGGTTGTGTGTTCAGCTGTACATGTACATCGTCTATATGTGCGTCAACGTAGGACACTGTGAGTTCAAGTTGTCTATGTGTGCGTACGTATCGCAACTACAACCTTGGCTATCCCGCGTTCGTGAGATAAGGCTGGTTTTCCACTAGAGCTATGCTATGCTGCGTTGCTATGGATGCGTTTGAAATCCACCAATCACATTCCTTTATTCACATAGCATAGCTCTGGTGGAAAAGGGTTCAGCTAAGCTATGTTTTTAATATGGAAAGATGCGAGCTGCGGATGCGTGCTACGGATGCGCGCTATGGATGCGCGCTACGGATGCGTGAGCGCTTCCCCCCTCAACGCGCTGCCGCTCCCCGCGCCCGCTGCCTATACATCGCATAGCTCGAGTTCCGCATCTTCCTCGCATAGCTACCTCGCGGCTGCGCATCTACCACGCACAGCTACATAGCGTAGCTTTAGTGGAAACGGTCGCATAGCTCATAGCGCGTCCCCGCAGCATAGCTGCGTAGCATAGCTCTAGTGGAAAACCAGCCTAAAAGTACTCTGATGATGATAGTCTTGACCGATCTCGGCCACAGCGACTGTATATTCTGGCATCTTTAATAGTGATATTCATGGTGGGTGGTTTCGTAGCTCCGCTCTTAAGTGCGCTCTTGTGTGGCTTACGTACCCAATCTTATTAGAGAAGGTACGAGCACACTTTGGGCACGTCAGAACCCCACCGACGTAATTGTAGGAGATGGCCGCAGGTGGTCTGGCCTTCAACTCATCCCGCTTTCTATCTAGGTCTCCACGACGTTCGGTTTCGAAGTCGTTCACCTGTTGATGGATGAGCCGTCGCCACTCGGGACGCTGAGCAGCCTTCACCTCCCATTCAGAGGGCTCTATTTTGCACCGTTTCATGTGTCTTTTCAGAACATCCTTGTATCTCAGGTACTGGCCACCGCGTTTACGCTTACCGTACTGGAGTTCTGAAAAGAAGATGCGCTTCGCCACTCTACTCTCCGACATACGGGACACATGTCCGCACCATCGCAGTTGTCGCCTGTAGTACTAGTAGTACTCTATATACTTACAGAAAAGACGAAGGATTCTTTTCCGTTCCACCCTGTATAGGGACTTGTAGGCTGGCAGCGTAGCGCTCTAATTTTCTTGCTTATTTGGGAATGCCTTAAGCCCGAGGCTTGAACTTGAGTAATCTGCCAACGTTATTGTCTCAAGTGTTTGTAGTTAAGTATATTGTACAATGTGCTCGGGTTTCTGTACAGTTAGCGCCATAAATGTGTAAACAGATTTCGACCTTAACTCCACGAAATAAAGTGCTAGAATGTATCCATATTTATGAGTCAACATACTGTAGCATTGAAGTGGTTTGGATTTTATTACCAACCAAGTTTTAAAGGAAATTAACTTAATGTTTAAAGGCATTTTCACTTAAATGTTTAATTATTTCTCAGAATTAAAAAGCTTTGGGTTTTTCTTACGTATTCTGGGCACTCGTGATTCTCATCTTTAAGAGGCGTGCGTGGAGCTGAAACCAGCACATAGGTAATAGGTTAGGTTAGGTTTGGAATTGCCTGCCGGCGTCTGTTTTCCCGAGTTCATTTAACCTGGACCTTTTTACGGCACGAGTGAGAAGGCATCTTCTGGGTGAGCTCGCTTCACTGTCAGCCTCATCTTTGCCCTCTAGTTAGTTGCTGGCCAAGAACAATCCCATCTTTAGCTTAGCTTAGTCTTATTTTGTTCATGTTACACTACATTTAATTAGTTTTATTGTGAACATTGTATTATTTTTAGTTGATATAGATAGAATTAGACCGCGTTCGGAACTCTGTGCTGCGTTCCAAAACCGGTATTGCAGATGTTGGAGCTAAGACCGCCAGGCTGAAATGGGACTGGGCCGGCCACGTTTGCCGCATGCGTCTACAGAGGTGGGCAAAATTAGCAACGGAGTGGATGCCGCAAGATGCTCTCTCTGTTTTAATAAAAGCGTCAAAATAAAATAATAATAATAAGATCTCAATATAATAAAAAACCGTAATTTAATATAAGTAGAGGTGTCTGTTCAGAGTTAATGACAATAAAAACTAATCCATAACAGGGTGATGTCTCTCGTCATTCTCCAAGAGAAAACACTAGTATTAAAGTAGTTAGTGTGTCCTTGCAAGCATGAACGACCGGACTCCACAAACAGCACCCGATCACGAGTATGACGCGTTTATAGGATTTCTATAGAATCTTTGAATAGATCTATAAATCATAGTAGGTACACTTAGACACATTGAAAAGCTCACGTATGAATGAGTTCCTGATTAATAAATTTGATCACAGCATGTAGTATGTTAGTGACATGTAATTATTGGTGATTGCGAATGGAATATTAATGGAAACAAGTCAGCGTTTTAATAATAAATCGCAATCAATAGTCACAAATCGCATTAGCCACACCAATTTTATACACTTATAGGGTAAAAGTGCTCGATATTGACCCAATACACAGCATTTCCAATGTATCGTGATGACAGAAGTGACATCTTAGAATACTGTCAAGCGGAAAGCGTCCGCTAACGAAAGTATAATTTTTAATCAAAATGAAAGATAGAAATATTGTTACCAATGATTCTCAATATAATTTGGAGGGCGTCTCCTTTTTTTTCAGAAAACTTCTGTCTGCAAAACTAAGAACAACCAATTTTAAAACGTTGGTGTCATTTGTGAAGTTGTAATAACTTAACCTAACTAGGTGTCGCTACAAAAAGTATCCCTAAGGCGTAGGTAAATAGAGTGGAGTGGTTGAAAGATTCGTCACCACAAGGGATACCCACAGTAGCTCAGTTGATTAAGAGGAACGGGTTTCAGAGGTTTCAAATCCCACATGTGGCGATTAATTTTTCAATCTTTCACCCTGATTGAAAACTGGTGTTGGGCACTAATGTGTCAAGTACTGGGTTAACCTTATGTCGACAGCTGAGCAGCAATTCCTGTAGCCAGTGGACACCCACTGTAGCCGGCCGGTAGGGCACGCGACTTTGAATCTGGGGCCTATACCACAAAACTTAACAAGCGTACAATTCGACAAATTTCTGAACTTTTTCTATGGAAAATTGTACAATATTGTCAAATTGTAAAGTTTTGTGGTATAGGGGCCTGGAGGTCGAGGGTATGAACGGTGCGTACCACTTTTCAAAAAATTTGACAAACCACTGTTGGCCAAGGAAAACCTCGTGAGGAAACGGGTGTAACACCAATAACGTCTAGTTTTCCCTCTAGGTTATAAGTTTAGATGGTAATCGCTTTCGTTAATAGTGCCTACGCCAAATCTTGACCTTAGGTTATACAATATACATACTGTCCATACTTAATATTACAAATTCGAAAGTGTGTCTGTCTGTCGGTCTGATATCTTTTCACGCTTAAACCGCTGAACTGATTTATATGAAAATTGGCATGGAGATTGTTTGAGCCCCGGGGAAGGACAGAGGATACTTTTTATATCGGAAATCACCCCTTAAAGGGGTGGAAGTTTTTATAAGAGTGATAGCTCCTGAAATAAAATCATAGCAATTAAATTCTAGTGGCAGTTGGCGGGGCACATTGCACGTAGAACCGATGGCCGTTGGGGCCGAAAGGTTCTCGAGTGGCGACCACGGACCGGAAGGCGCAGCGTGGGTCTCCCCCACAAGGTGGACTGATGACCTGGTAAAGGTCGCAGGAGTCCGCTGGATGCGGGTGGCGCAAGACCGGTCATTGTGGCACACTTTGGGGGAGGCCAGCAGTGGACGTCTTTCGGCTGATATGATGATGATGATGATGATGAATTAAATTCTAACGCAATAAATGAGTTCTAAGCCGACAAAGTCGCTGAAAAACCCTAGTTTGATATAACTATCGAAACTGCATACAAAGTTTCACTATAATCAATTGAGAAGTGCGATCTGTAGAGCAATAAAAGTGAACATCCATCCGGACTTATAAAAGCCAAAGCTAGCAATTCAACATAAATTTTCATCCATATAACGGTGAAATATTACTGAAATAAACGCTTTAAAATAAGCTTAATTTATCTCCTGACAGCAGTGTCACCCCTCAACTTAAAGCCACGTCGCGTCCACCCGACAAAATATATCAAAGCAAACTTCAAAGTGCATATTTCGCAATTTCATTTTCAGTTAGAAATTTCCTCATAAGCCTGGGGCCCTGTACGGGAGCCTGTACGAATAAAGTAGGCACATTGAAGGATGTACGGTAAAGGTGGACCGGGCATGTCATTGTTGTACACAAAAGCAATCTCATGCGGTTGTCTAAAGAGAAACTACTTCCTGCACATTTAGACTGTGGCACGAAGAGTAAGAAAAGGAGAGAGTAATCTTACTCAAAAACTAAAATTACAAATCCGTGCAATAAACTGGCAACCGTATGTCTTCGCGAAGATCACACGGTTCGAAGTAATTGCAATACGATAATATAGTACATTACTTACCAAGGGCGGTAAAACAAAGAATGTCTCAGATCGCAGGTAATTGACGCCCGAACCGAAGGCAAGGGCGATAAATATGCGATCTGCGGCTTTTAGTACCGCCCGTTGTGAGTACAAAATTGTATGCCACTCGGTCGGTCCGTGGTCGCGACTCGAGAAAGTTTCCACCTCAACGGCAATTGATTACGTAGCTAATTTAGATAAAATCAAAGGCCGTCTGTGTCTTGGACCGCCGCATCCGACGAGGGTCACAGAACAAAGGGAGGGCTCGTCACTTGAGGGCCACTCCTCCCGCTTTGTCTCATGACACATTGTTTAGGTTCGTAATTTTAACGTAGTAACGTAGTCGCAATATTTGATGGAGAGTTCGTACAGCTTGGGAGTAACGAAGTACGGTTGGCCCCATAATAGGATTAATACCTTTGTAATATGTCGCTTTAACATCATGTTGATGAAGGGAGGTAGAGCATAGTAAAATGTCATCTTGCTAAGCTAGGTAGGGCACAACAAAATATCATCTAGCTCGAATTTGGAGCAGCCCAACTGGAGGTAACCTACCTACCTCCGCCTTGCAAAAGATCACAGCCATAATAACATTATTTATTATACAGGTATGTAGTGTTGTATTCCTGGAGGTGAGCAAGTAGGCTAAATCTCCCGATGCACTGTGTTGAGAGTTTGTTCCTTCTTCAGTCAACAAAGTGAATCCTCAAATCTTATAAAGGGTCGGCAACGCGTACGTGACTCCCTTGGAGTAGCGAGCGCCTATAGGCTGCGGGCCTGCTTACTATCAGGTGGACCGTACGATCGTTTGCCACCGTTGTGTATTAAAAAAAAAGTTTATTGTCATACTATATTTCCAAATTGTGAATGCGACACAGTACCAAATTATCCAGCTACTTATAAGGCCGACTGTAGTAACACCATAAAGCCGCCAATCATATGACAAATGTATCATGTTTTTATTTTATTTTTTCATTTTTCCAAATATTTTCATTTTCACCGCTTACGATTACAGAACGTTGGTGCAACCCACCTATGTAAGTCATCTTTTTATGTTGCCTTTTTGGAACAGAACTCAAAACACGCACCACGTGTAAAATATCTGCATTGAAATGAGTTAGAAATGGTTTATAATAACTGCAGTTACATGAACGATTTAATTTCCTCGTCATAAACATCAACATATACATATAAATACAGCGCCTCGTATTACTCCATGTTAAATATTTCTTTAACTAAACAACCCATACTCATGCAGCAACCCAATTAAGTCCGCATTTTCGCAAAGCCATCTCCACTGCAGCAGCCATTTTCAAAATATATATACAACAATGAACCTTAACACCGACACATACGCTTCAAAATGTAATACGCTTTTCATGTAACGCCGAATTACGAGGCTCTTTCCGCAAATATTCGCTCACCTAATTTTTGCGCGCAAAGATACAGCAGGATTAAAATAAACTTGGATGTACTGATGAAATAAAACCCCGTTTTTAATATTTTTTTTAACGGCTCGTGACGTGGGTGCTTGAAGAGTTATTGTTTATGGAAGTGGCTGGCAGATTTATAGTCCATATAAAATCCGTTGAAAGACAATGCCTTTCATATATCTATTTAATAACGCTCAACAAACCTGTTTTAGTTAAAATGGCGCGATAATTCGTTTTAATATGTTTGTTAAGCGGATGCGTCCGCTAGCGAAAATCTCAATTTTTTTAATCAAA
The DNA here is from genome assembly GCA_951800055.1 of Cenopis cana. NCBI lineage: Eukaryota > Metazoa > Arthropoda > Insecta > Lepidoptera > Tortricidae > Cenopis > Cenopis cana. Next base: position 1,863,388 of record OX637486.1, on the reverse strand, counting down.
GTGAAAATTTAAAAATTCAACACCACAGGTGGGATTTGAACCCACGACCTCTGGAATCCGTCCATTGCTCTACCAATTGAGCCACCGTGGTATCCCTTGTAATGGTTTCACTTTGATTAAAAAAATGATAATTCGTTTTGTCTTTATCAGTCACATTGTCATTTGTGGTTGTGAGAAAAGGCCAACAACATTTAGTAAATAGAGAGTCGTAAAGTTATATGACCTTAGTCAATGAGTTGGTTTGGCATGGTTTTATAAATGCATAATTTTGATGATTTTAAAAATTGTTAATATTCATTGTACGATCTACAACTAAATCTATCTAATAACTCAATGTGTTTCTGCTGATTATTTTGTAATAGTACTTTTATTTGGTTGGCCATGTTTGTAGTTGTGACACATAGGTACGAACACATAGACAACGTAAACTCATAGCTCCTACGCTGACGCATACATAGACAATGTGCATGTATAGCTCAACACACAACCATGGCTCACCCGTGCTAGTGAGATAAAAGTATTATAGTAAATGTATATTTCACAGTTAAATAATATAAGTTAGGATGAAAGGGAATCTAATCTTTAAGAGTTTAAAAAAGGGGGTTGGATTTTTGTATGAAAAACTTGTAAGTGAGGGACTAGTTTTCGCTTATAGCAATATAATAGGTAAGTACCTAGATCAAAAATTTCAAAACTGAATTACACGTGCGGAGTCGGGGCGGGTTGCTAGTAATATTATAAATTAGACATGAGTAGTTCACGAATGAATGATTCAAATGAAGTACTTCACCTCGAGTAACTCTTTCATTCAATAGTTTAGTTCGGATTCATATACTTCAATACTTCAGTTCGTTCAGTTCATGATTCATATCTTTTACCTACTCATTCGCTCCGAGAGTGACATAGACGACATGATAGAATGAATGACTGATATGTTTACCCAATCTATATCGTAGATGGATCTGTTGAGCTACTGAACGAAACTGAACTAGTGAACTAAATGAGTGATATACTTCACAGTGAAGGAATGAAGTATATCACTCTTTTCTTTTTAGTGACACATTTTGCGCATGTCTATTATAAATGCGAAAGTAACTGTTACCTTTTCACGCTTAAACCGCTGAACTGATTGAGATGAAATTTGGTATGATAAAGTTTGAGACGCTCGGAAGAACATAGATTTTTTTTGTAATGGAGGGTGGAAGTTTGTATGAAAGTACTAGATCAACAATTTCCACTTGGACGAGGATAAAAACTAGTAACTGCATATCACCGATTCAAATGTCAAATGCTACGCAAACTCTACTCAACCAACCGAGCGCTACTGAAAATCATTTGCCTCGCTAGTTAGCTACGTTTGACCTAGGTTTGGTTAGATGACTAGGTATACCCCAGATCGGAATATTCATGAGGAACGACAAAGCTACTCGGTGTCCGAATCAAATGAGACCTGATGCATAATGCAGTTTATTCGGTATTGGTAGCAATTACTATCATGCTATACTACGTTTGAAAGCGTTTATTCCTATTTGTGATACATTAACAAAATATACGAAAATGCTTGGATAACATGAAACTACGTATTTATGCTGTTTTAAAGATTGTTGAATACATAAAAAAACCGGCAATGTGCGTGTCGGACTTCGCACATTTAGGCGACTTCCTGACTTGGCGGGGCGGGATCGATATGTGACATTTTCTTCTTTGACGTAAACTTACTGACGTCGCAAAGATTCTCACTTGACATAATACTGTCAGTATTACGTTTGCGCAGTAGTAATATCATGCGCAGAAACGGAGCAGTACCGCCTTGGCATCGTCCCGCTACCGCGCATCCCGCGTCAGTCAGGAAGCACTCATTTAAATATAGGGGCGTAGTAAAAAATGGTATCGCGTCGACTGACAGCTGACACTGACATTTGACACTTTTCTCATATCGTACTGCCTCCGCACCGACAAATCAGGAAGTCGCCTTAGGCGACTTGACTTGACGGGGCGGGATCGATATGTGACATTTTTTTTGACGTAAACTTACTGAAGTCTCAAAGATTCCCACTTGATGGAATACTGTCAGTATTATATTTGCGCACTAGTAATATTATGCGCAGAGCGGAGTACTGCCTTCGCATCGTCCCGCTACCGCACATCCCGCGCCAGTCAGGAAGCGCTCATTTAAATGTAGGGGCGCAGTAAAAAGTAGCACTGAGTTGAGATCCATATTTTAAACGCAAAAGTAACTCCAACTAACATACACTCACACTCACTCTTACTGTTTTTAATAGGTAGGTAGTTCAGTAACTTTTATAAAGTGTTATTTTGTACAATAAGCTGCTCACATACATTAAATACTCCGTCTGTTGTACTACTAGTTAACGAGTAATTACATTATTCTGTGCATCGAATTCAGTTAATTTATGAAATTGCAATTATTAAGATTGACGCATAAAAAATCCTCGCATAATAAAGTACACTAAATTGCTCATGGACATAGCGTCTATTCAACCTAACGTTCTGAATTGATCCTAGCGAAAAAGTGTATATAATCTTTTTTGTAGACGATTTCATGTAGAATACTTATGTCTAAGAACATTTTTTAGTATGAGCCACCATTTACGACTTTTTTGCGAAATATTAAAAAAAGGTACTTTTAATCCCCCGCTACGGCCTCAGCACACCCCGCACCCTTGAGAACTTTTAGTATGATCATCTGGATACCGTAACGTATAACTGTACCAATTTTCAAAACTACATGAATTATTTCCCCTGATTTTATTATTTTTCTCAGATTATAGTGCCTACACCAAATCTTGGTATTAGTTAGCGGACCTAAGGCATCCTACAGGATGCAACTGTACTGGGATAACGCTAGGAGGATGATGATGTGTGAGTAAAAGAAAGTGATAAGATTATTTCAAAATTATAATTGAGAATATGCATCGTCTTTTTTTTCTTAATGATGAATGAACAATTTCAAAAGTTCTAAACAAATGTATATATGGAACAACTACAATAAATAATTTAAACAACACAACGGAACATAACGGTCGAGCCTGTAAAAACATTCAGTATTTATTGAGCGTTTTTGTGACGTCAGATATGACGTGCTCCGAACTACCATTGTATGGGAAAAACGAGTACTTTGCTATTTTGGTCGTGAAATAATATTGCGTCAAAGTACATACCTGTCGCAGGAGTCCGCTGGATGCGGGTGGCGCAAGACCGGTCATTGTGGCACACTTTGGGGGAGGCCTATGTCCAGCAGTGGACGTCTTTCGGCTGATATGATGATGATGATGATGATGACATACCTGTCGCACATATTATTTACATAAAAATTCTGATGGTGGTTTTTAATTTACTTTTAGTCAATAAAAAAGAAACATAATTTTCCGAAACTTTCAAGTGTCATATCTTTTTATGCTTTTGAGCACATTTATTAAATTATTTATTTCGTAATATTTTGATGGCTACCTGGTTACTATCTAGCAGTCATATCATTCCGCATTTATGCATATTCTCTATTGTCAGATTTCCCTTCAACCCTAACTCGTTCAACGATATATACGATACACTTGAACGAAACGGCATAATGCAAATTTCTCTCAAATCTCATAAAGCTACATAAAAAATGTTTATGAGGACCGCTTCTAGATCTTAATGCGTATAATCAGAGTCACAGATATGTCTACATTTTTCTCCTTAATACAACGGAATAAAGCGCAAAATTGTACACATAATATTTGACGGCGATCTTAGCCCATCCCAGCCAATCCCCGGAATACAGAGTGTCGGATATTAAATTAGAATAAACATAATTAAACAGTTGGCCCCCATTTGCTTCGACTTTCAAAATTACAGGATTTAACGGATTAAACGCCGCCTGATGTTGAGCACCCCTGAAATAATGCTTACGCATTCGAGTTATTTTTTTAATTAATTCATTTCCATAGGAATTTTAAGGGCGGCGTTCACACGGAATAAAAGATGATACATTACGGTTTCAGCGGAAAGTTGATGCAAATTTTGCTTAGTTTCTGTTGTTTTTAGACTGTTCAAATGAGGGTTTCATTAGGTACCTTAAATAATAAAAAAAACACAAGTAAAATATTAAAATCTACCAAAATATTTTTTACAAATGTTTGACACAAAAAGATAGCGGTCGCTTCTATGGCGTAGGCCTCTACCATTTTTCTCCAGAATTTTCTGTCTCACTCTTTGATTATATCTACTCGTTTAGTGTAGTCCAAAATGTTGTATGAAAAGATCCGCCGAGCCTTTACTTTTGATATCCATCAATGAGTTTTTATCAATTTATTTTCCGTCATACGACATGTTTGCCGTAAAATGTAAATAAATAAAATACTTAAAGTGTTCGTTATGGTCATAGCTGGTTTCCACTTAAGGATGATTCACGCTATCATATTTGTGAATTCTATGTATGGATAACACAAAAGTTAACTAAAATTTAAAAATAATTTAACATCAGCGGACAAAGTTACACTACAAACATATTATCAATGAAACATACAACACTTAAAAATTTTATAGTTAAAATCAATGGAATGACAGCTGTATCGGTCTGTAGGTAATCGTAACTTGGTGCAACCGGCCCTAACTTGTAGTCGCTCTGTGATCTAATTTGGATGCGACCATTGTTTCGGCCACGTATCCAATTTATGTTTGCCGCATATTGGGCGTGCATACAATGTGGCTCCGGCAGTCTGTTTGCGGAAAAAATATTCGTGAGTTCGTGTTAAATTGTAGATAGCCTGTGGCTCTAGTATAAGTTTTTTCGCAACATCAACTAATTCGAACGAGTTTGCGTTTTGTCTCAAAATGTATGAAAGTGGTATGAAAACGTGAACAGCGCCTCTGGTGGTCACTAGTGGAGACTAAAACAGCGAGTATAGGTAACATTTGTTGCTAACCGATGAACTTGAACGCGCGTATTTCAAACTCGGTGAGAGCGTTTTCATACATTTTGAGACAAAACGCAAACGCGTTCGAATTAGTTAATGTTTCGAAAAAACTTATACTAGAGCTACTGTTACCTGTTACGCAACTGGGTGTAACGGCGTTTTTGAGGGAAATTGTAAGTTATGCTAATGTGAGTTTACTTTTGTATGTATGTTTGTACGTAAACACTTTATTCTGCTCAAAAACAGGTTAAAACAATATACATGTCATGTGTGTCGTCACCAGTTTATTTAATAAGCCTGTATTATGTGTCCTGACTCGGCTTAATTTTGTGCTTGTTCCCGCAAATCCAAGCAGAACGCGTTAAGGGGAGGTATCGCCAACGCAAATAAATAGTAGTAGGGTTTGACTTGTCAGAGTGCCATTGCGGCCTACTTACAGAATAAAGTTCATTTATTTCATTTATTTAAATGTCCCGTTCTAACACGCGTGAGTTTACCGCTCTCTACGCAAGCTCTGCGCGTAATTTCGTAAATATTTAGCCATAGTCATTGAGCCAATCATTTTATCAAAGCAAACCCAGCGGATTTGTCTATCTAGGATCTTTAATTGAGTACAAAAATTAAATGTTAAATATCAGTAATATAGCTGTAGTATTGAAAATACAGTCCAAAAAGGGTATTTTCGCGATTTTTTTCTATGGATTGAAATTCATCAGGTCATTTAACTGACAGCGATTTTGACTAGACCAGATTTTTATGTAACACATTTTTTTTCTGATTTTCAAAACTTTAAAATCGACCGCCTTTCCCCATTTTGGTCTGCCTCTGCTCCGTTAGTTAGGTTGGAATAGATTACTCACCTATGTTAAGTCTAGTATATTTTTTTTTGGTTGTCCTGAAAATCATCGTCGACACGTCAGTCTTCGTGGCATTATTATGATGATTGATGAGTGACCTTTACGGTTTATACCAACTTTTTCTTTGTACAATACCATTTTATTTCATCATTTACTTCAAATAAAAGTTTCTTTCTACTTTTTTTTATACAACGATGGTGGCAAACAAGCGTACGGTCCACCTGATGATAAGCGGACACCGCAGCCTATAGACGCTTGCAACTCCAAAGGAGTGCGCTTTGCCAACCCTTTATGAAATTTGTTCTTTCTTTCTATATGATTAAAGTACAAAGGCGAACTTATTTTACCTGTGGGGAACCACATCTAGTTATAGTGATTAAGAATTATACCTACATGTATCTATACGCTATGCGAGCTATGGAGAGAGCTATGCTCGGAGTTTCTCTTAGGGATCGTATCCGGAACGAAGTTATTCGTCAGAGAACCAAAGTTACCGACATAGCTCAGCGAATTAGTAAGCTGAAATGGCAGTGGGCAGGTCACATATGTCGAAGAACCGATGGCCGTTGGGGCAGACTGGTTCTTGAGTGGAGACCGCGTGTCGGCAAACGTAGTGTAGGACGCCCTGTAACTAGGTGGGGCGATGATATACGCAAGGCAGTGGGCAGGGATTGGAGGAGAAGAGCTGAAGACCGAGCTCTGTGGCGTGCCATGGGAAAGGCCTATGTCCAGCAGTGGACAGAAAACAGGCTGATGATGATGATGATGATGATGTATCTATAATTTACTTTTATGTGTAATCATACTTACTTGTTCCGTGTTTGTCGGATGCCGCTAGTGCATTCCGTACAAGTATCAATTATGTGTAGTGGAAACGAAGCGCGTGACCTTTAGATAACCGGCCGCGCAAGCGCCGGTCCCCGCCGCCTGCCAGTCAGCCATAAATAAGAGTGTAATGACTGGAAATAGATAGCCCACTTCACGCATATTGTGATCCCGTCTAAAGCGCCACCAAGTGCTAAAGTTAGTAAGCATTATCTTGGATACATGTGAAAAAACATACAAAAAGTGCATCCGCCGCTGGGGATCGAACCCGGGTACATTGTCTCTAAAGACAATATACTTTACCACAGGGCCACGTGTGTGATACTGGTACGCATCGAATTTATGAATACCTTTTAACAGTCTACCTACTTTTACTTTTTAGCTGACTATTCGAGCAAGTTTAATAACCATGAAAATAGGTGGCGCTATTATTAATCCCGTCAGCTTTCTTCTAAGATGAACAACCATGCAGTCAGTCGATCCTAATACTTGACGCTAAACGCATCTCTCTGCGCGCCGAATGTTTTCATTCTTTACCGCTATTTCTGCTATCTCTCGCTTTGCTTGTGTTCCTTTTCGCCTTCTATGTATGTGGACTACTTTCTACTGTGCTTAATAAACTATTGTGTCGTGTACCGCTGACTTTAATTCTGGTGTTGACAACGACCCCGCCAAGGAGAAACTAAGTGAGTTCCCACAACCTTTAATTACTAGGAGTACCAGTGTCCGATTAATTTAAAAATATAAATAATTCTTTATACTTTTTATTTTATTTTTAAACTATTTTAATATAATAAAAGCAAACCACAAGATTTTTGACCCACGCGCTGTTTCTTCTACAATCAAGGGCACCAATATGTATACACTTTTTCACCTTATTCCATTGAAATAAGGTCCAAAAATGTATACATATTTATGCCCTCGACTGTACTTAGCGAATAACCCGCGGCATCTATCATCGGCTATGAAATTATTGGCACTGAGATGTATTTTTTTGAAACTGACTGTGGCTTTATAGGCCGGGCCCCATAAAGCGATAGGAGTGCGCGGTTGGAGAGTGATAATGATAATGATAATAACGGGCAGGGACAGCATCCGCTCAGTGTATCCCTTGCATTTCATTAAATTGTCAAAAGGGCCTCTACGTGTTGGCTATGTGGTACTCGATGGTACTTCGGCTCCGCGCACGCCTCCCAAAGGTCCGGGACACCATTGTCCCGTGAACGGGAAAGACATGATAATAATAATAATATATATTGGTAACATAAATGGTACACGTCAAAATTTAATTACAACACGTTGTAAAAAATAATATGGTAAAATACCTATTATAAACATTCGCACTTTGGCACAATATACGGATATAATTTTTATAAAATATTTTTTTTTTTATATTGTTTGTGGTAGTTCCATGAACTCCTTTAGTTTATAAAAACTCATTGTAAGGAGCCACACTTCTAGCCGACTTTTAAAAGATGGCAGAGAAGGTGCGTCTCTTACGTTTTCTGGGAGGCGGTTGTATATCGCAGGGCCCGTTACGTACACCGATTGTACCGACCTTACAAGTTTATGAAAAGGTGCAAGCAGGCGTTCCCGATGTGCATTGCTCCGGAGGTTGTATGACGTCACTATACCCTTCCGTTTAAATTTATTAATATTCTTGTAGGTAAAACTCGCGAGTTGGAGAATCACTAAGCTTGGTAAGGTCAAAATGCGTAAGTCCTTAAAGTGATCGCGGACAGACTCGACACTGCGGATACCTACGTACAATGCCACGCACTGCACGCTTTTGCATCCGGAAGGCGCGTTCGAATTCTGATGCTTGACCCCACAATTCGGCACCGTATGCTAATATCGAGTGGACGGTGGCGAAATAGCAGGATCTGACAATTTCTCTACTTGCTGTTGATGCTAGACGCCGCAGTGCGTAGCATGCTCGGCCTAGGCGCGAACATATGTAATCAATGTGCTCCCGACACGTAAGTGAGCTGTCAAGCACAAAACCGAGAAGTTTGGTGTTTGTAACTTGCTCGATTGTTGTGTTCCCGGCCCGAATATCTAGAGTGGTACTCTAGAGTGGCCAGGGGAAACCTCCGACACGACCACGCGGGCGGTTTAAACACTGGAATACTCTAAGAGTTTGCGCTCTAAACTCTGGTTCACCATTCGGCGGAGTTGTTTGACAAGTCAAAATGCACGAATGTTGCCATAGTACGGCCAGTGCTATTCATATCGATATTATTTGAGGCTTCACTAGACGTACGGATCTTAGGGGCCAATTTATCGGGTACCCCTTGGTACTTACCGAGATCATCGAAAATCGAAATTAAGTAGTAGTGTTTCTCTCAATCTGACAAATTAAAATAATTTGTAAATTATATGATTTTTTTCATATTTCTTCATATTTATTTTACTTTTGTCCCGCTTCATGAGCCTTCGGCGACTTCCTGACTTGGCGGGGCGGGATCGATATGTGACATTTTCTTCTTTGACGTAAACTTACTGACGTCGCAAAGATTCTCACTTGACATAATACTGTCAGTATTACGTTTGCGCAGTAGTAATATCATGCGCAGAAACGGAGCAGTACCGCCTTCGCATCGTCCCGCTACCGCGCATCCCGCGCCAGTCAGGAAGCACTCATTTAAATGTAGGGGCGTAGTAAAAAACGGTATCGCGTCGACTGACAGCTGACACTGACATTTGACACTTTTCTCATATCGTACTGCCTCCGCACCGACAAATCAGGAAGTCACCTTCAGTTGCCGAAAAGTAGAAACTTTTACATTTATTAAATTAGGCAGTAAAGTAGTAGGACATAAAACTTGATCGAAAAACTTCCTATCGAATAGTATATCGATTTTAATATTCCGATAAATGCTGGCACATTTTTGTTCGTGAATAAACGGGTAAAGTTAGTTACTTTATATACTTATCGACATATTTTTATCGATATATACCGTCACTATTTATTTTTTTCTACTCCTAGCAACATCTCATCTGTCAGTTTACTCCGCCGAATTATGAACTTGACCTTAGTGAGATTGCTTGAGCGGCTTCAACCGAATCTGAGGTGTCAGTGGAATCGAGCTACTGGGAGTTTTGCCACTGGTTCGCTAAACCTAGACCAGCTGAGAAGAGTCCAGCAAGAAACTCACCCAGGCCCGAGCTTAACTGACTGACTCTACCTGGTATGCGGCGGTACGAATAGGGACTATATGTGTCTATGTTGTGGCGATCGCGCGGTTGACGTCCCCGCCGGCGGGGCCACTGAAATGTGTGACATTGAGTTACCTACGCATTTGTGATCAAACGCTACGCCGTAGCGCCGCTGTGTGCTACGTCGTAGCAACCACGTGTAGGCGTAAGTTCGTGGGTATAAATAACTAATCGTGTGATGAAAGGGTTCAACCCTAATTCAAAGATCATACGGTTTTAAATTGATTGTTCTATAAAAAAATGAATGACACTTATTTTCTTTTACAGAAGTTTCAATGTATGTATCGTGAATATCTGTCTTTGTCGTACTTGTTTATTCGAATGACAGAGAAGGAGATACTTCGTTTTCGGATCGCAGTAGGCCTGGCTTTGAACGGGTTGGTAATAGAATGAAGGAATGAATGGTTTATTCATAATGAATATATGGTTACACCAGATCAGTTCTTAAGTAGGTACGTATTTCTTCCCATAATATATTCAGCCAGGTCGGGCATATGAAAACTTAGGTCAGTGATTTTCTCTCAGTCTATCATCATCATCATCATCAGCCTATATATGTCCCACTGGTGGGGGCAGGCCTCCTCTCATAAGATGAGAGGGATTGGGCAGTAGTCCCCACGCTGGCCCAGAGCGAGTTGGGGACTTCATACAATTTTGAATTTCTTCGCGGATGTATGCAGGTTTCCTCACGATGTTATCCTTCACCGGAAAGCTAACGGTAAATATCAAATGATATTCCGTACATAAGTTCCGAAAAACTCATTGGTACGAGCTGGGATTCGAACCCACGACCGCCGCTTGACAGCCGCATGCTTGAACCACTGGGCTACCGTAGCGTACTCAGTCTATAAATAGCGATAAATTGCATTTCAATTAAGTCACATATACATAGCATGTTTTTTATAATAATTTAAACGTAAAAATTTAAACATTATATAAACTTTTATCGCATACTTCATAAGCTTCATTAAATTAGATTGATTTATATAAATAACATTGATAAAATTCAAATTTAGTAAAAAAATAATAAAAATCAATTACACCATTATTAGAAATTTTTAGAAATAAAGGAAAAATTGTAAAACTTAGGTACCGAGCAGGATTCGAACCTGCGACCTCCCGGCACTCGCGGCCAGTCGCTCTAGCCAACTGAGCTATAGGTGCGACTGCTACCCGGCTTGAAATTTGTCGAAGCGCATCGTAACTAACGATTTCTCAACATAATTTGAGACGTTGGTGCCGTAATGAAGCCTGAGTCTTCTGGTAGATGTCGCTGTACGCCTCCCTTAAGGCGTTGTATAAATGAAGGAAGGATTGACAAATTTCAAGCCGGGAAGCAATCGCACCTATAGCTCAGTTGGCTAGAGCGACTGGCCGCGAGTGCCGGGAGGTCGCAGGTTCGAATCCTGCTCGGTGCCTAAGTTTTTTAATTTTTCCTTTATTTCTAAAAATTTCTAATTTGCGTTAGCAGCGTTACTGCTTAATACAAAATTAATTATTATTAAATGTCACATGCTTCGTCAAATCTATAATTTAAAAATTCCTTAACACTATAAAAACATTTTTCAGCCAGCATTTTATACAACTTTGTTTTAAATTCATGAACATGCAGTATTCTTAGTGAGGCAGGTAGTTTATTAAAAAAAATTTATCTACACACATATCATAAATCCTCTAATATGCGTTCGGAAACCGTAGAAAATGACTCTCATTTCAACATTCAATGAATTTATGCCAATTTTCTTATCTGTGGCTAAGGCTACAGCAGTAATATAATTTTCATTTTAATCTCATATATGATGTTAAAATATTAAACGTCAAACAAAACTGTCAAAGTTGACATGTCCCTATTCTAGTATCACTGAAAATTCAAATTCAGTCGATGCGAAATGTCAGCTCGATGTTTTTTTAGTATATATCGCACGAAATTTGAGCTAGAACGACATGATCACATCAGAATAGGCACTCTTTACTTTTTAAAATAATATTCAGGTAACGGTTGCCAGTTATGATTTCGATATTTCCGCAACCGTGCCAAAAAGGTTGTATTTAACACAATTATTGTATTTATTTACTACGGTTTCTGAACCCATCTTAGAGTAGTTATAATATGTGTGTAGATGAAGTAATGTATGCAACTGTACATAATTAGGCATTAAAACACTCGTGTGACCTTATTATGAAACTCGCCTTCGGCTCGTTTCATAAAACACACTCGTGTTTTAATGCCCCTCATTATGTACCAGTTGCATAAACTACTATTACACACATATTATGAGCACTTTTTTCCTGAGCACTCTAGCTTATGACTATTGGTAATGCGAGCCTGTGACGTCTATGTGATCAAGTTGTTTCCTTTTCTTCTATACAGGCAAATATATAGGCCGTATGGAGTTTTACAAATATGGCTATATTTCGTATACATATAGACAAGACAAGGATAGTAAACTATGTTTTATCAATAAAGGCTTACATGATTCTCGTCTACTAAGGAGATTTCCTGATTTGTCGGTGCGGAGGCGGTACGATATGAGAAAACTGTCAAGTGTCAGTGTCGACTGTCAGTCAACTCAGTACCGCTTTTTACTACGCCCCTACATTTAAATGTGTGCTTCCTGACTGGCGCGGGATGCGCGGTAGCGGGACGATACGAAGGCAGTACTGGTCCACTTCTGCGCATGATATTACTACTGCGCAAATGTAATACTGACAGTATTCCGTCAAGTTGGAATCTTTGCGACGTCAGTAAGTTTACTTCAAAGAAAAAAATGACACATATTGATCCCGCCCCGCCAAGTCAGGAAGTTGCCTTACTCCACAGAGAGTTCTAATGCATTTTTTTGGGCAACAAAGGCACGATCAGCGTCAACGGACTAGACCTTTCAAATAAAAAAAAAACATTAACATTGTGGCAGAAATAAAATCGCCCTTATATAACAAGTATTATGTTGTTCAAAGAAATGTTTATTCTGCAAGTAGATCTCAGACAAAGGCTGCTTTACAAGTCATAAAACAAGTATACAGTAATTTTTAGTGGTAATAAACAACATACTAATACCTGGGTACATACGTAACGAGACGGGTATTGTTACATAAATACTGTTTTCATAAACAATATTACTTAGAAAACGGTGGTGACTAAAAAGGTAAATTATGTAAATTGTATACTTAAAGTCTCACGGCCTTCAATTACAGTAACGAATTACAAAACAATTTGATTACACGAACAAAAATTGTTTTTAAGTCTTTTAAAAAGTCACTTTTAATTGCTAACTTTCTTGCATTTTTAAATATCTTAAGTTTGATAGGTCATGTCATTCTGATGCCCTATAATTATTAATATCTGGGCGGCCGAGCTTTGCTCGGCGTTTTCCTGGGCATGAGACCTAGCTAGATCGATTGCTCGTCCCCGAAAACCCCCACATACCAAATTTCATAAAAATCGTTAGAGCAGTTTCCGAGATCCCCGAAATAAATATATATATAAATAAATAAATATACAAGAATTGCTCGTTTAAAGATATAAGATAAGCTAGCATTTACAACTATCACCACGAATTAGTCCAAATAACATTTATAAAACACATGTAATACATTACCGCTTTTCCTCTCGCAGACATAATCGCGACGCATAACTAACGAGCAGTGGAAATGAAACATAGATGAATCATCGTACAGGTCACCGCGCATGGACGCGTTGCTAGCCCAAAAGGCAGGGTTTTTAACTCAGTTAGGCCCGAATCGTGCTAGATAAAGGACGCGTCGTGCCGGGTCCGTGCCGTGGCAAAGTTTCGTCAGTTGAGTTCACACTTGGACCCCAGTGTATTGCCAAACTGCCTGGATATTTTGTTTCGCTGCCATTTATGTGGTGAGTTATTAACTTTAGAAAAGTTTTGTCTTAAGGAGATAAAGTTGGAATTTTGCTGTAAAAGTTTGTTTGTATGGCTCTTTTTAGGGCTTTAAGAGAAAAATACGGTGAGGTCTTGTAATGTTTTTATTGCTATGACGATTAATGTATCTATAGCATCGACCCTACTGGATCACACAGACAAACTGTTCCGACAGTTTTGTGAGACCCTGTTAATTTTATGTTTTTATACTCTGATTATTAAATAAATAAAATAAATAATAATTAAATTATACTGAACTGATTAATTATAACTGTAAGTATTAGATCAAAATTGTTACTTTTTATAGTTTTTTTTATATGAATATCATTAGGTAGACATAAAATCATTAGGTATCTGTGAAAGTATCAAGGATTTTGTTAGGCTCAACTAATTATTATGGCATCACAGTAGTTCCAGTCCATGTTATAGGTTTATTTATATATGTAGTTGTATATTTGTATATTCAATATTGAAGATAATTAGTTTTTTCCTGCTGCTTTGTCTGCGTAGAAGTCGTCACCTTCCTTACTACTTAGTACCCCCTTAGCACTAGCCTAGCTTAGGCTTAGTGCCCTAGCACTTTCAGTGGGCAGCCCGATGCGCTCACACAGTGAAGTTCAATGTCACTGTGTCAGTGCTACGCCAATTGATTGGCAGTGATTGATGATTTACAGAGACAAGTAATGATGGGTCAATGTACGAAATTATTTTTATTCTTCGCGCGCGCTTTAGCCATAATGACTTTTTCGTTTGTAATATTAGTGGAATATGAATTATTTATATAGTATTTTTTTATATTACGAATAAAAACAGACATTCATTTTGTTTGACTGGTATAACTAATTTTTCATACCCATTCATCATACTGAACGAATCGCGATAATCATTTTTCAATTTCATCAGACTGACGGTTCGCTACGGCGTATTGAAATGAAAAATCGTTTTTATGGAACTCTCCGAGATATTGACGTAGATAACCGGGAAATCTTTATAAAAAATCATGTTGATAACCAAAACGTACCAATACATTTATTCCAAGAAAAGTTTTCTAATTATAACTTACTCGTATAACGTAGATTTAAAACTACGAAAAAGTACTCTAAATAACGAAACCACATAGAAGAAGTGATAAGGGCGCCCTCATACATTAATATGCTATATGCTACGCTTCTTCTATTTTTGAACAGACTCTAAGACATTTTGAAGCCTTGTCTACAGTTGTTCTGTGTGCTGTCGTAGCCTCTGAGACCAAGCGGTAAGCGATAAAGTTTTTTTAAATCTGGAGGTTCAATGTTCATACCACAGGCTTTTAAAAAAAAACCGACCAAGTGCGAGTCGGGCTAGTTACGCGCAGTGTAGTTATCCACCCGTTTCACATTGCATTCACAAACTAATGTAAAATGGGCAGTCATGTAACACATCAAAGGACATTGTATGTACAATATCCGTATTCCCGGTTGTATCCTAGAGAAAGTCAGGATCTGCTTTGGCACCTTACCAAAGAAATGGCTATTGCACTAGTCTTAGGGCCTACGCTAGCTTACGCGGGTGCACGGAGCGGGTCATACTAAACTGCGCCCGCGGCGGGCAGTTTAGTATGACCCGCTCCGTGCACCCGCGTAAGCTAGCGTCGGCCCTTAGGAAAAGAGGAAATCAGGGCGGGTGTTTGTCATAAAATGCCCTTAGTTTATATTTCTCCACTCGCCTCACGACTTCGATAAAATGAACCTGCGGGTAATCACGTAAGGATAGTTATGTACTACCGTTGGTACGTATTTAATGTCAGTTTTATTATGGGATTTGACATTTAAATCTATCGTACTAACGGTCGAAAACGTTACATGATTACCGCGCTGTACTATAGTTAATATAGTTATAAAAATTATTCAGCAAGTAATAGAACATTAATTCTAAGTGACCTGAATCAGCTTCGACCTAAATCCAACCTGTGACAAGCCTATTAATATTCATGCTCAAGGGTACGGACTAGTAGTCCACTGGCGTCATTTACAGGTGAAATATACGAAAATATTATCAAACGACCTTTGACAACCTCTTTAGTTAGCCTGGCTAGTAGTGACCCTGCCTACGAAACTGAAGGTCTCGGCAGGCTCGCGAAAATCAGTACAAAGAATTGATATCCGAGAATAGTATGGAATATCCGAGGCGGATAATGGCGGCAGTACTGGATTTTCATGGCAATTGCTGTCAATTCGCGTTCATTTTCTAGTATGAGAGTCCCGTCTGTTATAACGTCCGTGATTATATTCTCTTTGGGTCTCGGGTTCGAATCCCAATCAGGGCGTTTATGTGATGAACACGAATACTTAATCCTGAGTCTTGGATGTTTTTTATGTATTTACAGTACCCGGCGTTAAATCGCGCAGCGCTAAGGAAAGAGATTCGGCTTATTTCGGCTTCATAGAGCATTGTCTCAGACTATGTGTGTATTTAGTCAGTCGTCGTCAAAATATATAATGTAGAGTTGTTGAAACCCCCCAGCTTTAAATTGTTCTATATACAAAATAATACATATTGTTTGACTATCCATTTTCTAATAGTTTCAACAGCTCTCTATAGATATCCAAAGTTTACATAAATAAATAAATAAATAATAAATAAATATTTGTGGACAATCTAACACAAATCAACCTAGTCCCAAACTAAGCAAAGCTTGTACTATGGGTACTAAGTGACGATATACATACTTATACATCGAACATATATTCGTGCTCATCACACAAATATATGCCCCGGCCGGGATTCGAACCCGGGACCTCCAGCTTCGTAGGCAGGCAGGGTCACTACCAACTAAGCTAAAGCGGTCATCGATTTGACGAAACCTAATAATACCCATAAAATGCCAGTATTTATTTGATATGAAACTGAAGAAGAAGACACTGACGTGTATTATCGCCGGGTATTGTAAGTATCTATTTAAGGTGCCTTTCCATCAGAGCTATGCTACGCTACGTTGCTATGGATGCGTTGATATCCACCAATCATATTCACATAGCATAGCAATGGTGGAAACGGAAAGCTATCATATCCACTCACCATAGCTGCAAAGCATACTCTGGTGGAAAGGCTTTCGTAAACTAGTGCCTACGTCAAATCTTGGGATAAGGTGGTCAAGCCGATCCGAGCTCCTTAGGATACAATAGGAAAAAATAAGGAGGAAAAACTAAAAACGCTAGGGAGGAGGACAAGTCAAATAAACCGACTCCGGTAATAAGGTATGTTAAGAAGAATTTATACTAATTCCCAAAGAACACTGACATAAATCAATAACTGCCAGAAACACTGGGAAAACTCAAAATAATTTCGCACAGGCTATCACTAGCGAGTGCGCAAAAGAAAAATATGGGAACCCTACGCCTTATTTTTTTCGTTCACGACAAAACGGGATGCAACACTCTCCGGGAATGGCTTTTTTAGACAAATCTCGATAAATATCTGACTGTGTGCAGATTTATGACATTTCCTCTTGTCAGTACCTAGATAAGGTAAAATACCATCATATTAACTTAATCGTGTCTTTTAATAATGCGTTGTTTTAGTAGGCTGAGTATAAAAAGGAAAATATAGACTCAACCTTGGATTTCTTTTCTATCGAGAAAATTTTAAGCAGCTATGTTTTGGCTATTGTCAGTACCACAATCATATAGTCAAGAATTATAATCTGAAAATCAGTCCCTATTGTTTCCTCTTCTGGGAAGAACAGCGTTTCAAAGTTTCTACATTTCTCTGTGTAGCGCCTTAAACGAGAAAGAAGCTACGTTGAAACAGATTCGTATTTTAATCTCATACCCTTCTTGTTGACAGGTTGACAGTTCACAGCTTTCGTACCAGAAAAATTGTTGGCAACTATTCTTACCTCCGTGATTGTGAGAGAGGAACTTAAAGCTTATATTTTTGCGTAAAATATTTTTAAACACGTTCAGTAATAAAATATTGAATATCCTTTTTTTATGTAACACAACAATCAAGACATCAGTATAGAAAAACCGGCCAATAGTGCGTGTCGGACTTTGCTTATTTAGGGTTTTATCAAACGTATTTGATGAATATTAGTAATAATAAACATTAAGTATCATCAAATATGTCAAGTTCATAGGTAAATGGCAAGTAAAAAAATGCTTCGTGACAAAATTTTGTAAAAAAACTGATGTTGGTGGCTTTTCCACATTTGATCCCTTATATTTTTAAAACGAAAAGTACAGTATTTTCATACTCAACGAGCTCTAAACAACGATACTGCACTATCTTGATGGGATAGGTATTTTTTTTCAGTCGGCACATTAAGCTGAGTCGATGGCGTAGCAGATTTGTACAGTTAAGCTTAACTCTTAGGCGACTTCCTGACTTGGCGGGGCGGGATCGATATGTGACATTTTCTTATTTGACGTAAACTTACTGACGTCGCAAAGATTCTCACTTGACATAATACTGTCAGTATTACGTTTGCGCACTAGTAATATCAAGCGCAGAAGTGTAGCAGTACTGCCTTCCCATCGTCCCGCTACCGCGCTTCCCGCGCCAGTCAGGAAGCCCTCATTTAAATGTAGGGGCGTAGTAAAAAATGGTATCGCGTCGACTGACAGCTGACACTGACATTTGACACTTTTCACATATCGTACTGCCTCCGCACCGACAAATCAGGAAGTCGCCTTAGACTACTTGTTCACTAATTGGCGGGGCAGAATCTGTTTACTTACTGATGTCATTCAGATTTCTTCACTTTTTAGGTAGTTAACTGACAGAATTATATTTGCGGCGGGGCAGGATGGATTAAGTACTGCATTTGTACTGTGCCACAACTAGGAAGCGAAAGACAGTAAAGAAACCAGGCGCGGATAGAGACAGGGGGACATTTGCCTCTCCCCCGAAGCAAACTCTAGGTATTTTTTTCTTAATATAAAAAAGTGCCCCCTCTCCCGTGGGAAACCCTCTGACTGATATTGCCCACCTGAACAAAAACTTGGATCCGCGCCTTAAAGAAACTGTACTGGCCCGACTGACAGCTGACAAGTTATTAATACCACAGCGACCAATTCAGAAGTACCCTAAGCTGTCAATTGCACAGCGATTTTTCACAACCTTTAAACCAGACTGCGCTGGGTCCTCACTAAGTCACTCAAATAATACTATCGATGTATATAAACTAAACACTAAGTACCTACCTACAGAATATTCTCCACTATTTAAAGTCGAGCTCTAGGTTTCCAAGCCATATTAGATTCACAGCAGGCGTCCAGCGGGCGGCAAACAGTACATTTAAAGCTAAGTCGTTAGTAAAACTCAAATTACTTACGCCTTTTCAGTATAACACGGTACAGCTATCGGATCACGCCTGTTTGAGACACTTTGAGTATAAAATACTGGGAAATAAGAAGCTTTTAATCTTGAGCTTCAGAGTTGACAGAATAATTTCTTGTTCTTGATTAATTTTGTGCGGTTTGCCGCCTAGTAGGAATTAGAAACAGGCGAAACAACATTGTGAATGACGTCTTATCGGATCGAACAAGGGTTTTATTCCAGATAGGTACCATTATGATGCCAAAGCATTGGCAGAGAACAGAACGGAATGGCAATGCGATTACTCTACCGACAAGAGCTAGGCTATAATGTGATGATGACCATAATGATGCACACACCCGGAGAATCAATGGCCTCTGGGGCCAGTGAGTTCTCGAGTGGCGCTACTCGCCGGCAGTAGGACTACACTGCCTTAATCAGGTTGTAGAAGAGAAATAGTATCTCCTATAAGGAATAATGTACAGGGTTAAATATATACAGGAAAGGAGATATGTACAAATTATATACATATTTACAATAGTTAGGAGATACAGGAAGAAACGACAATAGAGAGATCTCTCAGGGACCGAAGTCCAATGAGAGTTGGTTGGAAGTTCTATATATGCAACTGACTTAAGAAACTTCGATAGCGCGTTGCAGAACACGTCAGATTTGACGGTTGCCTAGCGACGCCACATCAGCCCCCCTTTGAGACGGAGGAGTCAGCGACGACGTATGAAGACTATGAAGAGAGTGCTCAGAGTCAGCGTGGCGAGCGAAGGCTCAGAGCCAGGGTGACGAGCAAGCGAGGAGAGAAGTCGAATCGCTGGGAGTAGAGGTACCAGGCATATGTAGGAGAAATGCTAGGTGGCACACTCAGAGAGAGGGAGAGAGAGAGAGAGGGGAGGAAGTCGGGCTAGCTGCGGGGCGGCGTCAGGATCTTCAGGTTGCGCTTATGTCCATTGTCGAAGGTCACCAATGTAGAAGAGAAATGTGCTCCTAATAGGCTAGCTGCGGGGCGGCGTCACAAGGTCATCAGCCCACCTAGTGGGGGGCCTACCAACGCTTCGTCGTCCGGTACGTGCTTGCTTATGGTCAATTGACGTCTAGGTTGACGGCGAGCCGATGAGTAGAGGCGGCACCGATCGGGTGCCAAGCCTTTATGTATGCGCCAACCTTAAGATTGCGAGATGTACCGGTGGACAACTATCACCCAATATTAACAAATACTTTCAATCATACGTTTATATAGGAGCGAACCGTAGTCAACTATTGGGTACATTCATTACCAGAAACCCGCCCAGCGCCATGCGTTTCCCTGTATGTAGAAAAGATTGTGTAGCACTACGTAAAGCTTGGCAGCGAAAGTGTTAACGTGTCAAACATTGGCACATTTACCTTACGCCATTTAAGATTTATTGCGCATTAACCGACTAAATAGCCAAAACCTATGTAGAGAGCTACAAAGTAGTTCTAAAATACTGTGTTTGTGTTAATTTTTTTAAATGACGCATTTGTCCGCATTGACTCCTTTGCCCGTCTTGATCCTACTTAAATTGAGCTTACACAAGTGCTAAAAATAAAAATCTTACACAAAACACCAATTTTGTACTGAAGCTCCGAATTAAAAGGCTAAATAAAAACCTTTTTCAATTCTGCTATTTTCTTAAATGAAAGCTGGAAATAAAAAAATACAAATTGCCGTGAAATCATGGCGTTACCAATTGAATATAGACGTGAGGGTTCCCTTTTTCAATGGACTTAAGTCTTTTTGGAGACAGATGGGACGCAGCGAGAAATTCGCTTAATCTTGTATACAATTGTCTAATACCGCCTTCCTTATAAATCAGGCTGAACTAAGCCTGACCTTTCGTATCGTTGCCGGTCGCTCTTTGGCCCATATATTTAAATGGCAGCTTATGTTTAGGACGCGGAAGTGCTACTTAGCAGAGGAATTGTGTTGTGTATGCCGTTATTCGTAAAACAATGCGGAGTTTCTTTGTGAGAAAATTATGTTATGCTCTACAAATTATAGGTTGTGAATATACGGCGGAAAAAATGAGTTGGTATTAAAATATATTATAACTTTATTGTATCATCAATAACTAATACTTACTTGCACCATCTATCATCTACATTTAATGTACTAGCACTTTAATTCCAATGAAGAATTTTTTCCCGGTAATTGCTTGAATATATACTGTGAATTCTATGACAGTTATTAGAATAATTTTCCTTCGCTATTTCGTTGGAAAACGGTGTATTAGAAATATTAATGATTCTTTCACTACTACACACAGCCGAGAACATTGTATGGCAATTCACTAATGACTAAAATGCCATGGTTATTTCTAGATATATTGTAAAGAGCTAGAGTTTGGCCTCGCCCAATATAAGTTAAGAGTAGCATAAAGAATAGTTTTCATAATGCGGCCAAACTTTATCATGGCCTTTAACTCCCGTGATCGATTTATATGGGGCTTCACTACTGACAACCGGATGGACAGAGGCCTCCCCAAATAGTGCCATTGACCGGTCCTGGGGGCCGATTTTTGAGTGTCGAACGCTCGACTTTTCACTCGAGATCTGTCACAAAACAAAACTATGGTGTTTTGACAGATGTCGAATGAAAAGTCGAGCGTTCGACACTCAAAAATTAGACCCCTGGGCCACCGGCATCCAGCGGATTTTTACTAGGTCATCAGGACGTCTACCCAACCTGCGCCTTTCGACAAGAAAATTTGTTAATATCCAGCCTCTAACCTGTCGATTTAACTGGAAGCGCATACATTTTTAAAGCCTTTTCCGTCCAACTTTCCTAAGCAAGCCATAACCGTTACGTAACGTTCCCTAGGCCCGGAAGCACACGTTTGTCTTGCTTGCATTTTTAATCGAGTACCACAACTTGCTCGTCTCCAGACATTTTATTTACTGCTTACGTTTTACAACTTGTGAAACGGTTTGCGATCGAGTTTCATTTATAGGGAATATGTAGTAGGATATGAGTAGGATGCAACAAATTTAACCTCTGAATTTTATATATCACTTCAAACATCACTAAAAATCTACCATTCAAGCTAAAAACTGTTTATTTTCTGCTTGGATTCCACTACACACAATGAAATCAAAAAGCGGCCAAGTGCATGTCGGATCACGCACAACGAGGGTTCCGTACCGACACCTAGTAGAGCAAGCTTGGGCAACACAGTTTTTCAGTGATAACTCAAAAACCCTTAATCCCATCTTGTTCAAACCAATTTTCGTTGAAATTATTTATTATTATACACCACCTCAATTTTTTTCAGAATTTTAATCTTCATAGTTTGGAAATAAGAGGGGAGGGGGTTGTATGACTTTGGGATCTAATATCTCATCAACGATTGACTTAAATGGAAAACTTTCTTAGTAACCTCGATATCATTTTTAAAGGCCTATCCAAAAAATACCCCACACAACTACTTGCATTGAAAAAAAAAATTCGTCCCCCTGTTACATGTATGGGGTGCCCCCCTAAAATATTTGTTTTCCTTATTTCACATCACATTTATATAACGGTTCATAGAATACATCTTCCTACCAAATTTCATAATTGCAGTACTTATAGTCTCCGAGTAAACCGGCTGTGACATACGGACGGACAGACAGACAGACATGACAAATCTATGAGGGTTCCGTTTTTGCCATTCTGGCTACGAAACCCTAAAAAGGGTTATGTTACTTTAATATAATCATCGTATCCTTTTTAACATTATCAATACTTTTGTCGTAATTTGAAATCTAAATATTTTAAAACCTGCGAGACCTCTTTATTAAATATTAGAAAACAAATTTTTATTTTACGTAAATAAGCAATGTACACAGGGGATCAAACCTGCCGCCTAATCACGTTTCAATGTCATTTTTGAAGGTATAAATCTCTGAACTTGGGTAGAAAAATAACATACAATATACCTAACATTAGTACATAAAGTTACATGATTACCCTGCCAGTATCTTCACGTTTTCCGGTCCACTGCGTTCACCTTTTCGCCAATGTTACGCTAATGATGTTGTCAAAATGTCCCTGATTCAAAAAACGTCTGTCTACTACACCGTATCATACCATGGCTGTATTAGGAACGTGTCATGCAAAAAATCTTTCTATTAAAACTATGAGACTATGCACTTTTCTTCATGGACCGTCACCGTAGCGTCTCGTGCACGGACCGTCAACAATTGCCGACGAGAATATCTTGCTAATGGGCATTACTCAGAGCGTTTCAACAGCCGTGACTTCGGTGGTCGTATCATTTACTATGTCCTTAGGTTTCTGTGGTCTTATTTGAAAAGAATGATTGCCCTCCCCGCCTGCTATACTCCAGCCTGAATTATGGTCTCCGCTCTGAAGTGACCTCTTCAATAATGCGACCACCGATTTTTTTTTATTTATTAAAAATGTGATCGCTCTTGGCCAGCATCTAGCCAGGGGGCAAAGATGAGGCCGACGATGAAGCGAGCTCACCCAGAAGATGCCCATTCACTCGTGCCTTAAAAAGGTCTAGGTTATATGAGATCGGAAACACAAACGCCGGCAGAGAATTCCAAACCTTAGAAGTGCGCATTATAAAAGATGATGCAAAGCGCTTGGTTCGAATAAGAGGAATTTCGACCAAGTAATGATGGTATCCAGCCGTACGTCTGGATGTCCGATGGAAGAAGGGGGAAGGCGGTATGAGCTCATGGAGCTCCTGAGCACACTCTCCGAAGTACAATTTGTAGAAGACGCACAGACATGCTTCATTCCGATCATTAAACTTTCATATTTGTACAAATCGAATATTCTGCGCAGTACGTTTACTGTAGCCAAAAAATATTACAGTCAGCAACATTAATATTACTTATATATATGTCGCAGGCAAATCGTATAATCCGCCGTATTACATTATGGCTAGGCGTTTTACAAAACAGAGCTGTTTTGTATTACGGCGGGTCAACGACTAGGCGGATTGAATATGGCTGATTGAAAATCCGCCGAAATGTGTTCGGCGCTTTGCATTCTTCAATTCGCCAAGTCGTAATGTAAAAAAGCGGTTCAGTCAAATTGTATAATCCGCCGTAATACATTACGGCTAGCCTTTTCACAAAATAGCGTCGTTTTAGCTGTCACCTGTTACAGTGACAGCTTTTAGTTCCTATTTTTAACACTCGCAGCGCTGTTTAGCAATGACAATCCGGGCATTTTGTAAAACGGCTAGCCGTAATGTAAAACGGCGGACTATGCAATCCGGCTAAACGTGAGCCGCCATATTCTAGAACGTATTGCAATAACGATCCGGCTAATCGTTAATCCGCCGTATTACAAACGGCTCTGTTTTGTAAAACGGCTAACCGTAATGTAAAACGGCGGTTTATACAATCCGGCTGCGACATATATACAAAGACAAAATAAAAATACTCGTATCTATACACAACTTTATGGCACTGATAACAAAGTGCGCAAATACTTACCAGTCTTCAACTCATTCGTCAAAACAAAGAGCCGCTTCGATACATAATAATAAATATTGAGTACCTATTCTTTGATAACACGTTCACTACACAGTGCGCTATTGAATCGAATGAGATATCCAATGAAGAAAAATGATATCGTGAATTGCTCTTGGCATTACCGACGCTTCAAATGAGAACAATAAAGTTTTATTGCAGACTATTCGAGGCAGTATCACAATTCTTAGTTTCTAAATGCAACATAATATAGGTAAGATCTAATAGTTGTCTTTATTTCGAGACAAGAAAAAACTACTAACATAAACTTAATACTAAACTTAAATATAAACTTGATTTAATAAGATCTTTCTTTCGGCAAAATAAGGCTACTTCCTGAGTTGACGGGCGTGTGTTTGTGGTGTTTTTTGCTTTCCCGACAGCATACTGACGTCGCATACATTTCTATACTCATAGGTATACCTACTGTCAGTACAGACTATTCATCCTTAATGTTTCCTATCATGTAAATAGACTCTTCTTTAAGACATTAACAATCATCACTTAAAATTTTGTTTCATGCTTAAAAAAGCTCACAAAGTATTATATTCCTAGAAAAAAGTGTGATAATTTATTTATGTCACACCTGGCCATAAAGCGGCAATTACCGCACGCTCCGCGCGCGGGAAATCTCACTTCCTGGCCAGGGGGTGACATAAAATTTCGTACTTAACACGGGCGGTAATAAAGAAAGCCTCAGATCGCATATTTATCGCCCTTGCCTTCGGCTCGGGCGTCAAATACCTGCGATCCGAGACGTTCTTTGTTTTACCGCCATTGTTAAGTAATGTACTATTATTTAATCGTTTATTTCAGGAATCTGTGGCCCATAATACAAATACCTTAAATACAAACATACCTACATATCATTTTATTTCCTTAAATTAATTTCACGTTGGGGCGACGACGCGAGGCGCTTACTCTGGGTGTCGAATAACTGGCCGCGAAATCGCCTGAATACGACACCTTTCGGCCAGAACTCCTCCTTCATGAAGGTCGACAGCTTGTCGGTTGGAACCCTCACCACAAATGAATTGAAGTTTCGTTTCGCAGCCACCAAGTGCTGGAACGTTATCCCACCACCTATACGACTTTCCAAAACTTATTTACGTTTTAAAATTAACTTAAAAAAGTTCTACCTTTCTATACAAAAAGAATTGCAAGATGTGCGATGTCCCACAAAGAGTAGACATAATTATAATTTTAAAAATAAAACTGTTACGTGATTTCAATACCATAGTCACTTCAATACCATTATACATAGTCAATTCAATATTGACTATGAAACCAACTTACTGACTACGGGTGGGCTTAAAACCAGCTTATTGCTGTGCTCACACCGATTTTTCCATGTCAATTAGATATTTAAGATATTACTAACCGATACACCATTGTAATTTAAAGGGAAAATAAACGCATTTGTATTTGTATTGAAGTTCACATTGGGACGGGACTCGAATCGCTCGACCCTCAGAACGATATTGGTCTTGGCGCGCAGATACTGGACGAGCTGTTCAGCTTTCGTCGTGCAGTGCAGATGGGACACGTACTCGTACAACTGTGTCGTCGGTACCGCGGTCGAAGTGAACCAACCGCCACGATGATTAAGGCCGGGTAATAGTAAAAATCTGATTAGGTAAACGGTTTTATTTCGAAATACTACATATTAAAAATGTAAAAAAAATACGATGTTATATTTGAGACCTTTATCTAGTGCCGTCGGATGTCCGTTACACAATTTGCAAAACTTTGTCCGATAGAAAAAAATGCCAAACATACCTCTATATTCTATCTTAAAACTCATTTTATTTCGATCTTAGGTAACATGATGAGTAGAAAATAACACCAAAATAAACGTATTTGATGGTATGAGCGATGTCGGGATTAATATTGTTAATATAGTAAGCCATGTATTTTTCTCACCCAAAAATGTACTAAAAATGTACTAAAATTACGCGCACAGTTCCGCAAACTCACGCGTGTTAGAGCGGGACATTTGCAATGGAAGAACCTCGCCTTAAATGATTAACGATTAATTTGATGATTTAATGATTAACGTCCAAAAAGAGTTTGTTAAAATGATAGGACTAATAATAATATAATTATAGACTGTTGATATTATGAATAGACTGTTGGTATTAAGTTTGCGTATTATGCAGTATCCAAGCGGTACCGATGCAGTACGGAATCGATATCGCCGCCTTTGATAAATATAAATAAAATAGGTACATTTATAAATAAGCTTCAACCTGGGTCGTCAAATTACCTCGAGTCTTTGAACATGAACCATCTCCCAGACAGATTTATGTATCATTCTAAATGACACAGTCACGGGTATAAATTATTCCCGTCGTCACTCCGAGATTGTAAACCCTTGTATCTGGGACGACCCTTTGCGGAATATACGTAAATATATTTGGGATTGAGCTATCAATCAAAATGAGGCGACAAAATATCAGTTAATAGAATAGGTTGTGGGGTAGTTGATAGATTTGGATAGAGTAGACATGATAAATAATGGTTTGGTCTGCCAAATCAATTTGAAATTCATCCAGGGTCATTCTTAATGCAAAAGGTTGTCTACGTTGTCTACCTATTGCGATTCTATTGTGATGGGCGCCTTTTCATCTAGAATAACATGGGGCGGGCGATTTGACTAAGTTGTGGGCAAGTAGTTTTTTAGGGCCAAGTTCGATTGCTCCCGTAGCTCAGTGGTTAGAGCAACTGGCCGCGAATGCCAGAAGGTAGTAGGTTCGAATCCTGCTCGGAGCCTAAATTCTAGAAATTTCTACTTTGCTTTAGCAGCGTTACTGCTTAATACAAAATCAATTGAATGTACCGACACTTTTTGTTACGGATGTAGGCTTTGGCTGTTATCCCTTTATTTCCCTAAATACTTTTTCATTACCCTAACGCTAAATAAAATACTAACTATTACAAAAAGTATTCCCAAAATGTCCATTCGCTAAAATTCTGTTAAAATATTAAATGGAAAATATAACGTGAAAATTGTGAATTCCATAATTTCAGAATTGGAAAAAGAATTTATTAACGTTTAAGGTTTTGGATACTGGAGTGCTATATAATGGAGTTTATATTTTTACTGAAAACGTCCTCGTGGTTCAAAAAATCGTGTATTTGTTTCATATTTTCCTTCATCATGTTTAGAATTATACCATCTTGTGTAGTGCGTCGACATTTTTTTCTAACCTACTGTATGATTTAAATGTTTGATAATCTCTTTGAAATTAATCATTACTTAAAGTCCATTTGTCAAGTTGTATGCACAATCCACAACTAGTCTTGCGTGCGTGTGCATTTTCATTAAGAGGTACTATCAACACGAATATGTAAATTATTCTGTACTAACAATTTAATACAAACTCATCACCATTAATATTTAATAGTACGCATTTGCACACTCTTCTGTAATTTTATCGATGCGTGTATTTGAAATGAAAATAAAATATGGTTTATTTGCATAACATTATGTATATGAAGATTGTGAGGTAAATGGTAAATAGTGTCCATATAATGTCAGTACCTTATAAAGTAGGCATGCAAATATATATATATTTTTGATAAAATAAATTTAATTAATTACAAGGTTATATTCTTATATTATACACCACAACGAGGTCAATGAGACTGTTATTATTTAACCCTACAATAATTGAATGTAAATGAATAGCAAATTCATCATTTAGTTATTAATAACATTTATTGAAATCATAAATCATAAATAATTTATTTGTCCAACATGGGTTACATCAGGATCTTACAATTCAGAGTTTCACTATGTGGCGCCTTAAGGCATGTTACAAATATTGAGAGCATGCAGTGTCAACATAGATATTTCATAATGTCTTTGAGCTAAGTATTTCATTCATGAATTAATTCTTATCTGTGTAGCATCACAAAGAGTCTCCATGTACCAAAACCATGACATAAAAGTTCGACATTGTTTACAATTTACGATAAACACAATCCTGAAAGAAAGTTTCCGTCTTCGTCTACAATGTCCAGGCTAAAAGAGACACATCTACCTAAATCCTGTAAGCTTCCCTCCCTCGCTTCTTTTTAGGGCTTATTGCCTAGTAAAACGTAGTTGGGCTATCTCACAAACTGACTAGTATAAAACAAGATTGTCCCAACCGTTGCTGGCGCCTTCTGCGATTAGTTTAAGGAATACTTATGTGATTTTACTGCTAGTGATGTGATCCTGACGTCCCAAATAACTATGTTGATGTAATATAATTTGTCATTAACTCAAATTAAGAGTTATTTTGTTTTTCTTAGACTTGGGGTTAGCTAAAAGTAAAAAAAAAGTCAAAAATCATTGTTTCAAAATAGATTCACGTCGAACACTTTTAGAATGTCGATTTCATGTTAACATTATTGTCAATAACTAGGTAACAACATTTGACCGTTGAGAGCCCTTGCTTTCAACACAGTACATCCTCGGAAGCCCTGGCAACCTTGCTCAACTCCTGGCTCTTCTGTATTTTCACATCCGCATACGAGGAGTCAAGGATGTATTCGTAAGAAAAAAACATTTAGTATCATAGCGAACTGAATTGAAAAATGGACTAACTTAGGTACCAGAAATTCAGAAAAACTGCTCGCGCAACCGATTCCTTCTTCATAACTTATTTAAGATAGTATCTCGCAAGTCTATTTGAGTTACATTATTGAACAGGCGAATAGAGCTTAGTTTTATAGTGCAGTAAAAGCAACATTATATAATACAATTGTTCCAATGGTCAATGCGACAGCGATTGTAATCGCGCAGAGCAATAACAATATTAGAAAAGCGTTTGCAGTGAACATCGCCGAGGGAAATGCAACAGTGAAGTTAAAAGCAACTACATAATGTGTCAATTATATTATAGAGCTTTCGGCTTTAGTACAGATTACACTAATGGTTCTGTAAGCTGTAGATTTCGCAATAAAATAAACGAATAAATAATACGGAACGGAAAATAGACATTTCTTAAAGCAAACACCTTTGCTCCGTTTTTTTGAAAAAAAAAACAAAACTGAATCGACAAAAAAATATAAAATTACCGAACCTGCGCGGTAATCACGTAGCGTTTTCGACCGTTAATACGATAGATTTAAATGTCAAATCCCATACTAAAACTGACATTAAATACGTACCAACGGTAGTACATATCGTTACGTGATTACCCCGCCGGTCACAAGATTTTACGATAATCGATTGGTATTGGCGACCTGTAGCTAAAAGAACATCCGGAGAGACATACGAAAACATTTACCTGACCTGAAACGAAGATTCGTCGTCATTTGCATCAAGATTGACCCGGAGCCAGGCCCCTGTCCCGCATACGTCTCCTAACCTTGTTAATAAACGACTTGGCCTCCGAGCACCATTTTCTAAGTCTAAGATTACGGGAACCACTTTCAATAAGCGACATGTCACCACTTTTTTAATCAATCAATAGTTGTACATAGAAATAGAATTAATCATTGATGATGATGATGATGATGATGATGATGATGATGATATCCTGTTATCCCTCATCAGGGACATAGGGCTCTTAAAAGGGATTTCCATTCTTCGCGGTCCAGCGCGGCCTCCTCCAACTCCGCCCAGCCGAGGCCAACTGATGCTGATTAATCATTAGTTGTAAAAAAAAAGAAAGAAAACTGCTGTGTTATTGTTTATTTACCCAAAAGTTTAAAGGCATGTTGTAACTATAAGCTTGTATTTCTACTGGGTCCTGTAACACAGAGATTCCTAGCTCAAGAGCCAAACACTTTTATCCTGTCTAACATGTTTTTTTAGTGTAATAAATATGTTTCTATTTTCTACTGTATTGTCTGTGTTGTGTGGTCTTATTTCTCTTCTTCAATTCCTTCATATAATGTTTAGCACATTTTTACTTAGATTAGGTACATTCAGCTAAAGACATTTCTTTCAAACTTGCTTTACAATGTCGTCATTCCCAGACACAGTCGTAAAGTACAAAATGAAAAGTCTCGTCCATTTTTCTTGCTTCCTAAAATGAAGTATGGGATGAACAAAAAGAATTTGTTTTGCAAAGTTTTTAAGTGCTTTGAGTACTTCAGCACATCTTATCCGGGAAATGTGCGGCTGATTGATATTTTTTACAATGCTTGGGGTATTTTAGGCTGTAGGTACAGAACATTTATCTTTTTAGGGTTCCGTAGTAAACAAGGAAACCTTATAGTTTCGCCGTCCGTCTGTCGCCCGTTTTTCTCAGTAACCGTTAGTACTAGAAAGCTGTAATTTGGCATGAGTATACATATCAATGACGCCGACAAAACGGTACAGTAAAATATTGAAAAAAAAAATATTTTTAGGGTACCTCCCCTACATGTAAAGGTGCGGTGCAATTTCTTTTTCTTCCAAATCCCATCGTGTGGGGTGTCGTTGAATAGCTCTTTCAAAAATATTATAAGGTTTCAAACAGCATTTTTTGATTTAAGAATCGGTTGGCGTGATATTAAGCTTTGAAGTGATAATTTTTGTTATGGTCAAGTGCCCCCCCCCCCCCCCCCCCTGCCAGCTAAACGGTGGATACTAGGCATGTGAAAAAATCATGGTAGTAGTATATACGGTGAATTTAAAAGGAATACTATCACAGCTAATTAGACATTACTAAATAACGAGTAATAGTCGAACTTGAGAAATGTACTTTGCAAAAGCAAACTTTAGTACAATTCCCATTCATACCTTAGAAAATGTTGTTAATTCTGTCAAAAACATAGTAAATATAAGTTCGCAAACGTTTTAGTCTACATAATGTAACGGGTGAAAAACTACGGAACCCTACATTGTTCGTGGCCCGACACGCACTTGGCCGCTTTTTAGAGAAGATTTACTCAAGGGTCAGAACGCTTCTGACGTGTTAAAATCGTTTCTTGATTCATGAGTTTGTCGTCTTTTTAAATATTGCAATAGTAGCAAGCTGTCTTGTCTGTGAAAAGGAGCGTTGCCTATCCGTTAGTGATTTGAGGATCGTTGTGTTGTCATCAAGATTAAAAACAAATATAGGTCACTCAGTTTTAATACAGCGCGCAATATGAAGTTGGGTGGACCTTTTTTTTTGACCCAGAGAAATGCATAAAGCTGCATACCACTACGTAACCTAAGGCTCCGGGGGGAAGCCAGAAATTACGTATTGGTTATGTGGGGCTCTCCAGTCCAGAAGGGACTAGCCTACCCACTAAAACGGGATGCTGCCCTCACGTGCCTTAGTGGTGATGCCATGGGATGGAACATTCGACCATTACATCACCAGCACCTTCACCAGCGGGCGAACCCTCTCCGAAAAAGCACACTGCAGCATGGACAGTGTGTTTTCCCACACCAGGCTCCCTACACCCCCGGGGAAGCCTGGGACTGGCACCAGACACACGGTTTTCCGGTCCCACCCTCACGACACCGGGAGAGCAAATACCCCTACCCCGGTGCACCACCGCTACGGGAGGACAGACGCCCCTACCCCGTAGCACTCCTCAACAGGCCACGGGAGGACAAATGCCCCTACCCCCGCAACCACGCCACATCCGATCCGGTTCCTCGAGGGCCTAGAGGCCGTCTGCCAACCGGAATCGGAGCAGCCACCACAAACAGGCCACGGGAGGACAAATGCCCCTACCCCGCAACTACGCCGCACCCGTTCCGGATCGTAGACGGCCTAGAGGCCGCCTGCCATCCGGAGTCTTACGGCCACCACGCAACGGCCCAGGTCCCAGGTTACCCTGTCCGCAGTGCCCCCCAAACTTTCCACGGGAGGACAAAAGCCCCTTCCCCGCAACCACGCCGTACCCGTTCCGGATCCTAGACGGCCTAGAGGCCGCCTGCCATCCGGAGTCTTACAGCCACCACGCAACGGCACAGGTCCCTGGTTACCCTGTCCGCAGTGCCCCCCAAATAGGCCACGGGAGGACAAATGCCCCTACCCCGCAACCACGCCGCACCCGTTCCGGATCCTAGACGGCCTAGAGGCCGCCTGCCATCCGGAGTCTTACTGCCACCACGCAACGGCCCAGGTCCCTGGTTACAAGTTGGGTGGACCTTACCACAAGAAGCACAGAAAAAAAAAGAAACACAATCACCATAGGTACTTACATATTAAGGTTTATTGACATTAAATGTAATTATTTTATTTATATATTTAATAAGTTTATTATATTATGTCTGTTTTATTGTTCAATAGGTCTCAATATAATTACTTCATTTAACAACACTCGTGATAGTCCAAAATCCAATCACGGAAACTCATTCTGAATCGAAATCAAATTCCAAGCTATTTTCTATAATTTTCTCATATTACACTCTTTATATGCAAATTCGGTAATTGTATTGCAAACTGACAATACACGGCAACGTAAAATTTTACGCAAATTACTATCAATTTTGAAATGTCGCAACAGCCAAAGTATATCCTATGACGACGGGTTCTTTTATCTTAAAAAGATACAGCAATTCCGATATTCGCTGAAATTTTCGATATTATTCGAAAAGTTGGCAAATGATAAACGTCCCTTTGAAGTTATTTGGCTTTCCATGTACGAAGGTTTAAGAAACAAAATTGATATTTCTTTGAGAGTTGGCTCGCGCGCTTACCTTTGTCAAAGAGTTTTTATTACATATACACTCACGAGCAAAAATAATGCATACACTTTGTATTGAACTTCCATAGAAAGTGTACCCGTTACGTTTGCTCTTGAGTGTATTTTGACAACAGTAGAATCGAATGAGCTGTGCGGTAAGGCATGTCTCTAGTCTAGAGGTCGTAGGTTCAAACTCCGGCGATGTATGGACTACGAAATTCATATTCATGAGTTAGATTATGAGCGAAATCGGTCAAGAAGTGGCCGAAATATAGAGGCAAGTTCGCAGTTTGAGGCGAATAAATAATGTTTAGTTAACATAAAGCTCCTTAGCCTGTACTGAAGCAGAATTCAATTTCAATAATTTATTCATAAAATGTTACTAGTCAATACATGCCCCTGTCCCTGGAGCAAATATTCGTGCTCATCACACAAATAAACGCCCTGACCGGGATTCAAACCCGGGACCTCTACCTTCGTAGGCAGGGTCACAACCTAGGCTAAAGCGGTCGTCAGTTTGACCATAAATTGTGACGTCATTAGTCATATTCCCTTCAAACTTCATATTAATACAGTGAATCCTCAAATTTTATAAAGGGTCGGCAAACGCGCGCGCGTGACTCCTTTGGAGTTGCGAATGTCTATAGGCTGCGGTGTCCGCTTACCATCAGGTAGACCGTACGCTTGTAGCCGAGCGTATTTGATGTTTCATAACAACAAATTACGGACCTGGGGCCCGATTTTTGAGTGGCGAACGCTCGACTTTTCACTCGAGATCTGTCAAAAAACTATGAAGTTTTGACAGATGTCGAATGAAAATTCGAGCGGTCGACACTCAAAAATCGGTCCCCTGATTCGATTACGAACCACTTGCCAAGAGTTCCACGCGGACGAAGACGCGGGAAAAAACTAGTCCCATACTAAAAATTACATTCAAATAAATAAATAAATAAATATTTGTGGACAATCTTACACAAATCAACCTAGTCCCAAACTAAGCAAAGCTTGTACTATGGGTACTAAGTGACGATATACATACTTATATAGATAAATAAATACTTAAATACATAGAAAACATCCAAGACCCAAGAACAAATATTCGTGCTCATCACACAAATAAATGCCCCGGCCGGGATTCGAACCCGGGACCTCCAGCTTCGTAGGCAGGGTCACTACCAACTAAGCTAAATATGCCTACCATACGTCTGAAAAGTTACGTGATTACCCCGCAGGTGAGGTAGTAACATTAACCATACGTCGTCGCTCGGTGAATAATGTATATAAGCTATCGACTCACTACACGTTAAAATTAGTCTGCTACTTCGTCTAGTCTACCCTGACCTCGCGTTTCATAACGGCTATGCCTAAACGGAGGCCACGTTTAAACTGGTTTGTGATGGAGTTTGGTATGACGGAATAGTAGATTGTGTCACAAGGGAGCAAAATGACATATTTACGGCGTGGGCGTAAATTGAATCCTGAGCGTAGTGAGGGATTCAAGAATTAACGCCCAAGGTGGAAATAATTTTGCTTCCATGTGACACATACTGCTTTTCACATCACCTATTGAGGATAATAAAAGATCTGAAATAACAATGGTTGTGCATTTATTTTATCAAAATCGATACAATACTTACCTATCAAAATCGATACAATACAATTACTCGTTAGAGAAAAGTGCCACTTTGATCCCTCGTAGCAGGGAAGAAAAGTGCCATTTTGATCCCTCCTAGCAGGGAAGAAAAAGCCCTTATCCGAATAGGTGATGTGAAAACTCCTTTGTTGATTTCAGTGGAAGTCTATGTTTAGACTAGCTTATGTAGAGAGCATATAGCATAGGAGCGTTCGTGGCCCAGCGGCGCCTGCGTACCGCTTGCGGTCTCTAAGGTTAAGCAACGTGAGCAGCGGTCAGGACTTGGATGGGTGACCGCTTTGAGTGGTTACTAACTGAGCGCTCCCGTGCTTTGGAAGGCACGTTAAGCCGTTGATCCCGGTTGCTGTTTATGGCAGCAGTCGTAAAGCCAAGTTGGAGGCCTCCGGGCGGCTTGAGAACTTCTAACAGTCAAGTTGCCCACTCACTTGACAAAGCCTAATCCCAATAAGGTCTAGTTTCCTCTAGGGGGTTGGAAGGTCAGATGGCAGTCGCTTCCGTCAAAACTAGTGCCTACGCCAAATCTTGGGATTAGGTAGCGGACCCCAGGCATCCTTCAGGATGCAACTGTACTGGGATAACGCTAATAGGAGGATGATGATGTAGAGAGCATATAAACCCTCTGGTCCCAAATGTGGCAGGTGAATTTCAATAGTAGGTATAGTGCTTGTTTAATTATAGTATCTACAGGTATTGATAACAATTTAATAAAGTCCAAAATAAAATGCCATAAATACGAAGTCAATGCATTCGATACAAAATTGTCGGCCGTTAGTGCCGTTTAGCTGCCTCGGAGTAAACGAGGCAATATTGCTGGCAACGTTGTCGATGCCTGGAATGTTCCAATATGCTCCGGAACGGCACATCACTAGGAATGCCTTTACATATGCCAGGAACTCGATTGTACGATATTTCGCATATGTAAAGGCAGTTCCAATCCTGCTCGGTAGCGACTGCGTAAACGATTTAGTATAGCGATTCTTAG
Organism: Cenopis cana; assembly: GCA_951800055.1. Taxonomy (NCBI): domain Eukaryota; kingdom Metazoa; phylum Arthropoda; class Insecta; order Lepidoptera; family Tortricidae; genus Cenopis; species Cenopis cana. Next base: position 1,827,614 of record OX637486.1, on the reverse strand, counting down.
TTCTATTGCGTAGAGGCGCTGTACTTTTGTCCATACTAAATCGTTTACGCAGTCGCTAACGAGTACGGTAATGCAAAGAATGCAAACTCATGGTAAGGGTACTGTAGTATGTATGACAGCCGAGTCAAACACACGGTGCCTGGCGTGGCGGGAGTCGCTGGACTCTGCTAATTCGTATTCAGTATTCACTATGCTTACCATCTCGCCTAGGAATCAATTACAAACTGACCTCTGAATTGAATATGGTAGACTAGCATGATGTAGTTTATAAAACAGTGGCTTATACGAGTAGATATAGTTAACTATCAATAGATAACTAAAAAAGGAAATAAACAAATATGATGCTTGAAAGTTTACAAATTATTCGGTTTTCGTACAATGGCCATTCAAGTTCATGTTTAACAGAATCAAGAGTGTTCATGATTTGGAGTGAGAAAAACTTAAAGAATAAATTATGCTAATAAAGAAGAAGGTATGAGTTCCTCATTATTTAGTTTTATTGATTTCTGGAGATTGAGAGCTTAAACCATATTTTTATTACGAATCATGGGTTTTTTTATCGTATATCAATTATTTTGAACCGTGAGATTGAGAAGACAGTGCGGTTGTCAGTTTGTTGCACTTTTAGCACCACCCAGGGGTCAATAGCATTGGTGAAGCTGTTAGGTGTCCTTTCAACTAACACGTCGATGAACGCTCAAAGCGCTTTGGAACGTAGTTTGGAACGGTTTAAAATTTAGCTATAATAGATTTCGTTACATTAGAATTTAATTCGTACATGGCGTGAAAGTTTTTCGTAAAATGTTCGGTGTTCAAGTTTTGAGTAAAATATTTTATGTCACACCTAGCCATAAAGTGGCCATTATCGCACGCTCCGCGCGCGAAAAAACCCACTTCCTGGCCAGGGGGTGACCTAAAATTTTGTACTTACCACGGGCGATAATATAGAAAGCCTCAGATTGCATATTTATCGCCCTTGCCTTCGGCTCGGGCGTAAAATACCTGCGATCTAAGACATTCTTTGTTTTATCGCTCTTGGTAAGTAATGTACTATTTCTCTGCATAGTCAGAGTCATTTGCCGGCGAGATTCTAGCTATCTGCAGTGGACTGACGAAAGATTTTCTTAGTACCTAGCGAAACTTCTTTTCCGTGTATTGCTGAGCAAACCTAAATAGTGAAGAAAATATGTATATTAAATAAAAATAGTTGTGCAATAAAGAGTATTTGTATTGTATTGTATTGTATAAATAAAAATTATTTATTTCGGACAACTTGAGATCCATAGAAATTGTTAGTATTACAGGGCTTACATAACTATGTTAGTGCGAAAACTTAAATGTAAAGAGGACCAGTGCCTAAGTAGGCTGCCGTCCCATCTATCAGCCACTACATTCAGGAGACTGTGGCGGCTGGCGCGCACCCTGCAGAGCGTCGCGGCGCAGCGTTTGCGCAGCGTGGCATGGAACCCGTCGGCCGGACGCACTGCAGTAGCGCGGCAGCCGCAACAGCACCCTGAACACATCATTGTATTGGACACGCATTGCATTGAGCGATGTACAGTACGCCCTAAATAGTGTTAATTTACGAGTAACGTGTACCGCACATCGGCTGAACCTGCGCGCTATCATGTCTCGATGTCCGCGTTATTAGGCCGGTAAGAAAGCCTATAAGGAAAAACTTTAAGTTAGTGTCACACTTTATATTCTTAAGAAAACAGCTTATTATAATACTGATCACACTTAAGCGTTATTTCGATATACATAAGATTCAGGAAAGTGAACCATTGAAACTGAAGGGGGGCACTCCTTAAACATTGTGACGACCAGCAGCCGGTGAGTCCGCCCTCCCACTTTTAGTAATTAATGAAGTTCTTGGAGGAACACGGGATCATATTTACATAGAGCCATTGTAGCACCATACAGTCCACTTTTCCCGTGGCTTTACGCCACATATTCCTACATGTTATTTATTGTATTATAAAGATCATTTACTAAGGGCATTTTAAGATTGAAGTGCTTGCAAAACCCGAGCATATGCATAAGGCATATCGAGCTACCACTGGCGAGCTAGCAAGACAAAAATTTGGAACCTCATCCGGGTCATCCGGGACATCGTCCGGATCTTTACGCAATCAGGCCGTTCTAAGGAGAATCCTTAAGCTATTTCTGAAGTATGTTTTTACTTGTTCGAAAAGTTTGTTGGGTATCACAACTCAGCGATATGAAGTTATAATTGTTTTCACGAGAACCGTTGAAACTTCGGCCGTATATTTTATTTTAAGGGAAGTTTAATTTGTTAGTCAATTAGTAATTAAATGGCCTGTAATTTTTACGGAACGCCGCTTCTATTCTGTGGTTAATTCGGAGTTTTTATCTGCAATGGTCTTCTTTTGAGAAACGCTAGTAGATTTTGATTTGTTGAAGTGGCATTCCGGTCTACTTCCAGAATAAAGATCATTTTATCTCATTTATGTATTCGTCTATTTTATAGAAAGATCAGCACACAGAGCTACCAGTTTTAGATTGGCCATCAGACATTCTGAGCCAGCTAGCTGAGGCAGCAGAAATATCCCCGATCTAATTGCATAAGAAAATCCGAGATCTATGTTAGCTGTTACCTGAATCGTGCCTGAATCTGAGTCGGTTTTCTGAACAGAAATCCCATTTGAATACTTAGGTATATAAGTGCCGCACAGTCATACGACTTAAGAAAAGTGAGACAGTACTGTGGGATTGGTACTTTTTGATAGCTGTGTAAGGTGCTGGCTGCTTGATGATGAATAAGAAACGTTCTAATGAAGTCTGAATTGTTTTGGAACGGTGAATGAGTTGACGTATGCCTTAGTATGTAATGAAACATCCTACAATACGCTACTTGAATAATTCGCTTTTATGGTGTCATTCGAACCAGTTTTTAGAGACGATCAAATGTTTGTATGGTACTAACTACAATAAGAGCAACACAAGAGACGAAAATGAGAGACAATGTTTTCGAACACTGAAATTTGCTTCATACTGATGGATATTGAAATGTGACGTCAAGGCACTGTACCACGGATTACCGTTATATGGAAAAAGAGTAATTGGCGTTTTTCTCGTGAAATATTGCGTTTACGGACATAGTTGGCAAACAATTTCTTTCAAAAAAATCTGCTCCTGATATGCACATAATTCCGGTATTTTAAGCGCAAAAGTAATAATTTCCAAGTCAACAGTACATGTTAAGTAATCTTTGACGTTAATTTAGTCCTGTAAACACCAGAGTCGCAAAAAAATATTAAAGCATAATTTCCCACTCTGCGAAAATTAATGAAATTAAGAAACGTCCGCCCGGTAAGTAATCTAATACTTTTCTGAGTGCTTTTTATAATATGGAATTTTAAGAAGTAATTGTAAGAGCGATGTTGCCGCAGTTCACATATAAACTGACGAGCAAAAATAACAGGTAGGTACACTTTGTGTGGAAGTGCCATAGAAAGTTTACCTGTTATTTTTGCTCGCCAGTATATTTCCTTTTACTATCAATTTAGTGACTAATGTTTTGCCAAGCAGATGTGGTCGCTAATGAAGTTATAATTTACATTCATAGAGAAAAAAAAAACAGTAAAACCCTAGTGTTTCAACCTACCTTTCCATCAGAGCTATGCTGTGCAGCTATGCTCCGACAAACCCTGATGTGGCAACCTACCTTTCCACCAGAGCTATGCTATGCTGCTTGCTATGCTCCGAAAACCCTAGTGTGGCAACCTACCTTTCCACCAGAGCTATGCTATGCAGCTATGCTCCGAGGATGTGATGCATTTACGTTTCCACCAGTGCTAGCTGCTATGCTATGTAAACCAATGAATCACGCCAGTCAGGTCGCGACCAAGGATGTTTTGCGTCGGGAAAACTACAAAAAACCGGCCATGTACGAGTTAAACTTCGCACATTTAGGGTTCCGAACCAACCGCAAAATAAGTTGATTTGTTTTTGCGTCCCCTTTAGCTGTATGGGAACCCCCCTTAAAACATACAAAAAAAATTTTTTTACTATTTATATGGCCTATGAAAATGTTAACACTGTAACTCCAACCGTTTGGTTGTAAATCTATGTGAAAGACCACGGACGGACGGACAGACGGACGAACGCGGGAGTGACAGCAACATGGTTCCGTTTTGAACGGAACCCTAAAAAGGTAAATAAATTACAAGTGTCCGCGCGTTAGTTCCATTTACCAAATAATTCACCAAAAGTTGAATTTCAATGTTATTTTCATTCGGGCACGTTAGCTCGAAGAAAAATTCCTGTTTTTTGACACATCACAGGGTTTTTAATCACCCGGACGCATTGTTCAACTCGTGTAAACACGGCGCGTTATTAGGTGACGACGTTGACAATCGAGACTACTCTAGGCTGTACCTACCCCCCATTAAACGGCAGCGAAGGTTAACGCCGCAGAGGTTTTAGTGGGTATTCCTTTCCCCTATGGAAGGGCAAGTCCCACATCATACCCCCACCAAGGGCCTTCCCTGGGCCCGGGAGGGTGCGCAAATGCATTTCCTCTGCGTCAAAAAAAGGCTGTGTGTAGCCTAGCTAATGTGCGAAAATATTTTTTTTGAGTCTGACTGTGGCTTTTTAGGCCGGGCCCAATAAAGTGATAGGAGTGCCCGGTTGGAGAGTGGCCTGGGGAAAATCCAGACGAAACCTCAAACACTACCACGCGGTCAGTTTAAACACTGGAATACTCTAAAAGTTTGCGCTCTAGTGAGATTGGTTGAGCGGTTACAACCGAATCTGATGAGTGTCAGTGGAATCGAGCTACGGGACTTTTTTACGCTGGTTGGTTTGGTCCTAGGCCCGATCTGGGTCGGACTGACTCTACCCGGTATGTGACGGTACTGGGACGAATAGGGACTATATGAAATGTGTTTGTGTTGTCGCGATCACGCGGTTTACGTCCCCGCCGGCGGGAATTCGCGGCAACATAGCACGTGTGCCGTGTAACTACAATTTATAATAACGTGTCTCTCTCTCAGTGTCTCTCTCCCGTGCTTTGGAAGGCACGTTAAGCCGTTGATCCCGGTTGCTATCTATGGCAGCAGTCGTTAAGCCAAGTTGGAGGCCTTCGGGCGGCTTGAGAACTTCCCACTCACTTGACAAAACCTAATCCCAATATAAGGTCTAGTTTCCCCTCGGGGTTGGAAGGTCAGATGGCAGTCGCTTTCGAAACTAGTGCCTTCGCCAAATCTTGGGATTGGGTAGCAGACCCCAGGCATCCTTCAGGATGCAACTGTACTGGGATAACGCTAGGAGGATGATGATGATGTGTCTCTCTCTCAGTGTAAATTTAGCATGTCGTTCAACGACTGAATACTGTACCGCTGTGCACTAACATCCCGTACCATGTCGGGAAAGCATGATTCGGTGTTTCCTAACCGTCAAACGTCAGTTTTGTTCAATATTTTCGATAGAAAACTTTCTGTATTGAAGGACTGTTAACTATTCTGCGGCGTGTTAAACTTACTCACTTCTAAGAAAGTTAAACACATTGGAATAATATTATATTGGGTATAAAGGATCAAACCAGATTTTCTTGTCAGTTACCAATAAATTACAAGGTTAAAACTTAGCACGTTCCACAGAAACGCCTAATCACTTTTGCCTTGAAGGGAAGGTTGGTATAACAAAGGGAAAGAATCGTTTTACTGAGAGAATGACAATAAGTCTCGGCAAGAATGGCTTTTGGAGGTTCGAAGGTAAAAGTCGTTTTGCTGTATTTACTTAATGAATAACGAATTGATTGATGATTGCTTCGGTTTTTTAGTACAGTTGGCTACAAAGACATGTATTCACTTTTGGAGACTGCTATGCTCATTAAAATGTTATTAAGATGAAAAATGTGAAGTTGACTAATACCGCATTATTCAACTTGTAACGGAATAACAATAATAATTATTGGGAACCTGTTTGGAAAAGGAGTACCTATTTTTTAACGTGTGACTAATACGGTATTAAACCCCTAGTCAAATCAGCAACTTTTTATTAAATGTCAAAAACGATTTGTTAATATGAAGTTTGTAGGGAAATACTGTCTTAGTGATGTCACTAAGGCAGTGTGAGTAGGTTTGTTCAAATCAGCGTTCTTTTTAAATCTTTATACTTATAAAATCTTTCAATTAGCTAAAATAAATTAATAATTGATGTTTTTCGAGTATTTCCGTTAGATCTTTTATTAGTCAAGTAAAAAATAATTTATTTTTACCTTAGTTTAATACCCTATTCGAGGGGTATTTATACAAGCGTGTTTGGGGCATCGTGGCTTCAAAAACAGATGAACCGATTTGAGTAATGTTTTTTTTTTAATCCAAAGTCTCGTCAGTCGAATGTTTTGTTTCATAAAAATGAAACCAATAGTCTTTTAGAGATCCAGCTTTCATTGATACTAGTTAAGTGACACGATCTCAGCCTATTGGCTGCAAGCTAACAATTCCATAACAAATCGATTGCTCGGCTTAAGTGTGAAAAGGTTACAGACTGATGGATATGGTATGAGTGTATGTTTCTGACTCAAATATCATACTTTATTACGTGATCGAAGACAAATCCTACATCGCAGTCTCAAGGGCTTTTTGAGTGTCTTTTATTTGATACATAAATATGAGGTGGGAGTTTTGGGAACATTCGTGCGTGTGGTGACACGTCAGTGTAATAGCTTATTCATCGCACAAATAGGCTACAAGTACCTTTAAAATTTCTCGAGAATCGATTGAGAAAAGTAACCTGTGAGCAGAAACGAGGTTCTGCATAGGCAAAAATAGATTAGATTATTTATTTCATGATAAAAAATTGCACTAAATTTGCATACATGTCAAAGTTATAAGAATAGTTATCATGAACGGCATAAAATATCTTCTTGTATCCGGCTTTTCTCCTCTACAGGTTACATTTCTAAACCGATTCTCGTGAAATTCGATCGGCGTCTCGACGCCTTTACCTCTCAAGCCGCGTACGGACTGCGCGTCGGACTGTGCGTACATTGTACGCGTAGTCCGACGCGCAGTCCGTACGCGGCTTTATATTCAACTTTTGTAATTAACAATTTATTTCGATTTTTCATTGATTCACTACCCATTATATTGATACTCTGCTATTAATTTTAACACGTGAAAAGTACCCAGTTATTGCTTATTGCATTTTACGATAGGACAACAACAGAGGAAAAGTTCACTGTGTCCCGGCCGAACAAAAGAATGTCACTGTGAAGTGTACCGCATTTTATTTGTACCCGTCTGCGAAGTAAGTGCACGGCATTTAATAAAGCACTCGTGTATGTCTACGCCAAAATTGTGTGCACACTTTTCTCCTTATTCCCGTGGGATAAGGTTTAAAACTGTAAACATTTATATTTGATGTCGACGATGCCCGCTGCGGCTCGCTGTAAGTAGTTCTAGTATTTATTTCATTTTAAGCGTGTCGTTTTACTGAGCTCCGTGAAAGCGACGAATTTTTCAAAGTAAACAGAATTGTATGGGCATATTTGTCTAAGATTTTAGGTCAGCAGTCTTTTCGCAAAGCTAATGTAAGTCATTCGTCAGCTACTGGCCGTGAAATCGTGGGCGAGACTTGCAAGGAGCGGGAAAAATGGCTCGAAAAACAATAGTTTACTTTTTCAACATGTATAAGTAAAATACATTTAAAAAATTACATAAGAAAAACATTGTATACCCCTGGAATGTCACTTCGACACTGACATTAAAATTAAAGAAGAAAACATTATTTTAAACTAGCTTTTGCCCGCGACTTCGTCTGCGTAGAACTCGGTCATCACGTTAGAATGTTATTTCCCTGGCTAGATGCTGGCCAAGAGCAATCCCATTATTAATAAAAAAAAAAATCTTCTATTTCTTGCGCTTACCTAGTTATCTCTCTTCCATTCTAACTTAAACCCCGTTAAGGGATGATTTCCGGGATAAAAGTATCCTATGTCCTTCCCTAGGACTCATACTATATCCATACCAAATTTCATCTAAGACAGAGTTACTTTCGCATGTATAACCCGCCCCGGTTTCGCACGGGTAGTCCAGTTTTAAACAACAACAAACAACAACAAATACCTACTCTTTATTGCACACCTCAATTAAAGGACACAGATCAGGATCACAGGGAGAGGATTTTTTATGATTTAAATTTATTTATCTAAGCTTTTTCCCGCGACTTCATTCGCGTGAATATCCATATCAACTTCTACACCGGCTGTCTCGCCAAACATTGCGCACGCCGGCTCAATGCGCCCACATGAAACACATGACAGAGGACAAAATATAAGGAAGTAGCAGAAGCTACGGTAGCCCAGTGGTTCAAGCATGCGGCTGTCAAGCGGCGGTCGTGGGTTCGAATCCCAGCTCGTACCAATGAGTTTTTCGGAACTTATGTACGGAATATCATTTGATATTTACCGTTAGCTTTTCGGTGAAGGAAAACATCGTGAGGAAACCTGCATACATCCGCGAAGAAATTCAAAGTTGTATGTGAAGTCCCCAACTCGCTCTGGGCCAGCGTGGGGACTATTGCCCAATCCCTCTCATCTATGAGAGGAGGCCTGTGCCCAGCAGTGGGACATATATAGGCTGATGATGAAATGAATGAGATGAAAACGCGCGCGAGCGGAGCGAGCGCGAAATTTTTCGGATATTCTGATACGGGCGTGGAAAATACTTCATACGAATTAAGTAATGAAGATGAAAACGCGAGCGCAGCGAGCGCGAATTCTTTCAAACATTACGATACAGGTGTGCAAAAGACTTCATACGCACCAAGTAATGTAGATGAAAACGCAAGCGTAGTGAGTGCGAAATGTTTCGAACATTATGATGCAGGCACGGGAAAGATTTCACACGCATCAACTAATGTAGATGAAAACGCGAGCGTAGGGCGCGCGAAAATTTTCGGACATTATGATGTAGGTGCGGAAAATACTTTATACTCATCAAGTAATGTAGTTGAAAACGCGAGCGCAGCGAGCGCGAAATTTTTGAACATTAATATGCAGGTGCGGAAAATACTTCATACGCATCAAGAAATGAAGAAAGTCGCGAGCGTAGTGAGCGCGAAATGTTTTGATGCAGGTGAGGAAAATACTTCATACGCATCAACTATAATGTCGATGAAAACGCGAGCGTAGGGCGCGCGAAAATTATCGAACATTATGACGTAGGTGCGGAAAATACTCATCAAGTAATGTAGATGAAAACGCGAGCGCAGTGAGCGCGAAATTTTTCGAACATTCTGATGCAGGTGCCGAAAAGACTTCATACGCATCAACTATAATGTAGATGAAAACGCGAGCGTACGGCGCGCGAAAATTTTCGAACATTATGATGTAGGTGCGGAAAATGCTCATCAAGTAATGTAGAAGAAAACGCGAGCGCAGCGAGCGCGTAATTTTTCGAACATTATGATGCAGGTGCGGGAAATACTTCATACTCATCAAGTAATGTAGTTGAAAACGCGAGCGCAGCGAGCGCGAAATTTTTGAACATTAATATGCAGGTGCGGAAAATACTTCATACGCATCAAGAAATGAAGAAAATCGCGAGCGTAGTGAGCGCGAAATGTTTTGATGCAGGTGAGGAAAATACTTCATACGCATCAACTATAATGTCGATGAAAACGCGAGCGTAGGGCGCGCGAAAATTATCGAACATTATGACGTAGGTGCGGAAAATACTCATCAAGTAATGTAGATGAAAACGCGAGCGCAGCGAGCGCGAAATTTTTCGAACATTCTGATGCAGGTGCCGAAAAGACTTCATACGCATCAACTATAATGTAGATGAAAACGCGAGCGTACGGCGCGCGAAAATTTTCGAACATTATGATGTAGGTGCGGAAAATGCTCATCAAGTAATGTAGAAGAAAACGCGAGCGCAGCGAGCGCGTAATTTTTCGAACATTATGATGCAGGTGCGGGAAATACTTCATACTCATCAAGTAATGTGTATGAAAACGCGAGCGTAGCGAGCGCGAAATATTTCGAACATTATGATGCCGGTGCGGAAAAGAATTCATACGCATGAAGTCATGCAGATGAAAACGCGAGCGTAGCGAACGCGAAATTTTTACGAACATTATGATGCAGGTGCGGAAAAGACTTCAAACGCATCAAGTAATGTAGATGAAAAAGCGAGCGTAGCGTGCGCTAAAGTTTTTGAACATTATGATGTAGGTGCGGAAAATGCTCATCAAGTAATGTAGAAGAAAACGCGAACGCAGCGAGCGCGAAATTTTTCGAACATTATGATGCAATTGCGGAAAATACTTCATACTCATCAAGTAATGTGTATGAAAACGCGAGCGTAGTGAGCGCGAAATGTTTCAACATTATGATGCAGGTGCGGAAAATATTTCATACGCATCAACTATAATGTAGATGAAAACGCGAGTGTAGGGCGCGCGAAAATTATCGAACATTATGATGTAGATGCGAAAAATGCTCATCAAGTAATGTAGAAGAACACGCGAGCGCAGCGAGCGCGAAATTTTTCGAACATTATGATGCAGGTGCGGAAAATACTTCATACTCATCAAGTAATGTGTATGAAAACGCGAGCGTAGCGAGCGCGAAATTTCGAACATTATGATGCCGGTGCGGAAAATAATTCATACGCATCAAGTCATGCAGATGAAAACGCGAGCGTAGCGAACGCGAAATTTTTACAAACATTATGATGCAGGTGCGGAAAAGACTTCAAACGCATCAAGTAATTTAGAAGAAAAAGCGAGCGTAGCGCGCGCTAACGTTTTTGAACATTATGATGCAGGTGCGGAAAATAATTCCTACGCGTCAAGTAATGTAGATAAAAAAGCGAGTGCGAAATGATTCGAACATTATGATGCAGGTACGGAAAATACTTCATACGCATCAAGCAATGTAGATGACTGAACAAAAAGAAATTGTTGACCTATCAAATGGCTTTGTAAAGAGGTGGTTGAATAGATATTTTTTTGTTCATAAATTAGTGGAATACCTTTCAAAGTTCAAAGTGCTTTGTTGTAAAACATAGGTATAACTGAATACCTTCTTTGGTCTGTTCTTTCACTTTCGAAGATGGAGTAGAGGCCTTGGTTGATAGCGCACCCACCCTGGTTGCTTCTAAGAGTTATGTGATTTTCTGAGAATTGTTTTTTTTTGCTTCCTATCCGCCTAAAACTTTCGAATTTGGTCATACTTGATGTTTATTGTTACGTAGGTATATTTTACTAACGAATACCAATATACCCTAAATTAATGTCTGTTACGCGATGAACGTATTTTATACATTTTGCTGACGGAAAACGCAACTAATCGGCACCTCGAAGAACCTCAATGACACCCATTTCGATTATTAAGAAAACTAAATAAGTAAATGTCCGCCATATTCGATTTGAAAATGGATATCATTCTTGTAATGAGCACCTCAAAAAACAATATTTTATACAAAAATGCGCATACCTAATATATAGGTACATGTCGCAAGTGCTACCATGCAATGCAACCGAGAGCCCGCCGCTCTGCGTAGGTTCCCTCCATCGAAAACAAAAATAAACCGAGGTTTCGTAGTAAGGTTTGCGAATATTGATAGAGACTGACTGACCAACATAATTAGATCTCTCATTTCAAACAGTTAATATGGTTTGAGGGACTTTTGTATTTTTGTCTTTAGCCCTGAGAGGCAGAGGTATTGTTATTTCACCCCCCATTTTTTCAAATACTATCTGTTTATTATGAAATGTTTGAATGGGGTTCTATTTACTTTGCGTCCATGTATATACTTACCAATTTTCAAGCCTGTAAATCATGAACTGAAAGACTTCTCATACAAAGTTTAACCCCTCTTTTCACCCCCTTTCATCCCTAACCTATATGATTTTTATAGCCTATAACCTGGCCGAAGATCCAATAAACATATTAGTGAAGGCTGTATTAAAATCCATTCGCTAGTTTTCGCGTGATAGTTAGACATATAAACAGACAGACAAACAGACAAACAGACAAACAGACAAACAGACAAACAGACAAACAGACAAACAGACACGAATTCTAAAAACAGTTGAAACGTGTTCTGTTATCGATTCTTAGACCCCTCCATCGATTTTTTTACTAATATCTTCAATGTACAGATTTTCGACCCTCTTCTGCTTTATTATATGTATAGATATAGATTAAAATGATCTCTAGATTAACATTGTTACAAGACGTTATATCAACCAGATAAAAGGGGATGTGGATGTCGTGTCGTATCAGGACGTCAAGAAGCTGGCCTTGGACCGACAAAGATGGAGAGACTGCATCAAGCTGCACAAACAAGAGCCCAGCTCTTAAGAGAATGATGATGATGAGATTAACATTGGCAATTATACTCGTGCTTCGTCCTCGAGATTAGTATCCTGGAATATTTGAGATATGTAGTAACACGCTAGTGACACCACTCCAACACTATAGTTTAGATTTTTTTTTTTTTTTTTTTTTTTCGTGGGTAGGCATGCCTGCATCGGCTCGCCCTTGACCGTAGACGTCATTCACGTTTTAGTGTGCAACCACTCGACATATTTAAAAAATAATCTGCTAAAATCTGAGTAATCCTTAAGAATTAAGAACAAATAACAGTGTTTAAAGTGTAATAATGCCGAAACGTAAACGCCATCATAATGATTACGATGAAATACGACGAAAAATAAAAAAGTTGGAGCGGGACCTACATCGCGCTCGGGACACAAGAAGTGTCGATCACAGGGACGATCGAGATCGTTATTACGAGTACACCGATCATTCGGATACAAACTCAAGTAAGTCCATTTTCTTCATTATCTGTATGGGTGGAATTTTATCCTACTACACAATAACAAATGTAAACAAACCGCATGATTCTCATACACTTACGAGTTATTATGTATGCGATGATTGCCAACGCGCATTTAAGCAATGTAACCTGAACGGTTTCTGGGACCGTATCGCACATGCTTAAAAGGCGTTAATGTAAACAAACCACATTCAGAGCAGTTTTTGGGGCTGTTTCGCAGTGGCTTATATTACGACCCCCGCCTTCTCAGGACAGTTTGTGGGACTGATCCGTTACAAGGCTCACGGACCTGGACAGTTTTTGGGACTGATCCGACCTTAAAAGTTTGCAAACCTGGACAGTTTTTGGGACTGATCCGATGCAACCCAATTACCTCGTACTTTCTGTTTACGCACTATTTTTCCTAACAAGCACAATAATTATCGATTACAGTTCGATACGACTCGGAATACTCTCTAGACGGAGATATATATGGAGATTGCCCGGAATACCCACCGCCGGAGGACTCTGCGGAGATCTTGGATTTTGACGCTCCGGAGCACACGCTTAGGCCCAACCCTGTGCCTACCACGACAGCCGTTGCCGCGCCTGTCGCCGCAGTCACTGTAGGCACCGATACTGCCGGTCACACCATTGTAACGACACAGGTGCCTAGTGCCGCACCTGTTCCCTCAACAAGTTCAGCTGAGGTCATGACTACAGATAATAAAATCACAGACTCAACGGTGGAAGTGCCGCAGAAAGAGAATATCGTGGCACTAGACAGCTCCATACTTGAAATCTTAGGTGCGGACCCTTCGGACGCTGTTGAATACGGCAAAGAGATACGTCAAGAGCTAGCAAGCAGACTTGAACATATCGCTACGACGGGATTGTCAAAGGAGGCACGTAAAGAGCTGCTAGAAAAATACCTTGTACCAGCAAACTGTGCTAAAATCGCCGCGCCCCTGATGAATGCAGAAATTAAAGCCGCCGTTACAGAAATAATAACCAAGCGGGATAAGGGCATCGAGCTGCGACAAAAACAGATCGCATGCGCAATATCGGGGCTGGCTGGAATAATAAATAAGGAGATAGAATCCAATGAGAAAGACAATGAGCGCCTGAAGCAACTCATGGACGTAGGGCGCATACTGTGTGACGTCCAGCACAGCGAGTCAGTTACCAGACGTAACTTTGCAATTTACTCGATTAAAAAGGATCTCAAGGACCATATAGCGAACGCAAAAATTGACAAATACCTTTTCGGTGAAGGTCTGGCTGATACCTTGAAGACGGCTAAAGCAGTTTCAAAGTCTGGCACCGACTTAAAAGTGAAGAGTCAAGTAAAAGCCGTCAAACCCTTTACCTCGACAAGCAATCATTTAAACTGGAGACCGCCGGCCCCAGCACGCAGGCAGCAGGGCCATCAGCGGAGCCGGGAGCCTGCTCGCTCAGCGACGCCGGGTCCTTCGACGAGACGATATGCACGACCACCGAGGCACGGCAACTCGTCGAAGACATCGCAGCCTCCGCAGAGACGTCATCAGCGTCGATAGATACGGTAATGTACGCTGGACAATTATCTAAGTTCTATACACAGTGGTCGATGTTAACCGACGACCAAACCATCCTGTCATGGATAAGGGGCTACAAACTAAAGTTCACAAAGCCCGTTATTCAATGTCAAGCCCCCAGCACAGCGAACTATACAAACACCGAGAAAGCCCACTTTAATGAAGCGATACAAAATCTGCTTAACATTGGGGCTATCTCAGTATGTTCACCACGGGATGACCAGTTCTTGTCGAGCATATTCCTGCGGCCCAAACCAAATGGGAAAATGAGGTTTATTCTAAACCTTAAAAACCTAAACAAGTTTATAAAAACCAGCCATTTTAAACTCGAAGATTTCCGTAATGCAATTAAACTAGTGTCTAAAAACTGTCATATGTCAACGATTGACCTAAAGGATGCTTACTTGTTAATCAATATACACAGAGACTCTAGGAAATACCTTAGATTCCAATGGGATGGGAAAATCTTCGAGTTTAATGTCTTACCATTTGGTTTGAACGTGGCCCCATACCTATTTACAAAAATTATGAAGCCAGTTGTAAAATTATTAAGATCGTGTGGCTATTTGTCAACAATTTACTTGGACGATTTGTTTCTAATTGGTCAAACGTATAGGGAATGCAGAGAAAACCTAAACACTTCAACTAAACTGCTACGCAGCGTAGGTTTTATCATTAACGAGGAAAAAAGTTGCCCTATACCCTCAAAAACATGCAAGTTTTTAGGATTAATTATAGATTCGCGTAGGTTCCAAATTTCACTGCCTGACGACAAAAGATCACACATTACTAAAGAGCTATTAAAAATGTTGAAGCTCAAAAGATGCAAAATCAGGAAGTTCGCACAGCTGGTAGGCACCCTAATAGCTGCATGCCCGGCAATAGAATATGGCCTTCTTTATACAAAAGAATTTGAGCGGTGCAAATACCTCAATTTAAAGGACGATGACAATTACGACAGACATATGACTATACCTGACACACTATTGCCAGATCTACAATGGTGGCTCACAAAAATAAAAAATTCTGTTCGCAAAATCAGGGTCGATTACTATTGCCTTGAAATATACACTGACGCCTCAACTACTGGGTGGGGAGCCGCCTGCGGATCTGAAACGGCTAGTGGAGTATGGTCGCGTGAGGAGCAGAATTTGCACATAAATTGCTTGGAACTGTTAGCTGCTTTTTTCGGCCTCAAAGTATTTGCCAAAAAGCTGAGCAACTGCCAAATCCTAATGCGCATAGATAATTCCACAGCCATTGCCTACATTAACCGCATGGGCGGAATCCAATACCCACATCTTACAAAGATCACGAAAGATATCTGGCAATGGTGTGAATCTCGCGGTATATATATCTTCGCCTCCTACATAAAATCTGCCGAAAATGTAGTAGCCGACGCCGAGTCTAGGCGCACACATCCAGATATCGAATGGGAATTAGCGGATAAGGCGTTTAGGCAAATAACAAATAGCTTCGGGCATCCCGAAGTAGACCTATTCGCTAGCCGGGTGAATGCTAAATGCGCTAAGTATATCTCGTGGCATCGAGACCCTGACGCACTAGCAATTAACGCCTTCACTCTAGACTGGTCTGGGACATATTTCTACGCTTTTCCCCCATTTTCAATAATCCTGAAAACTTTAAGGAAAATAATTTCTGACCGAGCACGAGGAATAATGGTCGTCCCGATGTGGAAAACCCAACCGTGGTATCCACTATTCCGACAACTTGTTATATCAGAAACCATAACTTTTAAGCCTAACACAAACGTCATTTTATCTCATTCCAGCAACACGAACATACAGTCAAGTCTTACCCTGGTTGCCGGCATATTATGCGGTCAGCGTTACTGCGACGAAGCGTACCAACGGAATCAGTGAACATAATGCTGGCATCACTATCTGAAAATTCAGTTAAGCAATACGATACTGCGCTTAAAAAATGGTTCGTTTACTGTTCTGACAATAACGTAGATATGTACGATGCGCCTATTCCATCAGTCCTAGCATTTCTTACTAAGCACTTCGATAGTGGTAGTCAATACGGCACGCTTAATAGCCTCAGGTCAGCCATCTCGTTAGTACTAGGTACGCATATTTCTAACAACGACCTAATATCGCGATTCTTCAAGGGTATATATAGATTGCGGCCACCATTACCCAAATACAATGCTACATGGGACCCATCTGTGGTGCTAGATCGATTAAGCACACAATTTCCGAACGAAACACTGTCGCTTGAAATTCTAACTAAAAAATGTGTAACCCTACTAGCGTTGGCTACCGCACACAGGGTACAAACACTTTCCAAGATCTCAATCAATAACATTGAAAAACAAGACTCTCAGTTGATCATTAAAGTACCAGATTTAATCAAAACATCAAAACCAGGTTGTAAACAACCAATATTGGTACTTCCATTTTTTCTAACTAGGCCTGA
Organism: Cenopis cana; assembly: GCA_951800055.1. Classification (NCBI taxonomy): domain Eukaryota; kingdom Metazoa; phylum Arthropoda; class Insecta; order Lepidoptera; family Tortricidae; genus Cenopis; species Cenopis cana. The sequence continues at coordinate 1,810,795 of OX637486.1, read as the reverse complement.
AGTATGCCCCGCTACAACGTTGATTGCATACATAGACAAGACGAATCACGTCCGCAACAATAGCAATAGGTTATTTATTATTTCGCCACGGTGCACTCACTGCTGCAGTATGGCGCCGAGCTTTGGGGACGCTGTGCAGAGTGGGAACGGGTGTTCCGCCTCCAAAAACGCGCAGTAAGAATTATCGCTCGAGTTCCCCACGATACCCATGCGAAGCCTCATTTTATCAAGCTAGGCATATTAACATTCCCGGCAATAGTCATTCTGCATGTGGCTGTATATGTGAGAGTGAATCTGGCGTCTTTTAAGTCGTTTAGAATGATTAGCTCGTACGAAACCAGAAACGCAGATAAAATTGTAGGTATAAGCCGGAAGTTGACAAAGTCAGGTAAACTCACTCACGTCATGGGTCCCACTGTATACAATAAGTTGCCTAAAAACATAATTGATGCTCCAAGCTTGGGCAGCTTTAAATGCCGCCTAAAGCAGTGGCTTATCGAGCAATCGTTTTATAGTTATAACGAATTCATTGCGTATAAAGCATAATACTGTTATTCGTATTTATTTTATTCTATTTCGGATGATAATGTAGTATAACATACTATATTGTAATTTTAACTATTATTATTATTATAATATTGTATAACATTGAATAATTAATCAGAATTGTTGGAATAAGTATCATAATTATATTGTAGTACATCACTAGGTAGGTACTACTCCTAATTATTTATAAATGACGTGTAAATTGGTTTTACAAATAAATTATTATGATTATTATGATTATGATTATGATTATGATTATTATGATTATGATTATGATTTATTAGTTACAAGAAACCCCATAATGCTGTGTCAGGACAGTCACTCAGCCGTTGGATCAAATTGACACTGAAAAATAGTGGAATCGATGACTCAATATTTACAGCGCACAGTACACGGCATGCCGCTACTTCGAAGGCTTATAGATCTGGCGTCACGGTTGATTTGATCCGAAATACAGCAGGCTGGAGTAACAGTTCTGGCACATTCGGAAAATTTTATAACAGAGCTGTTATTAATCATAATAATAGTGCACTGGCAAAAGCGGTATTCTCTGCAGATACCGATTGATATCATAAGTCGATTGCGATTTACATAAAGTGAAATCACTTAGCTTGTAAGTCCAATCAAAGTTGTAATAATTATCAAAAATTCTTGATCATGTAAATTACAACATCGTAGCACGATGACATTATTTGCATAAGAATCACCTTGAAGTAATAAATATACAAATATGATTTATACTCAAGTCTCCTTCATTGCCGACATTCCCTGTGAATTAACTCTCAAAGTCTACATATCTCAAATATTCCAGGATACTAATCTCGAGGACGAAGCACGAGTATAATTAATGATTAAACGAACTTACCTGTAAGCGAAGTTCTATCATAATTATACGAAGTGCTTCGTCCGAAGAGATTAGTAGCACCCTCCCTCCCTAAATCAATTTAAGCCCCGTTGCAGAGAATGTCATCAATGACGTCTCACTTATACTCTAAACTTAATGACGTCTACGGTCAAGGGCGAGCCGATGCAGGCATGCCTACCCACGAAAAAAAAAAAAAAAAAAAATCTAAACTATAGTGTTGGAGTGGTGTCACTAGCGTGTTACTACATATCTCAAATATTCCAGGATACTAATCTCTTCGGACGAAGCACTTCGTATAATTATGATAGAACTTCGCTTACAGGTAAGTTCGTTTAATCATTAAAAACATTGGAAATTACATATCTAAAAATAAATAAATATAGCTAACTAAAATAAACAAATACATTACATAAAACTAAAAAAATATTCTAAAAAGGGTCCCTGTGGCAGAGTAATCAAGCGAATCCTGCGGCGTCTCACAAAGGTGATGAGGGAAAGCCGCTGGTTTTTAGTGGGTAGCCCACACAGGAGTCCCACATCACCGCGCCTAAAACCCCCAGGAAGGCCGGTATGCATCAAGCATTTTCCAGCGTAAAAAAAAGGTAATTACCAAGGACACTGGCAGCGTTCCCTCGCTGAATCGCAATACCTATTCGTTGAGCGGGGAAGCTGCCAGCTCCTGAGTAAAATATATTTGATTGTACCTGTATTTACATGCGAATATCGACATGGAAACAGGCCGTCCTTGACAACAATAATGGAAATATAGAAGATGGCTGAAAGCGAAGTGTGTACAAAAGTTATCTTCTATTTTTATCACGTATTTTGTAATAAACGAATTTTGTGCGTGGGTCGGATCCATGATGCACGAATGAAGTTTTATCCAATATTCTATTTATAAGCTATGGATTGTACTCATCATTGGCCTTGTTCATCTATTAAAATATGATTTAAGCAGCGTTCGTTTTAAGAGGCGCGGCACTTATGTAAGTGGCTTGTAAGACCGATACGGGAGCAACAGCCACTTGATTGTATATGACATATGACAGATTGTACTAATCCCTTCTTAATAAGTTCTGTAGTATTCCTGGTTCACTTTGCGTTGGAAGGTCCGATGGTACCTAGTTGTTTTAGTGACACTAGTTCCAATCCCAATTATTGCGACTAGATAACATTACAGTCAACAGGGAGGCAATATTGTAGTACTATTTTAAATCATTTGAAAACAGGGATGGTTCTTGAAGTAAGCTGCTCGAAATTACAAATTAATTTATTCATTCATAAAATTCACTTTTATGTCACATCATATATATGTACTAAATTTTGTCACTAGTATATTTTCGAGGAACATACCTAAAACCGTTGAGCTCTAAGCATCTGCTTCCAAAACATTTCACAACGTTGAAAATCCGATTCAGCTGTTCTTAGTATTTATCTGCACCCAGTTTAAGCTCAAGTAAACACAAGTCATGTAACTGGTCATAAATCTCCTCGCTTAGGCCACACAATGTCTACTGGTAGACATCTGCTGACTCACCCTAGGGAGCGTTAAATATCGCCGACGGCGGCTGTGGTGTTCACAACCGTCGACAACAGCCCTCGAAAGACCAGTGTAGCACTGGCCTTTAAGTACGCATGCATGTGACAAATCTAGGGATCAAGGTATACTAGTGATGGTTGAGGGAGGAAGCTGGTGAATGGCAGAGCTGCTTACCGGACAGACACTTCACAACTCCCCACTTCTGAATTTAACTGCATTTGCGGGAGACGTTTGAATATATGAATGAGGATGCCTGTTAGGAAGGAAGTTAGTGCGGCATTGCGGAATATTTGATTTTGGAATACTTGTATTAAATATTGCTGTCTAGATAATTCGAAATTAAGGTTTGGATCTATATGATATTATTCATAGAAATCCGACCGAAATATGTTAATTATACATACAATGGATGCCGCGACATGCAATAATAAGTAATACTGAAAATTTTATTGAGACAAAGGGCAATCACAAATTCATATAACTATTACGTCTTTGCTTGTTTTATCTGTTGTTACTTATGAATGCTCCTACTTGCTACCCTTCTACGTGCTATTTTGACGCATCAAACACTACCCGTAACATAATATATGGTTATTATTACTTGAATGCGTTTGCCAATAATTTAGTTTCTTAGATAATTTTATAGCATTGTTTCCATGCAACCTTTTAATATAGAAAGAACTCAATATAACGGTTCTATCTACAACATAATGTGAACAAGCCCTCAGCTTTATCAGGCACATTATGTGGTATTTAAAGCATGATCTGAAGCAGCAACTGATTGGGGTTAGTGTTAGTTGGGCTCTGGTGAGCCAATGACGGTCTATCATTTTGAAAAAGGCGGTTGGGGGCAGGATGTACCATAAAGCTTGTGACCGCACTATTTGGATACGGACCACATGTGGTCAGGATCCTCAGCAATGAGGGAAGGAACAAAGAAGAAAAAGTTTTCCATGAAAAAAAAAACTCTTGTCAACGCTTATTTTACAAAGTCTTACAGACATTAATCATAAATATCTCTATTAATTACATACAGATACGTATAAAACGGCCCTTATAATTTAGGTGACGGAGCCACAATTTAATTTCGCTGGCTCAGCGATTCGAAGAAGCTTCCGACAAAAACTCGGCAGGATTCTGTTTTTTGTTCACTTCGATGGCAATCCAGACCCTATCCAACGCTTATTACGTTCATAAACCATTCATTCCCTTACAATTCTGCACCTATAGAATAAAGAATTGGCGGGTTTATATTGGCGATAAACTTTCAGATTAAAGGTTTTTACCTGGATCTCCGTTCGGGTCAGCCCTTTCATATGTTTTGCTTTTTATTATGTTTCGCGGTTTGTTCAGACACGCTAGCGGCGCGTGGAAACATGCGATAAAATCTAAGCAGAAAGAGAAATTATTTAGATCGAAAATGATGTGCATAAGTAGACCTGCTTTAATCAATACTTTTATGTGATTGACGACTCATCCTCCTAGCGTTATCCCAGTATACAGTTGCATTCTGAAGGATGCCTGGGGTCCGCTACCTAATTCCAATGTTTGGCGTAGGCATTAGTTTTTACGGAAGCGACTGCCATCTGAACTTCCAACCCGAAGGGAAACTAGACCTTAATGGGATTAGGCTTGTCAGGTGAGTGGGCAAGTTGACTGTTAGAAGTTCTCAAGCCCGAAGGCCTCAGGCCACCTTAACGACTGCTGCTATCATCAACAGCAGCCGGGATCAACGGCTTAGCGTGCCTTCCAAAGCACGGGATGTGATTGATAACTGATGAATTTGATTAGTATTAAACATAAAAAAATCAACAAAGGCGACAAAACTAAATGAGATAATGTAAATACCCCCCCCCCGCCTTTTGTTCTACCTCTGTATCCCTGTTTCTTTGTTTTTCTTTTGTATGTGTGTTTATGTGAGGTGTGCAATAAAGAGTATTTGTTGTTGTTGTTGTTGTTGTAAATAATACTTACGTGAGTGCCGCCGAACACGACACACTGACAACTCTTACAGACATTTTGTGCACGTATATTTCGAAAATACAATGAAACGAGTTACTCGCTTCTTTAAGCTGGGCATGTTTCAAATCGGTACGTGAGCTCGGTAATCATGAGTATTATAAGCAATACCTATTCGACCTTGAAAATTTAGAGTGACCAGTGCGGTAATCACGTAACGTTTTCGACCGTTAGTACGATAGATTTAAATGTCAAATCCCATACTAAAACTGACATTAAATACCAACGGTACGTACCAACGGTAGTGCATATCGTTACGTGATTACCCCGCAGTTCCATCATTTTAATATCCAATATATTATACTGTCGGAAATTCTAGTTTTCTGTATTCTAAAACATTGGGGTAAAAACAAAGAGATAAGTAGCATATTAAAGAACAAAGGTAAAGAACAGAGAAAGAGTCACTGGTAAATCGTTTCCAAATGGGTGAAGTAGGAATGAAACCCTTATACTAAATTGATTTGAGTCGAATGAAACACAATACCGCTTAATAAGGCTTTATTTTTTACCAGGCCCCATCAAATGGGCAGTGCAACATAAACAAAGGTGGTTTTCATCATACGGCTCGTTTTTTGCGGCCTCATTCGAAGCATCAATATCAGCCTGGCCGCATACCTACATTGAAATTAACCATTAACATTGTGAAAAAAAAAACTCTATTTGAGGATTTTTTTATAAATAGGCTTTTGTCTGTTGTGCTGTTAATAAAGCAACATATGTCAATTGATTTATTTGTATATAGGGTTTGCGGTCCCAGAATTGTATGAAAATTCGCGATACAATTTTCGGGACAAGTGTGAACTGGGTCATTTTAGCCGCATGCCAAGTGGGCTGTGGGTTAAATCCGCTACATAGTGGCAGCCCAAAAGCTCAAAACTGAGGAGCGGCAGACTTCTTCGGTAATAGCGTGCCGATCTAAACTCCTTTTTTTTTTAAAAGAATGGTCAGAGACTGCTCATGAATCGGAAGAATTGGAAAAAGTTGGTAAGGCCTTTCCAAATAGTGGAACACAGGCCCATAAAAATATATTAAAGGCGCGCTTACACCGCGGTTGCACTTACCCCAAAGCCAGTCTGGTAATACGTGAGTACAGAAACCGGTTAAGTGCGTGTCGGACTTGGCACATTTATGGTTCCGAACCAACCGTAAGTAATATTTAGTTGGTTTTAATAGGAAAAGGAAAAATGAGGAAATTTCAAAGAAAGAAAATTATCTTTCAATATGTTAGCTTTTTTTGGTAAAACAAATGTAATAATCAACATTATAACCAAATTTCAAGTTCATAGGTCAATGGGAAGTTACATAATTCTTCGGAACATAATTTGTGACAGACGACAGACGGACGGAAGCGTGAGTGACAGCAATTACAGCCGAGTACACGTCTATTATTGTATCTGTGTGTCTTTTTAGTGTACGCCATACGATTAAAAAAAACGCAAATCGATGTACAGTTTAGCCGTTTGGCACACGCATACTAAAGGTCAAAACAAAATTTTTGACCCGCAGTTCCTAAAAAGGTATATTTTTAGAATCACCTCAAAAAGCCCTTTCATATGATACTACACACGATAGGTTTCTGAAGAAAAAAATTTTTTTTCCATACAAAAAATAGAATGTCTCGGCACTTCCCTCCTAAGGGAATTTTTTTTAGGAACTGCAGGTCAAAAACTTTGTTTTGATCTCTAGTATGCGTGTGCCAAATGGCTAAACTGTACATCGATTTGCGGTTTTTCTTTGAAATTGGGCCTGTACGGCTACCACTATTTGTGCAGTGAATAAATGTTTTCTTTCTTTCTTTCAATAGTGTTCAGTTTAGACTCTTCGGGTACGGAACCCTACAAACGGATTAACAATATGCTCTTGCGGCAAACCCGAATGGAGCCTAAAAATCGGAGCGGCCATAACAGAGATAAGCCGGCTTAGCGGCGAGTGCGGCTTAATAATTCAAAATGGCCACAGTTTCCAGACACTGAGATCGGGTTACGGATTACAGTCTGATCGACGTTATTATTAGAAACTTGTCAAACTTGCCTGGCAGACTGGGCAAGTCTTCTCTTACGCACGCATAGATATAGTATATACAAACAGTTATAGATGCGCCACCAAGCGACCAGGGGAAGAGAAAGAATACCTGTCTTTATGTGTCGCAATAAACATTTATTTATTTCTTATTGAAACTTAACATGTCATTTTACAAAATTAAAATAGCATGAATTCACAAAAAGATCGTCAGAGTGTATATAAATAATAAACAATAATAAAAATTAAAAAAAAAAAAAATGCCTTGCTCATGGATATGTGCCTGTGCTAACATAAATATCCCGACGATGAAATGCTCAGTCGGTGAAAGAGGCAAAACATTATCTCTCACTCTTTTCTATTTCCTCTATCAAAGCGCGTCAGGCCCTTGTACGCACAAGAAGTAGTCTCCACTTTTACTTGAAGCACGTAATTTCACGATTAAATTTCCTGAGTAAAATTACTCAAGGACTTTTCTGTCTATAAGAGTCTATGAGACTTGAGTTACATAACTGGTATAATTTTAACCGTTTAACTTTGGCGACTGATCACGTTGTTAGTCCTCTAAAATCTGTATAATACAAGGGAGTTTCAAGTTACTCAGAACACGCTAGGCAAGATTAATAATTTTCGGCATACAAATTCTCAAGAAAATTCATATGTACAATACAATACAATAGAATATTGTGTCTCAAGGGAGCAAAATAATATATTTACGGCGCGGGCGGTATATTGAATGCTGAGTGAAGTGAAGCGAGGGATTCTGAAGTAGAAACTTGAGCGTAGCGGGGGATTCAAGTGTTTACGTTCAAGACGAACATAATTTTGCACATACTGCTTTTCACATCACCTATGAAACTCGCTGCTAAAAACATGAAATAACTTACAAATAATTTGGCTACCGAGTGGTACATACTGATTTTCGATGAGAAAAATAATTATTGTTCTCAGTCAGTCCCTCAAATAAGGGAAGAAAAGTACAACTTTGAGCCCTCATTCAGCAACAATAGTACCTACATTACTTAACAAGCAGCCGCTCGAAGGCGTGACTGACGGCATCCTGCCAAGTGAGAAAATTTGTTCAACATCAGTAAGCTCACGACAAAGAAGAAAACATGACATACCGATCCAGTCGCCTAAGGCTTCCTGACTTGTCAATGTGGGGGTATGTATGAGAAATCTGTCAGTATCTCTTCTTTACTTCGCCCTTACATTTCAATGATTGCTTCCTGACTGGCGCGGGCGCGGAAGCGGGGCGATACGAATATTTAAAGTACTGCCAAGGTTTCGCGCATGATATTACTCTGCCCAAATGTAATATAAACAGTATTCCGTCAAGTGAGGAAATCTGTGTGACATCAGTAAGCTCACGTCAAAGAAGAAATTGTCACATACCGAACCCGCCCCGCCAAGTCGCCTAAGGCGACTTCTTGATTTGTCGGTGCGGAGGCGGTACGATATGAGAAAACTGTCAAATGTCAGTGTCAACTGTCAGTCAATTCAGTACTACTTTTTACTGCGCCCCTACATTTAAATGAGTGCTTCCTGACTGGCGCGGGATGCGCGAAAGCGGGATGACGATGCGAAGGCAGTACTGGTCCGCTTCTGCGCATGATATTACTACTGCGCAAAAGTAATACTGACAGTATTATGTCAAGTGAGAATCTTTGCGACGTCAGTAAGTTTACCCCAAAGAAGAAAATGTCACATATCGATCCCGCCCCGCCAAGTCAGGAAGTCGCCTAAAGTAACCCGGGGGACCCAATACCAAGATCTAGATCATTTATTACGTAGGCATTAATTTCATTAAGCACATTAATTTGCAAAATAAATAAGGATTACATTAACAAAAAAGGCGAAGGAACCTGTATTACGATTAATGGTTATTCATGCAATCATAATTTACGGTGTTTGTAGCAATTAACTGAGAATTTTTGGAAGAAAGAGACTGACTGTTGAGTTTCTTTCGACGTTTCTCGGCACTGGGGGCCTACCGGGAACCGAAAACGAAGTATCTCCCTCTCTGTTGCTCCAAAATGCAAGTGCGACAGAGAGGGAGATATTTCGTTTTCGGATCGCGTTAGGCCCTCTGGTCTTCTTTTGAGAAACGCTATTAGATTTTGACTTGTTACAGTGCCATTGCGGCCTACATCCAGAATCATCATCATCATCAACATCATATCCGCCAAAAGACTTCCACTGCTGGACATAGCTAGGCCTCCCCCAAAGAGTGGTACAATGACAGGTCCTGCGCCACATGCAGAATTAAGATCATTTATTACCTGCATTTATAACTTTCTGACAAATACTGATACTTTGGGCGGACATAATAGTACTTGCTAATCTTGGGACCCCATTAGCGATGGCAAATCGTGCCATTCCTAATGTCATAGGGCTATACTGTAAAGGTTGTATAAAACATCTCCAGATATCTCTTTCCGAAACTTTTGGAATAGCAGTCGTTTATGTTTTATGGAGAAATAATTGAAGGTTTTATCGGGTTGTAGACCCTTGCTAGGTCTTAACGTTAACGTTAGTTTCATGATACGAGTTGAAATTTAGAGAATTTAGAAGACTGATAGCAATGTACAGTGTTTCTTTAGCCCCTTCGTAGCTCAGTACTTACAGTATTCTACGCAATAATTTAAGTAAAAATGATGGAGCCATGAAATCAACGTGAAATATTTTCCAGTTCATATAAACTAAACATTTTTAAGGCACGAGTGAACACGCATTTTCTGGGTGAACTCGCTTCAACGTCGGTTTCATCTTTGCCCCCTGACTAGATGCTGCCCATGAACAATCCCAATTTTCATAAAAAATATGCATATCTTCGGGGTATTCGTATCAACTAGGCAAATGGAATCGCGTCCCTCGTCAAACCATAGTTGAATTGTAGGTATGTAAATTAAAAACACCAAATACGCGAATGAACACAAACAATACGGGAAACAATAGCGTTCAAACAACACAAATAAAAACAGAGAGTTTATAAAACATTCGAGGCCGACAAAAATAAATACTGCACTGAATAGCAATATATTCCGGGGTTTATATGACGTTGACTTTTGTTTGGTAATTGGAATTTTTTGTCCTAGTGGGCGGTAATTACCTAATTTAAGACCACAGATGTCGCAAAGGGGGTGATATAAAATATTATGACATTTTTTTCAATAATAATAAAGTCGATCAAGTATAGGATCGCAAAAACGAAGTACTATTTAGATAACACAAATCAGTACGTAGTCTTGGCGTTGCACGTTGCGGCGTCGTAACGTAGTGATGTGGCCGCGCCCTTGCCATTGACTAAACAAAAAAGTAACGCTTCAATTGTCTAAAAATGAGAACATGTGTTTATCTAAAAACCCTATAAAAAGTATTTTATATCCTCCAAACCACTTAACCAAAGCAAATACCCGTCTCTCCCATCTCCCACGCCCGCTTCCGAACGCTTTGATTTGGGTAATGGGCTGTAAATTTCACGAACACCACATAAGATTACTCCGTGTCAGACGTATTCCATGAAATCATACAAATTTAGTCACTACCACCTTCGAATACGGTCCACATTAAAAGTCGGTGTCCAGGGTTGGCGTATCTGGATATAAATCATACATATTAAATTTTGTGAGCAGGGCCAGTTGACAAGGAATTAGGCCCCTTATTGGGAACATCTGCGTTCAAGGTCATTTGAACTTTTGAGAACGACGTGCGAAATATAAAACGATATTTATTTATTTTTTAAACAGGAAAATGTAAATTAGTTGATTAAGACTTGTATTTCTCTTTATCAAGTAATTTTCATTTTTCTGTTTCAAAAATGAACTGTGATCTCACACACAGCCTAAGGCGACTTCCTGACTTGGCGGGGTGGGATCGATATGTGACATTTTCTTCTTTGACGTAAATTTACTGACGGCGCAAAGATTCTCACTTGACGGAACACTGTCAGTATTACATTTGCGCAGTAGTAATAGCAATAGCATGCGCAGAAGCGGAGCAGTACCGCCTTCGCATCGTCTCGCTACCGCGCATCCCGCGCCAGTCAGGAAGCACTCATTTAAATTTAGGGGCGCAGTAAAAAAATGGTACCGAGTCGACTGACCGCTGACACTGACATTTGACACTTTTCTCATATCGTACTTCCTTCTCATCGACAAATCAGGAAGTCGCCTAAGACCGGAATCGAACCCGCGCTTCTGATTTGCCGGACCAGCGTGCTTCAAATCATCATCATATCAGCCGAAAGACGTGCACTTTAGGCCTCTCCCAGAGAGTGTCATAATGACCAGTCCTGCGCCACCCACATCCAGCGGACTCCTGCGACCTTTACCAAGTCATCAGTCCACCTTTCAAATATCAAATAACCTCCAGTTTATTTCGTTTCGACATTAAACATTTAAATTATTTAATTCCCAACTCTCTCAACAACTTTTCAGACATGTTCATACAAAGCTCCATTGTACCTTAGTGCTTTTAAAGTATCTAAAAGTAAAGTTTCCACGTGTACGTGAAGTAAGTAAAGCAATAATGTGGTGCTAATGTGAAACTTTCTATTAGTAAACTTTTCCAACATTTATTGCATTTTTAAAAGCTTTATATTAACTTTAAGCACATCTCGACACTCAAACTCGAATTTATTTAGATTAGGTTTGGGTTAAGTAGTTAATTCAAACGTCAATACGACTAGAAATTTTCAAGATTACTTACCTACAATACTATATTTTAATTCGCGGACAGAAGTCTCACAAATGTATTGTTTCGCAGAATTTTCATTTTTTAGAAAACATTTTTTTATATAAGGCGACTTCCTGATTTGTCGTTGCGGAGGCAGTACGATATGAGAAAAGTGTCAAATGTCAGTGTCTGCTGTCAGTCGACTCGATACCATTTTTTACTGCGCCCCTACATTTAACTGGCGCGGGATGCGCGGTAGCGGGACGATGCGAAGGCGGTACTGCTCCACTTCTGCACATGACATTACTACTGCGCAAACGTAATACTGACAGTATTATGTCAAGTGAGAAGCTTTTCGACGTCAGTAAGTTTACGTCAAAGAAGAAAATGTCACATATCGATCCCGCCCCGCCAAGTCAGGAAGCCGCCATAGGGTCGCAGTTCCCGAGGATGCACTGTGTTGAGAGCGAAGGACTGCTACACACTGAATCTTCAAATTTTATAAAGGGTCATCAACGCGCACGTGACTCCTTTGGAGTTGCGGGCTTCTATAGGCAGCAGAATCTGCTTACAATAAGATGGACCGTACGCTTGTTTGACACTGTCGTTGTACAAAAAACCCAGTGATACGAGCCGGGAGTCAAATCCGCGATTTTCAAAGTCGCGTGCCTTGCCGCGTCTATTGCTATCTTTTTATGTATGTAGTAAGTCCGGTCGTTACTTACAAGGACATAGTAACTACTTTAATACTAGTGTCTTCTCTTGGAGAATGACGAGAGACATCACCCTGTTATGGATTAGTTTTTATTATTATTGGGGAACGGGACTTAATCGCGTAGTTTTTATTGTCATTAACTCTGAAGAGACACCTCTACTTATATTAAATAACGGTTATTTTTTAAATATTGAGATCTTATTAATATTATTTTATTTTGACGCTTTGAGACCATGTACATATCTAAGCACGTTAGAATAGTCATTAGGTATTATTAAGACTGCGTCGTGCAGGGTAAATTATCAGCACCTGTCAAATTTCTATTTTTTTAAATTATTTTCCCCAGTAACTCACACATACATATTTCACACACACTACTTCATTTTGTTGGCCCGGGTCATTGACTTACATTTTTTTTAATAGGTATTTTTGCCACCAGTTAATCAGAGTTAAAAACTCCTTAGAGAAATCGAAATTGTCATAACTTGTCACTGTACAATGACAATGCTCTGTCAATTTCTGTAAGGAATACAAAGTTTTGATTTACAATATTTGATGATTTATTAAGGCATGACAAAAATGAAAAAATAAAAGTCAAGTTCTGATCTGTCACCAAAACCTTACTTCTGAAAATTGGGATTTGATTTTAGTAAAACGCTCCTAATTATTCATATACAAATAGATTAAAATACCTATATTTAAGTGTATCAATGCCATGGCTTAAGCTGTTATGTTGTTAAATTATATTTAATTGAATAAATGGTGAATAAAACTTAAGAATGTGAAATCCTTCTTTCTCACAAACCCATTTTTTACACGACTTATACCTACTTAACCTTTCGGATTGGTCCGACGCCAACGCGCATATATCCGTTATGGCGTCTAATAGACATCAAAACCTACATGCAGGTTCAATCTCACACTTGGCATTCCCGTGCCATGGCGACCTAAAATACACAGACAACGCAAAGTGAGAAAAATTATTGCATTATTTGGCTATTTTTTGTATGGTTTTGGTTTGCGCCAGAATTAATATATATATATATATATAAATATAAATAAATAAATATTTGTGGACAATCTTACACAAATCAACCTAGTCCCAAACTAAGCAAAGCTTGTACTACTATGGGTACTAAGCGACAATATACATACTTTATACATAGTACATACAGATTTAAATAGATACTTAAATACATAGAAAACATCCAAGACCCAAGAACGAATTAGAACCCGGGATCTCCAGCTTCGTAGGCAGGGTCACTACCAACTAAGCTAAAGCGGCTTTTATAGGTAATGCGAGTTTTAAGCGAAGATGCGGTTGTTTTATATCGATATATATTATGTAATGAAACTTAATAATGAAAATTAATGGCAGTATTTTGAAATAAGTTTGTTAAGTATTCTTAAAACCTAATGATAATGAAATAAGTAGGACAAATATGATCAAGTAGGATTTAGTAAATCATTGTCACTATCTGTAATTGGAACTTGGCCGGCCGGACGCGCTATCGTGTGCATGGTTGAATGTACGAGTCCATAGTTATGTTATGACAAATTAGCTCTCACGTTCCTTCTTATAAGAACGATAATTGAATAGAATAATTAGTGGAGTAAATTTTACTGAACTTTTAACACTACTTGGACAATGGTTGCGTATAGCTAAATCCATGTACATGCTGCATACATGCTGTAATGTAACAGTTATAATACTTATAATATACGCAATTGAAATTGCAATCTTACTATTATTTACTACGTTTACGTAACGTCCAAACAATTGTTGCGACGTACTTTTTTTGTTTTTTCAACCTGATTGTGGCCTTATAGGTCGGGCCCAATAAATCGATAGGAGTGCGCGGTTGGAAAGTGGCCTGGGGAAAATCCAGGGGAAACCTCCGACACGACCACGCGGGAGGTTTAAACACTGGGATACTCTAAGAGTTGGCGCTCCAGTGAGATTGGTTACGCGGCTTCTACCGAATCTGAGTTGTGAGTGGAATCGAGCTACTTACTGGGAGTTTTGTCGCTGGTTCACTAAACTCTACTAGGCCCGACCTCGGTCGGACTGTCTCTACCCGGTGTGACGTACTTACGTATATCCAAAGACTACAATGTATATACTAAAGTACGTATATCCGTATATCCAAAATCAAAGCAGTGAACCAAATAATTTCAAACCATAAAAAACAATCAAATAGAAATTAGAAACCGTACTTACAGACCTGCAGAAATAAGTAGGACTACATACATATATTTTGTATAAGACTCAGATTATACGTCGTCGTTAGAGATATAACTAAGATAAAAAAAACCACATTTATATTTTCATTCTATAATTAGTATGACCATGCGGCTTCGACAATACAATCTTCTGCTGCTTATTACTTTCTTTGTTGTATGACACTGCAGATTGATAATCCACGATTCCTGAAGTTATATCACGACATCGGAGATATATTTAGCCATTAAATGTATTCCTATTTGACGAGAAAGCGTGAATATCCACACAAATTTCAATAAGTATTCCAATCCAATCAATCCAATCAGTGGGTTCTTCAATGCTGAGGATCGTGACCGCTATGTCTCTGGCGGGGAGTGCAGATGGCTCGCCAGTGGTTCCGATGATGCGCTGCATGCAGCGCCTGGTGTTCTCGGAGTCCGGCGAATTTGGAGATTTTTTCAATCCACCTGGCTGGCCCGAGCTCGTCTATCCTCCACCTTTCCCGTCATCATGAATCATGATGTACTCGAGGCTAATAGGTACGACGCGCGAAATGTCCAAAAAATGCCAGTAGATAAGTATGCGTTGTTGGCAAACTGTCGAGAGGCGTGTGTGTAAGCGTATTTGGTGTTCGATATCAACATTAGATACGTAAAATTATTGAAATATAAAGAAAGAAAAATGTACACAAATTTTCATTTGAAGTAAGTGACAAATGTCATTACGTTATAAAGATGTTCCGTCAGGGTGACCATTCATTGAAATTAATGATTGAATTCATTGAAATAATTCCATTGTAATGAAACGCATCGGCAACCTTTTAGCGTCTAGAATGCGTTTTCGGGAAGGAAAACATTATAATTTGAACGCATAAGTAAACTTTCGGGACCAAACACTGTATGTTCTCTAAAAAATAAAAGGCTAATACCAAAAATTCCATGTTAAAAGGTTCTTAAAACGCCACACGTCAATATTTATTTACCCTACTTCAATTAATACAATCTTTGTGTGTGGTATACATATTGTATTCGTATACGGGCAAAATGTCAAAAACAGAGCTGTCAAAGCGAAAAAAGGAGCATGCGTCTGCTCTCACCGAGGGCCAATGCCCATCTGTCGATTTTTCGAAAGTATGGTGGCAGGGAAAATGTATGGAAAAGACACTAAAGTTTAGATTTACGTTTGAAATTCTCATTGGTCTTTGCGAGGAAAAATGTGAAAAGTGTGATAACTTATAGTGAATACTTTTGAGATTTGTTTGAGTGTGATTTTGAAACGAAATAATAGATTTTTCAATTCAATTTTGCCTAAACGCCGACACGCGTTCTTCTCATTTTTTGTGCATGTTTACGGTATTGTATTTATTAAAGTGTAATTTATTATAGATTACTAATAGTGATAACTTGTAAACACACTCTTTGTGATAATAATTACATATATTTTATATATTTTTGTAGAGAATCGTGACCTCCAGAGATTGAGAGGTGAAGGCTGTTTTTGCTAAATATGCTCGGCGCCCTCTTAATATTTTGACGCTCAGAGACCATTTACATCTTTGGGATACTATATTAAATTTTGTTATTCAGACTGAGACCTTATACATCTCTAACTATACTGATATTGTAATAATTGTAATAGATAATTAGTATTTTGACATAAAAAAAATTATTATATTCTTATTGTCATTATTTCTTAAATTGTAAATCAATTTTTCTCATGAAAAATGTAGCATATGCTTGTATAGTCAGACTTTATTACGAATAAATTGTAAATTGACATGTAAAAGTGCCCTTGTGGCCTATTTGCAGAATAAATGTTTGAATTTTGTACATAACAAATTGTAGACCCGGGGGTCTACGTTGAAATAAATAACGTCTTCTTTAGAAATCTTGTATTTATTTACAGCTTAATTGCGTCTTTACTCATTCACACCGTGTTTCATACTAAGTCATACGTCAACTCATTCGCCATTCCAAAACTATTCAAACTCCATTCGAACGTTTCTTATTCATCATCAAGCAGCCAGCACCTTACATAGCCATCAAAAAGTACCAATCCCACACTCGGCCCTCCTGTTTCATGATCTGGTCCCTCAGTCATGCACCTTCAAACACCGCACTTACCCATCATCATCACATCTCGCTTACACCGTCAGAACACAACACACCCTATATACATCGTAATATAAAAAATACATCTTAAAAAACACTAGCTACTCATCAATACACCATAAAAATAAAATCTAAACTTCCGAACACAAATAAATGCTTCATAGTAAACACTTCCAGTTTCGCACGCTCGTGCAAAACCATCTCGCGTTCTGCCTCTTCTTGGGAAGCTGTCGTAGCGCATACTCTCGCCGGATTTCCAGACGTTCCGCATCCTGCTCCTTGCAACGTAGATACCGCGTCGGCCAGTTCTGCCTGACACATCATTCGTCTCGTGTCCTCCGTTCTGCAATCCTCCCTTCTCCGTGTTGGTGGAAATATCGCTGCACATAGTTCTTCCTTCTTGTTCTTGCGTAGGGTTAGAATTTTTCTCCATGACCAAAACATTTCTTAGTTGTTCGTCGTGAATGCGTTCAGGGCTCCCGTTGTTACTAATTTCATTCTCCAATTCGCTAGTAAAATTCTGAATGAACACATAATTTTCTTTGTGACATGTGTCGCTGTCAAAGTTGATTGTCGATTCTTCTTTCTGCAATTCTGCCTCCTTTGTCACCTCGATACTCGTTGACGTTTGCGCGGCCGGTTGCGCATCGCGAATTGAAATGTCATCGCATGTTTTATGAATTTCAGGCAAATACTCGTCATCTTCGCAGAAATCCTTTAGCAAAGCTTCCTTTAACATTTTCCAGTCGTCAAAAGGGTCAGAGCCTCGTAACCACACCGCTGCCATACCTTTTATTTTCATTTTGGCTATTAGTAACTCTTGACGTGGCGTCCAGCCGTATAAACTCGCTTTCTTCTCAACGTCTTCCACAAATTTCTGCACGTCGTAGCAATCTTGCGCGGTGAAAATACGCAATGTCATAACATCTTGTATTCTCGCCATCGTTTTCGTCTTTATTGCGTCGTAATATCGTCTTCAATCTTCGTCGTCGTTAATTCTCGTCTACCACCTTCATAAACTTCGTCGTCATTATTTTTCGTCTTCCATTTCGTCTTCTCAATCTTCGTCGTCGCCGGGAATGTTGTTGTCTAGGGTATTCGATTTTTGTTCATCCCGGACGAGCCCCCAAAATTGTAGACCCGGGGGTCTACGTTGAAATAAATAACGTCTTCTTTAGAAATCTTGTATTTATTTACAGCTTAATTGCGTCTTTACTCATTCACACCGTGTTTCATACTAAGTCATACGTCAACTCATTCGCCATTCCAAAACTATTCAAACTCCATTCGAACGTTTCTTATTCATCATCAAGCAGCCAGCACCTTACATAGCCATCAAAAAGTACCAATCCCACATTTGTTAACGATATTGAACTACTATTATCATAAAAACACTCGTTTAACATCTTTATTATTCATACCCATCCCATATTCCAGGTAAACGCTGCACGTGTGCCGTCTAATGAAAATATTACCTCCCGAGTCTCAGGGCAATTGTACATTTGTACCAGCCTAATAAAGGGAAACAGCCTTGGTAATCTCCAAACATTACTATATTACGTTAAGTGAGGCTTAGCTGAGGACGTAGACAAATTTACTTTGCCCTCCGAATTGTAGACATGGAGTTATTATTTGAACTGTGCCCTCCCTATATTAAGGAGGTCCTACAATTTTTTAAATGTTTAGAACCACTCTCTAATACGTTGTATCATTTGACACAGTTAGGGCTCTAATTGTGTCAAATGAT
The DNA here is from genome assembly GCA_951800055.1 of Cenopis cana. Classification (NCBI taxonomy): domain Eukaryota; kingdom Metazoa; phylum Arthropoda; class Insecta; order Lepidoptera; family Tortricidae; genus Cenopis; species Cenopis cana. The sequence continues at coordinate 1,792,332 of OX637486.1, read as the reverse complement.
AATTCAATAAAAAAAATTGCTTTTATTGAAGTTTTAGGAACAATAATTAATAATGAATGGATAATGGAGACATTTTTGGGTTCCATTGTGTTGTAGAAATTAAGCGAAAAATCAGTAGTTAGATTCAAAGATGTCAATTTGGAGTTACGTTTAAAACAACATTCCTCAACGAGGAAAATACAATTAAGGCCTTCCTGTACGAGATAATAACGAAAAGTAATGTCAAGATATGTCTTTTCATACAAGAAATAGCCTGAATAAATAATAATAATAAATGTTGAAATGTACTAAACGACGTTTACGTACTTACGTACGTGCTAAATGATCGTTTTTAACTGATAAAGATAATGACAAATATTAACAATGGCATAGTTAACTTCTTAGATACTTAGTTTTTTTTTGGAAAATTATCCCTTAGGCGACGTCCTGACTTGGCGGGGCGGGATCCATATGTGACATTTTTTTCTTTGACGTAAACTTACTGACGTCGCTAAGATTCTCACTTGACTTGATACTGTCAGTATTACGTTTGCGCAGTAGTAATATCATGCGCAGAAGCGGAGCAGTACCGCCTTCGCATCGTCCCGCTACCGCGCATCCCGCGCCAGTCAGGAAGCACTCATTTAAATGTAGGGGCGCAGTAAAAAATGGTACCGAGTCGACTGACAGCTGACACTGACATTTGACACTTTTCTCATATCGTACTGCCTCCGCACCGACAAATCAGGAAGTCGCCTTAGGAGGCAAGCTTGATCATGGGACAAAGTTGCTAACTTTGAAGCAAAATCTTATGTAACGTGATTAAGAATTCGCTAACTCCAGTTAGTTCCCTTCTGACAGCGGCCATGTACTCCATTTTGCATCTAATAATCCCGTTTTAGTTTGATCTCAAATCAGCGCGTCTCAGTTACACACGTCGTCATCTCCTTAAGCATGAGTGAATACATGACTCAGAATGTGATTTCAGTACGTAATTCGAATTATGCTCATGGTATGTGCGTACTACGAAGTCATTATCGCATGACGTTACCAAATACAGAAACAAGTTAATACACGTACTGTATTGCTCTAGTTCAACTTCGAAACTAATTTAATGGGTACCCTTTCAACTTAATTAAAGTACTCTCTGTTTTCATTATGTTGGCGAGTAAAGTTTTGGGATTATACACTTCCTTAGCGTTTATTAGGGGATCAAAATATTACGTTTAACAGAAAACCAGGTCCATATTAATGCTACGACTTGCATACTATAGGTACTCTTTAGGTATGCGGCGTTGTGTTTAGTGATGTGCCGTGGGTCCCTTGTTCCCAGGAATATTCCCAAAACAGGGGAACATTGCAGTACAGATTGGCCAACAAAAGTTTAAATATGAATAGTATAGGTTTTCGAAGAATAAAATTATTTTCGATAAAAACTTCATTTTTATGCTATCATAAACCGTGATCACGGTACCTATGTTACATTTTAATATGAGAATCTGTATAAGTTTCTAGCTGTCAAGTCAATAAATTTGGTGACGCACAACGGACGAACGGACGCGAGTGACAGCAATATACTCGTAGTTCCGTTTGGACCCTTCGGGTACTGAACCCTAAATAATCACCTGAACCCATTAATCCATATCTACCCTCGCATCCTCCAGCCAAAACTTGGCTACAAATACGAACCAGCAAAAACGGGTTCAAATTTAACTAAACCAGCAATTCCAAGTTTCCGGAGCAAGTTTCGTTAGCAGGCGTAATCAGTTGTTTTGTTAACGCCGGATTAGCGTACGTAGACAATTTCACGCTGCGGGCTGTGACGTACCTAATAGGGTTCTAGGCAAACGAGTTACGCAACTTTTGTGGTTATTTTTAGTCGCGAAGTGTTGAGGTTTCAGCTGGCGGATTTTTCGCTGTCCTCCTCTACAGGTCGCCGATTCTCGTAAAATGTTGTGAGCAAGTTGGATAATTGAATGGCTGCTTTGTCGATTGTATTTTTTGAAATAACCAAATAGTGAACCATAAAGTATTTAAAACATTCTCTCGAAGAGCTCGCTGGCTCGATGAGCCACTAGTCAATATGTTTTTGGTATAAGCTTTTATTGTTGACTATACCTCCTTTTTTAGAGTCATCAACTACTCGTGGAGTCGGTTCCAATGAGGCCAACCACGACCATCCGTAGTTTTTAGGGGTTGCTATGGCCACCTTTTATCTCCATCATCAGATCAGCTCGTTGGTACCATAATATTGTATTGTCACCGAACTTACGAGTTTATAAGTAAGTAAGTCATGAATTTTCAGTTTAATAAGATAACCTCCCACAGTTCCTTAGTTCATAAGCCGACAACTTGGTGAATATAGTGTGTAATATTCCATTTTCAGCCAGTTAAAATGAAATGCATCGCATATTGCGCAGCTAAGGCACAGTTAAGGGAGGACACATGTGTCCAGTTTCTATAAGACATGAACCAAAGTCGTGTTCGTTGAAAATACCCTGATTATGGAATTAAAATACACTCCCCGAACAAAAGAGACGCGAGCTTCAATCATGTTCATGAGTAGGTCATTTTTAGGGTTCCGTTTAGGGCCTTCGGGTACGGCTGTCACTTACGCGTCCCTCCGTCCGTCATCTGTCACACAGGTTTTACAGCCAAACTGAACGGTTGGAGCTAGTCTTCAAAGTTTCACAGTAATATAAGCATCTTGTTGACACAAAGCCACACAAAATGTCCAATATTATATAATTTTTGTTGACCCAAAGCCACACAAATTGTGAATACCTACCCCATCAAGTGGGATTTCGTTGTTTAGAGCTCCAATCGTAGCTAAATACTGTATTATTTGTTTTAAAAAATATTGGAAAACAAACAAATGATAATCCACCAAAGTCAGCTTCTTGTATAAAATTTTGTACCGTACACTTTTTAACTTCCCTGCGTTTTCGCTGCTAAGCCCTCAGGAGCCTGGGGTCCATTTGGCGGTGGCACAGTTTAACAAAAGTAACTTTCTGAAATGCCAGAGGGAAAATTAGAGCAGTCTCCTCACGAACATCAAATACGATGTCAGTGCAATTGGTCGCCATTTGAGAACTCGCTGGCCCCTGGTCATTGGTTTGCCAGGCAATGTGGCTTGCCCACTGCTACATAAGTTTGGCAACTCTTCGGTCTATGTCGGTTACTATAGTACTTCTGCGGATTTCATCATTTCTGATTCAATCTCGCAGAGTAACACCGAGCATAGCCCTCTCCATTGCTCGTTCAGTGACTTGGAGCATCCTTATCAGGTCCATTGTGAGCGACCACATTTCAAAGCCGTACGGTAGGTCATCACTGGCAACACGCACTGGTCGAAGACTTTCGTCTTGAGACACTGCGGGATATTGGACGAGAAGATATTGCGTAGGCTCCCAAACGCGGTCCAGCCAAGACTGATTCGACGATTGACTTGATTCCTTCTCGAAGTTGGACCTGGCCAGGTATAGTACTTTGTCCCAGGTTCACATATTCGTCGACAACTTCGAGCGTAGAGTCTCTCTCTGATCTTAACTGGAGTTGGTACTACATGGTTGTTAAACATGGTTTTTTGTTTTGTTCATGTTCATCTTAAGACCAACTTCTTCAGAGGCCCTACTCAGATCATCGAGTATAGTACTTAAATTCTGCTTGGCTCCGTGGCTTCGTTCGCCCTTACAAGAACAGTAAAATTACTAAAATTTAAATCTCCTTTATTTCAATAACGACTATGGCTTGTCAATTTCACAAGAGGTTACCTAAACAAATAGACAATGACGCCAAAATTTCATAACCTTTGAAGTAAATTCGCACGGCCTTTGATCTCCGCTCCGTGTAACTAGGTTTGCCGATGCCTCGGGCATAACTTATCGAACACTCGCGCAACTTTATCGATAGGTAATCGACATATGGAGCATGTAGTGGAAACTTTGCGCATATTATAATGTATTTATGCAAGGGAAATCTAATTAGCTAGTGAAAATGTATGGATTTCTGGACGAAGTGTGTTGCTGTTTATTTTGGATATAACCTGCGTTGTGGATCTAATTATGTAAATATACTTATTAATAATTATATCGCTACATTCGCTAATAGTTACTTCAAATAGAAGGTGTTATATAAAGAGGTATGTAGATAGTTTTTCACTGGTTGTTCTGGGGACTGTTAGGGACTATTATTTTGTCTTGAGGTAGTGAATTTTAATCCGGTTTGAATTTGAATATGTCTCGGCTTCCACGTACATTACGTCAAGCGTAACGTGTCAAAATGCACAAAAAATATAAATCCAGTGTTTAATCAATACATTTCGTAAAAAAGCGTTCCGAAATTAGATCTCCATATATTTTGGGTAAGTGATACCTTAAGTTCTCTTTGTAGTTTAGAATACCCAACTGAAATGTGCAAAACTGCCATTCCGGTGCCCAGATACAAAAAGCCGTACGAGCTACCACATTCAAATGGAAATACGTCTTTTTAGACTAGCACAACATCATTTTGGTCTTGACGCAGAATGGACGGTTTACACAACTTACACGATAAAACTTTATATTGTTCAGAGACATTAGGAGAAACATTAAGGTGTTAACGTGCCTAACTTTCAACAAAACATGGAAGGTTTACGACAGTAACGCGGTGTGTATGCGTCGAAAGATATATGGAAGCCATTTAGGCTTGACCGACAAACATGATACACATACATTCATATTATATAAAAAATAAAAAATAAAAAAAAATAAAGCATTTATTCACGAAAACAGTACTCTTTTCCAACTTATATTAACCTCCGCCAAACTGTATAACAGTTTGTTGGCAGAAATAAGCTCCCAAGCTCTCTATATAGTTATATTTATGTACCTCCCCGCTAAACTTATGTGGCAGTTGGCGGGGCACAGTGCTGAACCGACGGCCGTTGGAAGCGAAGGGTTCTCGAATGACGACCACGGATCGGAAGGTGCAGCGTGGGTAGACACTCCAAAAGATAGACTGATGGCCTGGTTAAAGTCGAGGGAGTCTGCTGGATGCGGGTGGCGCAGAACCGGTCATTGTGGCACTCTTTGGGCGAGGTCTATGTCCAGCAGTGGACGTCTTTCGGCTGATATGATGATGATGATATGTACTTCAGACCAAGAAAAAAGACGACGATAATGACGTAAGATAGACGAAGCATTGCGAACACCAAGGGAAACCAATTTTTGAAAGCATGCTCAATGAGAAAACGCACACTCAATCAGAAATATCAGGACCCAGGTCGGCCCTGAGTTTCTTGCTGGACTCTTTTCAGCTAGGCTAGGTTTAGTGAACCAGCGACTAAAATTCCAGTAGCTCGATTCCACTCACTCCTCAGATTCGGTTGAAGCCGCTCAACCAAACTCACTGGAGCGCACACTTACGTAATCCAGTGTTTAAACCACCCGCGTGATCGTGTTGGAAGTTTCTCCTGGAATTTCCCCTGGTTACTCTTCCACCACGCACTCAGAAAAAAACGAAGCAGACATAATGATACGAATTAAAACACTTTCAAATAAATTATATAGGTACTAAATTATCATTTATTTGATATTTCAGTGGCTTTAACCGGTTTATTAACAACAAAGTCTAGTTTTCTCTCTTGGTCGGAAATAAAAATTTAAGGACATTTACCTAACATAAATAAAATCGAAACAAATTGATTCACTCTTCCATAAATAATGAGATATCCGTAAATAATCTTCGACTGCCGCAATTATTACTAATTTAAGTAGCACTTAAATATTAAATTGCGTACCTAAGGACCTACCTTTAATTATACATATGCGTGTTTTCAGCTTTAATTAGGCGCTACACTGAGAAATTTGGAGACTTTGAAACGCTGTCCTGCCCAGACTAGCAAACATTAGGGGCTGATTTTCAGATATATGATTCTTGACTATATGATTGTGGTACTGACAATAGCGAAACATGATTGCTTAAAATTTTCTCGATAGAAAATAAATCCAAAGTCGAGTCTATATTTTCCTTTTTTTCCTCAGCCTACTAAAACAACGCATTATTAAAAGACACGATTAAGTTAATATGATGGTATTTTACTTCATCTAGGTACTGACAAGAGGAAATTTAATAAACCTGCACACAGTCAGATATTTAACGAGATTTGTCTAAAAAGCCATTCTCGGAGAGGGTTGCATCCCGTTTTGTCGTGAGCGAAAAACAAAGGGTGTCTCTTTCAATCGATATATCGCCTTAAGCACATTTTGCTGCTCAAGCTGAAAACGCGCATTAAATAGTCATACTAATGTAATATTGATAATATCACTACTTACCTATCGCCTACACCACCGACGGTCGACGAGAATTGATTTTTCATTGTCCTCCATCAGCGGAGTAATCACTTAACTTTTCGAACGTACGACAGGTATATTTGAATGTCATTTTTAGTGTCTATGGGAGATGACATTTAGTTGATCATTCGAAAACGTTCTTTATCACACCGCAGGTCTTTATATTTTATTTCAAAATTGGCACATGGAATCCACCTCATCGTCCTAGCGTTATCCCAGTATTATAGTTACATCCTGAAGGATGCCTGAGGTCCGCTAACTTATCCCAAGATTTGGCGTAGGCACTAGTTTTTACGGAAGCGACTGTCATCTGACCTTCCATCCCAAGGAGAAACTAGGCTTTATTTTGATTAGATTTTGTGAAGTGAGTGGGTAAATTGACTGTTAGAAGTTCTCAAGCCGCCGGAACGCCTCTAAGTTAGCTTAACGACTGCTAACAGCCGGGATCAACCACTTGGCCTGCTTTCCAAAGCACGGAAGCGCTCAGTTGACCAATCAAAGCAAAGGATGGTTGACCCCATCCATGAAATGACCTGGGCCGACATAGCTTAACCTCGCATACCGCTCGCGGCATGCGGGTACCGCTGGGCCTTGATACATGGACTCCTATATATTATAATAATTAATAATGTTTTCCGTATTTTACACCACATAATCTCCGTAATGAATCAGATGCTATAATCCCGGTCAGAACAGCCCTTAAATCCGTTTTCCGTGCGACAAGGTCCTAACTTACTAGGGCTACATACTGAGATACGCCCATTTCGCAATCAGAAAATCTCCAGTAAAACAGAAATGTAATAAGTAAACATAATTATGCTTCCTTATAATTTTTCTTCTCTATTTTATGAGTGAACAAAATCGGAGTTGTGAATATTAATCTCCTGTTTTGTTTTTATTTCTTTTCCGAAAGATCCAGGTCTTAAGATTATTATAATTCTAACTCTTGCTCGGGACTTGATCTGCATAGTACCCATAATCGCCTTAGAGAAATTATTTATATTACCTATATTGTTTCATCATCATCATCGGGCCTATTGCATCTTGACAGATGATTTAAACAGCGTCTGCACGCGAGAGACAACTCCTCTCGTGACTATATAATCCAATCCGGGATCGACAAATGCGTCCACATTTCCGGCACGTGTACTGAGGACCCGTATCACCAGCACCCTCTTCCCGGTTATGTCTTTTGGCGCGCTTCTGGGCTAGATCTTGGAACCAGGTGTTATCGTGGACTACACGGCCTTTTGCGATGGTGTTTCTCCACTCATCACGATTTCCAGCAAGATCTTCCCAAGCGCTGCGATCGATCATTAGTGACCCTATCCTTCCATGTCCTATCCTAAGGATATTGTTTAGGGGCAGGATTTTCTATCGCTCTTTCATACAAAATTCCACCCCCATGCTTAAGGAAAGACTTAAGACAGGATAAAAACTCCTTGGTCCTTCCCGGAGTCTCAAACTATCTCAACGGGAAATCTCATTTAAAACCGATTATCTAGCAGTTTAAGCTTGAAGGGGTAACAGAGAGACAGTAATGAGTATGTGAACGAAAACTACCTACAGCTCTTTAATAATCTTTTCGGGGTCTGGTCTATTCAGTTTTAAAATGACTAGTAAATTCATATGATATGATATGATATGATTTATTTATTTCACAATATACAATGTCACTTAAAATTACCCGTAGTCAATTTTTAGGAATTGAAATTGTGATCGTCAGTTTTTTAATATTATCAAATTACATTAAACTTAGCAATAATTTAGAAGTATATAATGTCAAACAGTTATAAATAAAATAAAATAATGAAGTTGTCAATGGGTTAAAATTAAGATCACCATACAAGGATCGTCATTGATGAGTAGTCTTCGTAATAGTGTTCAGTGGAATTGGCTTGAGAGACTTCACTCTGACCTTACTTGATTTTATTATTTAGACTTTGACGCTAAGAGACTTTATACATGAGACCTTATACACTTCTGAGGATATTTTTAAGGGTATTTTGATGTTGACGCTTGGAGACCCTACCTCTCATAGAATTTATTATAATTATTTACCTACCTCGTTACTTTTATACTTTATTTGTCGCATAGAGATCTTATTTATCTCTAACAAATCTTGATAGGTATACATTTCACTTAGTTCATAATCTTTTTTTGACATGTTCCACTATTATTTTATTTTGACAATTGTATTCTTTTAATTGATAGGGTCAGATTGTGACATGTAAAAGTGCCCTGGTGGCCTATTTGCAGAATAAATGTATTGAATTTTTTATTTGTATTTTTTTTTAATTACTAAAAACCCACGAAAACTGGTATTGAAAAAATCCAAACTAATAACCTAAGTCTACTAACATTTTCCGTAAAGCAGCCTTAAACCTCATATCACCATAAGAGAAACTCACCCACATAAACTTCTTTGACTTAAGGTTTATCCCCTTACTCATATTTTAATAACACGTTTTTACGACGGAATTTTTCATTCACAAAGCATAAAGTTTATATAAACTTTCGGTAAGTAGAGCGTAGTGAAAATGAAAAAGAAATTCTGAACTGCAGTTTTCAAGATTTACCAAAGAGCTTTATGAAACGTGGATAAAAACTTGTTTTCTGCTTTAAAATTGTTTCAGAATGTACTAGTTGGGTATAATCCTGATGCAGAGCTCAACTTTAGTTTTAAAATCCGAAAAGCCGACAGCCGAGTAAGCCTTGTTAAAGTATGAAACAAGTGAAAATTTAAAGATTAAAAAAAACTTTTAGTATATTTTTAATATCATTTAAGTACCACTATTTACTCAATGAATAGATTGTTTCTATATTTTGTCAGAAAGTACCATTGTTTACCCAACGAATGGTTTTTGCTCATAATGCTGAGCCAGTGCCCTTTCACTGCCGCGGGGGTACAGGCACACGTGTGGTTTTGTCTATGTTTATCTACTTTTGTTTTTTTTTTGTATTCTGTATCTATGAATAACATCTTTCTTTTTTTCTTTCTTTTGTTCTTTCTTTATTTCGATGATAGTATGTAAGAAGTTCTCAAGCCGCCCGAAGGCCTCCAACTTGGCTTAACGACTGCTGCCATAGACAGCAGCCGGGATCAACGGCTTAACGTGCCTTCCAAAGCACGGGAGCGCTCAGTCAGTACTCAAAGCTGTCACCCATCCATGGCATCCATGTATTGACCGCGGCCGACATTGCTTAACCTGGGATACCGCACGCGGCACGCAGGCGCCGCTGGGCCATTAGCGCTGCTATTCTTATTGATCAGTCAGGAATACAATATAATTTATATTTGGGGCATACGACTCAAAATAGCTATATATTTTTAGATGAGTCTGCCAATCCGGTAAGCTTCATGTGAAGTGAGGCATTTAGCCGACTGTGAGAGTAATAATGATTGATTGACACTATAAGTCAAAATGATTGACTTGGCTGAAATGTGCAATATTCGTTGAATCGTAGTTAAAATATTGATTGATTTTATATGTGGATTAGATAACAGAAAAAGGCGAAGGAAGTTAAGTAAGAAATGTAAAACGATCTGATTCCTATTACCTACATGGACGCTAGACAACGATTTATCATTTTAAGACAGCTTATCATTAGGTAGAGCGACTATTTTTTTAAAATCTTGGTCTACTAACTATTTAAATGAAATGAAACTAACAGGTCAGCCTAGTAAACTGTTCCAAAAAAATTTCGTTGACCCTTATAAAAATGTCCTCGTAACCTACGTTTAGTTTATGCTTTTTCCACAATTATTTCAATTTTTTTATGGTTACAGCAGACAAATTTTCAACACTCAATTGTTGTTCCAAAACTTTTTTAAAAAATAATGATTATGTAGCTAACAATATTTCATTGTTACAGGTAACAATTAAATCGGTATAGAAATGGAGCAGATAACAAAACACCTCGTAATTATCGGGGCACTAATGACCGCAAAGCCGGCCATCACCGCCAAGGACGACCACAAAATAGAATATTACCAACCCATATTCACCAACATTTGTGACATTATCGACCGTAGGTCCCTTGTCCACTGCTACTGCGACAGTTCCAAGCCAAAGATGGCCACTAGAGCCGACTGTTGGATCTTCACTGGGGGAATCACCCCGGATGACCCCATTTGGCCTAACTTCTCTTCACAGTCTGAATTAGAACACCTCATGTTCAACGTTCGCTCTGACGAAGCACTCACTTTCATACCAGCTAAGGCCATTGTTAGACTAGAAAGACTGAAGCACATATCTATTCAGTTTGGCACGATACAGAACATCCCACCATACGCGTTTACAAACTCTTCAACTATCCGACAGATCAGCTTAAGATCGAACAAGATAAGCACTCTGGAGAGACATTCATTCGCGCAAATGATGATGTTGTCTAATCTAAGTTTGGACGACAACCAAATAACAGAACTGAGACGGGACGTTTTCTTCGGACTGCCGAATTTGCATGTCTTACATTTATCAAATAACAATCTAAGTTTGATTCACGAGGGATGCTTCAAGCACCTGAATAATCTAATAGAGTTGAAGTTGGATTTGAATTCCATATCAGTAGTTACCAGGGAAATGTTCGAAGGGCTGGAGAATTTGTCTCGATTGAATTTGAGGAGTAACCGCTTGACTATGCTAGGAAATTTGGCGTTCAGTGAGCTGTGGGGTCTGAAGGACCTTATGTTGGACAACAATGCAATTGAATACGTGTCTGAGCGCGCTTTTGGAGGGCTGACGCAGTTGAGGAAACTCACGCTCTCCGGAAACAAGCTAACGGCTTTCTACGAAGACATTCTCGAGGACATAAGGAGCCTAATAGTATTAGATATGCGAGACAACCTGCTGGAGTCGATGTCTTATGAGACCATTAGGCCGGTTGTCGAGAACGCGAAATCCTCTTCAAAAGCAGTTTACTTGGATGGTGAGTTCAGAATTTCATATTACTTGGGATCACATAAAGATTCATTATTTAAAATCGTCGTAAGTATTCTGAATTAAGATAGAAAACATTTTGCGAAAATATTCAAAGCATTGAGATAAATCTCTTTGTTACGCGATAGCTTTAGCCAAAAAGTCTTATCTGACCTAAAGATCAAAGTAACATACAGCCGTATGTTTTGAAAGGCATTATGTAATATGTAAGTTGAATTTTGTTCTGGCTGCGCTAATATAAGGAGATCTTTGCAAAGAATGCGTGTATAATCCTGTTATTCCGTACCGTGGATATCTCGGGTGTAAATCAAGCTGCGGGGGTCGGATCGTTCCTATATTTCGCAAAGAGACCCGATAAATTTCCCGGCTCCATCGAGGAATAGCGTTTTATTTGCAAACAACGCTGTTTCTTTATTAGCCGTTTTACAGTGTTGCTTTTGGTTATTCATGAATGAGCTCGTTCGGGCCCGGGTTGTTTTGACATTTAAAATTAAGGAAGAACCCATCTAGTATTTCGGCTACTGCTTTGTGCTGAACATTTTTATCTGGTTTATTTGTAGTACACATAGGGAGTCGTAATTCATTAGAAGTAAATATTAAACAGGTGTGAATAGCTGTTTATTAGAGCGTTTATAATGCTCCGTGTCTCGTTCCATCTTCGCCATATATATTTTTATTGGTATTTAGTATCAAAAATGTCGTTGAATCTCAGCTACTTTATCAATGCGGTATAAAAACGTTACAAAATATAAGGTAAAAATATAAGAATAAATGTTACTTAATATTTTTCCGTATAAAAAAATCTAATAATAGGTAAAGAAATATATATTCTCAACACTGTTAGAGATGATTTACTTGCAAATCAAGTTCCGTACACGGCATTAAATCAGTTTTATTCTCTAAGGTACTAAAAAGATTTACGTTGTGGCATGAGACACGAATTTAATTCTCAGATGGAGTTGAAGGGTATATGTGCCTACCTATATGAATTCAGGCCATCACATAAAACATACGTAAGTAGGTATTTCTATTCTATAGTCGTAACCAACGTTGGCCTAATCAGCCATAACAGAACTCACAAAATAGGGTAAATACATAGTTTGTCAAGGTCGCCATCATTGAAATCGATGAGGAGGACTATATATATTTTCGTAGCTGTCTACAGAACGAATCCTTTAGTCAATAAAGGATAGGCAACGCGCTTCTAGTTCTGAAGATTTTTTAATGCATTAAAATGAAATATCGTATTATAATGGTAAGATGAAGAAGTACCGTCGCTTGTTCCTATTCCCCTGTAAACTTTATAAAATTAGAAACAAATCGTTTCTACTTTAATAAAAAAGTGCTAATTTGACTATGAGTTTACATAGTATTGGAGTTATTCGATTCATTTTGTTTACGTATGAGCTTTTTCCAATAATTATTTTTGGGCTACATCCTTTGTTGTTCATTTTTAGCCTACCTACTCATTTATTAAAACTGCCGCAAACTGAAACCGAAAAATTGACGTCAGTGCAATAAATTAATATTTTGTAACAGGAAAATAACTAACCAAACTACATTCTAACGAAACCTGTGAAAAACAAATTAAAAACCTGATTGGTAATAGTCGTCGGCATTTTACGATTTCCAAGGTTGTGTCCTAAAAGGAAGGGTTTGCTTTGGGAGCATTAATACCTACAATACAATACACATACTCTTTATCCCACATCTCACAAAGAACACAGTACCTACAGAACATTAGGCTTAAAGTAGAAGAATCTTCAAGTGTTCACAGTTTAGTTCATCGTGTTGACCCAAAGCTATACAAATTATCCAAAAATATTTTTACATCTTTTATAGAGCTCCCATACAACTAGGGGGGGGCGCGAAAAAAAATAGGCCTACCCCATCGAGTGGGGTATCGTTGAGTAAAACTCATTAAATATTAATCATAGAGAAAAAGTATGTAGAGCCTTTTTTGTAGATAAATTTATGTAAAAAGGTACCTTTCATCCCCCCCTACACCCTCAGCACACCCCCCCATCCTCGAGGATTTATAGTACTGTACTAATTTTCAAAACTAAAGGAATTAGTTCCCCTGTTTTTATTAATCTTCTCAGATTATAAATGTTGTTGACCCTAAGTCACCTTTTAAAATTAATTAGTAAACTCGAGTGAACTCGCAGTGGTTCAAACTTCTCTGTGTAGCTAACTTTAATTAACCAAATTTTTGTCATCATTTAAAATGTTCGGCGTTTTTTATTAAAACTTTAATTTTATTTTGAATCACGATCAGTATACGACAATACAACTCCGGCAGTTTAAATGATTCTAAGTACTTATACAAGGGTCGATTGTTGAGTTTGTTGCTATTCTTTAACCTATTTCAACTTTTAAACCTTGTTAGATAATTTAAAAAATGTTCGTATATTAGAGAGAGACGTAGGGCACAGCAAAATTTCATATCTTGCTCGAATTGGAGCAGCCCAACTGGGGAAGTTCCTCCGCCTTGCAAAAGACCACAGCCATAATAACATTATATACTATACAAGTATGTAGTGTTGTGTTCCTGGAGGTGAGCAAGGTTGCCAGAGCTCCCGAGGATGCACTGTGTTGAGAGCGAGGGGCTTTTTATCCCGTCTGCTGTCAACACAGTGAATCCTCAAATTTTATAAAGGGTCGGCAACGCGCACTTGACTCTTTTGGAGTTGGGTGCGTCTATAGGCTGCGGCGTCCGCTTACCATCAGGTGGACCGTACGCTTGTTTGCCACCGTCGTCGTATAAAAAAAAGTATAAATTAGAGCATACTGAACGATTCAGTTAAAAAATATAAAACAATGTTGGCTCTACCAATCCCTGCGAGGAATAATTAAAATTATATAAGGTCGTCCAGAGTATTACTTTGGGTTATATAATACTTGGATTGTATCAGGAAAAGGTAGCAATTAAATTTTAACGCGATCAATGAGTTCCAGGCAGACGAAGTCGCAAGCAGAAGCTTATATAACATTATTATGTTATATTTTCCAATAATAACATCTTGTTATTCCAATAATAACATTTCCAAGATGCACTTTAGCACAAAATCGAGACAATAAACTAGAGATATCGACAAACTAGGAATGCAACTGAAGCACGAATTGAATTAATATAAATTCCCTTTAGTTTACTGTTAAAATAAAGCAATTTGCTGTGAACAAAGACTCATTAAACAGTAGCAAGGCCAACAGTTCGAGTAAATCATTTATTGCTTTCGCATTGTCTTCGCATTCTAGCATGTTTAACTTAATTTGAAGTGACCAACAATCATAGATTTCTATCTACACACACTTAAAGGAAGGATCATTAGCCTGAGAACATTAATAAAATCAGGGGAAATAATTCGTGTAGTTATAAAAATTGTTCCAGTCATACCTTGCGGTATCCAGGCCTTACTATAAGTCCTCAAGGGTGTGAGGTATGCTAAGGGTATAGGGGATTTTTCGTACAAAGCTCTTAAACGATGACTCTTTTGGCAAAAATCGTTCTGAGACACAGTGGCGGCGCGTCAAAAATATTCTTAGGGAAGCCGGAAATAATTTGTCTTTCATATTCTTCATGAGCCGTAGTAAAATAACTGGACTGGCTGGAAATTAGGCAAGCCGGTGGGAATCAAGTTGTATGGACGCTTCGCCACTGCTGGAACATATATTATTCTACATTAAATTCTCTACAAAAAAAGATTACACACTTTTTCGCTAGGATCAATATTTAGTGAGATTTTAATGGGCGAAAATTAATTATTAGTGGCTTCTCATTCCTTTATTTTCCAATATTTTAATAACAAAAAATTTTCAAAACTGCACGAATATTTTCCTCTGATTGGTAATTTAGGTACTCGGACTACATTGGAATATTATCGTCGATTTCCGCGATTGTTACCTACGCATTTAATAAAACGATTTAACCGATATTATTGCTTATAATTATTTAAACAGGGTCTTTATTATTAGGAACATCATAAAGCTTTAAAAGCTTACTATACACTCCGTGCGCTGCCGTCCTATATCTAAAACCGAACTAAGCTGCTTTTTAGCAGTTTTCGATAGTTTACATGGGCTAAAATAGGAAGAACAGCTCTACCGAATGGTCTTGGAATCATATTTTTATCATTTTTAGTTGCCAAGATATGGAGTCGACCTACCACGTTAAGTGCATGATAATTTGACACTTTACAATACTATAAAGTCGCTAACCAACATTACTACACTATAAGCAATATAAAAGCCCTTAGCTGTTGTTTAATTGAATAAATCACTGGCATGATTCATAGCTAAAAAACGGTTATTCGACAAAAACACCGTTAAAGTCCTTTTACGTTTTTCTTAACTTTTTTTATGCATATACTTTTTTATCAATTACTATGCAAGAAAACAGTTACTACGCTTAAACACGGCTAAATACCCTTAGCCCTATATTTGTAAGTATTTGCTTGTGATTCCTATTGAAAATACAACACTAAAACCTAGTAACTGTGATTAAGCCATGAAAAATTACATTAAAAACAGAAGAATGCAACACTTAAACCTGGATAACCAGCAATGCTACACTAAAATGTAGCTAGGCGCAAAATATTATCCTCCCGATTTTACTTCATAGGGCCAGTCAGCCGAGCGACGCGTGCGCTTGAGGTTGTGTCTGGTGGTGTAGTTTGTGATGGATGCATATTTCTCGTCTCAAAATGTCTCGAAACCGAAGGAAAGTATTATAATATATCTCGCTTTACATTTTTGTGCACTATACTTAGGATATTGTCTACATTAGAAGTGGCGTAGGAAGATTTTTATGTACTTAACCAGATATTAACTTTCAACCTTGAATAAATATCATTTATAGGTATAGTTACGTAATTGGTGGGATAAAATAAGCAGTATAGGACCATCCTTTGGATACTTCCCGCAAGCTAAGAAAACATTGCTCATTGTATCCGAAACAGACAAGCAAACAGCTTACCAGATCTTCAGGGGCACCAATCTAAGCATTATGACTGGATCTCGCTTTTTGGGAAGCTACATTGGTGAAGTTTCCTTCAGAAGATTTCATAAAAAAATATTTTATCAAATTCTTTTCCACAGTAGAAAAATATCTCAGAAATCTCCAAAAACTCCCCTAAAGCGGATTACACAGCCCTAACCAAAAAAAATACAATGGTTATTCTTACTACGAGACTGAAAAACTCCCATGAATTTTTTGAACCACTGACACCATGCACTACGCATGATCTTCCTGCCAGCAATCTTTGTAGTAATAAAATACACATAAAGGCAAAATTCGACCCACACGCCACTAACTTAAAATACGAAAATTCCATGAAAGGTTGCACAGCTCTCACGGATGCCTTTATTACTCTTATTAGAGGAGAAATAAATTGTCCTATCCGACTATAATATACCTCTAAAAGATGCACGCAAAGCCGTAAAGAAAAATATGCCCTCAGTGACAAACTTTTAGAAACCATCCTAGCAAAATTCACCACTCAGAAAAGAGCGATTGAAAGATCCATCGCATCCAAGATGAAAACGAAGTCCTCTAACCGGCCCTCAGTTATTCCTGCAAAAACGATCACATCGACCTATCCCCACTAGAATTCAGATATGCGCCATCTATAAGATACAACAGAATATCAAACTCCATGACACAGACATAATTATGCGATGGCTGCGGCAACAGCCAATTGAACACTGATCACGCGCTCTGTTATAAAACCGGAGGCCTAATCACTAGGCGACATATATTCTGCCTTGGCGTATGGGTTGCTCAGAGGAAGGCGTTATTCGATATCCGTGTTTTTAATTGACACTGACGCTCTTTCCTACCTCTCACGTCCAGTCACATCTCTCCATAATCAGCCGAAGATAAAAACAAAAAATACTCTAATGCCTGCGAAATACGACATGCTACTTTCACCCCACTTGTAACATCAGGTGATGGCGTCGTTGCACCCCAAATGTTTTTCTAAAAGACATGAGTGATACCATATCTGAACTCTAAAATTGCTCTCTAAGTACCATACTGGGCTGGCTCAGAGCAAAAATCAGCGTCGCTGTGATATGTGCCACCAGTACCTACGTGGATTCGCAGCACGAGGCACCGATCCCTCTGCCAGATGGCTCGGGTTCAACGACGGCGCGGCCCTTCCGCGCATCGATTAAAACCATTTTTTATAATGTATATATCCAACTGTACGAATATTATTAATAATTTGTAAGTTATTGAATAAAGATTTCACATTAAGTTTAATGAGTATTTTTCCCAAGATGGATTTTTTCTGTAAACAAATACAATAAATAAATATGCATCTGCAACTCTGTATCCACCAGTGACGGAGCGTCCGTACAACTCGATTCCCACCGGCTTGCCTAATTTTCTGCTAATCTAGTTCTTTTACTACGGCTCATGAAGAATAAGAAAGGCAAATTATTTCCGGCTTCCCTAAGAATATTTTTGACGCGCTGCCAGATTTGATTTGATTTGATAGGATGGCTTTACATGGCAGCCAAAGTTCAGTTAACATCATCTGTCTTTCGTACGGTGCAGACGCTTATGCTCTATTTAGATCAGCTACTTTCAACGATAATAATTTCCTTAATGGATGGTTATTTTCTGCATATTTCATGACTTTGCTTTTTTACTATTTCCCACTTACTCTATAACGTATATCAAAAAATAAAATTATTAAAATTCTGTAAGTCGCGCCGGTATGTAAGCCTGCTCTGCCATTCAGGTGCAATGGTTTACGCCCACCCACATTCTTTTGTCCCTTCCGTTTACATACAAAAGTGCAATACTGACTATACGTGGATACAGTTTATACAGTTTTGTTTTATTTATTTAAATTATATTTATTTATTATAAAAACTTACTTGTATAATAGTACAACTAACGAGGTTTTTGCCAAAAACACTAAAACAATTTCAGCAGGATTACATGACTAAAACACAGTTAGAGGCAATGGTTCATCAATTAACGTGTTTTTAAATTAGGAACGCATACAGCTTGCTTGAATGTTTGCAGTTATTGCATAGCTACAAAACGGTTATAGTCCAATAACGTGCTTATACAAAGTTTTTCAGTGTAATCTTATCCCAATAACAAATACTATAAACACGTTAAGTGACGTAGCCGTTATTTAGCTATGTTTTGTTTATTATGCGATGTTAAAGAACGGCTAAGGTATACTTAACGGTGTTTTAAGTGTAAAATCGTTGATAGTTTAATAATTATTTGCAACACTAAAACACAAAAACCGTTCTGTAAAAAAACCTATTCATTATTTTACGAAGTAGTGTAATAACAATGGAAGCACGAATTTAGTTTTAATTTTTATATAAAAGAAATCTGGAATAAATGTACACATTTCCTAGAAATTTTGGTTTTAACGTTTTTTGCTAATATCTCAAAACTATAATTTGTGGGTTAGTTTGGTTTTAGAAATAGGACGGCAGTGCGCTCTTCAGTTTAGTTTAGTTTTATTCATCACAGATTACAATTCTTATATAACAAATACATACATTTTTGCTTATACTACTATTTTGTAATAATCGGTAAGCGATATAAATATTCGGAAAACGACTGCCTGTAACCGGGTTTATTTAGTTAAACCAGGGTTATGCAGTTAAACCAGAGTTATTCAGTTAAACCATACCGTCAGTTCCCCGCGCCGCTGGAAGTACATCCGTAGGTGCCATGCAGTGGCTGCCGCGCATTGCTACCGGACAGTCGCGTCGTCGCGTCAGTTGCTTGGTGTAGTCTAAGTTTGTTATTACCTATTATAATTTGGGGTTGTAAATCGGGGATTTTTTAACAGTGGGACTTCTGTACGTAGTTAAGTACTTAGGTATTCTGTGGTTAAACTACTCAAATCTGAGGCCGGTAATCATAATAATTATAGTATGAATATTATGTTTCTTAGGGCCGATTTTTCCATGCCTAGATAAAATTATCACAGTCGGTTAAAATTATGACTGTCTTTTTCTGAAACCACATGAAAGAAAAAAATAGAGTTAACATTTATCTGGCAGATACTTTTTATTATCTATTTATTTATTATTATTTAAAAACAATTGACAAAAACTTATGTCTAAGTACATCGTCCCGCAAAACTGTTTGCACAGTTTGACTGTGGGATCCTTAAGTCTATTACAATATATGATAACTTAATAGTATAGTGTACTTAAGGTGCTTAAAAATAAAAATAGAACAGGAAAAATCGGCAGTTTGTCAAAAAAAATCGTCAGAGAAAAAACGCTTTTTCACAAAAGTGTCCATTGAAAATTACTGGGCGGCTGAACACCCAGTATTTTGAGTCCACGTCAAATGTCAGCCAAACCACAAACAACAGCGAATCAAACAATTTCAATCAAAGTTGGATCGTTTCAATAACAATCAAAGTTATTGCAAATATTAATATTGCTTAGATGTTTGGGAGGGATCTGAAACTTTTCAAATATTCCTTTATAAATACGGGTAAACCCTTTGTAATAGGTTTTGTGTTCTGAAGTCTACATATTTACTTAATTATGTCTATCAAACAGCTCAATTCGATTTTGTATTTTGGAGCTTTTGTAACTGGAAAAGATGTGGCTTTCGGAATCCTGCTAATATTTATGTTAAAAATGTGCATATCTGTATTATATGTATATGCCATACCGATAGGGTTTTCTGTGCAGTAAAGAATAAGTAAAAAAAAATGTTTACTAGGTATTCTTATAAACTCTATATATATATATATATATATATATATACTTATACAGATTGTACACTGAATAGTGAATTTACGAATCATTTTGCTTCGCTATCATCACCTAACTAAACTTTCAAAGACCAAATATGACTTTTATGCGATCATAAATCATAATCCCTGCCATTTCCTCGTATACGGACGGACGCGTCCGCGAGTTCGGATAATACCCATTTTTCTTAGTTCAAACTATCTTGCGGCACTGCGGTGAATATTACTAGGGTTGTCACTCACTGTTACTTTGTGCCACTGTCTAACCCGTACAGCATTTTGTCATTAACCCAATATACGTGTATCAAGATAATGTCGAATCGATTATGCTTTTTTTCTATGATTACTGCGTACTAACTAGAAACTTTGAATTTCTGTTACAGTAAATGATGAAATATAATGTATTATATCACAGTATAATTAACTTGTTTATTTTTCGTGCTAACTGCTATTAAATGCCTAAAATGCGATAGATAAGATTTTCCTAAGGATGTCATTCATTTTAATTCAATATTCGGTCTTTCACTAGAGTGTAACAAGTAATTTTTAGTGAATCGATGTGAACTATATAAATACGACGAAATACCCCTTAGGAGTTTTTTGGTAATAACTTTTAAATAAGCCCACTTTAAGATTTTTGTACAGTACACAGGTCGTTATTATTAAATTGTTGACAAATCTGTATAACTAATATTGCTCTAAGGCTACTGTAGACTTAGATCCGGTGTTACCCAATTCAATTAAAGATCGGATTACAATAATCCGAACTTAAACCTCTCAGGAGTTCTCAAACTCAAGTCAAAAATGGGATTTTTTTTGAGAATTGCCGGAAGTTTGTTTCTAACGTATTTTGCGCTTAAGGCCGTGTATTACCACTTTTGAGTTTTTAAAAACCATCTGAGACATAGAATATAGTGTCTTAAAATCTAAAAAAAAATATATGTGTTACATAAGGATCTTGTCTAGTCAAAATCGCAGTCAGTTACATGACCTGATGAATTTCACTCGATAGAAAAAAATCGCGAAGTTACCCCTTTTTGGAATGTATTTTCAATACTACGGCCATATTACTGATATTTAACATTTAATTTTTGTACTAAATTAAAGATCGTAAATAGTTATAGACAAATTCGCAAGGTTTGCTTTGATAAAATGATTGGCTTAATGACTATAGCTAAATATTTACAAAACTGCGCGCAGAGCTTGCGTAGAGAGCGGGATGGTTAATTGTAAACTCACGGGTGTTAGAGCGGGACATTTGCGTTGGGGATACCTCCCCTTAAGGAAACAAAACTTGCACTCTAAATTCACTCCTTTTTACAGTAGTTAACCACATAAATTTAAACCCCGAGCTAAAACTAAAATCAGCAAACAATCCGTGCCGCGACCGGTATAACAAAGTTAAAAGTTAGAAAAGCTGACTTTAGTGCCGATACGGCTAAAACTAGTATAAACTATCGATCTTGGCAATTTAATTTTCTTCCAATAAAATTGTTAGAAACGCGAGAAGTTCGATAAAGACATTTCGAAAATTGTTAATTTCATTGTTTATGTTTTGTTCTATTATTATAATTGACAGTCTACGTGACTGTTTCTCATTTTTATTGACCGATTGAAACGAAGGTCTCTGCGTCATGTACGACCATAATGCTTTCGTATGTATTTCCATTCTTATCCTCTAGGTACAGACCGCAAACTCGACCGATTCTGGTGAAATTTTGTGAGCTAGTTCGACAATTATATATAATTTTTGTATTGTGAGTGTTTCAGTTTTAAGACATTTTTAAAAAACATATTTTTTCAATTATTTGTGTTACCCTACAGGTCCCATTTATTAACCGATACCCGTGAAATTTTGAGAGCAGGTTTTTGAAAATTTACAAAAACATTATTTCAAAAATTAAACACTTTCGAGCCTGCAGAGCCACTAGTTTATCTAGTCAAAATCAATCATTTGTCCTGCAAATAGGACAAATAATAAAAAATCCAAACTATAATTAACTAGGTTAAATATTATACAACATAAACACTTACAAAGGTTCTAGGTTAGGATCTATTATACAAATATTGTTAGAAATGTATAAGGTCTCAGTTTGAATAAATAATGAGCATTATTATGAATTAAGAATACTTGAAGTATGAAAGTACAACAGGTAAATTACTTTAAAGAAGAAGAAGAAGTATTAGATCCATACTATCTAAGCATCGTATGTTTGTAAAAGAAACTCATTACATTAGAGTTAAAAAGGAATATTATATCTATAAATTCTACTAAAAATCACGATTAGTTGTCACTCTGGGCCAAACGCTTCGAACTCTTCAAGTTGAGTGTGTTCCCGATGAAACCCTAACGCTGATTCTACTTTAAGTGAGTTTTAACCGTCTAGTAGAATATAGTTCTAAAATGACATTATATTTTGTACCGGGATGACACATAAATGTCAGGTGTTTACAATAGGCACTGCAATACACCCTGTTTTTGAGCAGCGCATCGTTATTGTAAGCACGGAATAGTTTAAATATGGGCTGTACGTTTGGCAGCCCTAGACATTTTGGAAACGGATCTCGAACGCTGCGGAATTCAAATGGACACCATTAAAATAGTATTAAGGCACATATTTATTTAACTACGTCGTGTCTACCGCTGGTTTATACGGAGTTTGGTGTAGCTTATTGATTTCATCAGCTTTGTTTAGTTAAAAAAATATGCAGTACACTGTATTTATTTATAAATTTAATTTCTATCACGGAAGTCTTTTGAAGTTAATAAGGCTTCGTTGTCACATAAAACATATGTACCTAAGCACACCGTGGACTAGGAAAATACACTTCTCGATACATTTGATTACCGTCCGTGCAGTTATAGGGGAGATGCGGATAAGACGGGGACGCTAAGGTAACGAAGTATAAAAACAGAGTATTTAAAACATTATCAGTTTTATTTATTAATCAATTATTCATTACTTATCATAGCTTTATTTGGCACAGGTTTGGACTTGGTTACTAATCATACAAAAATTAGAAAAATACAATTATCAAATATTGGAAATACACCATCTTACCCCACATATGGGGTAAGACGGGATACTAAAAAGGAGGCAAGATAGGGACTGAGGGTAAGATGGGGACTAATTCTCCTCGCAGAAGATGCATATCAAGATATCTTCCACATCATCGTCGTCGACTCCAGCACAAGCTGTGTGGGCCCATCGTCCACACCGCTGACACTTTACCCAAATAATCATACTTCCATATGTTTTAAATATGCCGCTATTTCTGCCTCTTCTTCATCGCTGAATACTTTTTTTATAGGCCCTAATGGCTCGCCAAATATTATTTCACTGCCTTGTTTTACGTTATTGACATAACGCTCTAAAGTGGTTTACGGAACACCATAATAATTTGAAGCTGCTTTGCGAAATCCTGCCTGTTTTTGCCAAAACATCTTCTACTGCTGTTTTCATAGCTTCATTACACCACTCTCCCCTCTTCGTCTTTTTTTTATTTTCGTACCGTTGTACCATACCACTGTTACCTGAAAAACAACAAAAGGTTGCAATACCACGACACGCATTATATCAAAAACCTGTTAAAGAGGCAAGATGGGGTAAGCCCCATCATGCCTCGAAAAGTTTGCCCCGTCTTGCCTCCGCGTCCATAGTTTAGCAAAAATATTACTAAAAAAAACACACCAAACTTCAGGCATTTTGACTTACATCACACGATAATTAATACAATCACAAATGCATTACAAAATCTACATTAATCAGGCAACTATTACTTACGGTTTTATAAATATTTATTCAGTTCCTAAATCATAGTACGATGAAATCGGTAAACACGTTTCGACCTGCAGGGAACAAACGCACGCACTCTCACTCGCTACCGACATCGGACTGATGGCCGCTCGGGAGGGGCGTCCCGTCGCCCAGTACGTTGTGTTAGTGTGATGTCTAGTTTCGTGTGTGTGTGGGGGGCCCCATCTTACCCCGTGTCCCCGTCTTATCCGCATCTCCCCTATCTTTACTAAAAGAATATAGCTAAGTGAAAAAATTTACAGTGATTTTTGTTTTTAAATTTTATATTTTGATTACAACTAGTCTCGTAAGCCTTTTCCCTAAATAATAATTATAATAAAAGCAATTTCTACGCAAATTTAATATATTTACTCAAAATTAAAAGATACAAAGTTACCCTCCTTCGTTATCTCATAGAACCCTTTATTAAGAAAAGGGTAAAATTACCATTCCATCGCTGAATAAACACTTCCACTGCTAATTAAAATTCAATTTCGTATCACAAATAATTCTCTGAAAATCTGTTTTAATACTTTTGTGATTTAAATAACACAGTAACGGTTGGAGTGATTATTTTCTGACCGAGTTTGGTTTTCGTTGTATTTTGTGTGCGTTTACGAGGCCTTAGTAAAAAGCACTTTCCAACTAAGTGGTAAGTGTACTAAGGACTTTACTGCATAAATCTCGGAAAGGGCACAAAGCAACTATGAAACCACAACAGCCATTGTAAAGAGCCAATGTGATACACACGGTTCGGATTTCATTTTGATTTCAATTCCTTTAATAAGTAAAAAAAAATACTAAGAGACAATCTTACACAGATCGAACTCGTTCTAAACTAAGTATAACTTGCACTATGGGTAGAAGAAAATGATACGTTATATTTACGATATATAGAATATAGATTGGAGCGCTCGTGGCCCAGCGGCGCCTGCGTGCCGCAAGCGTTATTCAAAGTTAAGCACTTTGAGTGGTTACTAACTGAGCGCTCCCGTGCTTTGAAAGGCACGTTAAGCCGTTGATCCCGGTTGCTGTCTATGGCAGCAGTCGTTAAGCCAAGTTGCGGCCTTCGGGCGGTTTGAGAACTTCTAACAGTCAAGTTGCCCACTCACTTGACAAAGCCTAATCCCAATAAGGTCTAGCTTCCCCTCGGGGTTGGAAGGTCAGATGGCAGTCGCTTTCGTAAAAACTAGTGCCTACGCCAAATCTTGGGATTAGGTAGCGGACCCCAGGCATCCTTCAGGATGCAACTGTACTGGGATAACGCTAGGAGGATGATGATGATATAGAATATAGATTAATGGATACTTAAAACATTCAAAAACCAGGAACAAAATGTTCATGTTCTTCACATAAATAAATTTTTAGGTCGGGTCACTACCACTTGCCAGAACGCTGGTTTTATTCTCACTCTCTATTTCTCTGTCTCTATCTCTCTCCATCTCTCGCTAGGTATTTAAAACTAATACATATGAAAAAAAAAGAACGAGCGCGCGATACACATTAAAATCAAATAACTTATGCGTGAGACGTCCTAGTAAAAGTTCATTCCGTCCATTAACGTATTATGTCCTTATGGCAGCACACGAGTCGTTAACCATGCATACGCTTGTACTTCAAAAGGATTTTATTAGTACTTAGGCCCATTGACATGTCGCGCCTAACGACCGTAGTAAGAAAACGCGTAGACCAACACCAAGCCTAAAATGAACGGCGTAGTATAAACATTGTACTCGTATCATTGTGTGAGTTTCTGTATTTGGCGCCTATACATAATGCTTAGGGCACATGCCCTTGTTTTGGTCACTGAGCTGGTTTTGGCCATTTTCAACTTTAAATTGAGTTTACTAAGGTACATACGTCTGAATAGACAGCCAGTATTATTAAAGTGTCCAGAACTGGGGCATCCGCCCTACATCATAGTGGAGCGGAAACACAATGGCGACAAAATTTCACGAGAATCAGTTGAGAATCTGTAGAAGAGAACAGCTGAGAATCCGGATATAAAAATATTTTTTGCCTAAGCTGAAACGGAGACCATCGATCGCTTCGCTCACTCGTTCAATAAAATTTGCAATTCTCAAGCAACATTGAAACTTTGATTAGGCGCCATTTCAGATTTAGACTTTATTGACATGGGCAATGATACCATTTTCATGAGAATGTCATTCTCATGAAAATGGTTTGGTTGGCATCAAGTCAAATAATTGAATGAGTCAGGCTCAGTGATGATGCCTCAGAGAGAGGCGAAACACGTGTCGAGGTTTTTGTCAATATAGGTGGTGGTTTGTTGTATTTATTTGTATCACTTGTATGTTTGCGTGTGTGGGGCTTGGATTAAACGCATGCAAATTTAAACATGTGGGTGCATCTCATTATCACTACCTTCACGTTTTTTAGCGGGATAGGAAAGGAATATTGTTGGATTATCAAGTCAAATAAAGATTAAATTTAATAGAACAATGTTTTTAATTCCCGCCATGCCACAATCCTCCCAACCCGTCGGAAATTACTGTTGAATTTCTCCCTAGATCCAATCTCAAACATTTTATAACCACGTCTGCGCAAACATTACCTTAAGTGCCATATGATTACTCTGTAAACAAAACCTAATTCACTCTTTCGTTACAGGGAACCCACTTCGTTGTAATTGCCGGCTCTCCTGGATATACCATTTGAGGAACGAGACCAAAGACAACACCCTGAAGCATGCCCTTGAAAAAATATCATGTGTCAGCGATACCGAGAATATTCCTGACGAGAACGAGGTTGACAATACGCTTGCTGACGAGAATTATGCCGAAGAATATTACGATAAAAACGAGGATTATAATAATAAAGAGAAGTTAAAAGGAAAGTTTACTAAATTAACTGATATTCCACTTGAAACGCTGCCGTGCCCCAAGGAATTGCGGACTGTGGATGAATCTTACGGGCACCCGATTCAAAATGAAATCAGATTAAAAGCGTTCTCTAAAGCGCGTAGCATCGCGCCTAGCTTTATCCTTATCATATTTATGCTAATTTAAATTGTAAGAGGAATTATTGATAAATTAATTAATTGTATGTAGATTATGTGGAAATTACCGCTATTGTTTGTAACACTGACACAAAACTACGCAAGCGTAGAACTGAAGGTATACATTTTAATCGTTGTCGCTATGGTGTTTCTGTGGGGAGTTATCTTTACTATTCTGACGTTTTTCAAACTAGTTCAGACTTAGAAACTTCCCCCTTTAATACAAGACAAAAGTTTAGAAAGTGTAAGATAAACGTCCTAATGATTGAAACCTTAATTTACCCCATAGTTGACACCTAATTGTTCAATTCTACACATATAGGCTATGGGCCAGCTAGCCAAATTTTAGAAAATGGTATAATTTGGGGGTACTAAGTTTCCTTCTTACAGTAGTTAGACAGGCTTATTATGATGTGAAAGAACCATGATTGCCATCTCAAAGTAGTAGCTAATAGAAATGGCGGCAAATCCAAGATGGCGGATGTCGAGTTTTAAAAATCAATGAATAACTCGAGAACTATTCGTCCGATTTTGTTACTGTTTTTTTTTAAACTAAAGATCCATATGTCTGCTTTTATTTGTGTCATATAAACTGTTTCGATAAAGTCAAGCATTCATTAGTAATTAAAAGAAATATAGATTTTCAATACATTTTTTTTTACTAATTTTTTTTAAAGAAGTTTTTACATAATATCTTGTACATTACAAAAAAAAGCTTCAGACAAAATATGTAATGTAATGAGTTATCTTTAATTTGATGTATTACATGTATGGATCAGAGGCTGAAAACACATGCAAAACATGAATTTGTGTTTACTTCCGTTGAAATCTACCGTTAACTAATTAACTGCATATAAAAGAAATAGCTTCAAATACATTGTTTATGGAATAATCTAATGATTACCGATGTTCCTGTGATTTTTAGGGTGCCGTACCTCGAAAGGAAAAACCGAAACCCTTATAGGATCAGTTTGTTGTCCGTCCGTCTGTCTGTCTGTCAAGACCCTTTTTCTCAGGAACGCGTGGAGGTATCAAGCTGGAATTTATATCAAATACTCAGGTCTACTGTCCCTTGGAGCTGTGAAAAAATCAGACTTCTAAGCCAACGTAATCAAAAGATACAAACGTTTATGCTGCAAAGTTCCGCAAATTTTCGATACTCGCAAGGGTACTGTGGAGGTTGTTATGATATATCGCTGGCCATGTGGTTCCAGAATCATATCATATACAAATTTGAATACATGTCAAGCCACAGAATAAGTAATAGTACAAGTACAGACGCTTCACATTCTAACAAAAACGGCGTTTAGGCATAAAAAACATGCCTACTCTGTGCATCTCTGTTTATCGTATAACTTGTATTCATTCACACGCGGCACGTGTAGCGCTAGGGCTATCGACTCATAGCTCGTCGCGTTGTAGTCTGCGGCGGCAGCGGTAACGTGCATATAGACGCGTTTCCGCGGCGGCGGGCGGCCCTCGACTGACGGCCGGCCCCGGGCCGAGCGAGCGGTAGGCATTTAAAGCGACGCGCGCCTCCCACTGCAAGCCCCTTGGTCAAGCGCCATTCTTTGGAAAACAGTTGGTTTTCGGGGAGACCTGCTTAAGATTGAATTGCCTCTAATGTGGAACAGTATACATTATAGCAAGGAAGTAATATCGTAAAAGTTTTTCATTTCAGCTAATAAATAGAAAAACCCGCTTAGAATCCCCCTCAACTCGTACCTCTGAGCTGCTTCCCTCCACAGTACGAAGCAACGTCTTATAGCACAGATAAAGGAAAAATTGCGAAAACCGTAAATTTTTAGTTACATCGTATACTAAAAATATTTTTAATAACTAATTTTTTTTTACTTGGACCATAACTATGACTCGGTTGTCGTGATGGGTGAACTTTTACTTATATACCTACCGGTTTGTACGGAACCCTCGGTGCGCGAGTCCGACTCGCACTTGGCCGGTTTATTAGCATTACAGATACTTAGGGTAGGGGAGAGGGGGGCAGCCTGGTACATTTTTTACACTCAGTGACGTATTTCAAAATATTACCCATAAAAACCAGTTTTAAGCCTCTACACAACAACGTATGTTATTAACCTATGTAATTAATGCATTTGCACATGTCCAAAGCTAAAGACAAAGGTACAATTCAGAATTTTGCAACTCAAGGAATAATGTTCAATACTGCCCCAAGCGGTGGTAGCTTTGAATTTACTTGGGGCAGATTTGAAATATTGGGTTATAAGGCAACAATGTTGAGATATACGTGTTTTTTTTACCGGTACTTAGTACAGTTAGTCACTAGAAATGTACGTATTAACATTTTACTCGTATTATTTGCAGTTATAACTAAGAGGGGGTAGTTTTGTACAGAAATGATTTTTGTAGTGTTCAAAGGTGCCTCAGGGGGGGTACCTTTGAAAAGTATTGAAATCCTACTAAAGCTGCCCCCTTGAGGCAGTTTTGCACACACTATTGTTCAAAACTACCCCAACCATGTAGTAGAGGATAATAATTCAGTATTTATTATGTTTTGGCTGTTGTTAAATATAAATATAAATTGAAACGATTTAAATATTCATAGTACCTACACAAATTAAATTTATAGATAGTAATATTGTATATAAATAATTCTAATAAATATTATACCAAACAAGACTAAACGTAATAAGTACAAAACTAATTAATTCAGGTAAATGCATTATGAGCGTTTACATAAGATATTATTTTAGTTTACGTACCTACCTACATGCCAGTTTATATCGGGGCAGATATGAACATTTCTTATGGCCGGGGTAGTTTTGAACAGACTGCTAATCAAAACTGCCTCCTATTTTTTTTTCAAAACTACCCCAACACCTATTTTAAAAAATAAACATCGATATCTTCCAAAACAATAGCAAATTCTCATTATTTATTCTTCGTCACTAAAGCTAGTAGATTGTACTATCGAATAAATTAAGTTTCATTTACCGCTTCTTTCAAATACAGCCTGAAAATCCTTAGACACGGGGAGCAAAACCGCTAACGGATGACATCGAAATCAAAATATGTTACTGGTTCGTTCATGTTCTGTCAAACGTCAAATCTGTCAAGTGACAGTTGTGTGGGTCAGTGTTGCGAGCCCAAAAAACGGATTTGGACCATAATCGCACTAAAAATACGTCTTTGAACGCATTTGTTCTAAGCTGCCTCCAGTGATAGCTGCCCCCCTCTCCCCTACCTACGATTCCTTAGGGCGCAAGTGGCGCGACACTGTCGTGACATCGACAACACTTCTTTGTATGAAAGTGCTACGTCATCACCCTGCTGATGCAACAGTGTCACGTGCTACGAAATCCTTCCTACCCTAAGTATCCGTAATGCTGAACTTCACAAGAAAACTGAAAAATATTTGATATTTCCATTCATCATCATCATCTTATTCAGCCTGTAATCGCCCACTGCTGAGCATAGGCCTCTCTTCTAGTACGCCACTCATCCGGGTCCGTTGCTCATTTCATCCAGGAGTAACTCGCAGTCTTTTAAATGTCATCGACCCTTCGTGCTGGTGGACGACCGATGCTTCTTTTGCCTGTAAGTGGCCACTAATTTGAGCGTTTTTGTCCACCTGCCATCACTCTGTCGGGCAACATGTCCTGCCCAACTCCACTTGAGGTTTGAAATGACTTCTCCGACGCCACGCACCTTAGTGCGACGTCGGATTTCATCATTCCTCACTCGGTCTTGTAGCTTAATGCCGAGCATGGCGCGCTCCATGGTTCTCTGTGCTACCCGCATACTTTATGCACAGCCTAATTTGTGACCACCCATGTATCGGCACCATATGACATGGTGAGCAGGAAGCAATGATTATAGAGACGAGTATTCAGGCATTGCGGAACGTGAACAGATTTGAGGATGGAACCGAACCTGCATTGTTGCCGAACTGTACAGCTCCCGAAGCACAGAATAAGTAATCCCGAAGCACCTTGACATATCGAGCATCAATTCAGCAGCGCTGGAGAGAGTCAAATACGGCCCAGCGCTCTACACTGTCGAAGGCCTTCTCGTAATCGACGATATTTCCATTAACATCTATTAAATAGAATTCCGAATCCGATTAGCAACGGGATATTTACCATATATATTTGTGTTTGTAAATTCCCAATATTTTGGACCTGTTGCAAGCGCCATTATCAAGAATTACCTGCACTCACAAATACAAATATACATGTTAAATATCCCGTTACTAATTGCCAGTGTACTGAAGATGGTAAAACTGTCTCATCCACGACCTGAGCGCTTCATGGACAACTATAATACACGTTAACTAGCAGACCTGAAGTTAGTCTGGGGGAAGATCGTCGTAGCTAGCTCTACGCTGACACTATAACCAACGAACGAACACTATACCGATGACATCCCAGCCAGACATCGGCCTGTACGAGATTAGAACGGCTGTTTAAAAGCTCAAAAACAAAAGGGCACCCAGGCAAAACCGACCCTTAGGGCCGTTCGAGAACTCCAAAGGCATGGAACACAGACGAGGTGGTGCTGTTCTTCAAGAAGAGTAAAAACACCCTACTGAAGAAATTCCGACCCGCACGCACGCACGAAAGGTCTTGAGTGGCAGCAACGGAAGGCACAGCGTGAGTCGACCCCCCACAAGGTGGACTGATGACCTGGTTAAGGAGCCCGCTGGATGTGGGTGGCGCAGGAGAAGGCTTTTTCTCTCTCTTTGGGAGAGGCCTATGTGGCTGTGGATATCTTTCGGCTGATATGATGATGAAATAACACCGTCGTTAGATTGTCTATCTTTATAAGGGTGCATTTTACTAAATAGTCCTATCTCGCCACATATTATACACATAACAATCTAGTTTAGTTTGACATATATTTACAATTTTTTTTTTATTTAAACCGAATAATAGCTTTTACCTAGTATACCAATTCAAAATTAATTTATTCGATAAGTTGCGCGCCGGATTGCGACCATTTCGAGCAGTTGAGGAACTGAATGTGTTGGTCACAAAATGACACCGGTCGGGTAACCGGCCTAGCGACCCTATTAGTATCGTACTATAATTATTCTGAATAATTGCTAAAATTAAAAAATATATATAATATAATACGCTACAACTTCTATCTGAAGCTTTTTGTTCTGTATGTGGTAATTTAGTCAAAGATGAATTTCACCAGAAGTAAAATCAAATTCATATTTATTTGTGTTTCTAGCCATCCGACCCATACATGTTACGCATCACATTAAAGATAATTTAATACACTACCTTGCCTCATTTAAAACTTTTTTGTAATGTACAAGATATTTTGTAATAAACTTGATTTTAAAAAAAAGTATCAGAAAAAAAGGGAAAATTTTCAATATTTTCTAAATTACTAATTAACATTTGACTTTACCGTTAGAATATGTTTACAAAATTTTAAGAATATATATAGAGCTATGGTTTAAAAAAAAGAGCAATGAAATCGGACAAATACTTTTTGAATTATAATTGATTTTGTAAAACTCAATATCCGCCATCTTGGATTGGCGGCCATTTTTGTTAGCTACCATTTTGAGATGGCAATCATGGTTTTTTAACATCATAATAAACCTATCTAACTCCTGTAAAAAGGAAACTTAGTACCCCCAAATTATACCGATTTCTTGGGTGGCCCATGGACTAATAACATCGGATATGTCATATATTTGGTCACTGTTGACTACTGGGGCGGACTTACTGTTTTATCGAGAATGAAATCGCTTGAAAACACTGTCGTCAGGTAGGGTCCAATCGAAACACCTCGACAAACGTTTATATTTGCTGTTTGTATCAATGTTACTAGAAGGAAACAAAATAATTGTGATATTAGAAGATATTCTCATTGTTCTTGCCCGTTTTGATCTAAAAGCTACGGCCGACTGCCCTTTCTGAATAATAGCGATTTAAGGGTAACGCACACTTATTGCCCCGTTGTTCGACCGAAATAGATTCACTTTAATATGAGGCTGATGATTGGGGTGGGGGGGGGGGCATCAAATTAGCTGTTATACTCTTACTATTAAATTCATTATATACTACTACCATGATTTTATTCACATGCTTAGTAGCCACCGATTAGCTGGCAGGGAACACTTGAGCAGAACAAAATTTATCATTTTAAATCATAAACTTATCTGACGGGCTGCTATCGTAGCTCTAGTATAAGTTTTTTCGAAACAACGCGTTTGCGTTTTGTCTCAAAATGTATAAAAACGCTCTCACCGAGTTTGAAATACGTTCATCGGTTAGCAACAAATGTTATACTCGCCGTTTTAGTTTCCACTATCTACTAAGTGACCACCAGAAGCGCTGTTCACGTTTTCATACCACTTTCGTACATTTTGAGACAAAACGCAAACGCGTTCGAATTATTTAATGTTTCGAAAAACTTATACTAGAGCTACTGAAGTGTTCCGACTTAATTCACTGCTCGATTTGATGACGTCCCTGATCCGATAGTAGGAAGATAAGTGTGCGTGAACCTTTAAACTCATTTCTGCCTCACTGAGCGACTATTCATGACGGAGACCCGTGTTTGTATTCATGTAGCTGTAAATTAAATGTGTCAGTTTGAAACAGTGTCCCTATTTTCTATTAAGTAACGAAATAAGGGACATTTACCTTAATAAGCAAAAAATAAAGTTTTATTTATTCATTTATACACCTCCGGTGTTTTTAGTTAGCAATGCAAAACGGAAGAAGTTTTATTAGACTACATGTTATTTCTTAATAAAAAGTATAGGTAGGTACCTGTCAATATAATTCACGTTATTTATTTTTCTTCTTAGGCTAGGTTTGTATAATATTTATATAACAAGTAAAATATAAAAATACACCTACAAAACATAAAAACATTATAAAAACCTAACCTAGAGTGCCGCCGGCAGCGAGACAGGACCTAAGTTACCGGTGGGTAGGGCGACAGAGAGAGGAACCCCCTGACTATCTGCGCAGTGTCCTGCGGGGTAATCACGTAACTGTTTCGAACGGTAGTACGTACGATCTAAATGTCAAATCCCATACAAAAGTTACGTGATTACCGCGCTGGAGTACCGCCTTTGTATCTGTATTATCATGACACTCAAATGGGGACACTGCTTGAATAACTGTATATAATGATTCCCTTGTTAACTTTTGTAAATATTAATGTTAAATACTATATAGTTAATAAATTATATTGTAATGTTAGGCATGTTAATGTTTTGACTGTTAAATCGCCTGAAGTACTTCATTTTACAATATAAGATCTTCATAAAAAGAATTCTCTTGCCTATCGTTTTTATCAGGTTTCATGTATGTTTTATCAATATGATCATATCAAATTTGAATATAAATAAAAATGCATTTCCAAATTCAATAGCACAATGTGTTTTTATAGCCTACTTTTTTCACTAAGTATTGGTAAAAAGCGAACAAACTTATATTCATTCGTCTATTGCATTATATTGCGCTGTATGTTTTTCATTATGTTTATTTAACAGCTGTAAATAATAATGAGTTTAAAATGGATTTCATATTGAGAACATTCAACATCATCTATTTGTGCTCCTAATGTAAATATTGCCAGTTTTGTTATGAATAATTTAAATCACTTAACACGGTATAAAGTTTATTATTGTAGCTACTTTTATCTCATGAACGTGGGTTATCATAGTTTTTTTTTGTTTAAAAATGGCTTTCCATCAAATTTGTGATGATTTCGCCAACCACATTGTGCAAAGACGTTGTTCGGTAACGACGCCATGACAGTGTAGGCAACTGGTTTTGTTCGGTAATAATGGATTCTGGTAGTCGTCGCGCCGAGAGCACGTGTGTTCACCAACGCGGCCACTACATGGCCACTACCAAAATCCCCGGTTATCATAGTAGTAGTTGTGTCAAATACGAACACGTCATGAACAATGTGAAATCATAGCTCCTTTACAAAATGATTGTCTTCATAATACCGGAATGTCAATAATATCGCATTACCAATTTTATTTAAAATTTATCTTCAATATATATCAATATTCACTTGATTCTGCTTCATTGCCTGTAACGCTTGAAAATAATCGTTATCTAAAATGTCCCAGTAAACAATTTACCAATCATTTCTTGATACAGTTTTCCATTAATGTATTTGTGTAGAATAATCATAATTTACTTTAATGGTTTGATCGCTTAGATTTCGTGTAGTTTATCGATTCTCATTTACCATGGTATTCTCATTCTGTTGTAA
Organism: Cenopis cana; assembly: GCA_951800055.1. Lineage (NCBI taxonomy): Eukaryota > Metazoa > Arthropoda > Insecta > Lepidoptera > Tortricidae > Cenopis > Cenopis cana. The sequence continues at coordinate 1,757,268 of OX637486.1, read as the reverse complement.
TAAAATATTTCTACCCGTGATTGAAGTTTAATTGCTTTTGATTTAACCTAGTAAATACATATATATTATTTATTTTTCAAAGTTCGTTAAGTTTTTTTTTAATAAACTATAGATGAACCTAAAATTACATATTGATTTTCACTGTGAAAAGGTATGAAGTGGCCCAGAAATCAAATTCGTTCACATACGAGGATGTCACTATAGTGGATGAAATAAAGTTTATGATGAACTTATTGAAAAAATATTGAGTGGTCAACTAGTCAATACTTACTCAGAATACTCAAAAAAATCATATAATATACGCGACTAGATGCCGTTTAGGTCGTTTTATTTAATAAAGTTAGGTTTAGTCGACTTTTTTGTTGATGGTAAAGCATTCCATAACTTCACAGAGTATACCGTAAACGATTTGTCATACGATCGGCGTTTATGAGGAGGGATGGCAAGGGAGAGGTTCGCGCTGGAACGCAGCCGGTGGTTACTGCCGTCTGCCATGTACTTAAATCTCTCTGAGAGATAAGGTGGGGAAGAGGGTGTAAACAATACATTAAATAAAAGAGTTAAAATGTGTACATCTCTTCGGCGGCGCACAGGTAACCACTTGAGCTAAGAGCGGAATGCCGAAACGTGATCATATTTCCTTAAACCAAAAATGTACCTAATACATACATTTTGCAGGCGTTCTAGTTTGTTCATTAGATCCTCATTAATGTCGGAACGCGATGTCCCCGTAGTCTAAAAGAGGAAGCAGGAGAGAACGGGCAAGGATGACTTTTGTATGAAAAGGTAGAAAATTTTGGAGACGCCGAAGAGAGTGTAGTGAACCGAAGAGTTTTTTGCTGACATCGGTAACATGAGCTGACCACGAAAGCGTCTGATCCATGGTAATGCCTAAATTCTAGTCTAGCGGGTCTAGTGACCCGCATACAGTGTATTTCCCATATCCATTTAATAAACACATACTAACATGCATAAGCCGTTAACTATTGACCACTGAATTGACAACTTTTGTTATTTCAAGTGAAGGACCCATTTTGTTACTATTTTAATAATTGTGTTCTCAATTTTCGTTTTGCCTACAAACTGGCTAATGCCGGTATTTTTAGTATTAATTCGGTAAGTAAATCACATTAAATAATAAGCGATATTACCGAAGGAACCGGAGTCCTTGTCTCAGCGTCTGCCGGCGCCTGCGGCTAATTTTGATTTGATGACAAGATGGATGAAGGCGCTATGTCGCAAAAACAAAATTTTGAGTAAACCGCATTCAAAGTTTAGCAAGGGTTTTTACTTGTAGAAACTGTAACTGAATAGGTACAATATTGAAACCTGTATGAAAATGTAGGAAATAAAAAATCTCTCAAAAAGTAGGTATTTCTTTTATTTTTAAAAAAATATTAATTTTGAAATGTAGGACTGTAGGTGTATTGTGGAGGCCACTACATCTAAATACATACATTTATGTGTAATTATTTAGTCAAAATAACTAAAATAATGTGCGTTGCATATGCAGGGCATGTATAAACATCTAACAGAGTACCTACTTTTTTTAAATAATAATCTTATTACATACTTTCAGCGTTACATGTTTTGAACGCGAAAGTCCAATAATTTTTGTGTTAGCGCTGGGTAAACTACCTTGACCAAACAAAAGGACGTGAGTGCCCCGATTTCCTTATGGAAATACGACTTTTTTACAAGCTTTTAACTTGCGATGTATGTACTTGTATTGTACGTAACATGTTTTTTCAGGTGGAATCTTGCAACCAAAAGTGAGATAAAAGTGAGTGAATAATATTAGGTATAGAACCCTCGATTGTGCGTGTTCCGTCGCACTAGAGCAGATTATTTTGTTATATATTTGAACTGATATTATTTTTTATAGCGAATAAGTTTACTCTTAGAGAGCATCTAGCCCAAGGATAAAAACGAGGCCGAAGATGGAGCGAACTCACCCAGAAGATGCTTACAACTGAACCAGAGAGGTTGATCAGACATTTGCGTTTCGCATCCCAACTTACGCCGAGCGACCTTGATGTCAACAATAAAAAAATATTAGTGAAAATTTTACACAAAACTTTAAACCAAGTATGCTTTCTTGACGGTTCGATCCCAGCTCGGCTCGGTGATATTTATTAATCGCATTTAATACATACTGCACTGAGCGAAAAAAATACTAATTATTAGTAAGTTTTAGTGACTCCCAGGACAAGGAGATTATATACTGATGGTTACAAACCAGTTTTTGATAATAGTAGTTATTTACTAATACCAAAAAAATGTCCTTGTAACTACTAAACTGTTTTGTAACCGTCAGTATATAATCTCCTTGTCTTGGGATTCACTAAAACTTACTAATAATTAGTATTTTTTCGCTCAGTGTGGCTTTCGCCTGCGCTGCGACTTGATCCGCGTGGAACTCGTTTCTCGCGTTCTATTTAATTGTTATTATTTTATTTCAAGCGGTTTTCTAGTTATCGCTCTTCAACACAAACCTCTTAAACGATGATTTCGGGTATGAAAAGTTTCCTTCTCCGGGACTCAATTATCTCCAAACCAATCAAACTCGTTTCAGCGGTTTATTAAGCGTGAAGTGGTAACATACAGTCAGACACACTTTCACTTTTATTATGTTAGTGTGTATGTTGCACCGTTTACGTTCGCGGTAGAACTGGCGTCTCAGCAAGTTGTCAAAGCAAATTTGGTATTGAACTACCCCACAAAAGTTTATAAAAATGAGAATATGCGCTATATAATTAGTACGTACTTATATTAAATTTAACTATAAGTACTTCTACCAGATATCAAATGTTATTTCGTATTCGTACACACGTTATTTTTTAACCCAGTGGTACGAGCCGAGATTCGAACCCCCCCGACTTACAAATTGAAAGTAGTGCCCGCTCAGTGGCTGTCTACTAAATTACAGCGGTCGCAGTAATAATTTAATTGACATGTAAACTTTTTATTTTAAATGCGAAACGTAGATGTCTGGTTGACCTCAAGATTATTTAGGTACTCAAATAAAAAAATACGAAACAAGCTCTCAAGTAAAATTACCCCAAGGCATTGAGCGAATATAATTTTTTTTTAACTTTCCACGCGCCCCCTCTGGCTAATAGAACTTCAAGTATATCCAATACCTAGTTTGCTGTTTATATTTTAAGTACATATTGTTGTATAGGTAAGTTTTAATTGAAACGCTACCCACTTTATCGGTTTATTACATTAGGGTTTTAAATAAGTATGTGTAGGATAATTATATTGTGTTTGTTAGGTTTAATGAAAAACCTAATTAAAACTGTACTGTACAAACAGTACCTGGGCTGGGCCTTTCACTTTAAAGTGTACCCCCTACTTTTTTTTCGGATCTCGGTGTTTTTGGGTATTCTGACTCAGAATCACGAGTACTATATTGATTCAGAGTACTATACCGAGTACTATATTGATACTGCACACAGTGTGACCGAATATTTGCATCGAAGTTCGGTTTTGCGAGCCACATCCGTGCTCATCAGAGAAAGTTGTAAGGGTCGCCGTTGTCGGACACGTCAAGGAGGACTATATGTATATATTTATTCAGATGAAGAAAAAAAAGTCCTTGATTTTCCATACAAATTTTCTGTGTCAGTTTTGTGACGAGCCATATAAACTGTATGAAAAAAGCGTCACAAAACTGTCTTTTTTTGGTGGGACACTTTTTTTCTTTGCGGAAATGGATAGTACTCGTGATTCTGAGTCAGAATACCCAAAATCATCGAGATCCGAGAAAAAAGGTAGGGGTACACTTTAAAGTGAAAATGCCTACAGTTTTTATTTGGTTTTTCATTATTTTCAATTCCTGTTACTTTACCTAGGTATATGTTAATAAATTGTTTTGATGTTGTTGATATAGTTCTTTTATATCACGAACGCGGGTGGGCCATGGTTTTGTGTTGAGATATGTCACATAAAATAAAGTTCATTTTCAAAACACACCAAGTTTGGGCTCTTCCTGACAGCAAACGGTTGATGAATTTTCTAAAATATATGCTGAACGATTCATTTTAGAAGTTATCGTAGAATGGAATGACGAGTATTTAAAGGACACATCAAAGAAACCTAGCAACCTAAAAATACTGATTTGCACATCAATATCTAAAATATTAATCGATCATCAAAATTTGTGATGTGCAATTGTTTTTGCAAAACTCACGCATCAATAAATTGTCACGGGCGACAATTTCGAATTCTTTGGAAGGTCTATATTAAATGTGTGGGTATATGTGCAAGTCAGGATTTACACACGAATGCGGTGCGAGGCGGTTTGCTCACGTATGACACTTCAATGTGTATCAACTGTTTGTTTTGTTTCGCGCCGCTTCGCGTTCGCGTCTAGCTCGCCCACCTAGGACACCGCGTAAATGAATTTTGGTACCGTTAACAACTAAAATGTGTTTTCTGCAAAATATTCAGCCTATATTCACTTGTGAATAGTCATTAGGGATGATTCAAATCACCGGAACCGTTGCCAAACGCGGCTGAGGTAATAGTTTAAGAGCCGGTGACACTGAACCTAGTATGATAAGATTCCCAGATGGCATATATATAATTAGGTGCGTCATTAGTCGGGGAACACGAAACGGCGATGCTGCAATGCGAAAAACCTGGCGAAGCCATTGAAAATTAAAATTGAAAAATGATGAAAAATCCGGTTTCTAGTATGATAAGATTCCCAAGTTTCGTTTGTTCCTCGAAACAGGGGAGGGGTAGGACTATACGATAGTGCAGTGCTGCAAGCCCTCCTGACTGGCCTTGTCAGTGGCAGCAGTATAATAAGCGACCACTTTTCTGAGGTATCTAGTATGATCGGATTCCTGAAAAAAACAGGGCTCATCTGAAAGATCAGCACTTTCTGTGTAAGAAAAACCACTGCTGCATTTTCCAAACAGTGGAGAAGGTGGTTGCTGCAGTGATTAAAGGAGCCGACAACACTGAACCTATTTCGATAGATTCCCAGATGATATATATATAATTAGTCGCGGCATTAATGGGAGTACACGAAATGGCGATGCTGCAAAGCAAATGAGCACGCAAACCTATTAAAAATCAAATTTAAAAAATTAAAAAATAAACGGTTTCTAGTATGATAAGATTCCCAAGTTTCGTTTGTCCCTCGAAATAGGGGAGGGGTAGGAATATACGATAGTGCAGTGCTGCAAGCCCTCCTGACTGGCCTTGTCAGTGGCAGCAGTATGATAAGCGACCACTTTTCTGAGGTACCTAGTATGATCGGATTCCTGAAAAAAACAGGGCTCATCTGAAAGATCAGCACTTTCTGTGTAAGAAAAACCACTGCTGCATTTTCCAAACAGTGGAGAAGGTGGTTGCTGCAGCGATTAAAGGAGCCGACAACACCGAACCTATTTCGATAGATTCCCAGATAATATATATATATATAATTAGTCGCGGCATTAATGGGGGACACGAAATGGCGATGCTGCAATGCAAAAAAGCAGACAAACTATTAAAAAGAAATTTTGAAAACATAAAAAAACCGGTTTCTAGTATGATAAGATTCTCAAGTTTCGTTTGTTCCTCGAAACTGAAACTGACAAGGCCATTCAGGAGGGCTTGCAGCACTGCACTATCGTATAGTCCTACCCCTCCCCTGTTTCGAGGAACAAACGAAACTTGAGAATCTTATCATCCTAGAAACCAGTTTTTTTATGTATTAAAATTTTCTTTTTAATAGCTTTATCTGCTTTTTTGCTTTGCAGCATCGCCATTTCGTGTACCCCCATTAATGCCGCGACTAATTATATATATATCATCTGGGAATCTATCGAAATAGGTTCAGGGTTGTCGGCTCCTTTAATCGCTGCAGCAACCACCTTCTCCACTGTTTGGAAAATGCAGCAGTGGTTTTTCTTACACAGAAAGTGCTGATCTTTCAGATGAGCCCTGTTTTTTTCAGGAATCCGATCATACTAGATACCTCAGAAAAGTGGTCGCTTATCATACTGCTGCCACTGACAAGGCCAGTCAGGAGGGCTTGCAGCACTGCACTATCGTATAGTCCTACCCCTCCCCTATTTCGAGGAACAAACGAAACTTGGGAATCTTATCATACTAGAAACCGTTTATTTTTTATTTTTTAAATTTGAATTTTAATAGGTTTGCCTGCTCATTTGCTTTGCAGCATCGCCATTTTGTGTACCCCCATTAATGCCGCGACTAATTATATATATATCATCTGGGAATCTATCGAAATAGGTTCAGTGTTGTCGGCTCCTTTAATCGCTGCAGCAACCACCTTCTCCACTGTTTGGAAAATGCAGCAGTGGTTTTTCTTACACAGAAAGTGCTGATCTTTCAGATGAGCCCTGTTTTTTTCAGGAATCCGATCATACTAGATACCTCAGAAAAGTGGTCGCTTATTATACTGCTGCCACTGACAAGGCCAGTCAGGAGGGCTTGCAGCACTGCACTATCGTATAGTCCTACCCCTCCCCTGTTTCGAGGAACAAACGAAACTTGGGAATCTTATCATACTAGAAACCGGATTTTTCATCATTTTTCAATTTTAATTTTCAATGGCTTCGCCAGGTTTTTCGCATTGCAGCATCGCCGTTTCGTGTTCCCCGACTAATGACGCACCTAATTATATATATGCCATCTGGGAATCTTATCATACTAGGTTCAGTGTCACCGGCTCTTCTACTATAAGTATGGTTACCGATTGGAGAAAAGTAGGAAAGTTATTATTTTTTAACTACGACTGTGGCACACTCTATTTATTGATAAAATCATTTACATGACATTACAGTATGAACAATGCGTCACTAAACTTAGATTAACATTAAAAAATTAACAAACAATTTATATCGGAACAGTTGAGCACCTATAGTATCTAATCGATCGCCACGCGAAATCTCAGGCGGCTCTAGAAGAATTACATGAACGATTCATAGTTGCTTACGCTTTAATGACTTGAGGATTCCTTGTATTGGCAGCTATAGATTTTAAATGCAGGTCCATCAGTCAACACAGCGCATCCTCAGGAGCTTTAATGACCTTATTATAGGTACTATACTCACCAGGAACCACACCACATGCCAGAAGAGCGAGTAGTACCTAGTGTTATTATGGCTGTCATTTTCACAATAACTTGAGATTTACGCTAACAGTACCTCTAGTAAAAGTAAATACTGACTCGACAGAAAACTTACTTTTAATTTTCGAACCTGCTCACACAATTTCACGAGAATCGGTTGAGAAATGCGACCTATAGAGGAGAACTAACGGAATTATATACAAAAGCATTTTTGCGAACCAGTAGCCCTAGCACGTGTTGCGCTCGAGAGTATGTCTCTAGCTATCCGTCACTTTCTAACAGCGCCAATCAGAAAAAGAAGCGTAGCTCGAGATAAGTCGAGATACTCTCGAGCGCAACATGTGTGCTACGGGCGCTGAAGCAGAGACATTCGTTTCACTCGGTCAATAAACAAAAAAGCTAATCGCATTATTTCGTCATCTTACTTTTCTCTTTCACTTTGGCGTTTTACTGAAGTAAGAGTTGGAAGCATTCCTAAGTATTCGTCTGGAAAGTGCCCAAATATGCTGATATCTCGACTACTGGGTATCAGCGACACTTCCGTATTGAAAAAACTTGATGAGAATGGTATAGAAAAGGTTTTATTTAGGTCATCTAATACAAAAAGGAAGGTGAGACTGTATTTAGTTTTATTTTCTTCAAAATGAATTATCAAGTAAAAAATAAAGATGTTGTAAATGCTCAAGTGTTTAATTTTATTTAGTAAGTGATAGAGGCAGCTGTTCAAATCACAAATTGGTGCTTTAGTGCTTGCAAGTTCTGTCTTTTTTCGCCTTACAGGAATATTTTTAAGTATTAAATACTCAGCAGAAGGAAATATCAAAGCTGACAAGAAATGAATGATGATTGCGCTAGGAACGACAGATTACGCGTGCGAGCAAGATGCTAATAGGATTTAAAGTATTCACTATCGAACCTCGGTTTTGATAGACAGAGCATTTTCTGTACGTAAATATACATATGAACACCTTTGTTAACCATCAACTAACTAACTAACTAACTATAACTAGCTGGGCTGGCACGACGACCCGTCTTGTGCTCAGACACAAGAGCACGCTACTTTGCTCGGTTTGTAAACCATCTCTTATCCAAATTTCATTTCATTTAATTTTACAGATTTATTTATTACTAGCTTTTGCCCGCGACTTCGTCTGCGTAGAACTCGCGTCATCGCGTTAGAATGTTATTTCATTCTTCTATTTCATGCGCTTACCTAGTTATCTCTCTTCCATTCTAACTTAAACCCCGTTAAGGGATGATTTCCGGGATAAAAGTATCCTATGTCCTTCCCTAGGACTCAAACTATATCCATAACAAATTTCATCTAAATCCGTTGAGCATTTTAAGAGGAAACAGGCAGACAGAGTTACTTTCGCATTTATAACCCGCCCCAGTTTCGCACGGGTAGTCCAGTTTTAAATTTATTTATCTAAGCTTTTGCCCGCGACTTCATTCGCGTGAATATCCATTATCCATATCAACTTCTACACCGTATTTCGCCGGGTTGTCTCGCCAAACATTGCGCACGCCGGCTCAATGCGCCCACATGAAACATGACAGAGGACTAAATATATGTTATTAACTTATTATAGATGTAGATGAAAACGCTCGCGAGCGAAGTGAGCGCGAAACTTTTCGGATATTCTGATACGGGTGTGGAAAATACTTCATACGCATCAAGTAATGAAGATGAAAACGCGAGCGCAGCGAGCGCGAATTCTTTCAAACATTACGATGTAGGTGCGGAAAATACTTCAAACGCATCAAATAGTGTAGATGAAAACGCGAGCGCAGCGAGCGTGAAATGTTTCGAACATTGATGCAGGTGTGGAAAAGACTTCATACGCACCAAGTAATGAAGATAAAAACGCGAGCGTAGTGAGTGCGAAATGTTTCTAACATTATGATGCAGGTGCGGAAAATACTCATCAAGTAATGTAGATGAAAACGCGAGCGCAGCGAGCGCGAAATTTTTCGAACATTCTGATGTAGGCGCGGAAAAGACTTCATACGCATCAACTATAATGTAGATGAAAACGCGAGCGTACGGCGCGCGAAAATTTTTTGAACGTTATGATGTAAGTGCGGACAATGCTCATCAAGTAATGTAGAAGAAAACGCGAACGCAGCGAGCGCGAAATTTTTCGAACATTATGATGCAGGTGCGGAAAATACTTTACACTCATCAAGTAATGTGTATGAAAACGCGAGCGCAGCGAGCTCGAAATATTTCGAACATTATGATGCCGGTGCGGAAAATAATTCATATGCATCAAGTCATGCAGATGAAAACGCGAGCGTAGCGAACGCGAAATTTTTACGAACATTATAATGTAGGTGCGGAAAATACTCATCAAGTAATGTAGATGAAAACGCGAGCGCAGCGAGCGCGAAATTTTTCGAACATTCTGATGCAGGCGCGGAAAAGACTTCATACGTATCAACTATAATGTAAGTAGATGAAAACGCGAGAACGGCGCGCGAAAATTTTCGAACATTATGATGTAGGTTGTGCGGAAAATGCTCATCAAGTAATGTAGAAGAAAACGCAAACGCAGCGAGCGCGAAATTTTTCGAACATTATGATGCAGGTGCAGAAAATACTTCACACTCATCGAGTAATGTGTATGAAAACGCGAGCGCAGCGAGCGCGAAATATTTCGAACATTGTGATGCCGGTGCGGTAAATAATTCATACGCATCAAGTCATGCAGATGAAAACGCAAGCATAGCGAACGCGAAATTTTTACGAACATTATGATGCAGGTGCGGAAAAGACTTCACACTCATCGAGTAATGTGTATGAAAACGCGAGCGCAGCGAGCGCGAAATATTTCGAACATTGTGATGCCGGTGCGGTAAATAATTCATACGCATCAAGTCATGCAGATGAAAACGCAAGCATAGCGAACGCGAAATTTTTACGAACATTATGATGCAGGTGCGGAAAAGACTTCAAACGCATCTGTAATTTAGATGAAAAAGCGATCGTTGCGGGCTCTAAAGTTTAGTAAAGTGCCGAAAATAGTTCATACTCATGAAGTTATGTAGATGAAAACGCGAGCGCAGCGAGCGCGAAATTTTTCGAACATTATTATGCAGGTGCGGAAAATACTTCATACGCATCAAGAAATGAAGATGAGATCGCGAGCGTAGTGAGCGCGAAATGTTTCGAACATTATGATGCAGGTGCGGAAAAGACTTCATAAGCATCAACTATAATGCAGATGAAAACGCGAGTGTAGGGCGCGCGAGAATTATCGAACATTATGATGTAGGTGCGGAAAATGCTCATCAAGTAATGTAGATGAAAACGCGAGCGCAGCGAGCGCGAAATTTTTCAAACATTATGATGCAGGTGCGGAAAATACTTCACACTCATTAAGTAATGTATATGAAACGCGAGCGCAGCGAGCGCGAAATGATTCGAACATTCTGATGCAGGTGCGGAAAAGACATCATTCGCATTAACTATAATGTAGATGAAAACGCGAGCGTACGGCGCGCGAAAATTTTCGAACATTATGATGCAGGTGCGGGAAATACTTGATTCTCATGAAGTTATGCACATGAAAACGCGAGCGCAGCGAGCGCGAAATTTTTCGAACATTATGATGCAGTTACGGAAAATAATTCCTACGCGTCAAGTAATGTAGATAAAAAAGCTAGTGCGAAATGATTCGAACATTATGATGCAGGTACAGAAAATACTTCATAAGCATCAAGCATTGTAGATGAAAACGCGAGAGCAGCGAGCGCGAAATATTGAACAAAAAAAATTTGTTGACCTATTAAGTGGCTTTGTAAAGAGGTACCTAGTTGAATAGATATTTTTTTTGTTCATAAATTATTGGAATTTACGAAATTTTGTTCCGATGAATTTAAAATGAATAATGATGAATAATGATTGTTATTACGTATTTTTTACCAACAAATACTAATATATTGATAAATTAGGTTTTTTTCATTGAAAATTCCTTATTTTTCCTATAAAAACCAACTTAACTTTGCGGTCGGTTCGGAACCCTAAATGTGCGAAGTCCGACTCGCACTTGGCCGGTTTTTTTTGCTTTCCAATCCGCCTGTTCGAATTTGGTCATACTTGATGTTTATTGTTACGTAGGTATGTATGTTTTAATAACGAATACCAATATACCCTAAATTTATGTCTGTTATGCGCTGAACGTATTTTATACATTTTGCTGACGGAAAACGCAACTAATCGGCACCTCGAAGAACCTCAAAGATGAAACTCATATCGATTATTAAGAAAAGTAAATAAGTAAATGTCCGCCATCTTCAATTTGAAAATGGATAAGTATCATTCTTGTAATGAGCACCTCAAAAAACAATATTTTATACAAAAATGCGCATACTTAATATATAGGTAATAGTACATGTCGCAAGTGCTACCATGCAACCGAGAGCCCGCCGCTCTGCGTAGGTAAAGTACCCTCCATCGAAAACAAAAAAAAAACCGAGGTTGCGTAGTAAGGTTTGTGAATATTGATAGCGACTGACTGACAAACATAATTAGATCTCTCATTTCAAACAGTTAATATGGTTTGAGGGACTTTTGTATTTTTGTCTATAGCCTTGAGAGGCAGAGGTATTGTTATTTCACCCCCCATTTTTTCAAATACTATCTGTTTATTATACAATGTTTGAATGAGGTTCTATTTACTTTGCGTCCATGTATATACTTACCAACTTTCAAGCCTGTAAATCATGAACTGAAAGACTTCTCATACAAAGTTTAACCCCTCTTTTCACCCCCTTTCATCCCTAACCTGTATGATTTTTATAGCCTATAACCTGGCCGAAGATCCAATAAACATATTAGTGAAGGCTGTATTTAAATCCATTCGCTAGTTTTCGCGTGATAGTTAGACATATAAACAGACAGACAAACAGACACGAATTCTAAAAACAGTTGAAACGTGTTCTGTTATCGATTCTTAGACCCCTCCATCGATTTTTTTACTAATATCTTCAATGTACAGATTTTCGACCCTCTTCTGCTTTATTATATGTATAGATGTGCCATAACATGGGCCGTTTCCATTCACAAATATTTCATGCTCTATAAATACAGTAAAACAGTCAATCAATACAGTTCATAGCAAGCCATTTACTTGATAAAAAATGGAGTATACGTGTGAAGCCGTGTACAAGAAAAACAAATTGGATTGAAATCAAATTCACATTTGTGACCCGCGCTCGCTTCGTCTCCAGAAAAAAGCGGAATCCACTACCGTACACTGTCTTTGTTGCCTACTGTCATGGCGTCGTTACCGAACAACGTCTTTGAACACGTGGTTGGCGAAATCATCATAAATTTGATGGAAAGCCATTTTTTTTAAAAGAAGTGAAAGTGAATTAACTCTAGGGTTGCTGATGCACCAGTCGCGTGCGTGCAATCTGAGTAACTACGACATTTATAAGCGTTAGTTCGTGGGTCAAAATTCGCATGCCTTAGATACAATACAATACTCTTTTCTCAAAAATGGCCCGCAAACTGGACTTTAGTCGCTACATATTAGAAGGTAAAGTGTATAGTTTAAGGTCAGATCCAAATTAAAAAGTAAAAAACATTGCAGGCCACATATATGGCCTGCAATGTCACATATAAATTCCTTTATTTGTCGAGTTATAAACTTTTTAAAATGTAGAAACTGTCATATAAAAGGAGGCACAGGTCGTATTCAGCCAATTCAGCTCGTATTTTTCTGTTGAAAACGCGACGTTTTTTTATGTGTCTCGAATAATTTGCGGTTTTTGGTGGAAAAATACACTTGCGATTCTGTTAAAAAAAATAAACGGCGGGAAAACATGATGTTTTTGACGTTTTAAGGTTATGTTTATCAAATCTTAATTAAATTTTTGTCGTATTTTCCCCATTTTTGAGAAAAGCACTATATTAGCCTCGGCCGGAATGGCAATTGCAGGCTTCGTATTATAATTAAACGGACTCGCAAGCTCGTCCGTTTAAACAAATACTCAGCCTGCAATTGCTCCCTTCCCGGCCACGGCAATAATGTACTATTGTTGCACACCTCAATTAAAGAACACAGCACAGTTGGCTTTTTTACAGTTCAAAGCGAGTGTGCACGCTAAATATGAATATGATATCAAACCAATGTGTTTAGTCAGATAGACTCGCAGGATGCGCGAGGAATTCAAATATGCTGTTACGTTTAAATATTGACGAGCTAGTTTACCTAGAAAGCTAGGCCTGGCATTGCCAAATAGACCAATCAATGAAGTAATGATTTCAAAATACACCTGGTAGGACATGTAACGGTTGGGTGGATCATAAAAAAAAAAGTTTTTGGCTACCACGAGAAAATCTCAATTTTTTAATCAAAGTGTAAATTGAAAAAATTCAACACCGCAGGTGGGATTTGAACCCACGACCTCTGGAATCAGTCCATTGCTCTACCAATTGAGCCACCGTGGTATCCCTTGTAATGGTGAATTTTTCAATCTTAACACTCATCTATGAAGCCTTATTAGGGAGGCTCGTAGCGACATCTACCGTGAAGCTAAGTATTACAACTTCTGAAACGGCACCAACGTCCTAAGTTGCATTGGGAATCGTTGATAACAATGTGCTACACCCATACAAACTTTAATATGTTTGTTAAGCGGATGCGTCCGCTAGCGAAAATCTCAATTTTTTAATCAAAGTGAAAATTGAAAAATTCAACACCACAGGTGGGATTTGAACCCACGACCTCTGGAATCAGGGATACCACGGTGGCTTAATTGGTAGAGCAATGGACGGATTCCAGAGGTCGTGGGTTCAAATCCCACCCTGTGGTGTTGAATTTTTCAATTTTCACTTTGATTAAAAAATTGAGATTTTCGCTAGCGGACGCATCCGCTTAACAAACATACCACGAGAAACTTTGTTACCCACTAACATCATATCAGACGAGTAAAAAAAAATTATTCAAATGTTTTATACTGCCCCAAGGCTGCCGAAGTTTTCAAAAAATCGCCTCAGGTAAACTGAACCTAATATACACTCACCGGCAGAAAATTTGGCCCAAAAACTTTTCTTGATTTCAAACTATAAATTGAATAAATTAAATGTATATTTTTTTATAACTTGCATTTTTCTAATTAGGGCCAAACTTTCCGCCGGTGAGTATCTACGATTTTTTAAAAATTCTAAATAGGTTTGCGCTTGACCACAAATCACCTGATGGTAAGCGATACTGTGGTCTAGGGTGAAACGCGCTTACCTAGCAAATACCGATTCAAGTCCTTTGTGCACCACTCGTGAACTGTAAGGCGACTTCCTGACTTGGCGGGGCGGGATCGATATGTGACATTTTCTTCTTTGACGTAAACTTACTGACGTCGCAAAGATTCTCATACTTGACATAATACTGTCAGTATTACGTTTGCGCAGTACTAATATCATGCGCAGAAACGGAGCAGTACCGCCTTCGCATCGTCCCGCTACGGCGCATCCCGCGCCAGTCAGGAAGCACTCATTTAAATGTAGGGGCGTAGTAAAAAACGGTATCGCGTCGACTGACAGCTGACACTGACATTTGATACTTTTCTCATATCGTACCGCCTCCGCACCGACAAATCAGGAAGTCGCCTAAGAATATAATTTTTATATATCGAGGCGGTACCACACGAGCATATGCCTTACCCTACCTGATGGAAAGTGACTTAAGAGGAATAATGTTCTAATTTGAGGACCTGCAGGGTCGACAGCAAGAGACAAATCCTGGGCAATTCCGTGGAATTCAGGGTAATTGAAAGTACTATTTACCTACGTAGTTGGAATAAAAACATCAAAAACTATTTTTATTCTTAAGATTGAATCATTAGACTACCATTTTCAAAGTCAGTAATCATTAGGTATACACTAAGATAAGCAGATAGTGTTATTCCAAATGAATCCATGCCTTTAAACCTAAGTTAAAATCATTAGAGCATCGCTACACAGTAAAGGCCATTTGAGTAAGGCGATTTCCTTACTTGGCGGGGCGGGATCGATATGTGACATTTTCTTCTTTGACGTAAATTTACTGACGTCGCATAGATTCTCACTTGACGGAACACTGTCAGTATTACGTTTGCGCAGTAGTAATATCATGCGCAGAAGCGGAGCAGTACCGCCTTCGCATCGTCCCGCTACCGCGCATTCCGCGCCAGTCAGGAAGCACTCATTTAAATGTAGGGGCGCAGTAAAAAACGGTATCGCGTCGACTGACAGCTGACACTGACATTTGACACTTTTCTCATATCGTACTGCCTCCGCACCGACAAATCAGGAAGTCGCCTAAGGGCAATCCTTTGTAAGCTACAGAGTTATGTTATACAAGCGTAACAACTTAATTGCCAATTAAATACATTTTTGTACAACATTTTATAGTTTCTCGATATATCTACCTACATTTTATATCATCGTTAAGTTGGTTTACCTACACGAGATTCTCATAATGGCGCGAGTTCTTTTGACCTTTCATTTTATCGAGATAAAAGGACTTTCGAGATAGGTAGGATACTTATTTCAAAATGAATAATTGGTTGACCTCGATAAAAATACCCAGTGATTCACTGAATATCTCGCTTTTATTCACTATATCTTTTGTATTGTTCCTTTGAAGGGTTTCCAACAAAAACGTTATTGTCAGATGTTCATTGTCTATGTTTTGTCTCAGCTTTTATTAACTTTTGGGTGCGCATTTTTCGCGAAAATAATGCGGCGTAAATGACAATTTAAAATGAAATAAGTAAGTTGTCGAAAGCAGAAGTAAATAAGTATCCTTCAATTCTAGAGACGCGCTCCATTCCCTCTTGGGGTTTGGTTTGTCCTATTTCAACGGGCTGTTCGTTGAAGTCTTATCGAAGTCCCTAGTGCCGCTTTGTCGTACACATCAATGCTGGCTGTCAATTGAGACCACGTGCCGCTATCCAAGTCCGTACCGCTACGCGGCGGTCGAATGAGCCCTCCTCAATTGTCGTTCTTTCGAGTCTTTTGTCCTTAGTCTTGTTCCTGGTAGGGATTTGAATTTAAAAAATCTGTCAGGCAGAAACTCAGTCAATGTCGAGGTTAGGTGATTCAACACTATTTTGGTTTGGTCTTCACCGTAGTACACATCCCTTAGACACCTACTTATGGCTGGAATAGGAGGAGTGAAAACTAGTTCTATACCTAACAAAAACTATGTTTTAGTAATGCACGGAACGAACGTAAAAGAAATGGGACACAATTAATGTGATTTTTGGGACAATTATCTCTTAATTTCTAAAGACCTATCGATTTACGCGCTACCTGTTGACACAAACAGACGAACTGGACATAATGAAATTATTTAAGGGTTCCGTTACCCTAAAAACGACAAATACAAACCGATTTTTATTGTTTACGGTAAGTAATTGACTAAAAATAAATTTGTGTTAAAACTCGAAAAATAACTTTGTTATAAACCACGGATTTTTGCTAACCAATTTGTAAAACTTTTCCAAATTCGAATAAACCTTAATCCAGCCCGGCGTTAAAAAAACAAAGGCCCGGCGCTATCAGGGCAGCGTGGGGTATGCTGCCAATTTGGATGAGTTCCAAAATCAGGCCACAACTTTAGGTTAATCTTGCGTTGTGAATTGGTCGGATTATCCATAAGTTGGGAATTATAAGGCGGCCATCTTAAGTCGTGTTGACAGGAGAAATTATGTCTAAATATCTAATAGTTATATTAATGTCAGCAGAATAAAAGCGTAGATAAAAGTAAAAAAGTAGAAAATATTTAACCGTAGTACATTAAACCAGCAACCCCCACACTAGGCTGTATCATGGGAGTTAAAAACATGAGCAAATGACCTAAAAATAGCGGCTTAAAGAATACTATTAATACGGTATTTAGAGTACTTTTAGCTCACGAGAGTGGGAGAGCCATGGTTGTGTGTAGAGCTATTCGTGCACACTGTTTATTGTGTGCGTAAGAGTGGAGCTATAAGCACCTATAAGTTCACGTTGTCTATGTGTTCGTATGTGTCACAAATACAACAATGGCTAACCCGCGCTCATGAGATAAAAGTGCTATTACTTTCGAAATACTAGGCGTAGGTATTTGATGTTTGACAAAATAAAACCGCAACTAAAGATGTTGACAAGAAATCTTTGCAATTTTTAAAAAACATTGTCAAATTTCAATTGTTTTCTGATTGATTTCTGAATAAATAATTAAGTTCAGTGGCAATAAATGGAAATTGGAATAAAAAAATAATAATAAACGCTTTCACTGTAAGAACCGTTGTGGCATACCAACCCTTTGAAGGGTTAAAATATTCATGATAGATAATGGCTACGCCGGATATCCTAATAAATACAAAAGGTAGAATGTTCGTTGATCCGCCGAGAAATCTCGGACTAAATTCTTATGGAAACGTCGAGGTTTGTGGACACGTCTAAAACTAACATAATGACAAAGTATGACAGCGTCTATGGACTAACATACAATTACTCGTAAGTACACGACGTTCACTTTAGCCTAGTTAGTTTAGTAGTGACCCAGGTGACCCTGCTTACTAAGTCGGCGGGTCTGGGTTTCGTCAGGTCAGGTCACTTCACTTCTTTAAAAAAAATGGCTTTCCATCAAATTTATGATGATTTCGCCAACCACGTGTTCAAAGACGTTGTTCGGTAACGACGCTATGACAGTAGGCAACAAAGACAGTGTACGGTAGGGGATTCCGCTATTTCCGCTCGTCGTCGCTCCGGACACTGTGCGCTCAATAACGCGGCGACAAAAAAACCCCCCGGTTAGGTCAGTTATTTAGAAATATAAAAACTTTATCAATAGAAAAAACAACAACAAAATACGCCATGAAAAGGTCGCAACTCGGTCTGTAGCTGGTATAGTAACCGGCAGCAGTGTGAGTGAGTCACTTGAGTATTGTGTGCCGTGCCACAAAGTAAATAGCGGCGGCGCGCGCCGGAGCAGAGAGTCCGCTCAGTACAAAGTGCCACTTTCGCCGCACGCACACAGACGTACCATTTACAGGCATTCTCGGTTGATTTCGGAGGAGCTTAGTCGCGACTGTCACTGTCGTGTCGCGAGTGCTAGTTGTGCGCGCGTTGATCACTTGACGTCGCCGCCGCTACGTAGGTAACTTTGTGTCACGTACGTCAAAATGAATAACCGATATTATTACAGTCGGAATGTATTTTATTGTTTAAATACAACAAAAAACTGTGCCTACACTTTCTTCAAATTTTCAAACGATATTGAAAGGTAAATAAAACGGTTTTCTCATTTTGGTAGTTATAATACCTAGGTAGGTAGGTAATTTTTTGAAACTAGCCGCTTTGATAACGACGATCAACCATTACACATTCATCTTATCGTTCGCTGGTAAAACGCCAGTATTTAAGTACTATGGTTTAGTTAAGTAGGTACCTAATTAATTAGGTACTTATATTCTTTGTTGGCGCTCTCGACCGCCGCCGGTCACAAGTCACAACTCGCAGCGGGTCACGCATCAATTTATTAGGGTTCCGTACCCGAAGGGTCAAAACGGAACCCTATTGGTGTCGCCCAGACGTCCGTCCGTCCGTCCGTCGTCTGTCACAAAATTTGTTCCGAAGAATTTTTAGACTTCTCATTGACCTATGAACTAGAAATTTGGTGACAATGTTCAATATTACGTATATTTTAACAACAAATACTAATATATTGATAAATCATATTTTTGAGGTTGATTCGGAACCCTAAATGTGCGAAGTCCGACTCGCACTTGGCGGGTTTTTTACCAAGATACGCTGGTTCATATTTAAATGTCATGTTGAAGAATTTTTATTATACCTAATACTCCTTTTTAAAATTCGGAATCAATACAGAAGCAACCCTGTGAGTCGGGCAAGTTTAGGTATGTATTTTCAAGAACGACGGGAACGGACCTTCTGTATATTTTTTTTTTTGTGGCCGTGCCCTAGATAATTAGAGGCATAGTGGATGGGTAGAAACTTTTTTCGAGTCTACCCTTCACATTTTCATCAACTTTTGCGGGGTAGTTAAATGTACCGTATCTCAGTTGACAACTTGCTAAGCTCGAACATTACCGGTGCAACCCATGCCGAAACAGCCTAACAAAGGTAAATACATTAATTAAATATCGCTTTAGACCCATTTTAAGTACAAAGCACGAGATTTTAAAATTTTAAGTTTCGATATGAAATGAAAACAATCCCATCGGAATTTTAAAAAAAAGCCAATCACTCTAAAACAGTCTAATAAGCCAACCAATAGAAAAAACTGCAACAATATCAAACCAGAATGAACTGCTTAGTTCTTTTGATCGGCTTAATAACTAAAAACTTTATAATGGGCACAGCCAAAGTAGCTTCTGGAGAATTACCCTATAATATTTTAAATTAACAAGGTTTTGAGGCAGCCATTACCAGTCTTGCATAATCTCTTATTTTATAGTACCAGAAAATATCAAAAGAGTTTTTCCTTTCAATCCGCTTTGCGGTTATTTTCGATATTTAATCCTGTAAATTTTTGATGGTCTTGTTTTGTTGGTGAAAAAGAAAAGTTCAAAATGTTACGCAACAATTGGTCAAAAAAACCTCTCAAATTCTTTTAGCACGTTACGGGATCTATATAGTACCACCTCAAAAGTAGAATCAGAATTGTGCCAAAGCAATAGGAAACGCACCAGAAGACGTTGAATTCTAACAAGGACACATGACACCATCAAGAAGGTTTATGGTTCCTTACATAAAGCAGCTCACAAGGCTTGTCATCGGGTAGAATGGGTGGCCATCGTAATTGGTCATGAATGTCATGCCTCACTGTGTTGAATCGCCATTATGCATTTTAAAGTATAGTTTGTTTTAAAACAGGCTTAACATGTCTGCTAACAGATGGCATGACATGTCCTCATTTCTCTAAGTTTAGTGTGTTAATATTGCCAGCAGATGGCATGGCATGTCCTCATTTCTCAAAGTTTAGGTCGTCAAGAATATTAAAAGATGGCGTGGCATGTTTTGATTTTGGCAATTTTGTTATGTTTTTTGAGGTTGAAATTGACGCTAAATAATTAGTAAAAATACTTAGTATTTTGTGTTAAAATACCAAGCAGCTGAGTTGTATTTTATGAATTAACTTTTAATTAAAATTAGTTTCGAAATGTCCTAAAATATGTCGCTGTACCGTAAGATAAAACACGCTATTAAGATTTTTCCTGGATTCATAGGGTCGGTGAGGCTGCCTGGCATAGTCAGTTCAAAACAAGTACCGAAGTAATAAGTCATAGTACAGTGAACTCAAGAAGAAAAGTATTAGTTAGTACAGTGGTGAAGTAAAGTGTAGTAGTTAGTACAGTGGTGAATAAAAGTGTTTTAGTAAGAGTTGGTGGTGTTTTCTTGGACCTTTTTCACACTGCCTCATGAGAAAAACATTATTCCTGCGTGCCCTACCTCTCTAAAACACATTTATCGTCTTCGTTAATCTCTATCTTCTCAATGGTTTCCCCATTGCTGAGGATCGTTACTCCTTCTTAAACGATCAGTGGTCTGTCTCCAACAGATCCGGTCCGTCGCCTTATGAAGGGCGGCGCTGCCTGACAGTAACTCCAGCCACAGAATAAGTAATAGTACTACGTACAGAAGCCTCACCGTTAACAAATCCCTGCGAGGCAAGCCAAACGTGCCTTCGCTTGACCATCTCCTTCTATCGCACGCGCATCACTCGCTACATCACTTGCTATCGCATTGAAAGTCACCCGACGGGGGACCTTTGAGCGGCGCGATGACGTCACGCGAGTGAGTCGCCCCTGCTCCAGCTTTTCGAAGGTTTGGTCCGACCATCTCTTCGGGCTTCAACCTTTGGGTCATTTGCCTTCAATCTTTCCCTTTACGAGTTTTTTCTAAATTGTTGACCTCTCTGATATGGACAAAATAACTCACAATACGTTTCGAGTTTTCTATTTGAAGTTCCTTGAGGACCGAGACGTTTTTGCGGTGGGCTGTAACAGCAATCCTTGGCAGGCGGCGCCAATAAACATCCTCGCCTTTCAATAAACATCAGAAAATTAATATTTTACGCTCTAGAGTCTAGAACCTAAGCATCAGTTTTCAAAAGCCGTCGCAATTAGTTCTCACGAGGCTTCCATTGCCGGACTAACAGCAAGCTGTATCTTTAACGGGGATTGTTAATTTCTTTATTTTGGCCAATTTGTGCCGGCTGGCGTGCGGCCAGGGCCGGATCATTGCGATAAAAAACGAAGATTCCCGGCTTACAGCTGACCGTTATGACCGTGCTTTACTAGACGAACATTATTATGGCAAGAGATTAAGCGGTATTTTGTATACTTTAACTACTATAAGGGGTCTATGTAGAGGTACGGGTTGAGGGATGGATTTATAGCTTAAAGGAAATACTCGTAGCACATATATAACTATTATATTTCACACAAAGACTGAAATACAATCACAGTGATAGCTTAAACAAATCAATACATCCGACTCCAAGCGAGTCGTGGTCAAGAGTCAATGGAAAACACACTGTTTCTTGAAGAATGCCGCTTTGACAGACTTTTGGTGGTTTTGACGACCGCTTTAGCTTAGTTGGTAGTGACCGTGCCTACGAAACTGGAGGTCCCGGTTTCGAATCCCGGCCGGGGCATAAATTTGTGTGATGAGTACGGATATTTGTTCTTGGGTCTTGGATGTTTTCTATGTATTTAAGTATCTATTTATCTATATAAGTATGTATATCGTCGCTTAGTACCCATAGTACAAGCTTTGCTTAGTTTCGGACTAGGTTGATTTGTGTAAGATTGTCCACAAATATTGATTTATTTTATTCTAGAACATTGTGAAATACGATTTTTTATACGTTATGATTATCGACCTACATAGTCAGCCTCATACCGTAACAACCTCTACATTCAAAAATACAAATACAAATATTCTATTCTATTCTATTCTATTCTATTCTATTCTATTCTATTCTATTCCCTAACCTTTTTTTATGCCTCGATAGTGACAAACAAGCATACAGCCTGCGGGGTACTAAACAGACACGTTGCCAGTTAAGAATGAAGAGCTCAATCGAGCATTTTTTTTGTACGAGTGGAAGATCCATTACTGATTTGCACCGAGTAAAAAACCCCACCGATGGTCCTCCTCAAACCAATCCGGACAGCTCTGGGATCTCCTGCGGAATGCAGCAGTGCCGTCCTATAGTCACAACTTCACTCAGTCACAACACTATGTTTAATTAATGGTTAAAATCGTTATTGTGTCGTACGATACTACTTACTAATTATTCTGTAATACAACTCAAAATGCGGAAACTGAAATTACACAGCATATTGGTACACAACCCTTTGTAAAGGATAACTTGTAAATAATGTATGACAATTCCATGCCACGTGTAAACCTAATTAAAAGGCATGACATTAGTGTTGCTGTTGACTCCAACACGTGTGGTGAGGAGGTACCTAAGTAACGTTTTCGTGTAATAAATAATATCAAATTAGTACAAAGGGTTCATCTTCATCTGAAGAGAACTCAAACTGACCGCTGGTCCAAACTAGAGAAGAGTCGCGAATGATAGGCAACAATGGAAGATGTTAGAGGAGGCCTTTGCCAGGAGGCACACTGAACTCAAGGATATATTATTAAAAAAAAAAAGATGATATTATATGTAGATATAATTTTGTAAAAAAAAAAAAAGGAAAAAGCATACATACAGAAAGAGAAAAGGAAAAAGTAATAATATATATACAGAAAAGGTAAAAAAAAAGCAGAATAATAATAATAAAGGGTTCAGGATAAGGGGCTTATATAGATAGATAGAGATAGTACAAAGGGTGTCCCAACCAACGCCAACATGAAGAGGGGTAATAGAACAGCTTATAAGCTTTCAATTTACTTCTACAGTTGAAATATTTCCAAGTTTAGGAAAATTTATTCTTTCTTTCTCTTCTTCTTTTTCTTTTTCTTTTCTTTGCTTTTTTCTTTCTACAGTTGAAATATTTCCCAGTTTAGGAAAATTATGAAATATGTCAGAAATTGCCCATCACTGATCGTCACCTAGTCCTTTTTCAATAGGAATAAGCCGGCGAGATGCGGGCTAACCAACTAAACCTTGATCGATCCTCTCCACACAACTACACCTTAAGGTAGCGAACGGGAAGACGGATTGAGGTATTGAGAGGATAGTCTGGCCAATGAAAATTACGACTGAGATTTATTAAACTTCTTAACACTTTAAGTGCCAAGAAGTCCCCTAGGGGGTTGTAGTAATAGTAAACATTTTATTGTACAAATCAAACCGAGAACACTCAGGTTGTGGAATGAGCTTCCTGCCGAGGTATTCCCAATGGGCTACAGCATGGGGCTCTTCAAAAAAGGCGTGAAAAGGGTTCTTATGGGTCGGCAACGCGTGAGTGACGCCTCTGGTGTTGCAAGCGTCTATAGGCGGCAGTAACCACTTACCATCAGGTGGGCTGTCAGCTAGTTTGCCTCCGACGTAGTATAAAAAAAAATCAAGTAGGTACATACAAGAAAAACAAATTCAATAGTAGCTGTCTTCTCGTACACGGGTAGCCGGTAACATGCGTTTCCTCGTTTGCAATGGAAATTGCATAGCGCTACAAAATGCTTGGTAGGGAGTTGTATGGTATAACCATCTAAGTCTATTGTGTCAGTCAAGCAATGTTTGTTCCTTTACGGGCCAATAAGAGGATATAGTAAAGGGTCGTGGCTCAGCGGCGCCTGCGTACCGCTTGCGCTTGCTAAGGTTAAGCAACGTGGGCAGCGGTCAGGACTTGGATGGGTGAACGCTTTGAGTGCTTACTAACTGAGCGCTCCCGTGCTTTGGAAGATACGTTAAGCCGTTGATCCCGGTTGCTGTCTATGGCAGCAGTCGTTAAGCCAAGTTGGAGGCCTTCGGGCGGCTTGAGAACTTCTAACAGTCAAGTTTTTTTTTTTATACTACGTCGGAGGCAAACAAGCTGACAGCCCACCTGATGGTAAGTGGTTACTGCCGCCTATAGACGCCCACTCACTTGACAAAATGACAAAGCCTAATCCCAATAAGGTCTAGTTTCCCCTTGGGGTTGGAAGGTCAGATGGCAGTCGCTTTCGTAAAAACTAGTGCGTACGCCAAATCTTGGGATTAGGTAGCGGACCCCAGGCATCCTTCAGGATGCAACTATACTAGGATAACGCTAGGAGGATGATGAGTAAAGGGCCATTAGTAGGTATTTCTCAAAAATTGTTACTTCCATCTGTTGCTGTGCGGAGGCCAAACTATTTAAAAGTGAGGTCAAAGAATAAGTAATAATATGTAGTAGTACGTACAGGTCGCGGGAGTCCGCTGGATGCGGGTGGCGCAAGACCGGTCATTGTGGCACTCTTTGGGGGAGGCCTATGTACAGCAGTGGACGTCTTTCGGCTGATATGATGATGATGATGAGTACGTACAGAAGTCTTCGCTTAGTCACTTTTATTCGGCTTAGAAAATTGTAAAAGTGTGTTTTTTGTACCACGTCGGTGGCAAACAAGCGTTCAGTCCGCGCAATGGTACAACGGTCACCGCAGCCTATGGACGCCTGCAACTCCAAGAGTGCCACATGTGCGTTGCCGACCCTTTAAAAATTATACACTCCTTTATTGTACATTATTTTTCATGATCATTTTTCAGAATAGAGGAAAACTTTTCGTTATCCATACTGATAATTTATAAAATGCGAAAGTGCCTGTCTGTTACCTCTTCACGCTTAACCGCTGAACCGATTTAGATAAAATTTGGAATGGAGATAGTTTGACTCCCGGGGAAGGAAATATAATACTTTTTATCCCAGAAATCAACCCTTAAGGGGTGGAAGTTTGTACGGAAGAGTTATAATTAGATAAGCGCCTGAAATAAAATAATAATACAATTTAATACTAACGCGATGAAAAAGTTCGACGCGGACGAAGTCGCAGGCAAAAGCTAGTTTAAAATAAAAGTTAGAAGCGATCACGTTGATGTTAAATACAATAAAAGGAGAATGGAAAGGTTATGAAATCTCTTTCTAAGCGAAAATGGCTGCAAGCGATACGATTCATTGGCGATTTTGAAATTGCCTCGAGCGTATCTTGAACCCTGCTCGGAACTTCGATCGACAAGCGTGTTTAGCTTCGTAAGACCTTGTGAAATAAATACCACTTTCTGTATTTTGCTCTTGACCCAAACATTTGGTCGAGACACTTCGATATTAAAGACGCAAAGACGAATATTGAGACAATGATCGCAAAATTAACATCGTGGGTAACATCACAAGACAAACATATGGGTTATCATAATCAGTCAGTGAAAAGAAAAGGTATGTGCGCCGTCGGAGATGGAGATGTGGTGCATCTGGGTAACAGCAATAAACCCGAACATAACTCGACTAATAAATTATCATTAAATTATCGACATCGACGTCGATGGTCGAATTATCTAAGCGACAAATAAATTACCTAATGTTAAAATAAAATAAAACTTGAATCTTTTCTTAACTTAATCTTTTATTTCGGAACTACGCTGCAAGCACTTAACGGAGCTAGGTACCAATTACGAAGTCTTATTCCCCCCGGACGATTTCTGCTTCTATAAAAACGTTTTTTGCTAAGACAGTGTCCGACGCCTTTATTCTCGAGTATAAAGGTAACAACTTGGAAGGACTCTTTAAATTCAAAATTTGATTTCTCGGGTTTTTTCTTGGGATTATTTGCGAAGTGATAGTTATTTTATTTGGAGAGTAATTTGGTCTGAGGCATAAAAGGAGCGGATTCGTAAAAGGAGAGCTGTTATCGCAACATGTGTGATGGCATAATTAAAGTATATAGAAGTAGGTACTTATTTATTAATACCCTAATCAATTGAACAAAAAAATGTCAAAGTGGCGACTAACGAACCGCTGTTTTACATTACGGCTAGGCGAATTGAATCCGGCGGACTTGTGGGAGCAGAGCTGTATTCAGTATCGTTGATCCGCCGTTGTATAAAACGGCTAGCCGTTATGTAAAACAGCTAGCCGTTATGTAAAACGGCTAGTCGTTATGTAAAACGGCTAGCCATAATGTATTACGGCGTATTATACAATCCAACTGAACCGCTGTTTTACATTACGGCTAGGCGAATTGAATAACGTAAAGCACCGAACACATTCCGGCGGATTTTCGTTCAGCCGTATTCAATCTGGCTAATCGTTGACCCGCCATAATACCAAACGGCTCTGTTTTGTAAAACGGCTAGCCGTAATGTAATACGGCGGATTATGCAATTTGCCTGCGACATGTATATGTGTTGTGTGATATAATAAGAAATAGTGTTATAAGGGAAAGATGCGGAATAGAAGACGATGTAGTGACAAAAATTGAAAAAGGTATGCTTCGCTGGTTTGGGCATGTTGAGATTGTTGAGGATGTGTGAAAGCAGATTGACTAAGAAGATTTATGATCAGGAGATGGAAGGAAGGGTCGGAAGGGGGCGACCAAGGCGAGGGTATCTTGATCAGATTTCTGCGGATACTGAAAAAAGGCCAGGTCAGAAGTTCCCGCAACCGACGAGCCTGTATGCGGAGATGTATGGATGTGACTGCAGCAAGAGATGTATGTAAGGACCGTAGTACTTGGCGTTCTTTGGTCTCTGCCTACCCCAATGGGATACGGGCGTGAGTATATGTATGTATGTATATGTACTTAATATAAGTAGTTATAGATGCGCCACCGAGCGACCGGGTATGAGATAGAATATTTATATAAAACTTTTACTACGCAATTTGACCAGTTCGCATGTCCAATGTATAAATTGCTTATAGAAGTGTGTCTTTGCCTATAACCCGACCATGAAAAATGTCCGGCCGGTGGTAGGGACAAAACATGCCAGTCTTTTATGTTTTTTGAGTGCGCTATGACGACGTAAGTAAAATGTTACTGCTGATGACGGGTAACAAGTGCGGTGTCTCAAGGTGCATGACTGAGGCCAGTACCACCAGTACATGAGTTTAGGAAGGCCGAGTGTCAGATTGGTAGTCTTTGATGGTTTTGCGTGGTGCTGGCTGATAGATTATGATTAGGGAACGTTCGAATATAGTTTGAAATGCTTTACGAGTAGTATGGCGAAAGAGTTGACGGCTCAATTTAAATAAATTAAACGATAATATCCCGCTGTACGATCGGAAACTATGGAGAAGCCTGGGGGAGGCCTATGCTGAAAAGCAAGATAGTCTTAAATAAAAAATAAATATATTTTAATTTATTAAAACTTTAATGTCAAACTTTAAATGTAAGATTGTCAATAAAGGCTATTTGAAATTTGAATCCCGCTGTACTAACCTTAAAAAGTCACGCTCGTGTTTTAATGCCTCTCGTTATGTAGCGGTTGCATAAACTACTAGTTAGTTACAATAAATAACGTACTAATGCTAGTTGTTACCTACACGCACACTATTACATAATATATAGGTATAGGTACTATATTAGGATTATGAATAAAGTAGGTACGTAATTTGAAATAGAGATACAATTTCTAGGATATAAATAGGATATTTGTATCCAAACCTTTCATCGTAAATGCGTTATATAAGACTTAGAGAAAGGTTCAATTTTATAACATTTTTGATAGCTTTTCTAGATAGGGTATCTACACGTGTCGAGCGTCCAAGACTTTATTTACGTTAGGAACATTCACTCATATCATATTTCCCATTAAAACATACCAGGACGACACCGATCTATTATATTTGTTAGTTTTATTTATATTTGTTAGGGATCCGTGGATATCTAACCCTACACGTGCCAAGTTTCCTATGTCTGTGGATTTACGTTAGCTATTTTCCTTTTTATCACTTTTTTTTAATAACAACATATCAATACCAATATACTCGTATTCTATTAATAGGTATTGATTTGTTAGGGACCAGTGGATATTTAATTATTTATGCTAAATGCCTTTACCCAGCAGCGAGGCGAAAGAATTCATTCCAAACAATGCAAAACTAGAGTTTGTTTTTTTTAGTTAATTAAACAAGTCTCTCATTTCAATAATGATTTTTGTGAGTTAGATACCTACATAGTCCTAAATTGTATTGTTAATCGAATTTCAAAACCAAAATTCTCTTGTCATTTCAGTCAAAAGCGAAGCTTTTTAGAGCCTCAAAGTTTAAGTAAGACGGATGGTAAGAGACCATAGCTCTAGTATAAGTTTTTTCGAAACATTAACTAATTTCAACGCGTTTGCGTTTTGTCTCAAAATTTATGAAAACGCTCTCACCGAGTTTGAAATACGCGCGTTCATCGGTTAGCAACAAATGTTATACTCGCTGTTTTAGTTTCCACTAGTGACCACCAGAGGCGCTGTTCACGTTTTCATACCACATTCATAAATTTTGGTACAAAACGCAAACGCGTTCGAATTAGTTAATGTTTCGAAAAAACTTATACTAGAGCTACAGACGGGTTGACATTAGTTCCTTGGGCGAGGGGGCGCAGTCTTATTTGAGATTCGACGTGTGTAAGCAGTAAGCACGTTTGCTTCGTCACATCTCAAACAGATGGTGCGTAAAGCTGGCACGGCTGAGGACAGTGCAGCAAAGCACAAGCCCGCCAAATATTCGAACTTGGAGCCAATGTATGATTTCGTCCCGGTAGCGGTAAAAACTAGTCACTAGTGGCCCCTGGTTCCTGGTGCTCTGTGGCGACAAGTTTAAAAAATAAGTTGTGGCAGCATTTGAGGGAGAAAGGTTGTGATCCCAGGTCCGGCTCGTACCTGATCGAGGAAATATCATCAGCAGTGCAGTATGATGTTGATTATTTTTCTTATTTAAGTAGATGATGCCTGTTGCTGATTATTTGACCTGTATGATTTTTTGGACGAAGTGCGGATGCTTATTGCGTATTTTGGATGAAACTTGCGTTGTGGATTTGATTATGTGAGTATTTTTATTAACTTTTTGTCAATAAATATCAGAGATCTCTTGTCATTTTATATAAAATAATGTCACAGTTTTATATGTTTCATATCAAACTAATATTTTTACGAGGCTTCATTTTTCTCCATCTACTCATTCCAATCACAATATAATATATCATACTCTCTCATTCTAAGGCGACTTCCTGATTTGTCGGTGCGGAGGCGGTACGATATGAGAAAACTGTCAAATGTCAGTGTCAACTGTCAGTCGAGGCAGTGTCGCTTTTTACTACGCCCCTACATTTAAATGAGTGCTTCCTGACTGGCGCGGGATGCGCGGAAGCGGTACGATGCGAAGGCAGTACTGGTGAGCTTCTGCGCATGATATTACCACTGCGCAAATGTTATACTGACAGTATTCCGTCAAGTGGGAATTTTTGCGACGTAAACTCAAAGAAGAAAATGTCACATATCGATCCCGCCCCGCCAAGACAGGAAGTCGCCTAACCCGTCAGCAAAAGGCATGTGGAAGTAAGAGCCCCAGATGGAAAAAAGATAAGAATCGGAAGCAATAAACAAAAAATACCTCTAAGCCCGAAGGCCATCGTTACAGCCGCTATACTGAATGCAGCCGTAAGCCTTATTATATGACTAGCTTTAGCTGAACTGCAAATTGATCTTTTCCTTTGGGATAAATAGTATTCTATATTCATCTCTAAAGCCCTTAATTTGAGTTGCGAAAAGCAAATAAACAAACATAGTTTGTGGTGTATCTTTTATAGAAATATCAGTAAGTAAGTATCAATGGGATAATATTTTTTCTGGCCGCCGAATTTCGGAGGCTTTTACCGAATTGGATTACGAAATCAAATCGTTCATAATAAATCAACAAAGGACATGTGGACCCTCCGGGAAAAATGGACGGTCACTCGTTATTTGAAATAAATGCAAGAAAACCTTTAGAAAACATTATATTTGTCTACTTGTCTACAATATTCTTTAATTTAGAACTTCATTAGAACTTCATAGACAATTGCACAATGCCATACTTTTCAATGCATGCGGCTGTCAAGCGGCGGTCGTGGGTTCGAATCCCAGCTCGTACCAATGAGTTTTTCGGATTTTACGTACGGAATATCATTTGATATTTACCGTTAGCTTTTCGGTGAAGGAAAACATCGTGAGGAAACCTGCATACATCCGCGAAGAAATTCAAAGTTGTATGTGAAGTCCCCAACCCGCTCTGGGCCAGCGTGGGGACTAAGTACTGCCCAATCCCTCTCATCTATGAGAGGAGGCCTGTGCCCAGCAGTGGGACGTATATAGGCTGATGATGATGATGATGATGATGATACTTTTCAAGCTTAATCAAAAGTCTATGCTTTATATGGTGTGATAAAGTAGTTTATTTTAAACTGTACATAGTATCGAAAAATGGAACGCCATATTATGAAAAAAGTCGCTATAAATGCAATGATTCATTTAAGAAGACAAATTTTATCAATATGTCAACATTGGTGGCGCTTCGCAGCGTTTCCG
Organism: Cenopis cana; assembly: GCA_951800055.1. NCBI lineage: Eukaryota > Metazoa > Arthropoda > Insecta > Lepidoptera > Tortricidae > Cenopis > Cenopis cana. Next base: position 1,726,704 of record OX637486.1, on the reverse strand, counting down.
AACCTTAACACGTCTCTGCTTATTTTCTTTATGTACTTATTGTACTTAGTGGGGCCGGTTACAATCTCATAACTTAATTAGATCGCAATATCTGTCATTATGTAGGTAACGATTGTAATAGTATTACTATGTTACTATTGTGGAAGGGTAGGCAGAAGATAACCCTTGTAACTAACAAAAACCAATATTTGACAGCTAGAAATACTTAAATTTGGCATCCAGTTGTATCGCATAGCACGTGTTATTTCGTCAAACCGCCTATAGATTATTAAAAATACAACATTCTTAAATTTTCATCCATGATTTTTTTTCCCGTGTTGTGTAAGGTTCGAATAGCACCAGCCTGTTTCTTTCCATGGATGACATTGTTAGTTATGGGAACCGGATTGTTAGGCCAGTGAAATCTTACAAATAAAAAAGCTAAAATCGCAAAGCGAGATGTAAAGCTGCATTTTTGGTATGTTATTCGCACCCCTTTGGAGTATGAGTGACTACATTTTGCAAGCAAAAAAAAGTTGTGCTACCTGTATGATACGTGAAAAACTGCAAAATTTTCGGACGTTTTTCAGGTATTGTAGTTCAATTCAAAAACTATGGGTTTTTGACATTACTTGTCTATGGCATTTTTAAAGTACATTAAATTTGCAACAATTTGAGCCTACCTACAGCTCCGTATGTCTTATAGTTTTTGAGACATGATGTTTCAAAAATACTGCTTTATTGAGTTTTGCCTATAGTGCGTGTTGTTATGGGTTTCCGTCGAACAAACACTTCACCACCGGCCACCAGCGCCGGCTTTTAGTATGTTATCAGGCATATCTCCTGGACCCCGAAACTGCCGGGAGACAATCTCTCCAAGGTCGCTCTCCCGAGTAATGACGTAATGAAAATTGCCGCCGAAACGTTTGGAAAAGTGGCAATCACACCCAACCTATGCAACATACATACACGTGTATGGTATCAAATGAAAGCTGAATAAATATGCCATATCATGTCTAACAATATACTAAAACGCTTGAGCTGGTTCATGGAAAATAGGCGTTTCATCATTTTTTTATCTTATATGGAAAAATGGCTCCGCGCTGTTGGGTTTTTCAGCATTTCTCTCACAGTTTTGGTCATATCCAGAAACAATAAATAGTTATGTAAAGCTGACATACTAGTTACTATTTATGTGCAACATAATTCTCGGGTACCTGTTCTAGTTATTCTGTTAAATCTGGAAACCCGGAAATGTTTTCCTTACTTTTTTATTATTTTGCTTATAGTTTTGAATTGTCTCAATGTATTTAGGTATACGTATTGAAACTTAATTTAGGTATACGTTATGGCATATTTATTCAGCTTTCATTTGATACCATACGCGTGTATGTATGTTGCATAGGTTGGGTGTGATTGCCACTTTTCCAAACGTGTCGGCGGCAATTTTCATGACGTCATTACTCGGGAGAGCGACCTTGGAGAGATTGTCTCCCGGCAGTTTTGGGGTCCAGGAGATATGCCTGATAACATACTAAAAGCCGGCGCTGGTGGCCGGTGGTGAAGTGTTTGTTCGACGGAAACCCGTAACAACACGCACTATAGGCAAAACTCAATAAAGCAGTATTTTTGAAACATCATGTCTCAAAAACTATAAGACATACGGAGCTGTGGGTAGGTTCAAATTGTTGCAAATTTAATGTACTTTAAAAATGCCATAGACAAGTAATGTCAAAAACCCATAGTTTTTGAATTGAACTACAATACCTGAAAAAAGTCCGAAAATTTTGCAGTTTTTCACGTATCATACAGGTAGCACAACTTTTTTTTGCTTGCAAAATGTAGTCACACATACTCCTAAGGGGTGCGAATAACATACCAAAAATGCAGCTTTACATCTCGCTTTGCGATTTTAATGTACAATTTCACTAGTTAATACGGTATTTTAGGTACTCATAGTCAAATCAGCAACTTTTTATTAAATGTCAATAACGATTTGTTAATAATATGAAGTTTGTTGGGAAATACTGTCTTAGTGACGTCACTAAGACAGTGTGAATTGGTATGTTCAAATCAGCGTCCTTTTTAAATCTTTATGTTTATAAAATCTTTCAATTAGCTAAAATAAATTAATAATTGATGTTTTCCGAATATTTTCGTTAGTTCAAGTAAAAAATTATTTATTTTTACCTTAGTTTAATACCCTATTGTAGCCGATGGGCTGGCGACCTTTCATTTCATTATCATTTTATCATCCATTTTAATCCTTTATTTGCTAAAAAGGGCACTTAAATTAAATTTGTGATCTGCTTACCACTTTCGGTGTGTTTAGTTTATGTTGTATCTTGTTGTGTTTCTCCATGTATACTGATTGTAAATGCATACATATGTACCTATTTATTTCCCGAAATAAAACTTTAAAGCAAGAAGAAATTGATAAATATAAATTAGATTTACACCCGCTTTGGTCCGCCAACTTACGCCGTCTTTGAGAGCCACCATTTTTCAGCGAGCACTCAACAAAAAATCTTTTAACTTAACTTTATTCGAACGCAACCAGGTAGACAAGAATTAATTCATTTACTCGACTTTTAGCTGCTTTTTGAACCCAAAGACTTTCTATCAAACAAATTCCTTCAAAGGTGAATCACAAATAAATTTTGTGTTGTAATTAAAAAAGAGTGTTTATTTGTGCGTGAATAAACGCGTTAAGCCAATAAGAGGATGAAATCAAAGAACTCTCTGTCCTTTCATAATTATCTGCAAATATTTCAGTCTCAATACGAAGGCGTCTGATAATTACCACCTAACTTATTCCAATGAAAAGCTCTCAGCTGAATATAAATATGTATGTCCTAATTAAAACGAGTTGCAGCTACCTACATCTAGACTAGAAAGCTGAGCATCCTAAAAAAGGCCAAGCTATAGTTCACGCCCGGGCAGCTTCTTACTTTATATAAAGCCCAATTCCGATCCTGCATGGAATATCGTCGACTCTGTGGATCTCATTGGCGACAGTACGGTAGTTGGAACTAAGCTGCAGAGCATAGCACATAGATGCCAAGTAGCGTGTCTGTTCGTCTTCTACAAATTGTACTTCGGTGAGTGTGCTCAGGAGCTCCATGAGCTCATACCGCCTTCCCTCTTCTTCCATCGGACATCAAGTCGTACGGCTGGCTACCATCCTTACCTGGTTGAAATTCCTCTTACTCGAACCAAGGGCTTTTCATCATCTTTTATAATGCGCACTGCTAAGGTTTGGGATTCGCTGTCGGCGTCGGTGTTTCCGAGTTCATATATAACCTGGACCTTTTTAAGGCACGAATGCATAGGCATCTTCTGGGTAAGGTCGCTTCACTATTTCTTATCTTTGCTGGCTAGATGCTGGTATTTTTAATTTAAAAAAAGGACTACGTTTTAGGTACAATAACTAGCTTTTGCCCGCAATTTCATCCGCGTGAACTTGCACTTTCAATTTAGTCCCTTCGAGGGATGATTTTCGTCATAAGAAATATCCCATCTGTTAATCCTGGCTATAAATTCGTTATATATCATGTTTCAAAGTACCTGTTCAGCCATTTTTGCGTGATCGAGTAATAAAAATATTCAAAGATCTAAACATCCAAACAAGAAAAATGACGCATTTATATGTATTATATTAGTAGGATCACATATTATATTGTACTAGCTTGAGGTTATCTTTAGTTTGGCTTGAGGTTGAAAGCGACTTAACATGTACTTAAGTAAGCGTACGCCGAGACTTGGGAGTGACGCGGAAGATTGATAAGCTTCGGGATTTAAAGATACTAGAAGTCGGGAATTTGGTAAAGATCAGAATCTTCCACTTTTATCGTGAGAACAGCCAAGCTGTGGAACTCCTTGCCGGATTCCTTGTTCCCTGTAAACTACAACCTTTCGGTCTTCAAGGCGAGAGTGAATCGGTATTTGCTAGGGAAGCGCGTTCCATCCTAGACCGCCGCAATATCGCTTACCATCAGGTGATTTGTGGTCAAGCGCAAACCTATACTGAATAAAAAAAAAAAAAAAACTGCCCTCTACAAGTAGGGAACGTCTATGTTGACAACCAATTGCCCCCTTATTTAAAAAAATGACAATTGTTCTATTAAATAAAATGTGTTTTTTCTCTTATGAACACAAAATATAAGGCGAGTTTCATAATAAGGTCACACGAGTGTTTTAATGCCTAATTATGTACCTAGTTGCATACATTACTTTATCTACACACATATTAGAGTAGGCCCATTTTTGAAGAAGTAGAATACAAGAAGCAAATCGTGTAACAGTTGGGGTGACAACGTAATCAGAGGGTTTAGACCCTGCAGAATACGGATCTGCCTGTCTCCATCCCCAAATTTGAGCCGGAAGAATGTTATATCGGAAAAGGTGCAGCCCATACAAATTTTTTCGTTGTACATTTGGTAAATCGTTATTCCGGTACCCTAACTATGGTCCAATTGTTATGGATTTTTGATATGCCGTAAATAACAATATTTGTCATCGTATCCCGAAATTTTTGACACTCCAGCTCCACGTCTTTCTCCGCCATCTTGGAAAATCTGTCACTTTTTTCAGTTTTTTGCTTCTACTGTGGTTATAGTTCATTTTAGTGCTAAACATGGTTTGGCAATATTGTAAAACACAAAATTTGCTGAAACTTTTGGGTACAAAGATTTTTTCCATGACCCCTAGGGACGAAGATATGACAGGAGATATCATTATAAATTGCCACTTTTTTCTAGTTTTCCTCTCATGTTTACGTTTAAAGTGCATTTTAGCGTTAACTATAGTTCAGTAATATTGTAGATTACAAACTTGGCTACAACTTTTGTATTGAAATATTTTTTCCACGATCATCAGGAAAGAAGATACGATGTCACCTATGGGGTACTACCGTCGATATTTACTACTTTTCCAGTTTTCTTCACATATTTTAGTTTTAGTGCATTTCTCGGTCAGCAATATTATAGAAGACAAAATTATATGCAAATTCAAAGTACCTACGATCTTCTAGGTATCGTGGAAACAGACGATTTTGTCTTCTGAGGGATTGAAGTGGTACAGATCGGAAAGTGACAGATGCTTTATCTTGTCGTCTATCCCGCTATCACTCGACCATCATAGATCCCCTACAGATTGCGATTAAATGCACTCAAACCTAAATATGAGAAGAAAACTGCAAAAGTAGCAAATTTCAACGGTGCTACTCCATAGATGACTTCATATATTCTTTCCTAATGGTCATGGAAAAAATATTTCAATACAAAAGTTGTAGCAAATTTCGTGATCTACAATATTGCAGAACTATAGTTAGTGCTAAAATGCACTTAAAATGTAAACATGAACGGAAAACTAGAAAAAAGTGGCAATTTTTAATGATATATCCTGTCATATCTTCGTCCCTAGGGGTCATGGAAAAAATCTTTGTACCCAAAAGTTTTAGAAAATTTTATATTCTACAATATTGTAGAACTATGTTTAGCACTGGAATGAACTTTGACGACAGTAAAAGCAAAAAACGGAAAAAATGACACTATTTCCAAGATGGCGGCCAAAGTTATGGAGCTGGAGGGCCGAAATTTTTAGGTTACCATGGCTAATATTGTCATTCACAACATACCAAAAAACCATATCAATCGGACCTCTTTTAGAGTACCAGAGCAACAATTTACTAAATGTACTACGATTTTTTTTGTATGGGCTGCACCTTTTCCGGTATACCGTACTTCCGGCTCAAATTTCGAGATGGCGACAGGCAGATCCGTATTCTGCAGGGTCCTAAACCTCTGATAACGTTGTCACCCCAACTGTTACATGACTTGCCGCTTGCATTGTTTAGAGACGCCTTTTCCAATTCTGTTCCTACTCTATATTATAAGTACTCTAAGATGGGTTCAGAAACCGAAGTAAATAAATACAATAATTGTATTAATACAACCTTTTTTACACGGTTGCGGAAATGTCGTAGAACTGGCAACCGATACCTGAATGTTATTTTAAAAAGTCAAGAGTCCCTATTCTGATTATCATGTCGTTCTAGCTCAAATTTCGTGCGATATATACTAAAAAAACATCGAGCTGACATTTCGCATCGACTGAATTTGAATGTTCAGTGATACTAGAATAGGGACATATCAACTTTGACATTTAAATTTTGACAGTTTTGTATGCCGTTTAATATTATAACATTAAATAGGAAATTATAATGAAAAATATATTACTGCTGTAGCCTTAGCCACAGATAAGAAAATTGTCATTAATACATTGAATGTTGAAAATAGAGTCATATTCTACGGTTTCCGAACGCATATTAGAGGATTTATGATATGCGTGTAGATAAAGTGTATATTCGTACCGCTACGGGATTTCACGGATTAATTCATATTTAATATTATAAACGCGAAAGTGTGTCTGTCTGTCTGACTGCTACTTACCTCATCATGCGTAAACCACTGAACAGATTTAGTTGAAATTTGGAATAGAGAAGACCGCATTAAAAAAAATTGGAACGTAAAACAAATGAACCGAATCGAGACCATGTCTCTTCCAGACCTCTCATCCTCGGCACCCCATGAATTAACCACGATTTGTAAATTAATCATCCTACAAATCAGACGAAACAATGGCCGCCATTAGGCGGTGCAATGCCGGAAACTTCCTCTTACAAAGCGGAATTCCTGTAGAAAAAACGCTAACGGTGAATTGCGAGAATTGGGTCGAAACGTTTTTAAGCACGATTGGTACGGGGATTCGATATTCTTCTTGAAATCTGAGTTACTAGTTTAGCTTTTTGTAGGCCAAAACCAAACCCTTATTGCAGCAGATTAATTGCGTAACGTTTCGAACGAGTTTTAGGATATGTCAACTGTCGTTTTTAGGTGAAGATGACAATTATATCTAAATTATCTTATCTCAAAAAAGAAACTGAAAATTATGAACGTCACTTGTATTAAAATATAATTTATTTTTTGTAGACTTGCGAGATGATTAATTGATTACACACCTAAAGAATAAAAACGGACGGAAGGTAGCGTTGATCTAAGGCAGCTTCTTGTCTTGGCGGAGCGGGGTCGATATGTGACATTTTCTTCTTTGTCGCAAGGATTCTCACTTGACTGAATACTGTCAGTATTTTACTTCGTTACAGATTATATGACGAAAATTCCTAATAGTATGAGAACTTTTCGTTCTCTAATCTGGAACGAAGTATACATTTGCGCAGTACCTAGTAATATCATGCGCAGAAGCGGAGCAGTACTGCCTTCGCATCACCCCGCTAACCCGCGCATCCCGCGCAAGTCAAGGAGCACTCATTTTAATGTAGGATTGCTGTAAAAAGCGGTACTAAGTCGGCTGACAGTAGACAGTTTCCTCATATCGTACTGCCTTCGCACCGACAAATCAGGAAGTCGCCTTAATGTCAGTATTAATACAAACATTGATAGGTAATCAGCTATTATAGCTGCAGTAAGAACTCATCCGTTTTCCTGATCAGATTATGATATAGTGCTGGGATAAAGGAGGTATTATACGACTCCTTGCTGTCGCTAATAAGCAGTTTTCCGGTTTCTCTAAGAAGCTTGGGCCCCGCTTTGACCCCTCATCTCAAAATTTGGCGTAAGCACTAGTTTCACGAACGCGACTGCCATCTGAACATCCAATCCAGAGGGAAATGTAGACCTTGTTGGTATTAGACTGGTTTCCTCCTTTTTTTTTCTTTGGTTTTCCTGACTGTGGCTTTACTTATAGGCCGGGCCCATTAAAACGATATGAGTGCGCGGTTGGAGGGTGACCTTTTCTGAAATACCTCCGTTTATTTGAAACATCCAGCGGTCCGAACCGGGAACTCCACATTGAAAATCGCATTACCGCTTGGCTACAGTGACTTCATTAGAAAAAAAACCGCCCAAGTGCGTGTCGGGCCACGCACAATGTAGGGTTCCGTAGTTTGTCCATCCGTTACATTATGTGGACTAAAAATAACAACATTATTTAAGGTATCAATGGAAATTGAACGAGTGAAGTTTGCTTTTGCAAAGTACATTTCTTAAGTTTGACTATTACTCGTTAACTTTTTTATTAACCAAATATAGAGAAGTGAGACATAGATAAATCCAAATCCGCTACGCAGGCTTCGTCACTCGTTAACTAGTAATGTCTACCTAGATATGATAGTCTTTCTTTTAAATTCCTTATATACACTACTTCCATGATTTTTTTCACATGCCTTGTAGCCACCGTTTAGCCGGCAGGGAGTGGGGACACTTAACCATAACGAAATTTATAACTTTAAAGTTTAATATCACGCCAACTGATTCTTAAATAAAAAAATCGTTTTAGAAACCTTATAATATTTCTGAAAGAGCTATCCAACGACACCCCACACGATGAGGTTTGGAAGAAAAAATTGCACCACCACTTGAAGTGTAGGGGAGGTACCCTAAAAAAAAATATTTCTAAGGTTTTTTCTACCGTTTTATCGGCGTCATTGATATGTATTCTCATGCCAAATTACAGCTTTCTGGTACTAACGGTTACTGAGAAAAACGGGGGACGGACGGACGGACGGGCGGACGGACGGACGGACGGACATGGCGAAACTATAAGGGTTCCTCGTAGTAAACGGAACCCTAAAAATCATCATCATACATTTAAGAGCTGGGCTCTTGTCGGTGGAGTCATCGCCATTCCATTATTTTCTCTGCCACTTCCTTGAGTTCTAATTTTAAGACCTTATTGGAGCTGACTAACAAATAGTCAAGAGGAAGATCAGTTGCGTTGCGGTTTTCAAAAATTTCCTTGTTATTTGAAGCTAATGCAAAGTTAAAACCGCAGAAGCGCTAATCTGCCAAATTAAGATTACTTAAGAGGTCTTAACCTAATGGAATAATGGGTCCGTTATGCCGTTTTATTCGGCAGTGAGCAGGACGGCGAATTTAATCAGAAGAAAATAGGTAAAAGGGAATGAAGTACTCGATATCGGTATTCGGCTTATAAACTAGGGAAAGTTCGCCTAAGCGTTCGTTTTGTACCTAAAAATGCTTTCTTATTTTCATTTTCAGTCCAATATGAGTACGTCGCTTTCACTCCCGCTTAGTTGTGCACTTGTAGAGGGAGAGGCTCTAATCAAGACGATTCGAATTTTATTTTAACATGTTAGATCACGTTTCGAAATCGTACCCCGGATTACCCCATCCTTCTACTTAAGATCGTCTTTAACTTCGTAATCCGCTTTGCTATTCTATTACTCGTAGCGGAAAATATGCCTAATACTTGTAGATAAGTTTTTGCAGTTTTTGTGAATGAAGAATGTCAAGATCGAGGAGTTGGTGGCTGAAACTATTATCATTGGTGAGGCAAGGGCACACAGACTTCATTGGTTAGGTCATCTATTAAGATTAGGGGAGCATTGAGCCATCAAGAGAGGCATACTTGGATCAACCGAGAGGTCCCCGCCCGGTTGACCAGCCCAGATATCGCTGAGATGATAGCGTGGAAGCGGATCTGCGGCAGCTTCAGGCTGAAAACTGGCAGGAAGCGGCCCAGGATCGGAAAAGGTAGCGTGCTCTCGTTTCCGAGGTCCAAGATCCTCTTCGGGTCACTTTTTAGGGTTCCGTAACCAAAGGGTAAAACGGGGCCCTATTACTAAGACTCCGCTGTCCATCTGTCCGTATCTCACCAGGCTGTATCTCAAAAACCGTGATAGTTGGACATTTGAAATTTTCACAGATGATGTATTTCTGTTGCCGCTATAACAACAAATACTACTTAAAAACCAAAATAAAATAAATATTTAAGGGGGCTCCCATACAACGAAAGCGTTTTTTGCCGTTTTTATAGATCATTTATTTATTATTTTTTATTTATTTATTTAACAAATACAGGTTAAGTACATGAAAACATAATACATCGCCCCACAAAACTGTGGTTACAGTTTGACTGTGGGATCGGCAGGCACATGGTACGGAACCCTTCGTGCGCGAGTCCGACTCGCACTTAGCCAGTTTTTTATTTTATATACAACGACGGTGGCAAACATGCATATTGTCTATGTCATTGTCATTGTCTATGTGTACGTCAGCGTAAGAGCTATGAGTTGACGTTGTCTATGTGTTCGTATGTGTCACAACTACAACAATGGCCAACCCGCGCTCGTGAGATAAAGTTACTAGAGTCTGGCTAACCAAAATTTACTGACAGATATTTACATGTTGTAACACTAATTGTCTATGATTGTTTAAATGTCTGTTGTCAACACGTTGTCAATTTATGTCAATCATTCAAATTGGTCGCGGTTTATAAGGGGTTTATTGTGTTTATTTTAAATAATATTAATAATTACTATACCGATTGAGATCCGCGAACTATTATTTAAGCCCGTAAATAATTACGGCAATGTGCGAGGTGGACGTGAAGCGTTGTATAACGAAAAACTGCAATGTTTACAAGATGTACACAATGTAGTAGGTTGGTGCTCTATTAATATTTTGATACTTTCAGTACTAGTTTTTGTTATACAACGACGGTGGTAAACAAGCGTACGGTCCACCTGATGGTAAACGGACACCCCAGCCTATAGACGCCCGCAACTCCAAAGAAGGCACGTTCGCATTTTTAATATATACCCTATATAAAATTTGACGATTTACTGTGTTGACAGCAGAAGGGACAAATTTAGGTCCCACGCTCTCAACACAGTGCAACCCGGTAGCTCTGGCAACCTTGCCCACCTCTAGGAACACAACACTACTTACAATTACCTGACCTAACTAAGAACTAGACGTGTCATAAATCCTAGTTTTTCAATTTCAAGTATGGTACCACTTTTTTCCCACTATTAGAAGTATGGCAAATATGATGTCACATTGTATCATACATATACTTTCCAAAAATCCAAACGCCATACTGGTACAAATCGTTTGGCAAAAATTTAAAAAAATAGTCTTTTGCAGTGGTATGGCGGCCATTTGGCCACATCAGAAAAGTGTGGCTTATTTACACTACAAATTCATTTTTCCGCCTTGTTAAAATGGTATATGGTGAGAAAGTGTAAATATATGTTTTTGTCGTTTACTGTACTCCACATAGTGATAGAAATTATGTGAGCTGATTTTGAGTGCACATCAACCTACTTTTAACATGTTTCACTATAGGTACCTTAACTACGTGTGCACAGAAATATTTTCTAGTATCAAAACTATACTTCCTACTACACAAAGTGTGACCATCCCAAGATTTTTGAATTTCCCGCCAAAATTGTGTGTAATATTTCATTAGCCAGACTTTATAACTGGTTACTAAACCACGTAATGATCCTAAAACATAACATATTATTACCAATACAAACCAACCCTATGGCAAAACGCCAATTAGACTACAGTTTTTAGCGTTTGTAATCAGTAACCATTTATTGCCTGAAGACTGAATTACACACTGAAATCGTCCGTAAAAACGTCAATAATTACAACTGTCTCAATTTCCCGGTCAGGAAATTGCCGATCCGATCAGAAAGTATTTTTTCACGGTCCCCTTACTTTCTGTCCGTATTTCACGGATTGTAAACTTTCTTAATTTTTTCTGTGTGCATGGCGTGAATAAGGAATAGTCGTGTGATTCTAATCCGAGCCGTGTTTAATCATTTATTAAATTGTTTTATACGATTGCACCTATGTAATAAATGTGTCTCCTGTTAACACGTTTAGCTAGGCTGTAAATGATAGTCTAAGGAATCAATAAACAAAATAAATCTTTATAGCACAAACTAGCAGGGGTCAAACTTTAGAAATCTAATTACATGAAAAAAAACTTTTTTTTTCTACGCGTCCCACTGCTGGGCAAAGGCCTCCCCCCTTGACTTCCACTCGTACCGGCTTTGAGTTATTTCGGGCCAGTCGTTTAGAAATGCGTCTATAAGGTCGTCCCGCCATCTCCGCTTCGACCTTACTACTAAAAGAAAACCTTATTGCCTGAGCGAAAAAAAAAAAACAAATTATTAGTAAGTTTTCGTGAATCCCAAGACAAGGAGATTATATACTAACGGTTACAAAACAGTTTAGTTGTTACAAGGGCAAATTTCTTGGTATTAGTAAATAACTACTATTATCAAAAACTGGTTTGTAACCGTTAATATATAATCTCCTTGTCCTGGGATTCACTAAAACTTACTAATAATTAGTATTTTTTTTCGCTCAGTGTAAAGCATTCCTTACCATTCAAACTTAAGGCAATAGTTAAGTTAGTTTTAAGGCCGTGTATTACCACTTTTGAGTTTTTAAAAATCATCTGAGACATAGAATATAATGTCTTAAAATCTAAAAAAAATATATGTGTTACATAAGGATCTTGTCTAGTCAATGTCGCAGTCAGTTACATGACCTGATGAATTTCACTCGATAGAAAAAAATCGCGAAGTTACCCCTTTTTGGAATGTATTTTCAATACTACGGCTATTATACTGATATTTAACGTTTTATTTTTGTACTCAATTAAAAATCGTAAATAGTTATAGACAAATTCGCAGGGTTTGCTTTGATAGAATGATTGGCTTAATGACTATAGCTAAATATTTACAAAACTGCGCGCAGAGCTTGCGTAGAGAGCGGGATGGTTAATTATAAACTCACGCGTGTTAGAGCGGGACATTTGCGTTGGGGATACCTCCCCTTAATATTATTTAATTAATATATGAACGTTCCACAAGACGATCTTACACAATTCGACCTATTCTATTAATATTCTAGTAATATTGAAAACTTAACGCGTTTATCTCGCTATATTTGTTCGAGGTTTTAATGTTTGTACGAAATAACTTGTCGACATTTACGAAAGTACAAGTTTCAAATAAAGTGATTCGCTCTACAGGACGCCTAAGAACGAGTGTGGCCCCTAATTTCCGAAAATCGTTTTTTCTTTGTGTCAATTATTCCGTTCCCATATTTTCCCAGTGGCATTTTTTCTTGGTTGGAATTATTCCGTTCCCATATTTTCCCAGTGTATTTTTTTCTTGGCCGCAATGATTCCGTTTCCTTATTTTCCGAATGCCATTTTTTCGTAATATTTTTATTTTTCGTGGGCATTTTTTCATGAAGCTGTTTTTCCATTTCCCATATTTTCTCTTTTTAAACGACTGTTTTATTCCCAATGGTGAAAAAACACAGAAGTTTTTTTTTCACATAATTAATTTTCCTAATTCACGTAATTTCTAGTCTCCGTTAACATCGATATTTCAAATTCATAAAACCTATTAAAACTAGTTATGTATTGGAAATACATTATACAATATACATACTCCTATTCGGTTTGAACCTTAACTTTGGGTATTAAGGTTAAAATTTTAACTACACGCATGTGGTAGATAAATCGTACTATGCCTGAAATTTAGTAATAACAATAAACCGACAGTACTTCAGAACATTCTCACAAGATATCAGACGGTCAAGCACAGTCGAGTTTGTCAGCCACTACATATTTTAGTAATTTGTCACACTGATTTAAATTTGACATAGCGTACTACTATTTTGACTTAGTATCCAACGACTTTTGAATTCAAGTCATTATCATCAGCCTATATACGTCCCACTGCTGGGCACAGGCCTCCTCTCCTAGATGAGAGGAGGAGTTATTAAATATGCTTCATGTTTAACCCTTTCAACGCCAAAACTGAAATATATGCATATATGACTGGACTGCTTGATATGACTGGATTAACAGAAACAATGTTATTGTGAGCACAACCTCCTTGCTATCTTGTAAATCGCACGTGAGTATTGAACAGTTTGGCTCACGGATCTATAACAGGTATAGATCCGTGGTTTGGCTTGAATTTGGCGTTCACTCGCACACCAAACTGTACGATACTCCCGAGCGAATCCTAGATATTTCAAAGAAGGGAAAGAAAAGGAAGAAAAAAACGACCAAAAATAGGTGACTGGGAAAAAATGCCACTGGAAAGAAAAGGAAGAAAAAATAAAAGAGCTACTAAAAATAGGTGATTGGGGAAAAATGCCACTGGAAAGAAAAGGAAGAAACAATAAAAAAACTACTAAAAATAGGTGACTGGGGAAAAATGCCACTGGGAAAATATGGGAACGGATTAAATGACACACAGAAAAAATGATTTTCGGAAATTAGGGGCCACACTCCTAAGAACGGTCCCGCGGCGCATGGCACTGGCAGGTAAAAATCCACGTGTCATTGGTCCGACATTTTACGAGCGCCTACCCGAAACACTAAGAAAAGAAACGTCAAATGAAAAATTTAAGAGTCGACTAAGAAACTTTTTATTGGAAAATCCATTATCTATACATATAATAAAGCAGAAGAGGGTCGAAAATCTGTACATTGAAGATATTAGTAAAAAAATCGATGGAGGGGTCTAAGAATCGATAACAGAACACGTTTCAACTGTTTTTAGAATTCGTGTCTGTTTGTCTGTTTGTCTGTTTGTCTGTTTGTCTGTTTGTCTGTCTGTTTATATGTCTAACTATCACGCGAAAACTAGCGAATGGATTTTAATACAGCCTTCACTAATATGTTTATTGGATCTTCGGCCAGGTTATAGGCTATAAAAATCATACAGGTTAGGGATGAAAGGGGGTGAAAAGAGGGGTTAAACTTTGTATGAGAAGTCTTTCAGTTCATGATTTACAGGCTTGAAAGTTGGTAAGTATATACATGGACGCAAAGTAAATAGAACCTCATTCAAACATTGTATAATAAACAGATAGTATTTGAAAAAATGGGGGGTGAAATAACAATACCTCTGCCTCTCAAGGCTATAGACTAAAATACAAAAGTCCCTCAAACCATATTAACTGTTTGAAATGAGAGATCTAATTATGTTTGTCAGTCAGTCGCTATCAATATTCACAAACCTTACTACGCAACCTCGGTTTTTTTTTTGTTTGCGATGGAGGGTACCTTACCTACGCAGAGCGGCGGGCTCTCGGTTGCATGGTAGCACTTGCGACATGTACTAACCTATATATTAAGTATGCGCATTTTTGTATAAAATATTGTTTTTTGAGGTGCTCATTACAAGAATGATACTTATCCATTTTCAAATCGAAGATGGCGGACATTTACTTATTTACTTTTCTTAATAATCGATATGGGTGTCATCTTTGAGGTTCTTCGAGGTGCCGATTAGTTGCGTTTTCCGTCAGCAAAATGTATAAAATACGTTCAGCGCGTAACAGACATAAATTTAGGGTATATTGGTATTCGTTATTAAAACATACATACCTACGTAACAATAAACATCAAGTATGACCAAATTCGAACAGGCGGATTGGAAAGCAAAAAAAACCGGCCAAGTGCGAGTCGGACTTCGCACATTTAGGGTTCCGAACCGACCGCAAAGTTAAGTTGGTTTTTATAGGAAAAATAAGGAAATTTCAAAGAAAAAAATCTAATTTATCAATATATTAGTATTTGTTGGTAAAAAATACGTAATAACAATCATTATTACCAAACTTTAAGTTTATAGGTGTTTGGAAAGTTAAAAAATTCATCGGAACAAAATTTCGTAAATTCCAATAATTTATGAACATAAAAAATATATCTATTCAACTACCTCTTTACAAAGCCACTTGATAGGTCAACAAATTTTTTTTGTTCAATATTTCGCGCTCGCTGCTCTCGCGTTTTCATCTACATTGCTTGATGCGTATGAAGTATTTTCCGTACCTGCATCATAATGTTCGAATCATTTCGCACTAGCTATTTTATCTACATTACTTGACGCGTAGGAATTATTTTCCGTAACTGCATCATAATGTTCGAAAAATTTCGCGCTCGCTGCGCTCGCGTTTTCATGTGCATAACTTCATGAGAATGAAGTATTTCCCGCACCTGCATCATAATGTTCGAAAATTTTCGCGCGCCGCGTTTTCATCTACATTATAGTTAATGCGAATGATGTCTTTTCCGAACCTGTATCAGAATGTTCGAATCATTTCGCGCTCGCTGCGCTCGCGTTTCATATACATTACTTAATGAGTGTGAAGTATTTTCCGCACCGGCATCATAATGTTCGAAAAATTTCGCGCTCGCTGCGTTCGCGTTTTCTTCTACATTACTTGATGAGCATTTTCCGCACTTACATCATAATGTTCGATAATTCTCGCGTGCCCTACGCTCGCGTTTTCATCTGCATTATAGTTGATGCTTATGAAGTCTTTTCCGCACCTGCATCATAATGTTTGAAACATTTCGCGCTCACTACGCTCACGATCTCATCTTCATTTCTTGATGCGTATGAAGTATTCTCCGCACCTGCATAATAATGTTCGAAAAATTTCGCGCTAGCTGCGCTCGCGTTTTCGCGTTTTTCGTTTTCGTTTTCATGAGTATGAACTATTTTCCGCACCTGCATCATAATGTTCAAAAACTTTAGCGCCCGCAACGATCGCTTTTTCATCTAAATTACAGATGCGTTTGAAGTTTTTTCCGCACCTGCATCATAATGTTCGTAAAAATTTCGCGTTCGCTACGCTCGCGTTTTCATCTGCATGACTTGATGCGTATGAATTATTTTCCGCACCGGCATCAGAATGTTCGAAAAATTTCGCGCTCGCTGCGCTCGCGTTTTCATCTACATTACTTGATGAGTATTTTCCGCACCTGCATCATAATGTTCGAAACATTTCGCACTCACTACGCTCGCGTTTTTATCTTCATTACTTGGTGCGTATGAAGTCTTTTCCACACCTGCATCAATGTTCAAAACATTTCGCGCTCGCTGCGCTCGCGTTTTCATCTACACTATTTGATGCGTATGAAGTATTTTCCGCACCTACATCGTAATGTTTGAAAGAATTCGCGCTCGCTGCGCTCGCGTTTTCATCTTCATTACTTGATGCGTATGAAGTATTTTCCACACCCGTATCAGAGTATCCGAAAAGTTTCGCGCTCGCTTCGCTCGCGAGCGTTTTTATCTACATCTATACATATAATAAAGCAGAAGAGGGTCGAAAATCTGTACATTGAAGATATTAGTAAAAAAATCGATGGAGGGGTCTAAGAATCGATAACAGAACACGTTTCAACTGTTTTTAGAATTCATGTCTGTTTGTCTGTTTGTCTGTTTGTCTGTTTGTCTGTTTGTCTGTTTGTCTGTTTGTCTGTCTGTTTATATGTCTAACTATCACGCGAAAACTAGCGAATGGATTTTAATACAGCCTTCACTAATATGTTTATTGGATCTTCGGCCAGGTTATAGGCTATAAAAATCATACAGGTTAGGGATGAAAGGGGGTGAAAAGAGGGGTTAAACTTTGTATGAGAAGTCTTTCAGTTCATGATTTACAGGCTTGAAAGTTGGTAAGTATATACATGGACGCAAAGTAAATAGAACCTCATTCAAACATTGTATAATAAACAGATAGTATTTGAAAAAATGGGGGGTGAAATAACAATACCTCTGCCTCTCAATAGACAAAAATACAAAAGTCCCTCAAACCATATTAACTGTTTGAAATGAGAGATCTAATTATGTTGGTCAGTCAGTCGCTATCAATATTGACAAACCTTACTACGCAACCTCGGTTTTTTTTTGTTTTCGATGGAGGGTACTTTACCTACGCAGAGCGGCGGGCTCTCAGTTGCATGGTAGCACTTGCGACATGTACTACCTATATATTAAGTATGCGCATTTTTGTATAAAATATTGTTTTTTGAGGTGCTCATTACAAGAATGATACTTATCCATTTTCAAATTGAAGATGGCGGACATTTACTTATTTACTTTTCTTAATAATCGATATGAGTTTCATCTTTGAGGTTCTTCGAGGTGCCGATTAGTTGCGTTTTCCGTCAGCAAAATGTATAAAATACGTTCAGCGCGTAACAGACATAAATTTAGAGTATATTGGTATTCGTTTTTAAAACATACATACCTACGTAACAATAAACATCAAGTATGACCAAATTCGAACAGGCGGATTGGAAAGCAAAAAAAAAACGGCCAAGTGCGAGTCGGACTTCGCACATTTAGGGTTCCGAACCGACCGCAAATTGGTTTTTATAGGAAAATTAAGGAAATTTCAAAGAAAAAAATCTAATTTATCAATATATTAGTATTTGTTGGTAAAAAATACGTAATAACAATCATTATTACCAAATTTTAAATTCATCGGAACAAAATTTCGTAAATTCCAATAATTTATGAACAAAAAAAATATCTATTCAACTACCTCTTTACAAAGCCACTTAATAGGTCAACAAATTTTTTTTGTTCAATATTTCGCGCTCGCTGCTGCGCGTTTTCATCTACATTGCTTGATGCGTATGAAGTATTTTCTGTACCTGCATCATAATGTTCGAATCATTTCGCACTAGCTTTTTTATCTACATTACTTGACGCGTAGGAATTATTTTCCGTAACTGCATCATAATGTTCGAAAAATTTCGCGCTCGCTGCGCTCGCGTTTTCATGTGCATAACTTCATGAGAATGAAGTATTTCCCGCACCTGCATCATAATGTTCGAAAATTTTCGCGCGCCGTACGCTCGCGTTTTCATCTACATTATAGTTAATGCGAATGATATCTTTTCCGCACCTGCATCAGAATGTTCGAATCATTTCGCGCTCGCTGCGCTCGCGTTTCATATACATTACTTAATGAGTGTGAAGTATTTTCCGCACCTGCATCATAATGTTTGAAAAATTTCGCGCTCGCTGCGCTCGCGTTTTCATCTACATTACTTGATGAGCATTTTCCGCACCTACATCATAATGTTTGATAATTCTCGCGCGCCCTACACTCGCGTTTTCATCTGCATTATAGTTGATGCTTATGAAGTCTTTTCCGCACCTGCATCATAATGTTCGAAACATTTCGCGCTCACTACGCTCGCGATCTCATCTTCATTTCTTGATGCGTATGAAGTATTTTCCGCACCTGCATAATAATGTTCGAAAAATTTCGCGCTCGCTGCGCTCGCGTTTTCATCTACATAACTTCATGAGTATGAACTATTTTCCGCACTTTACTAAACTTTAGCGCCCGCTACGATCGCTTTTTCATCTAAATTACAGATGCGTTTGAAGTCTTTTCCGCACCTGCATCATAATGTTCGTAAAAATTTCGCGTTCGCTATGCTTGCGTTTTCATCTGCATGACTTGATGCGTATGAATTATTTACCGCACCGGCATCACAATATTCGAAATATTTCGCGCTCGCTGCGCTCGCGTTTTCATACACATTACTCGATGAGTGTGAAGTATTTTCCGCACCTGCATCATAATGTTCGAAAAATTTCGCGCTCGCTGCGTTTGCGTTTTCTTCTACATTACTTGATGAGCATTTTCCGCACAACCTACATCATAATGTTCGAAAATTTTCGCGCGCCGTACGCTCGCGTCGTCATCTACATTATAGTTGATACGTATGAAGTCTTTTCCGCCCCTGCATCAGAATGTTCGAAAAATTTTGCGCTCGCTGCGCTCGCGTTTTCATCTACATTACTTGATGAGTATTTTCCGCACCTACATCATAATGTTCGTAAAAATTTCGCGTTCGCTATGCTCGCGTTTTCATCTGCATGACTTTGTGCGTATGAATTATTTTCCGCACCGGCATCATAATGTTCGAAATATTTCGAGCTCGCTGCGCTCGCGTTTTCATACACATTACTTGATGAGTGTAAAGTATTTTCCGCACCTGCATCATAATGTTCGAAAAATTTCGCGCTCGCTGCATTCGCGTTTTCTTCTACATTACTTGATGAGCATTTTCCGCACTTACATCATAACGTTCAAAAAAATTTCGCGCGCCGTACGCTCGCGTTTTCATCTACATTATAGTTGATGCGTATGAAGTCTTTTCCGCGCCTGCATCAGAATGTTCGAAAAATTTCGCGCTCGCTGCGCTCGCGTTTTCATCTACATTACTTGATTAGTATTTCCCGCACCTGCATCATAATGTTCAAAACATTTCGCACTCACTACGCTCGCGTTTTTATCTTCATTACTTGGTGCGTATGAAGTCTTTTCCACACCTGCATCAATGTTCGAAACATTTCGCGCTCGCTGCGCTCGCGTTTTCATCTACACTATTTGATGCGTATGAAGTATTTTCCACACCCGTATCAGAATATCCGAAAAGTTTCGCGCTCACTTCGCTCGCGAGCGTTTTCATCTACATCTATAATAAGTTAATAACATATATTTAGTCCTCTGTCATGTTTCATGTGGGCGCATTGCGCAATGTTTGGCGAGACAACCCGGCGAAATACGGTGTAGAAGTTGATATGGATAATGGATATTTACGCGAATGAAGTCGCGGGCAAAAGCTTAGATAAATAAATTTAAAACTGGACTACCCGTGCGAAACTGGGGCGGGTTATAAATGCGAAAGTAACTCTGTCTGCCTGTTTCCTCTTAAAATGCTCAACCGATTTAGATGGAATTTGTTATGGATATAGTTTGAGTCCTAGGGAAGGACATAGGATACTTTTATCCCGGAAATCATCCCTTAACGGGGTTTAAGTTAGAATGGAAGAGAGATAACTAGGTAAGCGCATGAAATAGAAGAATGAAATAACATTCTAACGCGATGACGCGAGTTCTACGCAGACGAAGTCGCGGGCAAAAGCTAGTATTCAATAAATGAGTATTATGACATTACTGACTGAATTTATTATATTGTATATTAGTTTTACGACATTTGAATTGTTTTAGTTTGACATCTGGATTATGTTTATGTACCAAAATAGTTTTAAAATCAATGACGATCCTTGTATGGTGATCTTAATTTTAACCCATTGACAACTTCATTATTTAATTTTATTTATAACTGTTTGACATTATATACTTCTAAATTATTGCTAAGTTTAATGTAATTTGATAATATTAAAAAACTGACGATCACAATTTCAATTCCTAAAAATTGACTACGGGTAATTTTAAGTGACATTGTATATTGTGAAATAAATAAATCATATCATCATATCATATCATATCGTATGGTACAAATCTTACGCCAAATGAAAACTGTGTGAAAAACAGTTCGCCCATTATTCATAAATACTTATTGACGACCGCTTTAGCTTAGTTGGTAGTGACCCTGCCTACGAAGCTGGAGGTCCCGGGTTCGAATCCCGGCCGGGGCATTTATTTGTGTGATGAGCACGAATATTTGTTCTTGGTTCTTGGATGTTTTCTATGTATTTAAGTATTTATTTATCTATATAAGTATGTATATCAAGTAAGTAGTGTGTGTGTAGTAGTAGTGTGTGTGTATGTGTAAGTATATTATTATCTCTTTATTTATTGTGTTTCTTAGGTTAGATTTTATAATATTTCTATAAAAAGTAAAATATAAAAATACACTTACAAAACATAAAAATATTATAAAAACCTAACCTAGGGTGCCGCCGGTAGCGGGGCAGGGCCTAAGCTACCGGTGGTCAGGGCGACAGAGAGAGGAACCTCCTGACTATCCGCGCCGTGTCCAGGAGTACCGCCTTCTGAATCTGACCCTTGACCCAGCCATCTAGCGAGAGTCTCTTGAGGTGTTGGTCGAGACTCTTCGCTATTAGACCGTTCGCAGAAACGACTATCGGGACAATGGTCGTTGAATCAACATCCCACATGGCGGTTACCTCGTGGGCCAAGTCTAGGTACTTGCTGAGTTTGTCCTTCTCGGCCTTCACGAGGTTCTCGTCATGGGGGATGGTGATGTCAACGAGCACTGCCTGGCGTTTCGATCGATCTATCAGCACGATATCAGGCTTATTGGCTACAATAGTCCTGTCCGTGATGACAGATCGATCCCAATAGAGCGTGGCACGACCATTTTCGAGAACTGGCGCAGGTGTGTACTTATAGTACGGCACTTCGACGTCCACAAGACCGTATAGAAGGGCAAGTTGCTGGTGAATGATCCTGGCTACAAGGTTATGTCTGTGCAAGTACTCGCCGTTAGCAAGATGACCACAACCGGAAATGATATGCCTGAGTGACTCTCCGGGACGGCGGCATGCCCGACAAATGTCGACCGTACCGTCCTTCAGGATATACCTCCGGTAGTTGTTCGTCATGAAGTTAGTTCCCCCCTCTGTCGCCCCATAGTAGGCACGCATGCAGTTTTCGTTGATAGAACGCGTCCACTGCATGCGGCGCACTATACCACCGGCAGCGGGAGCCGTAGGCGGGGCAGGATGCCCTGCAGGCCCCAAGCGTGCCGGCAGCGGTGGCCGTCCGCGTCGCGCAGGTGGTCGTGGCGGCGGCGGCGGCGGCCCGCAGTCATCGCTCGAGCCGCTGGCGGTGTCGGGCGCGGTCGCAAATTCGTCGCCCGATGATGAATCGCTGGGTGACGACGACGATTATTATTATTATTATTATTATATCGTCGCTTAGTACCCATACTACAAGCTTTGCTTAGTTTGGGACTAGGTTGATTTGTGTAAGATTTAAAATAAATAAAATAAATAAATAAATATTTGTGGACAATCTTACACAAATCAACCTAGTCCCAAACTAAGCAAAGCTTGTACTATGGGAACTAAGCGACGATAGACATACTTATATAGATAAATAGATACTTAAATACATAGAAAACATCCAAGACCCAAGAACAAATATTCGTGCTCAAATATTTATTATTTATTTATTATTATTTATTATTGCAATGTAATTATGATGAATGAGCAAGTAATACCATGTTCAAACGGCCTGACACTACCCTCGCTACATGAAATTAGTTTAACAACGCTCATAGTGTTTCTCGTAATTGACTGTGGCAATGTACCAGTACCATTATCCATTAAACTGAAGCCCATTCATCATAATGACATGACGTCACCACCATAACTGTCGAGATACGTCCAAAGTTATACAGCAAATTAACATACAAACATTCCTGAAAAATAATTACAGAAACATAGACCTTAATACCGTGACACAAGAGCGATTTTGTAGCGAATTTGCTTAATGAATCGAATGCATATTATGGTAAGGTTATAGCTAGGTTGTCCAGGATTTATATTAATTCAAAGGAGATTCCAGATCTTTTTTTAACGCCAATGAAAAAGGCATTTTTTATCATGTATATTTAAATACTGGCTTCGGCCCCGGTTTTCACCAGAAAATTTCACTTCAAATTCATTCAAATCGCATGTGATATTTTTCGATCCCTCTCCAACGTTCTAACCTATGCTTTAAAACAAAAGAGAGAGAGCATCAAAACAATCAGCAGAATATAATTATCAATAAAACAAAAACGCGTTTTGAAAATGATGCCATGGTTGCGACGCTTACATTTCCATTGTACCTATAATTTTTCTAGTTTGAAGAGTTTATTTTTTGTTTTAAAGGTCTTGTGAAATCACTTAACTGCCAGCTACGGTACTTTGTAACTTTGAAAAGTTCTATCAAGTCCAAGAATCATCATTTAAAAGGAGATTTCCGATCGTTTTTTTTAACGCCAATGAAAAACTCATCTGTTGGTATTTTTAAATACAGGCCTCGCTCAGTATTTCACTTTTTTATTACGAATCTATTCAATCACATGTAATACATAATAAAATATAAGTAAATAAATATGTGTGTACCTCTTCTAGTACTTCTGTCTAGTACACTCTTTCAGAAATTGACCTAGTCCCAAACTAAGCAAAGCTTGTACTATGGGTGACGATGTACATACTTATATAGATGAATATATACTTAAATACATAGAAAACATCTAAGACTGGAACAAATATTCGTGCTCATCACACAAATAAATTCCCTGACCGGGATTCGAACCCCGGACCGCCAGCTTCGTAGGCAGGGTCAGGTCACTACTAAAGCGGTCGTCAAAAAGAACGTAATTATATTCGTAGACTCTCTTAAACGCACTAGGTATGATATGCTTTAGAGTTTAGAACAAAAGAGAGAGTGAGATAGAGAACCTCATGACAATATTTCAGTGAGTCAAAACGCGTTCCGAAATTGAGGCCATGATTGTTACACTTGGGTTTCCATGGTATAATCTTTTTTTTTGTCCTTTTTAAATCACATAATTGCAAAGTACTTTGAAAGTTTGAAATGTTAAGTAAATCAAACTGACTTTTAATTGCTCAATCGAATCCAAGTTTCTTTGTTCTGAAGTACAATTAAAGACTATTCAGGAATTCAAATCATATGTCTCCTCAGACATTCAAATTACATTCAATAGTACCTAAACACCCAGGTGTTTTACGAAGTACCAGTACTTCGTTGAAACATTTTGAAAAAAAAATTAGCTTACCATGACTTTCAACAACTTTTACTATGGAACCAACTAAACTAAAATAGCAACTGTATTTTGTTTTGGTTAGTCAATTGAAAACCAGTCCTAACAGTCAGCTCTTGGGCGGTAAAGGTGGGTGCCATAATAAAATTTGTTAGAAACTTTAAATGAATTTTTAGATTTTAGCGGTATAAAAATCAAAGTATAGCTCCTCAGCCCAGAATAGCGGCGGTAATAATTTAGAATTTCAAACAAACCTTAATATTATGTTTCAACACATTCGATGCGAGGTCACGCCCCCTATGAACTAAATCGTATGGATATGAACGCACATATGCGTTGCCGGCATTGAATGCCTTAACGTCGTATATGTACTTAAATACGGATCAGAAAGCTACATTCCTTATAAATCTCATACAAAACATACAAAAACAACGCAATAAAGACTAGCCTAACACAATATCCCTCATCGGACAAAGCACACTTGTTCACCCCACAAGTGACACGACTCAACGAGCTACGAACAAGGACCGTCCCGTTGTTAGCGCAGCCTTGTCACCCTACATGCGAACTTTGAGGAATTTATGTGACAAGCGTACCGTGTGGTGTTACGAATTAATTACTGTTAGCTCGGCGGTTAATTAAGCCGGTTATATAATACTCTGGAGGTGAGGGGAAAAATTAGTCGCGGTATGTTCGAGAAATATTGATATACTCTAAAGGTCTGATATAAATACTCGTAGTTTAAGGCGCTACACTGAGAAATTTGAAGAATTTGAAACGCTGTCCTGCCCAGACTAGCAAACAGTAGGGGCTGATTTTCAGATATATGATTCTTGACTATATGATTGTGGTACTGACAATAGCGAAACATGATTGCTTAAAATTTTCTCGATAGGAAATAAATCCAAAGTCGAGTCTATATTTTCCTTTTTTTCCTCAGCCTACTAAAACAACGCATTATTAAAAGACACGATTAAGTTAATACGATGGTATTTTACCTCATCTAGGTACTGACAAGAGGAAATTTAATAAACCTGCACACAGTCAGATATTTAACGAGATTTGTCTAAAAAGCCATTCTCGGAGAGGGTTGCATCCCGTTTTGTCATGAGCGAAAAACAAAGGGGGGGGGGGGGGGGGGGGGTCTTTCAATCGATATATCGCCTTAACTGGAAAAATCTGTACCTCTAGCATAAGTTTTTTCGAAACCAAACACAAACTAACACGTTTGCGTTTAATCTTAATTTATATGGCAAAAAATAGTTACCGACAAAAGGCCAACACAGAGGCGATATATTATATTTTCATGAATCCATACTTATATTATAAATGCAAAAGTATGTCTTTGTGACTGTCTGTTACCTCTTCATGCTTAAATTCAAATTCAAATCATTTATTTCAGACAACGTCCCGCTTAAACCGCTGAACTCATTTAGATGTGTATGGAGATAATATGAATCCCGGGGAAGGACATAGGATACTTTTTATCCCGGAAATTATTCTTTAAGTGGGTGGAAGTTGAAATAAAATAATAGAAATTGAATTCAAACGAGTTCAAGTCACGTGCAAAAGCTACAGTGTCTGTTTATCTGTATGTCACAGGCTTTTTAATCACCCTACCAGCATTTTCCCGGTTGCTTGAAAATTCCGGGGTCCGCTTTGGCAGCTAATCCCATGATCTGGCGTAAGCACTAGTTTTAGAAAACTGCTATCTGGCATTTTTAAACAAAGAGAAAACTAGGTCTGGTTAGGATTACACAGCTTTCCTCTCGATATTTTCCTTAACGAAATTTTTATTTTCGGAACACTCAAAATGGAGTCTACAGTCCGCCATATTGTTTTTATTGCAATGTCACATATACTATGTTACTCGGGATGACGTAAGGATTCCAACGATACCTCACACATCTAAATCTGACTGTGTATAATATTTCGCTAAGCCAAATATGAATCCAGTAATATTTAGTAGACAAATTACATTAACATCTACCACACCGTCTTAGACAGTTTGTAGACCAATCAGTAAAGTTAAGTTTAAACAATGCCGTATTTAAGAGCCCACGTATGCACCCTTGCCATTGTTTATCGACCTAGATCTCAACATCTATAGTACGTGCCGTATCAGGTGTCCAAATATTCGCGATGGGAGGCAGAACTGGGGGCCGCAACATTCGGTCTGACGACAGAGCACACCGTCCGCCCTCATCTAGATCGCTGGGTGGAGCGGCGTCACGGGGCTCTCACATTCAGGCTGGTCCAGGTGCTTACCGGGCACGGATGCTTCGGTAAGTACCTGCACCGGATCGGACCGGAGGAGTTGCCCAACTGTCACGAGTGTGGAGCCGAGGTGGACTCGCTGCGTCACACTCTCGAGGAGTGTCCTGCCTGGGAGCGGGACTGAGGGACGAGGTGGGGGCTCATCTATCGCTGGCGAACATAGTAGGTGCAACTGCTCGACAGCGATAGACAATGGAAAGTCGTGGTCTCTTTCTGTGAAGAGGTAATTTCGCCGAAGGAGACTGCGGAGCGGCTGCGGGAAAACGATCCTGCCGCACACCCGCACCGTAGGCGCAGAGAAGGAGGCAGGCGCCGGCGGTATGCGCACCTGCTGCCGCCAACATAGGGCATCTACCACGCCTTACAGGGAAAAAAAAATAGGAGCTACGGGCACCCAGGTGAGTGCCCAGCATGAATTGCGGCCTGCAAATTTAAAAAAATTGCGGGCCACCCGCCGGTGCGTCGCAGTAGAATGCCATGGTGACCCTGCGGCGCCCCATTGAAGGCGTAGCCGGTACTCGTTGGGTTTTTAGACGGTAGTACGGTCCATCCGGATAGTCCGTCATACCCACCCAGGTCTTTCACTGGGTGGGATACGTAAATGTATTTTCCCAACGTAAAAAAAAAGGTGTCCAAACATTCACCCAAGTGGAGTATTGAAGGAAGAATGGGAAGAGGTAGACCCAGATTGACGTGAATATTATTAACCTTAAAATTAAATTTAAGAAGATTCGTGTACCGCCCTAGGTAAGTGACGTAATATTGTTGTTCAGTGCCTTACTTCACTGGGCTACCGGGATTACGACCCGTATTCTGTATAATTTGACTGTCAAATCGTTCCGAAGTCGCTGTCTAGCCCGAACCATCCCCAGAGACCGCGAGCCAAAACTATTCATCACACCGACCAACACGTTTGGACTGCCAAAATGGATACGGCTATTATAAATTATCTTAAAATCTATTCTAACCCAGACAGCATTGGAGGATATCCAACTTTTTAACAAACTTTGGAAAAACGTGAAGATTCTATGCTCCTCTGTATGTATCCTTAAAATTTATCTTCACCGATTTCAATGCCTGTTTATGGACCGATATTCGAAATTCTGTTTTTATACGAAAGAAAGAAAAAGAAAAGAAAAGAGTGATCCCAATGGATACACCTTGTCAGAGATTTTATGTTCCGCTGTAGGTACCTATTTTTTTTAAATGTATCTTCACCGATTTTAATGTCGATTTGTGGACTGATTTTCAAAATGTTTTTTTTTATTTGAAAGAATACACTCCTAAGGTGGTCCCAGTGTCTCAGGCTCTGATGATGAGAACCCAAGGAAATCGAGAGCAACCCTCAAATTTTATAGGCACGGTGTATTAGAATCAAGAAGAAGAATCAATTATTTATTCGTGACAATACACAACACACACAGCAAAAAGAAAGAAAAACAAATAAAACAGTAAAACATGGTAGGTATTGCACGAAATGGTTCTGTCTCAGCGTAGTGCTGGCGCGATTGCCAGCGCTGATCTTCCGACAGAACCATCAAGTGATTTCCCAGAAGGTAACACATAGAGCTTAGTAGGTAACACATTAAAATAAAAATAAAAATAAAATAAACATTAAACATAGATATAGTATATACAAGTAGTTATAATTAGAATTAAAAAATAAAGAAAGCGTAAAAAAAAAAAAAAACAGAAAACAAGAACATTTAACGACTCATCAATGCCCGATCCAGCAACGCGTCCAACCGGTGGGCGCGATGTGACGGGTCGGCCACTACCGTAGCCGTATTACGTGTCTCATATATATTTACTAAAGCTATTCACGTATTTGCGTCTGTTAGTCATCATCTCATGTTGATGAGCTGGTGATGGAAGATACAACTCCTTGAGGCTTAGGAGTTGGAGGATATTTCTTTTAATGTTATACTTAGGCATGGATAGACCGAGACTAGTGTGTACTCTTTCAGGTAAGCTTATAATGAAAGCTAAAACTCCTTAATGGCTAGGAGTAAGAGGATATTTGGATATCTTATGCACGTATATGGTATTCTTCCAAGTAAATCAAGTGAGATGACAATGGCAGGTAAACTTCCAAAACGGATAGTAGTTAGATGATATAAGTTGCCGATATAGTAACCTGTATTCTATAGGAAGGATTACGAGTAATTAGCTACATTAAAAACGGAAAAATAAACAAGCAAAACAATGTTATTAAAAATCATTTTTTTAAACGCAGTACGACGTATTTTAACCCGGTGTTTCGACAAGTTTCAACCGTCAATAAAGTCCCGTGCATTACCATACGGCAACGGCTACAGTAGGAACAATTTAGTATCTAAAATCCACCCAAGGATCCAGACTACACCTGTTTTAATACAACAAACGGCAATCCAATCAAACGTCCCGCAAATAGACTTCACAACGTCCACGTTCAAAATTGAAGAATCGACGTTGGGCCGTTTAATCATCGTGAGAGGATCGCATATTGCCAGCTTTACTGGTTTGGAGGCATACAAAGAGGTCAGTAATAGAAGCAGTGTTTTACGCTCCAATGCTTCAACTTGGGTATTACCCACAGTAGTTTTTCGGTTGCTACTTGAATAATCTGTAGTAATTGACCGAGTGAAACGAAGGTCTCTGTTTTAGCCTCGACAAAAATGCTTTCGTATGTCCGGCCGGATTTTTGTTTGTCCTCCTCTACAGGTCGCATTTATCAACCGATTTTCGTGAAATTTTGTGAGCAGGTTCGGTAACTATATAGAATTTTTTTGTCGAATCACTTTTTGGAAATTCAAAAAAACAAACATTGTATCAATAATTTCGTGTTTTTCTGCGGCCGTTTTTTCCTGTACAGGTCGCATTTCTCAAACGATTTTCGTGGAATATTGTGAGCAGGTGCGGTAATTCTATAGAATTTTTTTAACGAGTCACTTTTTCAAAATTTAAAATAACAATTTTTTTATCAATTATTTTGTTTCTGCGGCCGAATTTCGATTTGTTCACCTCTAAGGGTCGCATTTCACAACAGATTCTCGTGAAGTATTGTGAGCACGTTCTTTGATTACATAGAATATTTTTGTCGAGTAATCTAAAAAAAAATCTATGGTTTGTCCTCCTCTACAGGTTCGATATATAACATAGTTTTGGAAATAAAAAAAACACTCACGAGGTCTCTACAGCTCACAGAGCCACTAGTAATAGTTTATTGTATTTTTTCTGCGTTCTATAATTCCTATTTAGTATGTATATTGAAAATGTATTCTCTAACGCAATCATGTATTGTTTGAGTAATAATTTACTATGACTATGACTATATAATAGTAAAACCTAGGGCGGTCGCAGGTATTAGTTTGCCTTCGGCTCGGGTGATAAACATTTGATCTTGGAATTGGGATTTTGCGCGTTAATTGCTTCTTTACTGCCAGGTGTGACATAACTAATAAATAATATAAATGAAGTCATAAATTTGAATAGGACCAACGGAGGATATATTATATCCAACTTTGAAAATATGCACCCAGGTGATTATGGAATATTATAGCCACTTTGTATAATGCATGCACGAGACGGCTGCATGTGACTAGCGTCCTTCATATATACTTAATCGCACATATATTATTTGCACGTTACATATTTGACAACGGAGTCTGTGTGTTCGGTGCCTTTACCTGTTGTACAATCAGCAGCATTAATGTATACATTCTCTTTAGAACCTTATTAATTTGAGATAAAGTCGACAATTATATACCTACATGTTTCTGATCCTACATCTACAATGTCCTGTTACAAGGCCCCCTGTTTTTATAATCATCATGCTACTAGGACTTCATTACTGCGAGATAAGGTTGAGAATTGTATACATATTTATGATGGTGGCAGTATGAAATGGGTGTCGGTTATGCCGTTCTTTGTTCGCTATTGGGCATAAAGGACTGGCGTGGTCGCTTGCCAAATATTTAGTTAGCCTGAAGGAATAAAGCAAAACGTGGTTTCCCGGAGATCACGTCAGGGCCCAGCAACTTTAGGGTCCAGGACACAATCATTTCAGACTAATTGTAAACCTATCGTGTGCCGCGGGTTAGTGTAGACACGGAAAGATTGCAATAACTTTATTTTAAAGCGCTCCATACAAGAATAATCGTTTTTTGTCGATGTTCGGGCAAAGTTATGGAATCAATGCGAAATGGTTCATTGATCCTATAATTTCATTTTCAAGCCGATTTTAGAAAAGAATCCATAGTTATTTTTTTATGAATTTTCAAGCACAGCCTAGCGCAGCACAACTTTTAGATATTCGAACGTTATTTGAGTACTTAATCATAATCACATGTACACGTAACTATTCCTCATTATCGTATCTAACAATATAAGAGAGATTTTAATGTTTAGGCTATTGGTCAAGTAAATAACACCATTTGAGCCTACCAGTTTTTTTCCTACATTGACTATGCATGTTTTAGTGAGCAGCGTGGTTTTCAGGACGCGATCTCTCCTCTTAACACCTAAATGCTGCGCTCCATAGCCTGTTGACAAAACTTCATTTTGGACTTTTGACTCTCCGTGCAATAATGCTACGGCAAAATGATACAAATGCGGCCCCATTTAACGCGCCGTAAGGTGCACTTCTCATCCGCGGAAGTGACCTTACTCACTTCCAGAAATACAACAACACATACCTACTAGAGCAATTCATTTACCACTTTTCTTCCAACTTCCAACCAATAAACTTCGAACGATCATAAATCGGTAATTCATCGCCATTGTCCCCAATCAATCGAGCCGATTAAGATTAGGGAACATTCCCCATTAGAAGTTAACATAATAAGTTTAGCGGAACAAAGGCATTCGGTTCTGTAGGCATTGTGTCAGAGCTGTGGTATTCACAATGCCAAGGAGTCGGATAAAGCAAACCAGCTTTCTTTTATAAGATGGAGTCAAAGTAACAGGGAGGAAGCCACTGTGGAAGGTCACGGGTTCGATCTCCGACTCTTGGATTTTTCAATGAGTGGATTTTTCGAAAAAAATATGCTCCTACGATACATCATATCATATTTAAGGTTCCCAGTCTATTTAATGATTAAATAACTATAAAATAACAAATTAAAATAAACCTAAAACTAACCTAAATATACCTAACAAAAACCGTAATCTAAAAAATCGCTGCCAGTGGGTAACGTTCCCAAAATGCTGACCGCATTGGCACGTTGGATGGCAATGCTCAACCTTTGTGCCAGATAAAGGCCAGCATTTTGATCACGTGTTGCATCGACCAGACGCCCAGACAGATCTTTATGTTTTGTCCTTTGACGCGAGTTTCTTGATATCGCAGAATTTTTCTTAATTTTGACGGACATTGATTATGACTCTAGAGTAGTCAGCAAAAAAATATTCAGAATATTGAAGAGATCGTCATGAAAAAAGTATTGAAATCTATCTGTATAGCATAAATCGTCTCAGAGATATTTACCCATGTGACAGACGGATGAACACCATATTATAAGGTTAGGTAAGGGTTTCTTTTGTATCTTTTTGGTACGGACCCCTAATGCTGAAGTCAAGTTATTGTGCCGAGGTCAAGATACACTTGATACATCTGAAGTGTTGAGACAGAATTGCGATTTGCAGAGCTTTGGGAATTATTGAGTGGAGTAGGCTTACGTGAGCAGACGGGGCGTAACGGGAGCAGCAAATGTACCTAATTCGAATTAAAGTATCCGGGTTATTTTGACAGATATAGTATAGTACTTTAATCTCACGAGCGCGGGTTGGCCATTATTGTAGTTGTGACGCATACGAGCGCATAGACAACGTGAACTCATAGCTCCTACGCGGACGCACACATAGACAATTTGCACCACTCAAGTACCTCAATTTACCGACTCTTATCTAATTGCAATAAGAAAATGTTAAATGTCGTTGAATTGACTGTAATACCGATAGTACAGACAGGTCTAAACAGTATTATGGATCCGTAGACGCCTCGTGCGTTGAGTATGCCCCAGCCCTTAGTACCTAAATGCGTACGTCACGCACTGATTGTGTAAGTTAGATCGAGCTAACTTTAGCCCATATATTTCAGTTCCGGCCCAACGGATCGTGTCTATACGTGATTAGGTGGGACTAGCTACTATATTTTACGACCCATTCTATTCTCGTTCGGGATTACAGCCTAGCCTACGAAGCTGATGATCCTAATCGAAGATATATTGTAGGTTGACTTGATGAGTATGAATCGAAATTGGAGCGTGTGAACCCACAGCCCTCAGGGACTTTTAGTGGGTAAGGGGAGGTATCCCCAACGCAAATGTCCCGCTCTAACACGCGTGAGTTTACAATTAACCATCCCGCTCTCTACGCAAGCTCCGCGCGCAGTTTTGTAAATATTTAGCTATA
This sequence comes from Cenopis cana, assembly GCA_951800055.1. Lineage (NCBI taxonomy): Eukaryota > Metazoa > Arthropoda > Insecta > Lepidoptera > Tortricidae > Cenopis > Cenopis cana. Next base: position 1,693,818 of record OX637486.1, on the reverse strand, counting down.
GTGATTAAGCCAATCATTTTATCAAAGCAAACCCTGCGAATTTGTCTATAACTATTTACGATCTTTAATTGAGTATAAAAATAAAACGTTAAATATCAGTAATATAGCCGTAGTATTGAAAATACATTCCAAAAAGGGGTAACTTCGCGATTGTTTTCTATCGAGTGAAATTCATCAGGTCATGTAACTGACTGCGATTTTGACTAGACAAGATCCTTATGTAACACATATATTTTTTTTAGATTTTAAGACACTATATTCTATGTCTCAGATGGTTTTTAAAAACTCAAAAGTGGTAATACACGGCCTTAAGTAAAGGGCAGTGTCTCTCCAAGACGTATGCTACGGGTAAAGACTAAGGCGACTTCCTGATTTGTCGGTGCGGAGACAGTACGATATGAGAAAAGTGTCAAATGTCAGTATCAGCTGTCAGTCGACTCGGTACCATTTTTTACTACGCCCCTATATTTAAATGAGTGCTTCCTGACTGGCGCGAGATGCGTGGTAGCGGGACGATGCGAAGGCAGTACTGGCCCGCTTCTGCGCATGATATTACTACTGCGCAAACTTAATACTGACAGTATTATGTCAAGTGAGAATCTTTGCGACGTCAGTAAGTCAAAGAAGAAAATGTCACATATCGATCCCGCCCCGCCAAGTCAGGAAGTCGCCTAAGGCATAGTATTTGGAACGGGTCTACCTTATTTCCTATAAAATCAATAGTTATAAAATCATGATCTATAACTACGAATTCTATAAAATCATTTAGTATAATGATTCATTTACTATAAATGTCATTTTGTATAACATTCAAATGGTTTAATTCCAAAATCTTTAAAACCCATTAAATATAATATTCAAAATCTAGAAATTCAGTTGATATATCATTCATTGCCTATAATCATCATTGTGTATAACATTCAAAATCTAGAAAATCGGTTAATATATTATTTATTGTCTATAATCATCATTGTATATAACATTCAAAATCTAGAAACTCAGTTGATATATCATTCATTGTCTATAATTATCATTGTATATAACATTCAGAATCTAGAAAGTCAGTTGATATATTGTTTATTAACTATAAATAATATTTGTTTGACCTCAATATAATATAGGTAGAACAGTTAAAAGTTATAATGATTATTAGTCCTATTTAACAGACGTGTCAAATTTTAAAGTCTGATGACGCGCCAGCCCGTCGACGGCACCCCGCTCATGCGGGGTGCCTATTCCGCTCTGAGGGATGCAAGTTAACCCTAACGTAACCGAACCGTAACAGTACCTATTTAACAGATGTGTACACATTTGAAATCAGATGACGCGCCAGCGTGTCGACGGCACCCCGCTCACGCGGGGTGCCTATTCCGCTCTGAGGGATGCAAGTGAACCCTAACCTAACCGAACTTTAACAGTACCTATTAAACAGATGTGTACACATTTGAAAGTCAGATGACGCGCCAGCGTGTCGACGGCACCCCGCTCACGCGGGGTGCCTTTTCCGCTCTGAGGGATGCAAGTGAACCCTAACCTAACCGAACCGTAACAGTACCTATTTAACAAATGTGTACACATTTGAAATCAGATGACGCGCCAGCGTGTCGACGGCACCCCGCTCACGCGGGGTGCCTATTCCGCTCTGAGGGATGCAGGTGAACCCTATCCTAACCGAACTTTAACAGCACCTATTTAACAGACGTGTACACATTTGACAGTCTGATGACGCGCCAGCGTGTCGACGGCACTCCGCTCATGCGGGGTGCCTATTCTACTCTGAAGGATGCAAGTGAACCCTAACCTAACCGAACTTTAAAAGTACCTATTTAACAGATGTGTACACATTTGAAAGTCACATGACGCGCCAGCGTGTCGACGGCACCCCGCTCACGCGGGGTGCCTATTCCGCTCTGAGGGATGCAAGTGAACCCTAACCTAACCAAACTTTAAAAGCGCCTATTTAACAGACGTGTACACATTTGACAGTCTGATGACGCGCCAGCGTGTCGACGGTACCCCCCGTGAAGTTTACAATATCTAACATTTATAACAAATTAACATTATAGCAAGCAATTATTATAGAATTTGAATTTATAACAGGTGAATATTAGAGTAAAAGATAATTATAGAATATGAAATTTATATATAATGAGTTTAGACTATTTAACATTTATAACAAATTAACATTATAGCAAGCAACTATTATAGAATTTGAATTTATAACAGGTTAATATTAGAGTAAAAGATAATTATAGAATATGAAATTTATGTATAATGAGTTTAGACTATTTAACATTTATAGTAAATGAACATTATAACAAGCAACTAATATAGAATTTGAATTTATAGCTGGTGAATGAATATAGCAAATGAATTTAGAGTATGTGTAGTTATAGCCATTAATTTTATAGGAAATGAGGGGATACCATTTGGAACGCATAGGAAAAACAAGGCAACAGAATATACTTACCTAGGCCAGGAAAAGAGGAGGACAGGCCAATTCGGGACAGGCCAATGCGAGAAAAGGAGACACAGGTGACTTTCTGGTACCCCAATGATAAGAGCAGAAGAGGTTGCCAAGCAAAATCCTGGGAGAATGGTATATGCCATGGTTAACGCTGGGCCCACACTGGACGAGGCATCAATGGAAACAAATGCCTTGACCTAGCCCTCGACGAACCTCGATCCCGGAGTAGATCCAAGAAGCTATGACTGGATATCGTGAGGACATGAACGAGACCAGACTCACTAAATGAGGATGCCCAGGATCGTGCAAATTGGAGAAAAGTGAGCCGGCAAGCGGACCCTGGCAAGAGCCAGGATAACGCTAGGTAGAAGAAGCCTATGCCAACCGGCACACCGCATTAAGACATAGACTATTATGTGCACATATCACTAATTGTACCAAAATGTGAAATTATATAAAAGCAGTTTTTACCCATTGAAAATCGTGAACCATCATAATTTGTTAACAAGGTACAAGGTAAATAACCGCAAAGGTTAAACCACAGCATGAATTTTCTTTTGTGGCGAGCTTTCTGACAGATCATCCAACGACTCTCACAAAAGGAAGAATTTTGGTACAAGGGTCAACTTCCGGCTCTGCGTGCTCTGTTATTAATGTTATTATTATCCCTTAATACATACACATACACGTATATTAGGTAGTTGTAATGTTCTATTGTTTAAGCATACATATCTCTCAATGTATAGATCGTTGTTCAAACCATGCATTGAGCGAAAAAAATACAAATTATTAGTTAGTTTTAGTGAATCCCAAGACAAGGAGATTATATACTAACGGTTACAAAACAGTTTAGTTGTTACAAGGGCAAATTTTTTGGTAATAGTAAATAACTACTATTATCAAAAACTGGTTTGCAACCGTTAGAATATAATCTCCTTGTCCTGGGATTCACTAAAACTTACTAATAATTAGTATTTTTTTTCGCTCAGTGCGCCTTGGTCAAATGCGATAGGACTGCGCGGTTGGAAAGTGGACTCGGGAAAATTCAGAGGAAACCTCCGACATTACCACGCGGGCAGTTTAAATACCAAACCTATATCTTATTGGAATACCAAACTTATTTTAGTAAAAAAATATACTAACGAAAAGGCGTATTACTGTCGAACTTGTTCCCAAAATTTCAGAATAATGTCCGTCAGGCCTCCGGCTGTTCTGAAAAGGAACAAGACTAAACTGAAAAGGAGATGCTTCGCAATAACTTATCATATAGTGAGTTAATCCCTGATAATGCCGCTTATCACAGCAGTGTCAAAATATCGAGAACTCGCGAATAAAATATACGTGGTAAACATTCTGTTAAATATTAATGGGTAGCATTTAACGAACCACCAAATTAGTTGCCGAATGATGCTCTAAAAAATTACATTGATTACCAAAAATACTAGATTCGCACCAAATTTTCAACACCTTTTAAATATAAAGTGCAACTCAAAGAAGTAACATGTCGATAACCTATTAAATTAAATTGTTACCAAATAAATTAGTCGCTACCCAAAAATACTTAATGATCACCTAATTTCAAACACCAAATTTCATATTTTTTACATCCAAATATTACAGGGCTCGTAATCCTATTAAAATTAATTATACCCAAATAATTCTTTCGATACCCAGAAATACTACATGATCACCTAATTTCAAGCGTCATTTGTTTCTAGTCTAATGCCGAATCTACGCAATGGACATAATGGCGCAATGTAAGGAACGCAAGCGACATGTTTCGGATTGATCGAGCGACATGTGTCGGACCCACACGCGACATGTTCGGCCTAATCGAGCGACATGTTTCGGACTCACACGCGACATGTTGGGGTCATCGAGCGACATGTTTCGGACTCACACGCGACATTTTGGGGTTACCGAGCGACATGTTTCGGACTCACACGCGACATGTTCGGGCTCATCAAGCGACATGTTTCGGACGCATCCAGGGACATGTTTCGGACTCACCCAGCGACATGTTTCGGACTCAACATGTGTTGGTTCTGGCGCTTCGCCGGCCGCTGCCGCGGCACGCTCGCTTCGCTCGCTCGGCTCGCGCGTTGTATATATATATATATATATGAATATTATATACACATACGCTAACGTTTTGAGTCTTGGGTATCAACAATATCAACATAAGGTGTCAAACATTGCGACGTTTACCTTAATTGGAAGTTTAACTTATAATTCAATGCTAATAGTAGATTATGCAACTGGTACATAATGAGGGGCATTAAAACACGAGTGTGAGTTTTATAAAACGAGCCGAAGCCGAGTTTCATTATAGGGTCACACGAGTGTTTTTTAGGGTTATGCGACATGTTTCGGACTAACACGCGACATGTTCGGGCATTAAAACACGAGTGTTTTGATGACGATTTTACGTAAAAATTTTTTTTTTACTTAAAATTCAAAATAAATGTAAAATTTGAAATCCTTATCCCCGAATTAGTCTAAATCGAGTATAATGACGATTTTACGTAAGAAAAAAATTATTTTTACTTAAAATTCAAAATAAATGTAAAATTTGAAATCCTTATCCCCAAATTAGTCGAAATCGAGTATAATGACGATTTTACGTAAAAAAAATTTTTTTTTACTTAAAATTCAAAATAAATGTAAAATTTGAAATCCTTATCCCCGAATTAGTCGAAATCGAGTATAATGACGATTTTACGTAAGAATTTTTTTTTTTACTTAAAATTCAAAATAAATGTAAAATTTGAAATCCTTATCCCCGAATTAGTCGAAAACGAGTATAATGACGATTTTACGTAAAAAAAATTTTTTTTACGTAAAATTCAAAATAAATGTAAAATTTGAAATCCTTATCCCCGAATTAGTCGAAAACGAGTATAATGACGATTTTACGTAAAAAAAAATTTTTTTACGTAAAATTCAAAATAAATGTAAAATTTGAAATCCTTATCCCCGAATTAGTCGAAATCGAGTATAATGACGCTTTTACGTAAAAAAAAATTTTTTACTTAAAATTCAAAATAAATGTAAAATTTGAAATCCTTATCCCCAAATTAGTCGAAATCGAGTATAATGACGATTTTACGTAAAAAAAATTTTTTTTTGCTTAAAATTCAAAATAAATGTAAAATTTGAAATCCTTATCCCCGAATTAGTCGAAATCGAGTATAATGACGATTTTACGTAAAAAAAAATTTTTTTACTTAAAATTCAAAATAAATGTAAAATTTGAAATCCTTATCCCCGAATTAGTCAAAATCGAGTATAATGACGATTTTCTGTAAAAATTAAAAAAAAACATCATTATGTTATTATATTTAATAACATAATGAACAATTTTAATTCATAATAATCATTATGTTACTGCTGTAACCTTCTCCACACGTAAGAACATTAAATGTTATTATAAGAGTCATTTTCTACGGTTTCTGAACGCATTTTTTTCACGCAATTAATTTGTATGTATTAACTACAATATAGCTTGTAATGTGTATAATATTTGGATGTAATTCTAAAAACAAATGATGCACGAGATTAGGTGGTAGTTTAGTATTTTTGGTGGTACTTGACAATTTTTTGATGCGATTATAAAATTTCAGGGAACGCAATAAGTAAAATAGCTGCAAGTGCTGGAATAATAGGTATGAGTGTTTAGGTGACCTGAAATTGATGGTCGATACATTTTTTTGAGTGTTCAGCGTTATTTTAGGGTTCGAAAATTTGGTGATATCAAAAGTTATTTAGGTGATCATTTTATTTGTTCCCAATATTAATTAGTAGGTAACTTCTAGTGTAAATTACCGTGTGAGCTTGAAACCGTATATAGAATTATTACAGTTATATTCAGATAGCACCCCCATATTTTAGCCCTAAAATAAAGGTCTAATATTTGAGCCTAGCCAATTAGGATTCAACATAGACCACGCATTACTTACAACGAGTGTCGCAGAATAATTTTGACAGATGCTTCGTTCGTACGACCAAATTTCAAAATACGTAAACGATTTTGATCCTTATACGTTTCGAATAGGTTCCAAAATGTAAAGATGTAGATATGACTAGTATTACGTGCCATGAGATTATTTGGGGCATAGGCAAGTCCCAGCGGAGGCAATACTGTTTGGATTACGGTTGTATTAAGAAGAGGTGAGCTTGGGTACAGAATAAGTAATAGTACTACGTACAGAAGTCCACTGTTAACAAACTCATAATTTACAACCCCAAATTATAATAGGTAAGTAAATAACAAACTTTGACAACACCAAGCGACTAACGCGATGACGGTACCACCTACGGATTTACTTGCAGCGGCGCGGCGAACTGACGGAGTGAGACCCCCCTGGCTACATTGCCCGAAAAACCGATGACCAGTGGTGCATTTACTTGCAGCGGCGCGGCGAACTGACGGAGTGAGAGCCGCCTGGCTTGGGCGGGCCACATTGGAGAACCGATGGTCGATGGTGCCTTTTCCTTTGTAACGCTTTTGTTTATGTAATGACATTCAATTTGTTAATTAATTACATTGTAGCTTAGTGCGTATTGTTAATTAATAATTGACATATTTCATAATTTCCAAAAGTCTTAATTCGAAAAGCATTTCGGTAAAAACGTGTGAAGTACACAAAAAACTTTTTTTTAGATTTTTTTCTCCGTTAATTTTGGAAAAAATCGCAAATTACTGTAAACCGAAAGTTGACGTCATCTTCCTCGCTGTATTCAGGGAGACCTTAGCACAGAGTACAGACAATCGCTGCTCTGGAATGGCTCTGGATTCTTGTTGGGAAGATGACGTCATATTTTACTTACGCCCTTTTGGAATGACCTACTTTTCAACGTGTTTTTTTTGTATGAAATAATGAGTTAAATTGAAAAAGAAAAAAATACGGGTGGCTTACATTTTTACCTATTTTCTAACTAGTTCATAAAATAAAGTAGTTAAAAATATGAAATGTTGTCAATTACTGATTGACATGTAAAAGTGCCCCTGTGGCCTATTTGCAGATTAAATATTTGATTTTGATTTTGGACGTTTTTAGGCTGATGAAGATGAAGCTTGGTAAGACACATTTTTTTAAATAAATTATAACATAAGTACATCATTAGCATCCTATTATTTTCCCTGTTATCCTAAATGCCAAGATTATACATAAGCAAAATCTGACAGGTTGCACTAACAGACGAGCAACACAGCACTACATACTTGTATGTATAGTAAATATTGTTATCATGGCTGCGGAGTGGCTGCAAGGCGGAGGTATTTCCCCAGTTGGGCTGCTCTGAATTGGAGCACAACGATATTTTGCTGTGCCCTATCTCTCTTAAAATGGGTATGTAAATAAATAGAGAAATACCACTAGCGATCCTTCTAGTTTTATCAATACCGCAGTGACAAATCGTCGCCCCGCCCGTTCCCAACTATCGTGATGAGCGGCGAACTATTTCATTTGTCCGGTTTATAGCTCATAAACGTACAGTCAAGGGCATAAATATGTATACATTTTTGGACCTTATTTCAATGGAGTAAGGTGAAAAAATGTATACATATTGGTGCCCTTGACTGTACCAACGAACGCCGAACGGCTCCCGAGCCCTAATCTTCGCATAATCCTTACTACGCCCCTGTCTCTTGAAATCCCAACCTTATATGGACTGTATAGGGTTGTTTTTGAAACATTGGGTTTAAGATAGGACATTGCGAAAGTAGACGCATCGCTCCATTCTTCGTTTCTCGAGTTTAGGTCTAAAGTTATTTATTTCATATGTCTGTTTATACGCCATTCACGTAGTTTTAATATAAAAAACAAAATTGCCTTAGCAATAATAAACAACAAGATCCATATTTATATGCATTATTGTCGAGATTAGCTCACATTTCATTAGGTTAAGCTGAATAATGTGTTTAGTATAAGAATCTTTTTCTGTATTAATGTCGAGATTAGCTCACATTTCATTAGGTTAAGCTGAATAATGTGTTTAGTATAAGAATCTTTTTCTGTATTAAAGTTGCTGTAAATATCTTAAATGTGTAAATCTAGCTTAATCTAACCTAAGTTAATCGTATTGTAAACTAATAAATCGTAAAATACTTACCTTGTTTACTTACCTCCGCCGTATCATACACAGGTGACGTTCCTCTATGAAGCTGGTGCATTAGTACTCGATAGTCGAATGAATAATTAACAAAGTCAATATAAATACAAGTACCAGTTTTAGACAAACCTTAGGCAGGAAACGGCAATAACCGTCATAAAGGTTGGAATGGCACATCCATACCTCGAAATACTGTTGTAACTCAATAATATTATTTGAATAACTATATCATGTACAAATCTGTCGAATTACTGATTGGTTAAATAAACGGCATAGCCGCCTTGAGTTGCTACACGTTCATTGGCGGATAAGCGCGCCTATAAATAGAGCGCGCGCCTTAGAAAGTTACCTCATTATACACTCGTCAGCCAACAGTGCAACAACTCTCTGCGACATGTGAAAGTTATCAAAGTGTTCTTTCTTCACCTCCCGCCTAAAGCTACATTCTACAATGGTCCTTCAGCAGCCGAATATCAGCGGGCCAGCAGTTATGAAGAAAGAATAAAGAAGAAAGAAGAACTGTCACAGACGTTCAATCGTAAACAAGACAGAGTAGTCCGCAAGGGCGAAAATCTTGTTGGGCTAGCCGCCGCTAGCTATTCTACGGTAGGAAGGCCTATGGCTATCCACGTAGACGGAAAAGTAACGCGGGTGACGCAGTCTTAGTGATAGCGAATCCTGGGCGACATTCCGACCCTCCCCGGGCATTACCCTCACGGTGCCAAGTAGTGTCGCGGGCTCGTTGGGCTCCGGGTCTTCGTGTGCATTCGAGCGTGTACACCGCGCCACGGTGGTGGTTCGTCTTGCTCGGCTGTGTGTGCTGGTACACGCTACAGGTGGTGAGGGACTCTATGCCGTCTAACGGACAGAGACCAGGCCGGTGCAGCCGTTCGGCAATTCCTAGCCAGCGGTGGGCGCTCACTCATCTGTAGTGTCACTGCCAGAGCAGCTCCCCCTAAACCTCCTAAATCCTAGCCGGCTCCCCGTGGTAGCAACCCGGCTAGGCCCTAGGGCACCAGTAGGCAGCGTCGTGCAGGCCTATACAGGGGGCAAGCGCGTGCGCATAGGGACGGAGGAACGTTACAGTGTTTTTGTGAAGTGTAAATTGCCGTGAAAGTGTTAATTAAGTGCCACGTACTCGTTCAAATGAGTGTTAGAATCACGGGATGTTTACAGTGTTAATTGCGAATGAATAGTTCAAGTATTAGTTGATTGATGTGTTTTAAATTACCGCGTTGTCGTTTTTGTGTTTTTCTTTTATGCTGAAGTGTTAATTTTGTTTTATATTTTGTCGCTGTTTTGATCACTCATTTGTTTTATTGTGTTAGGTACGTCAATAGTTATTAGATAGGCTCCACGTGTGCAGTATGAGCGATAGCGATTACCGTGTGTTACGCAGTGGTAAATGGACGCCGTTATCCTCATCGGGAGGCCACACTAATAGCACCTCGACCGGTACTGACGTTGCGACCGGGACGAGTAATACTGACGGTACAACGACGAACACAAGTAGTGAAGTGACGCGGACGGACAACAGCGACATGTCAAATAACACGGAAAAACCGAACGACGCGGACGGGCGCGAGCAGGATAGGGCTTCCGAGCACAACTTAAACGAGACGGTCGTGCCAGTACCTAGTGTACCCCCCACCGTTGTTCAGGGGGTTTCAACGCGACTTAGTATCTTACGTGCGGAAGTAGCTTTGCGTAACGCGGAATTAGCACGGGCTAATGCGGAGGCCGCAGCCGCCCATTGCCGACTTGAACTAGCCAGGGCTGAGGCCGCCCAATCCGAATGTGGTTCTGTAGCCAGGGAAGAACCGGCAGTAGCTGAGCCGGCTCACCCCGCGCCCCCTCCCGCCGCCGCGACGGAGGGGCGCCTCGAAGGTTGGATCGAGGAACAGAATCGCATCGAACATACAGTAGTGCGCACTAAATCGAAAGAGCGACCGGCACCGCGGCCGGCAAAACGTGTGCCCGTGGACGAGGTTAAGTTCGAAAATAAAGACGTAGAATTGCTATCGGCTCGTTTAGAAACTGCGATCACGCGCAGTAAGCCCGAGTACACGCCTCACAGGCATATCCCCGAGCTACCTAGCTTCGACGGATCGATTACAGAATGGATAGCATTTAAAGCGGAATTCTACGATACGGAATCTTCATTTTCGGACGTAGCCAACGTCGGGCGTATTAGGCGCGCATTACGAGGTGACGCGAGATATGCAGTAAAAGCGTTGTTATACACCTCACCCGACCCGTTCGAGATCATGGACATGTTAGAAATGCACTTCGGAAACTCCGAGGCTATAGTGTTAGCCGAGATAGAAGAAGTGAGGAGATTGCCTAAACTTGCTGAGGACAATTCTAACATCACCATGTTCGCGGGTCAAGTAGCAAACGTCGTGGCTACTATAAAATCGTTGAAGCAGGAGCAGTACTTACTAGCGCCGGAACTAGTAAGCCGACTCGTAGATAAATTAAATCCTATGATGCGCTACGAATGGAATAAATATCGGGTAGCTAACGCGAGCACGCCGGGATTAGTAGCAATTTCCAAATTCCTGTCGGATAGTAGTAAGGCCGCGGGACTGACGTACGCATCTGGGGCGCGGAGGCCAACCGTGAGGCCTCGACATAACGTGCATGCGACCGTACACAATGCGTATCGCTCGCAATCGCGTTCACCTAGTAGGGATAGGGATTCATACACGGAGAACTATCGGGAGAAAAAACCGCATCACTCGAAACCCAAGGCGGCATACGTAGGCAAGCCACCGAGGAAGCCTACAGCGCAAAATAGGCCACGCCCCCCGGCGACAGTGCCGGGGGACCTGGAGCGCAAACGATGTCACATGTGTAATGGTGAACACGCGATCGCGAGCTGCGCCGACTTCGTTAAGCTTTCCGTGAACGAGCGATGGAGCAAAGCCAAAGAATTTAAACTTTGCTATCGATGTCTAGGTACGCGTCATGTTAAAACGTACAAGTGTTCGTACAACCCGTGCGGCAAGGGGGATTGCGAGGCTGCGCATCACACCCTGCTGCACGGATTTAAGCGCGAGGATAGTAATCGCGGGAATGTAGGATCGATTAATCACCTTAACGACGCGAAAACCTACCTGAAGGTGGTTCCCGTGGAACTAACCGGCACGCTAGGTACAGTAAGTACGTATGCATTAATGGACGAAGGTTCATCCCTCAGCCTCATAGAGAGGCACGTAGCTGACCAAATCTCGCCGCGTACGGACAGCGAGCAGCTGTCGCTAGGCGCGATAGGGGGAAACACGGTGTCCGATAATGATTCGTGTAGGGTAGACGTATCGATAAGGGGACAGCTATCCCGCGATTTAGGAAAGTTGTCAGCGTACACGATTGACCGATTAAACCTAAGTCCGCAGACCGTATCTAGGGATGTTCTAGATAAGTGCCCGCACCTGAAGGATGTGCGGGACGAGTTATGTTACGAGAACGCGGTACCTACGGTTTTAATCGGCCAAGACAACTGGCACCTTATCGTAACGAGGCAGCTTATCAGCAATGGGAACAGCTTGCCGGTAGCCTCGCTAACGAAATTGGGGTGGGTTTTACACGGGCAACTAGATAGGCCACGCAAGCCAAGCGGTTTAATTAATCATTTAACGTTGCGTAACGACCAAGAGGCTTACGACTTAATTAAACAGCACTTTAGCATCGAATCTCTAGGCGTGGAACCTAAAACCCCTAAGGCCGACCCCGACAGACGCGCGCTCGAAATCCTAGAGCGTACGTGTGAACCTATACCCGGTCAAGATAGGTATAGGGCCGGATTATTGTGGAAATCGGACAACGAGTCTCTGCCGAATAATAGGGACCAGGCGCTCAAGCGGCTTCACACGCTCGAGCGTAAATTAGATAAAGATGAATCCATAAAGGCAGAATACTCGAAGCAAATAAAAAATCTGCTAGACAAGGGATACGCGGAAAAAATAGACGCGCCCATACATTCGTCCAGAGGCTTCTATTTGCCCCATTTCCACACGATCCACAAAGCTAAACAAAAAGTAAGATTAGTTTTCGACGGAAAATGCCGAACCGCCGGAAAAAGCTTGAACGACGCGCTTCTGTCGGGACCGGACTTGCTACAGTCTCTATTCGGCGTTCTGATTCGATTTAGAGAAGGAAAGATAGGCGTAATAGCGGACGTAAAAGAGATGTTTTTACAGATTAAAATTATAGAGCAAGATCGCGACGCCCTACGTTTTTTATGGAGGGGGGAGAGGCGGTCGGGCCCCGTAGAGGAATACAGAATGACAAGTCTCATTTTCGGGTCCAGCTCTTCACCCACGACCGCGATTTATGTTAAAAATAAAAACGCAGAACGCTACGCTGAGCAATATCCGCTAGTATACGATACGACCTTACGAAACTTTTACGTAGACGATCTGATAGCTAGTTTCGACGACCCGGTACAGACGACGCAGCTGGTAAACGATATGATGAAGGTATTCGATAAAGCCTCATTTACCCTGCGCGGCTGGGCCTCGAACGCGCCGGAGGTGTTACACGGCGTAACAGACGTACTAAAGAGCGATGTTTCTGAGTTAGGCCGCGACGAATGCGAGCGCACGCTAGGCTTGCTGTGGAATAACAGGGCGGACACGTTAGGCTTCAACGTGAATTTCAGGAACACGCCGAGCGATATTTTAGACGGCAGCGTAGTGCCTACGAAACGCCAAGTGACCGCGGGCGTGATGAGTCTCTTCGATCCTACCGGGCTAATATCTCCTATTACCGTGACAGGTAAGGTATTAATTCAAAGGATATGGAGAACCGGGATCGACTGGGACACGCAGATCACGCGCGACGATCACGCGGCATGGTTAACGTTCGTAAACGGTATGAGAAGTTTGCATGATATACACGTACAACGGTACGTACCCGCGCGGGGTAGAACAGTCGTAACACATACCTTCTCGGATGCGAGCGAGAACGCGTATGCCTGCGCCGTGTACATGGTAGGAACGGACGATACAGGCAAACGGTGTTCCACATTGGTCGCGGCAAAGGCACGCGTGTGTCCGCTGAAGAACGTCAGTATCCCGCGGCTCGAGCTACAGGCGGCTACTATGGCGAGCCGTCTCACGCAATCGGTAAAATTAGAGTCGAGCTATACAATAGAAAAATCGTTTTATTGGACGGACTCTAAAACAGTACTCGCGTGGATAAGGTCGGACCCGCGAACTTTTAAATGTTTCGTAGCGCATCGGTTATCGGAAATTGAGGACACCACATCCCCGAGCGACTGGAGGTGGGTCCCTAGTGCGTCTAACGTCGCGGACGACGCGACGCGCGATATTCCCGCCGATTTTAACGCAGATCACCGATGGTTTCGCGGCCCCGATTTTATCCTATTGGACCCCGAGCACTGGCCAGTAGAAAAACAGAGCAATGCGCCCCTCGCGCCGACGGGCGAGGAGCGCACGGCTAAGCCAGTGAACGTGGTAGTAAAACGCGACGAATTTCCATACCTACCAGATGTGAGTAGGTTTTCGAAGTACTCTCGCCTGCTGCGCGCGTCCGCCCGCGTCCTAGTCGCCGCGGAAGCTTTCAAGGCCGCCGCACACGGTCAAGCGTCAAACCCACTCGTAACAAACGATAAGCTCAAAATCGCCGAACTTTTGTTAATTAAACGAAGTCAGAGGGAATCGTTTAGGGATGAAATTGTAACAATTGAGGCTGGGCGGCGTACTCCGAAGAAATCGTCACTGAACAAACTAGCGGTGAAGATCAGCAAACACGGTATCCTGCAATTAGATGGAAGATTAGACAGAGACCAGTGCACGCCAGTCCTACACGCTAAAGAAGCACTGACAAGATTAATCATTGCACACTACCACGCGATGTTTAATCATGCAAATCACGCTATTGTCATGAACGAGATCAATCAAAGATATCACATAATAGGACTGCGCGGGGCCGTACGGTACCTTAGTAACAAATGTCAATGGTGCCGCGTGTACAGGGGGGTACCCACTAAGATCCCCCTGGGCGACCTACCTAGAGAAAGGCAGCTAGCTAATCAACCCGCCTTCACAGCTACGGCCTGCGACTATATGGGACCAGTACAAGTGACTGTTGGAAGAAGACATGAAAAGAGATGGGTAGCACTCTACACCTGTCTTACCACTCGTGCTGTACACCTAGAACTCGTGCCCTCGTTATCCGCGTCATCGATGATACTCTCGCTCCGACGGATGATGGCCCGCCGCGGCCAGCCGACCGTACTCTACACAGACAACGCAACTTGTTTCTATGGGGCTGAAAGAGAAATAGCCGAAGCAGTAGAGGCCGCCGATAACGAGATAAAAGAATTCGTCGCAGCGAAGCTTATAGTGTGGAAAAAGATCCCCCCAGGCAACCCATCGGCCGGAGGCGCCTGGGAGAGGCTAGTTGGGGCGGTCAAATCCGCTTTACGCGTCACACTCAAAGAGAGGCATCCACCGGACGAAGTCCTGCATACACTGCTACTAGAGGCCGAGCATGTGGTTAACTCCAGGCCGCTAATTCCCGTGCGACTGGACGACAGACAGGAAGCCCTGACCCCTAACCACTTTCTATTAGGGCGATCGAACGCGATGTCACCCTTCGGAACATTCAGCGATAACAAAATAGACGAAAAATCATGGAAAACGGCGCAGGCACTGGCCGACAGATTCTGGTCTAGATGGACCAACGAATATCGGCAGACGCTGCGACCCCGTAACAGTCACGATCCCACGCACCAAAACGTCAAGATAGGAGATGTGGTACTCATAGTGGACGGTACGATGCCACGCAGCACATGGCCGCGAGGCGAGATAACCCGTGTCTACCCAGGCCCAGACGGCAAAGTCAGAGTCACCGAAGTCCGCACAGCAGCGGGCCTCATACGCCGTCCAGCCTCCCGTCTCATAGTCTTAAGTTAATCAATGTATATAATCTCTCCTATTTTTATGGTGTTTGCACACGTGGGGCGGAATGTCGAGATTAGCTCACATTTCATTAGGTTAAGCTGAATAATGTGTTTAGTATAAGAATCTTTTTCTGTATTAATGTCGAGATTAGCTCACATTTCATTAGGTTAAGCTGAATAATGTGTTTAGTATAAGAATCTTTTTCTGTATTAAAGTTGCTGTAAATATCTTAAATGTGTAAATCTAGCTTAATCTAACCTAAGTTAATCGTATTGTAAACTAATAAATCGTAAAATACTTACCTTGTTTACTTACCTCCGCCGTATCATACACAGGTGACGTTCCTCTATGAAGCTGGTGCATTAGTACTCGATAGTCGAATGAATAATTAACAAAGTCAATATAAATACAAGTACCAGTTTTAGACAAACCTTAGGCAGGAAACGGCAATAACCGTCATAAAGGTTGGAATGGCACATCCATACCTCGAAATACTGTTGTAACTCAATAATATTATTTGAATAACTATATCATGTACAAATCTGTCGAATTACTGATTGGTTAAATAAACGGCATAGCCGCCTTGAGTTGCTACACGTTCATTGGCGGATAAGCGCGCCTATAAATAGAGCGCGCGCCTTAGAAAGTTACCTCATTATACACTCGTCAGCCAACAGTGCAACAACTCTCTGCGACATGTGAAAGTTATCAAAGTGTTCTTTCTTCACCTCCCGCCTAAAGCTACATTCTACAATTATCTTACTTAGACTATTATTTAAATATATAGGAATTTAAAGTATTTTATTTAAAGAAATGGGATATATACATCAGGAACCTAATTGGTCGCATACGGTACAATTTCAGAGGAATTTCCTCACTCGGAGGCTCCGGTTGTGGAATGACGTCCCTGCCGAGGTTTTCCCAAGGGAATACAGTATGGGGTTCTTCAAGAAAAGAGTGTATAGTTTTTTTAAAAGGTTTCTATAGGCTGCGATGACCGCTTCCTATGAGGCGGGCTGTTTGCAACCTTTTACCACGGCCAATGTCGCGAATTTTCTTATTTTTATTCAATCACTCTAACCTAACCTGTGTATAGTCAAATGTAGAAAATCATTTTCGTACTTTGTCGCACTAAAGCAACAAAACTGTTGGGTTGCGTCATACCCGATCCCGATCCACACCAATGGGCCATGATGGCGCAGGATAAGGACGCAGAACAGTTCCGCGTTAAAGATAGAAAGACACACTTTAATCTTATTCCGTCGCATAACTGCGCTTTAAGTCCGTCTTAAAGTTCCTAACTCAAACTCAAACTCTTTATTGAAAGTGCCAGGGTACTAAAATGATCAACTGCTTTTGCTGCTGAATATTCTGTCTAATCCATAATAATATATAATATTATAAATGCGAAAGTGTGTCTGTCTGTCGGTCTATCTGTCTGTCTGTTTGTTACCTCTTCACGCTTAAACCGCTGAACCGATTTACATGAAATTTGGTATAGAGATATATTGAGTCCCGGTGAAGGACATAGGGTAGGTACTTTTTATCCCGGAAATAATCCCTTAAGGGGGTGGAAGTTTGTATGAAAATGCGATGAGTGGGTAAGCGCCTGATATAAGTTAATAGCAAATACTTCAATGTACCCCGATAAACGAGTTCCACGCGGACGAAGTCGCGGGCAATAACTAGTAGTATATAATCCACAGTTTCATATGAACACCACAATCATGGGTGTTGAGTATAAACAGACTTACACACCGACACTCTGTCTTCGTCGCTACTAAACCTACAAATGGCATGCGTGATGCGTGGGTCCATGCCACAAACAATTTGTCTATTGTCATGATATTTACATTCTATTTTGAACCATATTCCAACAGCGTAGAGTTGTTTTTGAGTGTGGTTGGGTTGTGCTACAGGATTTGACTGTACGAATGTGTGAATGGGTGCTGAATTAGTGCAGTTACGCTATGCACTATAGATAAGACCAATATAAATAACAAAAGTAACACACATTGCCGAAAAACTAACAGCTAATCGCCTGACGTGGTACGGGCATATAATGAGGAGGAAAAAACCACATAACAAGAAGAATACCTGTTACTTATTGAATGGATGCAGGGGCCGAGGTAGGCCAAAGAAAAGGTGGATGAATTGTGTGAGAGATAATATGAATAAGAGGAATGTGAATGAAGATATAACGAGGGAGAAATGTGTGGAAGAAAAAGACACGTTGCTCCGATCCAAAATATAAATGGAAAAAGGGCTAGATAATGATGACTTACATCATGAACACTAATTAATATTAAATAAATATTTGTGGATAATCTTACACAAATCAACCTAGTCCCAAACTAAGCAAAGCTTCGTACTATGGGTACTAAGCGACGACATACATACTCATATAGATAAATAAATACTTAAATACATAGAAAACATCCAAGACCCAAGAACAAATATTCGTGCTCATCACACAAATAAATGCCCCGGCCGGGATTCGAATCCGGGACCTCCAGCTTCGTAGGCAGGGTCACTACCAACTAAGCTAAATCGGTCGTCCAAACACTCACTTGCTTTTGGCAACTCTGGTTGCCAGGCATAACCCTTATTTTCTAGGGAATAGAGTTCAACTCAAAATACAAAGCAAGCAAGTGGATAAAGACGTACAAAATAAGTCTGCAGAAATCTATCTGTCTATTCCCCAAAACAGTACGGCTAGCCGTGTTATTTCGTGACCAAAACGAAACGGCAGGTGCCACATATTGTGATTTATCAAATATGGCATACTATTGTGTTAACAAATATGGCATACAGTGCCAAGGACTGAGGCGTATACCTTAAGCAGCCAAGCATTAGACAACCTAGGTGAATATTACAAGCTGTTTTGTCGCATTATACATGGGGTTGCATTGCAACACGCTGTTTTATTTTTAATTGGCTGTCATTTTCTAGTCTCAATTTTTGTTATCCAGACTCTAGTGATTATTTTAGACTCATTCATTCATTTATTTCATTGTTTTGTGTATACAAAAGATCTTACAAATACTTTAGTATGTTACAACACAACAGGGCTCGGAACCGGTTTTTTTTTAACCGGTTAAAACCGGTTTATTTGGGTTTCGTTCCGAACTTTATTGAGAGCGCGAACGTTTTAAGAACTTTATATAAACCGGTTTATTCCACGAGTGGCGCGACCGCGGCGACCCGGCCGGGCCCCTGGCGGGGGTCGGTGTCGGTAGGTACTTACGTACACACACACAAGCACGCGTTGCAACTTGTCGAGTAATTTTTGTAGACGCGTGCGAGTTGGAGTACGGCTCCTTAGCTCGAAATACGGTCCCATCTGGCAGAAAGCATGAAGCTTAGTAGTAGTAGTAGTAGTAGCTTTCATATTTGTGCTTCAAGAATTTTAGGGAAACACGTCGACAGAGACATACCTTTCTCCCCCCCCCCCCTTTCCCCCCACTTTTGTGTGCCGAATTACAGTTTTATTTTATTTTAATGAAAACTGCTGAAGCTAGGAGAAAACCGTCAAAGGGAAAAATGTTCCTTATAAAATTATCTACAAGTTATTCTTTGGATGTATTTTGATAGGACCTATAGCTTTCAAAATATACGAGCATTCATTAGGGTAAATACAGCAGAAAAGATGGTAGAGGGCAGATTACTAACATTTTTGTGCGCATCGGGCTACAAGCATGAAATTTGTACCATAGATAAAGTGTTCCGCGGTGATTCTTTTCGGATGTGGGAATTAGTTAGATTCGTCCCCTGGGGAAGGGGAGAGCGGGGTGAATTGGATCAAGAATACCTCTTTTTAGTCTTTTTCTCATTGATCAGTTAAGGCTACTATGGCTTGCGGGGTTTCGTTTTCGTGTAAACCAGACATCGGGAATTCATTTTTAGGGCTCGGTACCCAAAAGCTCCAAGCGGAACCCTATTTTTGTCAGTCATAAATCCGTCCGTCGTCTGTTTTACAGGTTTTACAGTCAAACGTCATCTTGTTGACCCAAAGCCACAACAATTGTAAACAATTTTTTTTAATAATTTTTAAAGGGGGTCTCCCATAGAGCTGAAGGGGGGCGAATTTTTTTTTTTACCCACCCCTTCGAGTGTGATATCGTTATTTAGAGCTAATTGAGTAAATAAATACCGTATTTTTTGTTTAACAAAATATTTAAAGTCAAAGTCAAAGTGATTTATTTGTAAACAGAGGTAATACAATATATGGCGCTAGGTACAAAATATGTGCTCTATGTTTCGTCGTTAGGCATACAAATTCATTTTTAAATTACATAATATTAAAGATAAACATGAGAGATGATATCTGTATTGGTAGAATTCCCCCAATAAATAAGACCATAGCGAAGGGATGATCCAATACATCCGTGATATGCTGATAATATATAACCGCCTCAATACTGACTTGCTTCGATAGCTTGTAAAGCGCATATGCATATTTGTTGAGCTTTTAACAAACTTCCTCCGTATGAGGCTTCCATGACAGCTAACTTGTGATCTATAGTGAGTCCTAAAACTTTTTTTACTTTAACTGATTCAATAAGGTGTCCTTCATAAAAACAAGGGCGTGAGAAGTCACTAAAGTCCACTATTTTAGAAAATTTGTTCCTAAGATTTTTTAAACTTCCCATTGACCTGTGAATTTTATATTTGGTAGTAATATCTATTATAGTGTATATTTAACTAACCATTTTTTGTAAAAAAAAAATCTTGTAATGTAAAATATATTGTTATTTTTTTTGTATTTGTTGGTAAAAGGGACGTAATATTAAAAATTATCCTCAATCAATACTGACTTGCTTCGATAGCTTGTAAAGCGCATATGCATATTTGTTGAGCTTTTTACAAACTTCCTCCGTATGAGGCTTCCATGACAGCTAGCTTGTGATCTATAGTGAGTCCTAAAAATTTTGTAACATTAACTGATTCAATAAGATGTCCTTCATAAAAATAAGGCCGTGAGAAGTTACTAAAGTCCACTATTTTAGAAAATTTGTTCCTTAGATTTTTTATACTTCCCATTGACCTGTGAATTTGATATTTGGTAGTAATTTCTATTATGGCGTATATTTTACTAACAAATACAAAAAAAGAACTGAAACCATTTTTTGTAAAAAAAATCTTGTAAAATTTTTTCTTTCTTTTTTTGTATTTGTTGGTAAAAGGAACGTAATATTAAATATTATAACCAAATTGAAAGTTCGTAGGTCAATGAGAAGTATAAAAAAAATTAGGAACAAATTTTGTAAAATAGCGGACTTTAGTGACTTCTCACGCCCTTGTTTTTAAATATTTTTTTAAACACAAAATAAGGTTTTTATCTATTTAATTATCTCTAAATAACGATATCCCTCTCGTTGGGGTGGGTAAAAAATTTCTTTTTTCGCACCCCTTCAGCTATATGGGAGACCCCCTTAAAAAATATTTAAAAAAATCTGACAATTGGTATGGCTTTGGGTCTACAATATGCTTAATACTGTGAAAATTTTAAGCCTGTAGCCTAAACCGTTTGGCTGTAAAACCTGTAAAACAGACGACGGACGGACTTATGACTGACAAAAATAGGATTCCGCTTGGAGTCCTAAAAATGAATTTCTGATGTTTGTTTTACATGAAAACGATACCCCGCAAGCCATAGTAGCGTAGTGATCAGTGAGAAAAAGACTAAAAAGAGGTGTGCTTGGTCCAATTCACCCCGCTCTCCCCTCGCACAGGGGACGAATCTAACTAATCTCCACATCTGAAAAGAATCACCGCGGAACAGTTTATCTTTGGTACAAATTTCATGCTTGTAGCCCGATGCCCACAGAAATGTTAGTAATCTGCCCTCTAGCATCTTTTCTGCTGTTCTTATCCTAATGAATGCTCGTAGATTTTGAAAAATATAGGTCCTATCGAAATACATCCCAAGAATGACTTGTAGATAATTTTATAAGGAACATTTTTCCCTTTGACGGTTTTCTCGTAGCTTCAGCGGTTTTCAATAAAATTAAAAAAAAAACTGTAATTCGGCACACAAAAGTGGGGGTAGGGGGGGAAACAAAGGTCTGTCAACGTGTTTCCCTAACATTTTTGAAGCACAAATATGAAAGCTACCTGCATGCCCAGTTTCATGCTTTCTGTCAGATGGGACCGTATTCGTCATATTTTCGAGCTAAGGAGTCGTACCTACTAATTTTGGTAAGGCACTATTTCATACAATACAATGTTATTTATCAAACGTAAACGTCCGTCCCGAAAGCGAACTTCCGTTAATATGAATGAACACACACAAATGCAAACGGCTTGGGTATATCCGATAGGTAGGTAATCGTGGGTTCGTTTTAACCGTATTATATCGTTCTAAACCGGTTAATCGAACGAAACCTTTATATAAAGCTCCTCCGTAAACCGGTTTAAAAATAGCGGTTTTTGTACCGAAACCGAAATATAAGGGTTTTGCTGCAAGTATATCATAACGGTTTGAAAAATTAACCGGTTTCCGAGCCCTGCAACACAAAACCTGTGAGGGCACTGCAATATTACAAACTACTGGCACTGTAATATTACTTTATGTCACACCTGGCCATAAAGCGGCCATTACCGCACGCTCCGCGCGCGAAAAAACCCACTTCCTGGCCAGGTGGTGACATAAAATTTTGTACTTAACACGGGCGGTAATAAAGAAAGCCTCAGATCGCATATTTATCGCCCTTGCCTTCGGCTCGGGCGTCAAATACCTCCGATCTGAGACATTCTTTGTTTTACCGCCCTTGTTAAGTAATGTACTATTATGTCACACCTGGCCATTATCGCACGCTCCGCGCGCGAAAAATCCCACTTCCTGGCCAGGGGGTGACATAGAATTTTGTACTTACCACGGGCGATAATAAAGAAAGCCTCAGATCGCATATTTATCGCCCTTGCCTTCGGCTCGGGCGTAAAATACCTGCGATCTGAGACATTCTTTGTTTTATCGCCCTTGGTAAGTAATGTACTATTGAGTCAAGTGAAAAGCTGTCATCTGGTACATTTTCCAGCTATTATGTGATCAATATTTAGTTTTTCTTGAAAAATCTTCTTATACTCGTATCTTTTCTCAAGATTAATTACTAACCTAACACTATCTTACATTTCCTATAGTACAATATCGACACTTAACTTTTTAATTACGGTACCAAAAAACGGCCCATAACATTTTATTACTGAACAAACAATAAAGACTAATGGTCGCCAATACATTCCTTTCTATATCGTTCATAATAAATCAAAAGTATCATTAATTATACGTATATGACTGGGCAGGTTGTTTGCTATATGAATTGTGTCGACAGTGATAAATAGATGTCTCCGGGAGTATTTAGACAATATTTCGCCTTTTATGACGTAATTCGCTATGTGGCTATTTTTTTTATCATGCCGACTGCTGTCTATGAATAGCAGTTGTTAAGCTAAGTTAGAGGCATTGGTGCGGCTTGAGAACTTCTAACAGTCAAGTTGCCCACTCACTCGACACGCCTAATCCCGATTTTAAATCTGCGCCGTGGTTTCACCAAATGGTCACAACGGAAGACCAGCGCAGGCTCTGCCAGCATAACGCTGAGTTGTGACCGTTTCGTGGCAAAATTCGGTTTTGTAATGTCCTGCTTTTAAGTGTTTTTTGTCACGAATATTTTTTTTTTCTTTTTTTCTAGTTTTTCCTCGGGCGCGAAGGTCAGATGGCAGTCGCTTCCGTGAAGACTAGTGCCTAAGCCAAATCTAGGGATTAGGTAGTGGACCCCAGGCATCCTTCAGGATGCAATTGTACTGGGATAACGTTAGGAGGATGATGATTATGATGCCATTCGAACCAGTTTTTAGAGACGATCATTAATGTTTGTATGGGATGGGAACTACAATTAGAGCAACACAAAAGGCAAAACTGAGAAGCAAAGTACAGGATAGCTGACAAGCATCGAAAACGCTCAGTATTGATTGACAAGGAAATTTGAATTTTGAAGTCACAGTTTAGCATAGTGCCACCCTTGTATGGAAAAACGAGTAATAAATATCCGTTTTGGTCGAGAAATATTGCGTTTATGGACATACTAACTTTTGTTTTCACTTCAAAGCAAATGACATCGAGTTTTTGCTTGTAAACAAAAGAACAAGTACAAGATCATAAGTTCCATTGTTCCTGGTTTGAAAGAATTATTAATTTTCGCGAGTTTCCGAGCGCGGGCGAAGAGCACAGCATATTGAGCCAACACTAAAGAGCGAAGGAGACAAAATTATGACCCATTTTCCTCAATTCGTATCTGTATGAGACTTGCGTCAAATCGTAGCTTAGTTTATCTTCCATAGGACCTCAGTCTGAGATAGAAAGATTGCTTAATGAAACACTTCAGCACGAACGCCAGAATGATCCCTGTAATAAGTCCGCTGCAACTTGAATCAAATTGGATACCGCTTGCTTTGAAAATGTTTTTTTAAATCTGACTTTGGCTTTATAGGCCGGGTCAAAAAAAAGAGAATGGCCTTAGGAAAATCTTTACCTCCGACATGACCAGGTGACCACGCGTGTGGTTTGAACACTCGAATATTCTAAAAGTTTGCGCTCCAGTGAGTTTGGTTAAGCGGCTTCAACCAAATCTGAGTTGTGAGTGGAATCGAGCTACTGGGAGGAAGTTTTGTCGCTGGTTCACTGAACCTAGCCTAGCTGAGAAGAGTCCAGCAGGAAACTCAGCTAAGGCAGCTAGGCCCAACCTGGGTTGGACTGACTTTGAAAATGTTTGGTTCAGAAGAAATTAAAAACTGCTTTGCTACCCTGCCTTGTATTCTTCTTCTCGTGTCGATGGTTTCTTCTCTGGTTAAATCGTACGGGACCAGAAGCTTGCCAGCCTTGTATTGATCGAGCATTATTGCTGATTATCTTGTGCACTTGGTCCACTATATGCGCTTACTTCTTAGGATATCATGCTGGTCCATAAGCTACTGAATATGTGTAAACGTAACTTTATCACGTATTGTGTGATGTCTGTAAAGTGTACTTTCAAAATAAGAAAAAAAAATTAAAACATAAAAATAAATAAATAAACTGCAAAATATGACAGCCATGCCATTCCTAAGCGAATCGTGGTATTATAACATACATAGTATGCCCTGTACCGGGTGCATTTGACTACATGATTAAGGGGTCGGAAGTTTGTATGGAAGAGTGAGGAAGATGGAGAGAGAAGAGACTAGGTAAGCGCCTGAATACAACAATAGCCATTTAATTAACGCAATGAACGAGTTCTAAGCGGACGAATTCGCGGCCAAAAGCTAGTACTAAATAATTATTTGCTCTAGTTACAGTTACATGACTAACTCTGTAATCTACTACGTGGTGCCACGAAAATGTGCGAACGTCAACTATCCGACACAATAGAGGAAACCTCGCGCCTGTCACACACCGCGTACAGGAAGAATATTTAATCAAATACAGTCCATCTCACTCAACTTATTGGTAACTAGCTTTTGCCCGCGACTTCGTCTGCGTAGAACTCGCGTCATCGCGTTAGAATGTTATTTCATGCCTCTATTATGAAATGAGCGCTTACCTAGTTATCTCTCTTCCATTCTAACTTAAACCCCGTTCAGGGATGATTTCCGGGATAAAAGTATCCTATGTCCTTCCCTCGGACTCAAACTATATCCATACCAAATTTCATCTAAATCCGTTGAGCATTTTAAGGGGAAACAGGCAGACAAAGTTACTTTCGCATTTATAACCCGCCCCGGTTTCGCACGGGTAGTCCAGTTTTAAATTTATTTATTTAAGCTTTTGCCCGCGACTTCATCCGCGTGAATATCCATTATCCATATCAACTTCTACACCGTATGTCGCCGGGTTGTCTCGCCAAACATTGCGCACGCCGGCTCAATGCGCCCACATGAAACATGACAAAGGACTAAATATATTTTGTTATAGATGTAGTTGAAAACGCTCGCGAGCGAAGCGAGCGCGAAACTTTTCGGATATTCTGATACGGGTGTGGAAAATACTTCATACGCATCAAGTAATGAAGATGAAAACGCGAGCGCAGCGAGCGTGAATTCTTTCAAACATTACAATGCAGGTGCGGAAAATACTTCATACGCATCAAATAGTGTAGATGAAAACGCGAGCGCAGCGAGCGCGAAATGTTTCGAACATTGATGCAAGTGAGGAAAAGACATCATTCGCATTAACTATAATGTAGGTGAAAACGCGAGCGTACGGCGCGCGAAAATTTTCGAACATTATGATGCAGTTACGGAAAATAATTCCTACGCGTCAAGTAATGTAGATAAAAAATCGAGTGCGAAATAATTCGAACATTATGATGCAGGTACGGAAAATACTTCATACGAATCAAGCAATGTAGATGAAAACGCGAGCGCAGCGAGCGCGAAATATTGAACAAAAAAAATTTGTTGACCTATCGAGTGGCTTTGTAAAGAGGTAGTTGAATATAGATATTTTTTTGTTCATTAATTATTGGAATAACTTTCAAAGTTCAAAGTGCTTTATTGTAAAACATAGGTATAACTGAATACCTACTTTGGTCTGTTCTTTCACTTTCGAAGATTGAGTAGAGGCCTAGGTTGATAGCGCACCCACCCTGGTTGCTTCCGAGAGGTATGTGATTTTCTGAGAGTTGTTTTTAGGGTTCCGAACCCGAAGGGTCCAAACGGAACCCTATTGGTGACGCCCAGATGTCCGTCCGTCGTCTGTCACACAGGTTTTACAGCCAAACTGTTGGAGCTACAGGTTTCAAATTTACACAGTATAAGCATCTTGTTGGCCCAAAGCAAAATTTTTAATGTTTTTAAGGGGAACTCCCATACAGCTAAAGGGGGGCGCGAAAATTTTTTTTATCCTACCCTATCGAGTGGGGTATCGTTGTTTAGAGCTCATTGAGTAGATACTTACTACATTTTTTATTGAAAAAAATATTGGAAAACAAAGGAATGAGAAGCCAACAAAGTCAGCTTTTTTTACGAAATTTTGTTCCGATGAATTTTTTAACTTCCCAAACACCTAAAAACTTAAAAATTTGGTAATAATGATTGTTATTACGTATATTTTACCAACAAATACTAATATATTGATAAATTAGATTTTTTTCTTTGAAATTTCCTTATTTTTCCTATAAAAACCAACTTAACTTTGCGGTCGGTTCGGAACCCTAAATGTGCGAAGTCCGACTCGCATTTGGCCGGTTTTTTTTGCTTCCAATCCGCCTGTGACTTTCAAATTTGGTCATACTTGATGTTTATTGTTACGTAGGTATGTATGTTTTAATAACGAATACCAATATACCCTAAATTTATGTCTGTTACGTGCTGAACGTATTTTATACATTTTGCTGACGGAAAACGGAACGGGAACGGACGGGAATCGGCACCTCGAAGAACCTCAAAGATGACACCCATATCGATTATTAAGAAAAGTAAATAAGTAAATGTCCGCCATCTTCGATTTGAAAATGGATAAGTATCATTCTTGTAATGAGCACCTCAAAAAACAATATTTTATACAAAAATGCGCATACTTAATATATAGGTTAGTACATGTCGCAAGTGCTACCATGCAACCGAGAGCCCGCCGCTCTGCGTAGGTAAGGTACCCTCCATCGCAAACAAAAAAAAAACCGAGGTTGCGTAGTAAGGTTTGTGAATATTGATAGCGACTGACTGACAAACATAATTAGATCTCTCATTTCAAACAGTTAATATGGTTTGAGGGACTTTTGTATTTTTGTCTATAGCCTTGAGAGGCAGAGGTATTGTTATTTCACCCCCCATTTTTTCAAATACTATCTGTTTATTATACATACAATGTTTGAATGAGGTTCTATTTACTTTGCGTCCATGTATATACTTACCAACTTTCAAGCCTGTAAATCATGAACTGAAAGACTTCTCATACAAAGTTTAACCCCTCTTTTCACCCCCTTTCATCCCTAACCTGTATGATTTTTATAGCCTATAACCTGGCCGAAGATCCAATAAACATATTAGTGAAGGATGTATTAAAATCCATTCGCTAGTTTTCGCGTGATAGTTAGACATATAAACAGACAGACAAACAGACAAACAGACAAACAGACACGAATTCTAAAAACAGTTGAAACGTGTTCTGTTATCGATTCTTAGACCCCTCCATCGATTTTTTTACTAATATCTTCAATGTACAGATTTTCGACCCTCTTCTGCTTTATTATATGTATAGATAAAATGATACCACATTTGTCACTCTCACTCACTAAGGCGACTTCCTGATTTGTCGGTGCGGAGGCGGTACGATATGAGAAAACTGTCAAATGTCAGTGTACAACTGTCAGTCAACTCAGTACCGCTTTTTACTGCGCCCCTACATTTAAATGTGTGCTTCCTGACTGGCGCGGGATGCACGGTAGCGGCACGATACGAAGGCAGTACTGGTCCACTTCTGCGCATGATATTACTACTGCGCAAATGTAATACTGACAGTGTTCCGTCAAGTTGGAATCTTTGCGACATCAGTAAGTTTACGTCAAAGAAAAAAATGTCACATATCGATCCCACCCCGCCAAGTCAGGAAGTCGCCTAAAAGTGCACAGCAAATGTAAATTTGATGTCACGCCATTGGAATAGACCTTCGGATGAGTGAAGCATCACTAAAAATCTATGCAAAGGCCACAAAGTGAACGCTACGTTTGAATCAAAATATAAAAATACTGGGAAAATATAAATAAAAGCGAATTAGTCAAATAGTAAGTATGAAACTATGTATGTGTATATTATATGTTTGTTCGGGTGGAATTTTGCAACTAAATTTTCAACCACTTGCCGATATCCGATTAAGTTGAAATTTGGCATACTTATGTAAGTTCTTGACAATGCAATATTATGGTAACATCGACCAGATCTGATGATGGAGACAGAAGGTGGCCATAGCAACTCCTAAACGACACAAAATATAAGTATAAATATATATAATAAAAAATGCATAAGTTCGCAAACTTTTTAGTCCACATAATGTAACGGGTGGATAACTACGGAACCCTACATTTTGCGTGCTACACGCATTTGGCCGGGTTTTTTTTCTAATAAGAATAACTCCATATAGTAGCGAAAAGCGCCCGTAGCACTTTAACGCTTGTATCTCGTGGTTAGCACTAAATAGGTAACAGTCAATTTTGTAGCGTGTGCTACGGCGTAGAGGTTCTACGAATCACATTCAAGCTAATGTCGACTCCGACTATAGTGCAATATTCATGATTAACAAACAACTCCTGATATGATTTTGTGACCTCTTAATGCATAGCAATGGAAATGAACAACGGGGAACAGAGAGAATTGCATGATGATTTTGGTAGTTAGATAGATCGCTATTTATCAATAAGGCGCCTGTTATAAGTCTGTGCGCTGGTCTATGGCCAAACAGTCATAAAGATAAGCTTATTAGTATTACAAAGGAGCTTACTATTACAAAAGAGCATAGGTAATTTCTTACACACAGCATAAGCTAACTTAATAGTTCGCACTAAAGTTCAATGTGAAATCACACCAATAAAAAATTGTACTGCGACAAAAAATATTTGACGGTAGTTGTTGAGATAATCTCTGTTTACGGAACATACCAGGTATTTTAAGCTTTAAACAAACTAGGCGTAGGTCCCAATTCAAAAGTTCGTGTTACGACTTGTGACTATTCGAAATAAGAAGTGCTATTGTTGCAGAATTAGTTTTATTGCTTCAAGTTTTATGACTGTTTGGCCTTACGTGGCTGTCCAAGCTATACCTACGTATTGTTTTGTTTCTCTTCGTAACTGTTAGTGTTATGCATGCAATAAAGAGTATTTTGTGTTGTATTTCCATGTAAATCGGGATTACGTCATCCTTTATTAGAGTAATAACCAATTTTAAAATGAACGTTATACCGTTCGTGGCCCAGCGGCGCCTGCGTAGCGCTTGCGCTTGCTAAGGTTAAGCAACGTGGGCAGCGGTCAGGACCTGGATGGGTGACCGCTTTGGGTGGTCACTAACTGAGCGCTCCCGCGCTTTGGAAGGCACGTTAAGCCGTTGCTCCCGGTTGCTGTCTATGGCAGCAGTCGTTAAGCCAAGTTGGAGGCCTTCGGGCGGCTTGAGAACTTCTAACAGTCAAGTTGCCCACTTTACTTGACAAAGCCTGTACTGGGATAACGCTAGGAGGATGATGATGATACCCTTTGTTTCAATAGACGTGTTGCCGACCCTTTTTGACATATGCAGGTCAGGAGCTCTAGCAACCTTACCACCAGGAACACAATAGGTACCACATACCTAAAGACAAAGTAGGTAAGTAAGGTAGAGTACACCAAAGAATACAAGTTTATTAGAGTCATTAGTTTACAAGATTTGAAGAATTCTAGCATACGATGCTAGAATCGCGCTCACGCTCTTTTCTGAATAAAACCAGCTCTTCATCGGTACTTCCCCAGTTGGACTCCTCCAAATCTGAGCATAATCATAGCATTTCATATTTCATTTCATCCCTCGTGAGACAATACCCTACGTAGAGTACGTAGCTTTATTAAAATTTCAACAAATACAGAAACAACAATTTTTAAAAGAACTGCTAAGATTCACAGTGACAATAAACTCCTTTGTTCCTTCTTTTAATAATCTAGTAAGTAGTAAGTGCGGCAATATTCTCTAGGGAGAGAAGCCGTTGTTACAGACGGATTCTTTGGCTCAGGAAATAGGTCACGAAAATAAGAAAAGAAAACTAAGGCGTTTAATGTAAATGAAACAGTTTTAAAGTTAATTAGTTTTACTTCAGAATATATAGCTTGAACTTAATTTAAATAAGTACGTTAATGTAAGATATATTATATCTTATGTATAAAATAACCAGAAGGATGGAGAAGGAGAGAGGAGAAGGATGATATCGTAAAATTTGAAGTGAAAATAAAGTAGATCAGTGATTATTTGTATCTACTTATAATATGACCTTTATATCAACCGTGCCATGATCATCATCATCATCATCATCAGCCTGTTTCAGTCCAGTGCTGGACATAGGCTTCTCCCATGGCACGCCACTGAGCTCGGTCTTCAGCTCTTCTCCTCCAATCCCTGCCCACTGCCTCGTATATCATCGCCCCACCTAGTTACAGGGCGTCCTACACTACGTTTGCCGACACGCGGTCTCCACTCAAGAACCAGTCTGCCCCAACGGCCATCGGTTCTTCGGCATATGTGACCTGCCCACTGCCATTTCAGCTTACTAATTCGCTGAGCTATGTCGTGCCATGATACCCACAGATAATGAAACTTGAACGGCATTTTGGTTGAAAGGCTTATGAATAAACCACTATCATTTAAGTTACTTTAGTATTTAATTTTATAAGTTAAGTTACCTTGACATGTTTTAGAAACTGAGCGCGTCTCACCATCAAACGTTTGGTTTGGCGAGAATATCTTCATATAAGTAAAACGTAACTTTTTTGGAACAATAAAAAAAGATGTTCCAGAAAATAATGCCCTCCTAGCATATTAACGGTGATGCACTAAGACGCCCGGCGTCGACTTTTACCCCTTATCCCAAGATTTGACAAAGGAACTAGTTTTAAGACAAAATCATCTGACCCTTCAATCCCCGAGGTAAAACTAGACCTTATTGGGATCAGACCGGTTACCTAACGGTGCCTCACGAGGTCTTCCATGACCAAAAAGCCACTTTTAATGTACATATTTTTTTTATCTAAGTGCTACGAGCCGGGAATCGAACCCGCTACCTCCAGATAAAAAGTCGCGTGTCTTTCCACTCGCTCCAGGTGGCTGAAATGCCGGAATGCAGCGTTGCTGAAAAATTTCCAATGTTCCCGAAATGGAACATCCATTTAAAACTCCCTTTAAGAAAGGTATTCACCTATTTTACTATGTCATCCTCAACTCGTATGTTTATAAAACGCCGGAAATGCAGCGTTGCTGAAAAATTTCCAATGTTCCCGAAATGGAACATCCATTTAAAAGTCCCTAAAAAAAAGGAATTTACCTATTTAACTATGTTATCCTCAACCCTTTATGTTTAAATGGCAACGGAACGTTTTTCATCAATTTTATATTAAAATTTCCCACGCAATGGTAAATTCTTAAGCTCATTTTCAACATTCCCGTTTGAAAACACATGTGTTATGAAGAGCAAGAATGTCGGTGGTATATTAAAAATTCAATTTAACCCGTCTCTCATATTATCGAAAGGTTTTAGTCACAGAATACTGTGGAGCAAAGAGTTCACTTAATCAGAATTTTAAATAAATGTGCTTTTTATAGAACTCAGAGATAAAACTTAAACTTTGTTGAGATTAGACCCATTTCTTCACGATGTTCTTCACCGAAAAGCCACTGTTAATTATAAATAGTACATTATTGCTGTGGCCGGGAAGAAGGCAATTTTGCAAGCTGAGCGTTTGTTTAACGGACGAGTCCGTTTAATTTTAATATGAAGCCTGCAATTGCCATACAAGCCGAGGCTAATATAGTGTCTTCCTCAAAAATTTGGGAAATAACACGAAATTGAATTGAGATTTGATAAACATAACCTTAAAACGTCAAAAACTTCCATGCTTTCCCGCCGTTTATTTTTTTAACAGAATCGCAAGTGTATTTTTCCACCGAAAAACAGCAAATAATTCGAGACAGATACAAAAACGTCGCGTTTCCAACAGAAAAATACGAGTTATATTGGCTGAATAAGACCTGGGGACCGATTTTTGAGTGTCTGATTTGTCAGTGACATCTGTCAAAACGTCATAGTTTTTTGACGGAACTCGAGTGAAAATTCGAGCGGTCGACTCTCAAATATCGGCCCCCTATGCCGTCTTTTATTATGCTTGTTTCTACTTTTTTAAAGTTGTTAACTCGACAAATAAAGGAATTTATACGAGTATGTACAATTCCAGGTGGCCGGGAATGTCTTCTTTTTTACTTGATCTGACTTTAAACTAGTTATACCTTCCAATTGTAGCGAGTAATGTTCACTTGGCGGGCCTTACCTATTATGTATGATGTATGTAACATTAGTGGCTTTATTGTTTTTTTTTTTTAACCTGACTATGACTTTATTGGCCGGGCCCAATAAAGCGATAGGAGTGCGCTGGTTTTATTGATGCGTGGTTTTATTGATGCGTGGTTTTATTGATGCGTGGTGTTATTGATGCGTGGTTTTATTGATGCGTGGTTTTATTGATGCGTGGTTTTATTGATGCGTGGTTTTATTGATGCGTGGTTTTATTGATGCGTGGTGTTATTGATGCGTGGTTTTATTGATGCGTGGTTTTATTGATGCGTGGTTTTATTGACGATAATAATGAATTACCATTGATTAAATTACAGTGAACAATCTTCACACGTCGCTCGCGTCGATATATTGTTGGTAGGAATCTATGATAAACGTACCGCTGCCGCCGGCGATGACTAATGAAATTCCACGCAAACGGCACGATTCCGCTAATGCGTTCACAGCCCCGGGATACACTGGTAACTGGATACCACACATTCGATGAATAACACATTGGGTTATTCGGGGAACAAATGCTATACATTTCAAGCTGACTAATTACATAACGCTCAACTGCTATTTTCACCTTGCATATTTAAATAATAAATAAATATTTGTGGACAATCTTACACAAATCAACCTAGTCCCAAACTAAGCAAAGCTTGTACTATGGGTACTACAGTGTTGCCAGAGCACTTCCGTCAAAAAGCACGGTCGGGTGTCCAAAAAAGCACGTTTTTGGAACAAAAAGCACGTTTTTAGGGTTCCGTACCCGAAGGGTCGAAAATCTATTGCTGTCACTCACGCCTGTCTGTCACAAAATTTTGTTCATAAGATTATTTTTTCTTCCCATTGACCCATAAACTTGAAATTTAGTTATACTGTTCATTATTACGGGTATTTTACCAAGAAATACTTATATTTTGATATAACAGGTTTTTTGTTTAGAAATTTCCTTATTTTTCATGTTAAAACCAACATACTTTTGCGGTTGGTTCGGAAACCTAAACGTACGAAGTCTGATACGCACTTGGCCGGTTTTCGTCACATACAGAGTACCTATTGAGCCTTTACTACATCGAGTACACATTGCACGACACGAACGATAGAGCTTGCAGTTGCAGGACAAGTTGTTTCCTGCAACCACAGGTAAAACTTAACTTTTAACTTTAGGACATCAAAGCGTAGGGTAGGAGAGAAAGATTTTTTTTAACACAATGATTGTTAGAATAAAAATACAGTTTTAGAGAGTTCAAAACCAACAACCTCCCCATTTTTAGTAGTAAAATAATAATACACCATAGCACTTAAAAAAGCACGGTTTTAGCACGTTTTTGGGGAGCGCACGTAAAAAGCACGTTCGTATCCAAAAAAAGCACGTAAAACCGTGCTAAAAAGCACGTTCTGGCAACACTGGGGTACTAAGCGATTTCATTGCATTTATCATTTAATTTCTCTTCTTCATACAAATTCTGTGCAAGTTTTATTCGTCGGTTTTGGCACTCCCGCATATATATTTTTTTATTGTTAATATTGGATATACGAAGAATGTCAAGCAAAAACTTCAAAAAAATGAAAATTAAAAAAATATAAAAAAATTAAAAGGGAGGCCTTCACCCAAAGAGGGGTCCTTAAAACAAATATTAATCAATATAGTTAAAAAAAAAAAAAGTTTTTTAATAAATTCCCTCATACTGAAAAAAAAGTTAAAACGTTTAATTTTTTTGTATGTAATATTATCTTTTAAGCAACTCTTGGTTTTAAGGAATAATAAAGGTATTTTTATTTATTTATTTAATCCACAAACATTTATTTAATTATATTAATGCCTTTGGATGGATCTTGATGCGCCACCTACCTACTCGCAGTTACAGAAGATCGCCGGTGATCCTCGTCTGTTCTGCCGAGAACTCGCCTCATTAAGGCCGACCTCTATAAGAATGGAGATAGATCCTTAATTGAGGTGATTAACCAGGTTGTAAAAGGAGTGATTATCGTTTAGGTGCGGCAAAATATCGAGAAACGTTGACGTACGGCTGTGCTCTTTAATTTGTGACTAATTTCGCATAACTTTTCGAATTTCTGCGCGGTTTGACAGAGTTGTCAACCTTAAAGGGGTCCCAAATTAAAGTTTGTGATTGTATGTACCTACTTATATACACTCGCGGACTACTAATAAGGGTCGGAAGATACCGTTATATATATTACATAAAACAGTGCAAAGTTTTACAGTTTTTTTAATCATGTCACGATCTTTCATCCGTCGGGACCAAGTGGTGAGTTCATGGAGAGTAAAACATTGAAAACAAAAAACAATTTAGGCGATATATCGATTGAAAGAGACGCCCTTATGTTTTTCGCTCACGACAAAACGGGATGCAAAACTCTCCGAGAATGGCTTTTTTAGACAAATCTCGTTAAATACCTGACTGTGTGCAGGTTTATTAAATTTCCTCTTGACAGAGTTTAGATGAGGTAAAATACCATCATATTAACTTAATCGTGTCTTTTAATAATGCGTTGTTTTAGTAGGTAGGCTGAGTAAAAAAAGGAAAATATAGACTCAACTTTGGATTTTTTTTTCTATCGAGAAAATTTTAAGCAATCATGTTTCGGCTATTGTCAGTACCACAATCATATAGTCAAGAATCATATATCTGAAAATCAGCCCCTACTGTTTACTAGTCTGGGCAGTATAGCGTTTCATACTTTCTAAATTTCTCGTTGTAGCGCTTTAAACTATAGACATATTACAAGTTCCAAAAAAAAATACTCATTTATTACCACAGCTTGAGCATAATCTTTTTATGGGGACTCTCATCCTTATTCTTGTAGAGATTCCATTATGAATACAAACAAGCGTTTTATTAAGTATCGTACATACTTAACGTACATATTGTATGCTAATGCTAACCGCCTTCACCTCGTTAAAGGGCAGGGCTTTTTCATCGCATCCAACCAAAGCGATTTCGTACCGCAATATAAAGTGTATTTCGCTGGTATATGGAGATAATGGGATTCGTAAGCGTTGTACAAGTTGTACAAGGTTATGTAAACATAAGCACTTTTTTGTACACAATGGTTAAAACAAACCACTTGTCACGTAAGGTTTTGGGTGCGTTTCCGAGCTGTGCTATGCTACGTTGCTATGGATGCGTGATATCATACTCATTGATGTGAACTCTCTGTGAATAACATAACACTGGCGGAAACGGAAAGCTATCTAGCTATATATACACTAGCGGCCCGCCCCGGCTTCGCACGGGTAGTCTAGATTTTTTTTACCTAATGTTTTGATCTAATTACCTACTAACCTACTTTATATACTACTACAAACGACATTTCTCTAGTCCCTCATTTCGAATATTACTCGTTTTCCATACAAACATTCAACCCTTAAGGGATGAACTTTCAAAAACGCATTTTTTTATATTTTATCTGAGATTCGCCGTGTCTGCCCGCGAAGTATGAAGTCACTCACTTTAAAATATTCAGGTTGCCTTTACAATGTTTCAACCCCCTTTTCATCCCTTCAGAAGGTGAATTTCCAAAAACACTGAAGTTAGTTTTCTTATAACTGAATGCTAGGTCTATAAACATGGTTTCAAGTTTCTCGTTTAAAAAAAATTGCTCCCCATACAAACATTTAACCACTTTTTCACCCCTTCAGAGGGTGAACTTCGAAAAACGCTGAAAACAGTTTTCTTCCATTTTAATGCTTAGTCTATAACAGAAGTTTTAAGTTTCTATCCTAAAGATATTTTTCTTCTGTATGCAAAATGATATACAAAATGACCACCTCCTTTAAACCCCCTAGGGGGATGAATTTTGAAATAAATTATAGCCTATAAATTATAGTTTCATAGAAATCAGTCCAGTAGTTTTTGAGATTAAGTGGAACGTACATTCGCACAAACTTTCACGTTTATAATATTATTAGGATTAGGATACTTGCTGCATAGCTGCATAGCATAGCTCTGGTGGAAAGGCAGCCTTAATGTATGCACTTACAGGTAGGTTCTTGAGTGGCAACCACGGACTGGAAGTTATTATATGGATATGGATGTATTTATATGGGAACGCTGCGTTTGACGCATAAGACAACCGAGCGCTTAAATTTGATTTAAATTTTGAATGGGAAAACACAAGCTTCAGACACAGTTGCTTATCGTTCGATACCTCAAGTCACACAATAGGCTCCTAATATAGCTATAATATATTACGTTGAATTATCCCCATTCTATTCAATACTCCGGTAGATAGCGCCTTTGTTGCGCACAATGGGTGCAGGGAAATTGGGTGATAATGTTGTATTCAGGTTTCCTATAGATACGATTTAAATTGAACGGAAAGTGCATATTTCCATCGATATTCAAATTTCAAATTTATTTATTCGCTTAAACACACAAGTTTACATAACAAGGAAATGTCTGGCGGACCCCAAACTAGGCTGAGCCTGTATCTTGGGGCCCTGGAGTGCAAATACGTGAAACAGGTTTGATTAAGTGTACAGAAACATTTTAACAAAAATAATGAAAGAGATGATACGACAATGCATGAGCCACGGTATGTGTGTGTGTCTGCCTGTGTGTATCTGTGTGTGTGTGTGTGTGTGTGTGTGTGTGTGTGTGTGTGTGTGTGTGTGTGTGTGTGTGTATGTGTGATGTGTGTGTGTTTGTGTTTGAACTAGGGTGTATTGAGTGTCTTGTTGCACTTGTTAGCATGTCAGGAGAAGGGCCTCCGTGTCATGGTATGTAAGTGCTAGTAACCAATTTTTTACAAGCGGCTTAACTTTACTTTTTGTGTAATATTGAATGCTATGTGCTTGACAGATTTTATTATAGATGCGTAGATGCATATAGTCTGGTGAGCGTTTGGCAAGAGCTGATTTGTAATTTGGTAAAGGGACTCTAAACTTGCGCTTCACCAGAAGTTGGCTATAGTTTGGTAAGTTTGATACTGTAGTATGTGCTCTTATCACTGCTTTTAGGATATATAGCCGTCTCACGCTCAGAAGCTTTGTCTCTCGATAAAGGTCATCCGTTGGAAAGAGAAAGGGTTTCCTATACATTACTTTTATTACAGCGCGCTGAGCTCTCTCCAACTGCAGTAGAATGGTTTTTGGAGCGCTTCCCCAAACCATCATGCCATATTGCAATATGGATTCGCATAGAGCGCTGTACACAATGCGGAGCAGTTTCTGAGAGGCGCAGCAGCGAAGTTTTTTCATTACATAAATACATTTTCTTACTCTGCCACATAGCGCGGCGATGTGCTGCTTAAACGATAGGTGTTCGTCGATTATCAGACCCAGATACCGGACTTTTTCCGATCTCTCTATCCTACTGCATAAAGTGCACCCGCTGTCGGGACTGGGACATTTACTAGAGTGCATCGTTAGATGTCTAACAGACGGAGCAGAAGAAGCAGACGTTTTTGAGAAAGCAATGAAATTAGACTTCAATACATTAAGGGTGAGAAGATTGCTGTCCAACCACGTGCCAATATCCGACAGCCCGCTTTCCGCGAGTTTAATAGTCTCTTCCCATGTGTTTCCATGAAACAGTATCACAGTGTCATCTGCATAACAGATTACCTCGGCTCCATGCAACTGTAGTTGGAGGATGTCATCTATGTAAATGAGAAAGAGAGTCGGGCCCAGAATGCTACCCTGTGGCACTCCAAAGGAGACTGGCATCTGATCGCTACAGCTCTCACCGACCTTAACAACTTGACGCCGGTCAGACAAATAACTGCGAAACCACTCGAGGCTTGCCCCGCGCACGCCCGCCGCATCAAGTTTTTTTAAAAGGATATCTTTGGAAACAGTGTCAAAAGCTTTACAAAGGTCTAAGATATGTGGCTTCTATTTTAACATTTTCTCAAGTTTAACGGCCACGAATTTGCGTGGATTGTGGCAACCGTTTCATCTGTTAATTCGAGACGCGCAACGCACTGCGGTTAGTTGGGATCTTCTTCTTCACTTCACTCTGGTCGTGGTCGTCATGTCGGTTTCGTGGCAAGCTTAACAATCCGTCACCACTCGTCTCTCAAAGCCGCTTTCCTAGTGCACTGCAAGGGTGCGCCTATCGCGGCCCTGATTTGGTCAGTCCATTCGCATAGGCGATCTGCCGCGCGCTTTTGTGCCCTCAACCCTGCCCTGCACCACGAGACGCTCGATAGAGTCATCGCCCCGCCGCGATATGTGGCCAAAGAAAGTTAGAATACGGGACTTTACTGTGGAGGAAAGGCGCTATCTAATGTTCAATTCCTCCAATATCGCTTTGTTGGTCCGAAATTTGATCCATGATATTCTCAGCATCCTTCTCCAGCGCCACATTTCCAATGAGTCCATCTTCTTGTTCTCACTCTCCTTCAGAGTCCACGTTTCTGCAGCATATATTTGGGATCACACGCAATTTATTAGGAAACAATGAATGAAACTAAATCCCATGATTTGGCATAGGAAATAGTTTTACGAAAGTGTCTGTCATTTTTTTCATTTATTAAGAAATTGGCCGTGAAAAATAGTTTTTTCTGCTCTCCTGTAACTGAAACCTACTTACATTTTTATTTTTATTTGAACAAGCGAGTCAAGGCTAGCAATGGTACCAGCTATCATTAAATAGACTGAATAGCGCCCGAACTCATTAAAATAAATGAGGTTAAAAAATTCAACAACAGAATGGGTATTGAAAGTACTTGTTATTCAGGTATTTCTCAATACTTTTTCCAAAGAATGTCTCGTCGGTCGCAGCTAGCACATTAGTGAAATCACTTAACACTGCAGCCAAGCAAGAGAAACTCTTACTACGTGGACATAAAGTTCTATGTCGATTGAAAACTAGTTGTAGCTTGAATACCTGACTGTATATTTACCAATTTTACGGTAAGGTCGTAAGGCTTTTTACTCTTAAAAGTGTCCTTTTTTGAGTGAAAAAGGTCATATTTAGTATTGACAGCACTTTAGATATAAATCAAAGTTAAGTGA
Organism: Cenopis cana; assembly: GCA_951800055.1. NCBI lineage: Eukaryota > Metazoa > Arthropoda > Insecta > Lepidoptera > Tortricidae > Cenopis > Cenopis cana. Next base: position 1,654,279 of record OX637486.1, on the reverse strand, counting down.
ACCAGCGATAGAATAGTATCAGACAATCGACAGTAGCTCGATTCTATTCACACATCAGATTCGGTTGAAGCTGCTAAACCAATATCACTGGAGTGCAAACTCTTAGAGTATACCAGTGTATAAACCGCTCGCGTGGTCGTGTTGCGGTCATGAGGTTTCCCCTGGATTTTCCAAGGCTGCTCTCCAACCGCACACTCCTATCGATTTATTGGACGGCCTTTAAACCTACAGTCAGATTCAAAATAAAAATCTAAGTTTGAAATAACAGAAAGAACATCCAAACATCTAAACTTTCGTATTTATAATATCAGTAAGATTGTCTCAAGTTTTTTATGCTTATTTTTATTTTACCCCTTTACGACTAACCATTTCATCGATATAATATTTCCTTATTACTTGCAAAAAATCAAAGAACGCATGCTTCGTTATACGCAAAGCAATAAAATCCTTGTAAATCTGCAGTTTTATGGACGGACGGCCATTTTGTTTTTGCCACGGATAAAAACGTTAAAAGAACACCGATGGTGATAAATGCGGGCAGTTTATCGCGGGCAGTTTAGCCCCCATTTAGTTCAACCTTTTTCGCATCGCAATTGCAATTTACGGCACGTTGGCACAACACTATCTCAATATCCCGGTACGAGTAAAAGACCGAAGGAAAAATTAGCTAGATTAACAGTAATTATGGAAAACCACTATACACGTTTCTGTATGAGATTGGCGAATCTATTGTATGATCTAATATTCCTGTGAAACCTCGCATAAAAGACCTGCGAACAATAGCGCTATTGCATGCTCTAACTAGACCAATCACATTAGTGCAATTACTGTAAAAAGGGGCCAAGTTCTCCAGAAAATCCTTAAAACTCACCTTTTTATTTCTCGAACCTTGTATCTAAATCATTTTAGTAAAAGCAAGTTTAATGTGTTATTCGAAGAGTTCACTTTTCAATACAAGGTCTAAAACTGGGAAGTAATCATTCGATTTCTGTGTCGCTAATAAAACGACTTTCGTGATATTGATTCTTATAAAGTTATGCTCTTTTAGAGTTAAGCTGCAAATTTGTCCCCCATGCGAAACGAAGGGAGTTCAATATAATACTTAATTTCCCATCCCAATTTGGATACCTATATTGTTTAATGCCTACTCATTCATGCATGTTAACTTGGCGCGGCTGTAAGCGAGCACAGAAGCATAATAAAATTAAATTGATTTGCAAAATTTAAGAGACATACTGACCCCCTGGAACGACTAAACAGAACTTGTTGCATGCGTTTTAAAATGATTAAATAACTTCGAGTTTGCAATTTCGTCGCGAACTTTTACTCGCAATCTTGCAAAGTGACTTGTAGACTTGACTGGTTTAAATAAGTCAAGATATCTCATAGATTAAGGTTTATTTTAAGGTACCTACTGTTTAGTTTCTTTTTTATTAAACGTTGATGCCATTTTTTTTTAAATGGGATCGCTCTTGGCCAGCATCTAGCCATAGGGCAAAGATGAGGCCGACGATGAAGCGAGCTCACCCAGAAGATGCCTATTCACTCGCGCCTTAAAAAGGTCTAGGTTATATGAGCTCGGAAACACAAACGCCGGCAGAGAATTCCAAAACTTAGAAGTGCGCATTAAAAGAAGATGCAAAGCGCTTGGTTCGAATAACCCTTTACGACCGGTTCGATATAATCCTGCAAATCACTTTGAAAAAATCCTGTCCCCAAGTAAGTTGTCTTTTCGGGCTCAAACCTATACCGATCGAATCTGCAGACACTAACGCCACGTTTGAGTAGTAAAATACCGGCGGCCGGTCGAATCAGTCGGTCGCGAGGCAGCGTTGAAGATGGCGGCTTATTTTGATGAGAGTAGTGGCACACGTAAGTTCAAAATTTCGTACATTTTTGGTATATAAGTTGCTATTTTACGCATGATTATTACAGTAAAAGAGTTAAACGTGTTTATTTGCCACTAATTACACTAAAACCAAGTAATTTAGTGCTAATTACTTGCCCGTAATAACGAAGTGCAAAAATTTGGGGGTTCGGCCGTAGCCCGTAAATCGATTTTGCAAAATAATGCTTATTCGGCCTATGCGTGAAAAATGAAATCAAAAGAGATAGTCCTATATTTTGGCGGTTTTATAACACATTTCATTTAGTAATGATGGGTTTATATTTTTAGGGCGTCCATTAAAAGATGCACCAATTCTTTTAAATTTTAGGCAATCAGATATTGAATAATTTGATGATGAACTCGAGGAATCCCCTTATTCGCTTTTTGAATGGCTTGATAACGACAGCCAAGATTCAGATAATATTTCAGAGCAGTTGGAGGTGGGTCAGCTGTTTTTCGAACAGGCAGGCAGGAGGCATCAACATAAATGGCGAGTATACCATTCACCCTTCGATTTGCCGACGATATAGTAGTTATGGCTGAGACGATGGAGAACCTAAGAACTATGCTCGATGATCTGAGTAGGGCCTTTGAAGAGGTTGGTCTTATAAGATGAACATGGACAAAACAAAAATCATGTTTAACGTAGTAACTCCAGTTAAGATCAGAGGCACTATGCTCGATCTTGTCGACGAATATGGTTACCTGGGACAAACGATCTAATGGCGCAGTTCCAACATCGAGAAGATCCATCGTCGAATCTGTCTTGGCTGGGCGGGGTTCTGGGAGATTACGCAATATCATCTCATCCAATGTCCCGCAGCATGTGTTGCCTACGGCTCTAAACCGTGGTCGCTCACTATGGGCGTCATAAGGTGGCTCAAATTCACTCAAAGAGCAATGGAGAAGGCTATGCTTGGAGTTACTCTGCGAGATCGAATCAGAAATGATGAAATCCGCAGAAGAACCAAAGTAACCGACATAGCCCGAAGAATTGCCAAACTTATGTGATGTAAGCAGGCCACATTGTCTGGAGAACCTATGGCTGGTGGGGCCAGTGAGTTCTCGAGTGGTGACCACCATGTACCGGACGACGCAGCTGTAGAAGCCCTCGTTGGAAACGAGGTGAGCTGATGACCTGGTTAAGGTTGCGGGGGTCCGCTGGATGCGGGCAGTCCATGACCGATCGCTGTGGCGCTCATTGGGGGATGCCACAGGGGAGGCCTATGTCCAGCAGTGGACGTCTTTCGGCTGATTATGATGATGATGATGAACGTATGGAGGGATTTACTCGATTTTCGCTTAGAAATCTTTGAAACGCTGGTTAAAGCACCAAGAAAACGGCGTAGTGAAGCATTCCTGAGTGACGTTTCAAACGATGATACACCTGTGAGGCCACGAAAGTTCGGAAGCACCCTGTGTCCATTATATCTAATAGCTATGATAATTTTCAAGCAAGAAAATTGTGACAAATATGTAAAATTTAATACCAATTATTATAAATAGTTTAATTATGTCAAATTTTGCGTTTTATGCATATTCTTCGTCTATTCTAAACGAATTTGCACGTTCGTGCATTTACGAATAGTTCCTGAACGTCACTTTCGTGCATGCGATTTTTTTAATGATAAAGGACAAAATGATTTTTTTTATTATTTTTAAAATGTGTTTTACGACAAATTTGAACGATCCAAATGCATTTTTCATGAGTTTTTGCAAAATCACTTTCCCGGCCGCAAAGGGATAAGAGGAATTTCGACCAAGTAAGGATGGTATCCAGCCGTACGTCTGGATAATAATTACTAATACATATCATAATTACTAGGTTTTACTCGGCGCACTGCTAAGGTTTGAGCTGGCCTCTGTATTTCCGGGTTCATATGGACCTCTTAAAGCACGAGTGAATAGGCATCTTCTGGGTGAGCTCGCTTGACCGTCGGCCCCATCTTTGCCCCCTGGCTAGATGCTGGCAAAGAGCAATCCCATTTTTTTTAATCTTCGCTCGCTCGGAATTCTTTTGTATCATAATACCAATTATACAAACATTCGCCCCAATTTAACCCCTTAAGAGATGAATGCTGGGATAAATCTATGCTTTGTCGTTCGTCAGGTCACGATTCAAACTATGTTATCCATGCCAGACGCGGATGCCCACCGCGCGATCGTAACAACACAGACACATATGGTCCCTACTCGTCCCGGTACCGTCGCATACCGGGTAGAGTCAGTCCGACCCACGTCGGACCTATCTGAGACATTTGACGGCTACCTTTCATATATAAACATGTGAGGGGTCAGTAGCTCTAGTATAAGTTTTTTTCGAAACATTAACTAATTCGAACGCGTTTGCGTTTTGTCTCAAATGTATGAAAGTGGTATGAAAACGTGAACAGCGCCTCTGGTGGTCACTAAATCAGCGAGTATAACATTTGTTGCTAACCGGTGAACGCGCGTATTTCAAACTCGGTGAGGGCGTTTTCATACATTTTGAGACAAAACGCAAACGCGTTCGAATTAGTTAATGTTTCGAAAAAACTTATACTAGAGCTACAGGTGACAGGTGATGACTAGTCGGTTTGTGTATCGTATCTGCGAAACATCCAAACGAGATGGCGCCCCTGTCTCGAAAATAACAGACACACACGTGAAATAAGCGGATGAGCCAATTTGCTCAACTTAACACCATAAAAGTTTCAGAAATCCAGCCAATAATTATTTCTCCTGAAATTAATTTATGAAATATGTTTCACCAATATTTCCAATATTTCAGCTTATGTATGCAGCTGTTTGTAATTACATACTCGTACCAGCCAAACATTAAAATTAACGAATTCATTAGTTAGATGCACACATTGGAGCAAGCAGAAATGTATTTTAAAAGCATGACATTTAGATTCTAAATCAAACCCTAATGATAACTGTAATTATTACTAAGTTGAATTATATGTTACGGCACATTAAAATATTATTTTAATCCTATCCGGAGATTAAATGAACAAATAATTATCAAGGTTCAACTATGATTAAGGCGATATATCGATTGAAAGAGACACCCTTTGTTTTTCGCTCACGACAAAACGGGATGCAACGCTCTCCGAGAATGGCTTTTTAGACAAATCTCGTTAAATATCTGAGTGTGTGCAGGTTTATTAAATTTCCTCTTGTCAGTACCTAGATGAGGTAAAATACCATCATATTAACTTAATCGTGTCTTTTAATAATGCGTTGTTTTAGTAGGCTGAGGAAAAAAAGGAAAATTTAGACTCGACTTTGAATTTATTTTCTATCGAGAAAATTTTAAGCAATCATGTTTCGCAATTGTCAGTACCACAATCATATAGTCAAGAATCATATATCTGAAAATCAGCCCCTACTGTTTGCTAGTCTGGGCAGGACAGCGTTTCAAAGTCTCCAAATTTCTCAGTGTAGCGCCTTAATGCTCAGCTTACACAATGATACTTCCTGACTAAATTTCCAACCCGCCTTTTTTTACTTTATGGAGAGTTTATTATTTTCATTCAGATGTCTTCACTTTTCAGTATACTGTCAGTTTTTTTTCGGGCCCAACAAAGCAATGGGAGTGCGTTGTTGGAGAGTAGCCTGGGGGAAACCCAGGGGAAACCTCCGACATGACCACGCGGGCGGTTTAAAGATACGCTATAATAATAGTTTGCGCTCCAGTGAGATTGGTTGAGCGGTTTCAACCGAATCTGTGGTGTGAGTAGAATCGAGCTACTGAGAGCTTAGTCACTGGTTCACTAAACGTAGCCTAGCTGATGAGTCCAGCAAGAAAGTCAGTTAGGCCCGACCTGGGTCGGATGCTGTCAGTATTAAATTGGTGCAGTAGAATTGGGTATTGATGACTCATGTCACAATTTATAACGTAGTGTTGTTATATTGATAGAAAACCATGAAATTATCACAATAAATAGTAAATTATAAAGTAAGTAATAGTAGTAAGTGCTTCGAATAAATGTTTATTCTATTCTATTCTATTCTAAATAATTGTTTATTGATGCACTTAGAGAAATTTAAGTAAGGGGATTACCTACAAATTAATCAAAAACATAAAAAGTTATGAGCTTACGAAGATTCGCAAAAATGTTGTTTTTTTTATAACCCAAATTTAAATTGAAAGTTCCCCGTAGAACTCTCATGTTTCAATAAAACATAAATTGTATGGCAACTATGTACCTATACATAAACGGAATATTTCACGAGCAATACGGCGAATTCCCCTTTTTCCATACAACGTTGGTACGCTGTGACGTCACGCCTGTCGGTCCATCCGTATGGAGCGTTTATCACTCCTTTTAGTCATCATGCCTTTAATAGGATTGAGTAGAAGTGAGGCAGTATGTATGCAACGCTGCTTACGCTTCCACACATGCCACCGTCAATCACTCATATTATAAACGTAGGTACACTGTAAAGAAGCTGTACTGACTAGGTACTGACAGATTGGCTTCGCTGATAATTGACACTTGCCTGAAAAATACTGAACGCTTCAAATAAAATTCGCTATTAAATATTATTTTTCCTGGAAATGTGATTCAAATTAATACTCTCATTACGTAAGCTTTTAATAAATACGTTAAGTTATAAATACGTTAATAAATACCTCATATCGGCACAGAAGAATGAATTAAGCATTAAATTCACATCAAATAAAATGTGAATTATTTTTATTATTGCTGTATAATAGAATTTACAGAAATAATCCGAATGAATTCGTTCCGAGATCATCTCTTAGAGGTTTAATTAAATTTTCTGCACTTTTATTGTATTTAAACGTGTTGATTTTTAGTGTATAAAATTTAGGTTTTTTTTCACAAAAACCAGGAAGATGAGCAAAATGCGAGTTCCGTAATCATGTACCGATAAATAATGGTATAATTGAGATGGTATATACATCTCAACTCCGCCAAAACGCAAAATTATCCTGATTGGAAAAACCCTTTTGGAAACTGTTTTGGTTTGTCTATGAACTCATGACGTACATACATTGTTATTCAATAATACTTATTTGTTATTATACTCTGTGTGTTTCCCACTAAAATAATATTAAAAAAAAACTATATGATACTCGCCATGTTATCGCTAATAAAAAAACTATCTGAGTATAAAACAAAGTCGCTTCTTGCTGTCTGTCCCGTTGTATGCTTAGATCTTTAAAACTACGCAACGGATTTTGATCCGGTTTTTTTAAGAGATGATAGAGTATAGAGTGGTTTATATGTATAATTTGAACCCGTGCAAAGCCGGGGCGGGTCGCTAGTATTATATAAATATAGAAACTTGTCAAACTTTCCATACATCAGATTTTAACGAGCACAGCTTAATTACTTACATATGGTTTGGTGCAGCCCACCCTTAGAATACCGTTTTAAAATCTATTTTTCATTGGCAGTTGGCACTTCTTCTGCCAATGATCCCTAAACTCGTCTTTGTTGATAAAATTAACACGTTTCCAGCGAGATCCTTTAAGTAAACACAAACAAATCATTCTTAATAAAACACACGCTCCAGAAAACACCAATCGTGGCATTTCATCTCCGCAGTTAATATTCACGGCCGTGTACCCTTACCGTGAGTTTGCAGTGTTTGCATTACCGTACTCGCTAGCGACTGCGTAAACGATTTAGTATAGCGATTCTTAGTTCTATTGCGTAACCGCCAGAGGCGCTGTACTTTTGTCCATACTAAGGCTGCGTTTCCACCAGAGATGTGCGAGGATGTGTTTTCATATATTTGACACCTCGCTCGGCGCGTAGTTTCAAATGTATGAAAACGCATCCTCGCACATCTCTGGTGGAAACGCAGCCTTAGGCGACTTCCTGACGCGGCGGGGCGGGATCGATATGTGTCAGTCATTTTCTTCTTTGCCGTAAACTTACTGACGTCACAAAGATTCCCACTTGACGGAATACTGTCAGTAAGTATTACATTTGCGCAGTAGTAATATCATGCGCAGAAACGGACCAACTGCCTTCGCATCGCCCCGCCACCGCGCATCCCGCGCCAGTAAGGAAGCACTCATTTAAATGTAGGGGCGCAGTAAAAAGTAGTACTTAGTTGACTGACAGTTGACACTGACATTTGACAGTTTTCTCGTATCGTACCGCCTCCGCACCGACAAATCAGGAAATCGCCATAAACGTAAACTTACTGACGTCGCAAAGATTCCCACTTGACGGAATACTGTCAGTATTACATCTACGCAGCAGTAATATCATGCGCAGAAGCGGACCAGCACTGCCTTCGTATCGTCCCGCTTCCGCGCATCCCGCGCCAGTCAGGAAGCACTCATTTAAATGTGAGGCGCAGTAAAAAGCGGTACTGACTCGACTGACAGTTGACACTGACATTTGACAGTTTTCTCATATCGTACCGCCTCCGCACCGAATCAGGAAGTCGCCTAAATCGTTTACGCAGCCGCTAGCGAGTACGGTAATGCAAACATTGCAAACTCATGGTAAGGGTACTGTTTGCGCGACGCACCGGGGCGGTGTATTCCTTTGCTTCCTTGTATGTTCCATTATTTTCATTATATTTAACTTTAATATGTTCTGTTTGTGTATTTTGCGAAGAATTTTGTAGATAATCAACATGTTTAGTTCTGACATGGCCTTCGTTTCTAGCGTTCGTGGCCCAGCGGTTTCCGTACCGCGTGCGGTATGCGAGGTTAAGCAACATCGGCCGAGGTCAACTCTTGGATTGTTATTAACAGAGCGCTTTCGGGCTGCTTGAGACCTTTTAACAGTCAAGTTGTAGTCACTTGACAATCATAATCCCAATTACTTAGTAGGTCTAGTTTCCCCTAGCGTTGGAAGGTCAGATGGCAATCGCTTCCGTAAAAACTAGTGCCTACGCCAAATCTAGGAATTAGGTAGGGGACTACGTACATTCTTCAGGACGCAACTGTACTGGGATAAGATTTAGTTATTTCCGTTGTAGCCGTTGTTTAGGTTCATCGGATTTTGCACCTAAAAATTTGTGCTGTCATCGTACCGTCACAATATAATGTAGAATTCATATAAACAACATTGGTCTCATTTTAATCACTATTTTTCCTTCACCAAAAATCTACTGTGAACCAAATGATACCATTTTTTTAACTCATTAGAACGAGTCGGAATTCGAACCCGCTACCTCCAGATATATTCGTGTGCTTCACCGCTCGGCTAAAGTGGTATAGCAAACACACTTGAAGCGGTTCGCAATGTAAAGGTGACATCAGAATCCTTTTACTCGTATTTTCTGTTTCACGCTACTTCAATTTGTACAACGAAAGCTTTCAAGTGTGTCTCCTTCGAACACCAATAAACTACAAGTACGGTGGTGTTATATTTTTATAATATATGTCGTTATCAGTTAAAACACATTAATGTTTTAGGCCATTTTCTGATAAATCGACACGTATCTTGAAATTTTCTCACTACGATTTAGAGTGATGTTTGAAAGGATGTACTTCTGAATGAAAAATGCAAAAAAATTATTTCAAATGTATGACATTAGGTCGCAATAGTCCTGTTCTAGATAGTAACATTCTGACGGCTACTAGTATTGCGAGTGCACTCGACTACGGATGACTTCGTCACAGCTTTTAAAAGGTCTGTCCATCGGGTAGGAGATCGTCCTCTGGATCTTTTCCCTTCGACCTGGCCCTGTACTACGAGCCTTTCCAATGATTCCACATTTCTGGATATATGGCCAAAGAACTTCATAATTCGTAATTGCACAGCTCGCAATACTAGTAGCCGTCAGAGATGGAGAGACACCGCAAGGGAAAGTCTAAAGTCCCATGCCAAAAACAAATCCGGATGTGAAGATCAGCCGTGTACACGAAGATAGTAACATTGAGAAAATGTCAAGATACGTGTTAATCAAACAAAAAATGGCCTAAACATGAGCGTTTTTAAGGACCCTTAAGAGGTCTTACAAATTTTGGTTCAGTCGCGTATCTCTCATAAAACGTCAGTGTATAAAATGTTGGTCGAATTTGCCGCTAGATGTCGTTGTTGCCTTTGTGACGATTCCTGAAACGCGGCCATACATTTAAATTGTTTGTACTTTTGGGTAATTAGTAGAATTCCCCTTCGGTTACCAACTTGAATAGCCAGGACAACAAAGAAAAAGTTGGCTTGTACTGGTTTAATAGTCGAATTATACTGTGCTTTGATTTAATACGGTGTGTTAATTGGTGTCAGTGGTATTATTTTGGCCCCGCACGGAACAATTTTAAAATTGTTTTTTTTTTAACTTATCCTTTACAGCATTATGTAAAGACCCTTAAATGAGATTCAAGATTCTCAATACATCGGAGATCAATAACCTAAGAGGAATAAGATATCTTGAAGTCTGTGTGAAATTAGACAAAACATGTACAAACGCCTCATAAGAGGGCTCAAAGTCAATCAGAAGGCAATGGAGAGGCCTATGCTGGGAATTTCTCTGCGTGATCGCATCATACTTACATACTTTTTAATTTTAATTTTATTTTTGTATTATTGATATTATTGTATAATGTAATTACTATTATTTCTTGACATTGTTTAAATTATTGTTATTCTTTTGTATAATGCCTTGTAATTCGTATTAGTTTGACATTGTTTAAATTATTATTATTGTGGTATTCCTTGTTATTATTATTATTTTTGTTGACATTATATTAAGTAATTATTTTTTGTGAATAATAACAATTTTCCTAGCATGTAAGTGATTTGGTGCAACAGTGCTGTAAGCTTACATTGTATTACTGAATAAATGAAATGAAATGAAATCAGAAACAATGCGCATAAAGTGCACGCATGGTTCACTAATTAAGTAGGTACCTTCAAAATATGCCGTCAAATATTGTTCTGATCCATCGTCAGACCCTTAGCAGATTGTGTAGGTACAGAAGCTACTCAATAAACACAATCAAAAGGGCCCTATCACGGCCTAGACGCTATATGCCTTCGCAATGTACTCTGCGGTATGATGCTGCTCCATCATCAGACCCTCAAAAGGTGATGTACAAATAGAACATAAACAGAAGGGACCAAAAATAAACGAAAAGATATCTACCCTCCGCAAGGTACCCTACTATGGTTTTCTGCTTCATCATCATATCCTCAGAGTTCAAGTGCCTGTACTCTTCACCAAGTCCTATCGAAATCGTGAACGCTGACCTAGCAGTTCCGGAGAAAGTACGCAGAAACGCACTTTAGCAAGTAAAAAATGTTAACTGCAACGCCCCCTGGCGAGTTATCATCGTAACACCTACTTAAAATTCGTCCAGATTAAACTATAAACCTATGGCATAAAACCTTATCTAAATCGGTCAAGCCGTTTTGGAGATATTGGTGTGCACACACAAACAAACAAATAATCTCTGACCCTAAACGCATATACCTTCTCCGTTCCGTCGTGGGTAAATAGCATACAGTTATTATAATTGGAAAATAATCCGCTGTACAATTTAAAAGAATTTTATAATTTAATGGTAAAAGAAACAAAATGTAAAACTTAGAATTTTAAGGACTGGACAATATAATTATTTAAATAGAAATATTGAATATGTTGTAATCGTATGACGTGCTAAATGTGATGTATGTTACATGGTGAATAAAGATACTTATTACTTATTACTTATAAATAGAGAGAGAACTGAACAATCGATCTTAGCATACATAGTGGCAGAAAATGAGGGAAACGTCTAGGTTTACAACTTGTTTTTTCCCGCAGCTTCGAATGCGTAGAACTCGGCCAAGTCTTATTAAACCAATGGTTTTTCATTTATACTCCGTAAAACATAGAACATTTATAGTAAAACAGAATTTATTACTTTTGCATTTATTTCATTGGTATGTATAATACCTTCGTTAATTCTCTTCTTCTTCGTCATTCCCTTATAACTGAGTGAGTACTGTCACCAATCACCTTGATTAAGGCGACTTCCTGACTTGGCGGGGCGGGATCGATATGTAACATTTTCTTCTTTGACGTAAACTTACTGACGTCGCAATGATTCTCACTTGACATAATACCGTCAGTATTACGTTTGCGCAGTAGTAATATCATGCGCAGAAGCGGAGCAGTACCGCCTTTGCATCGTCCCGCTACCGGGTATCCCTCGCCAGTCATGAAGCACTCATTTAAATGTAGGGGCGCAGTAAAAAACGGCACCGAGTCGACTGACACTGACATTTGACACTTTTCTCATATCGTACTGCCTCCGCACCGACAAATCAGGAATTCGCCTAACATTCATAAATACCTTACGTTTAAGTTCAGCAACAGGTTAATGGTAGCAAAGGTCGACGCCCGAAAGACCAGAGTAAATAATTAACGACTTCTTGTCTTTTATTATAAGCAAGTTCAAATCAAAATAAAGTTTGGCTTCACCTCTTCGATTCGGTTTAAATCTTTTACATCTCAGTCGCAATTCAATTGTTCGCTCGCTGCCGTATCAGACCTAGTGTGGCGTAGATGTGGGTGTCACCCAAGACGGAAATAATGTGGGTGTCACCCGTTTTTAGGGTTCCGTACCCATAAGGTAAAACGGGACCCTATTACTAAGGCTCCGCTGTCCGTCTGTTTGTCTGTCTGTCCGTCTGTCACCAGGATATAGCCTGGCTAGCCTCAAGAACCGTGATAGTTAGACAGTTGAAATTTTCACAGATGATGTATTTCTGTTGCTGCTATAACAACAAATACTAAAAACAGAATAGAATAAATATTTAAGGGGGCTCCCATACAACATACGTCACTTTTATGTGTCACCAGGCTGTATCTCAAGAACCGCGTTAGCTAGACAGTTGAAATTTTCACAAATTATGTATTTCTGTTGCCGCTATAACAACAAATTACTAAAAATAAAATAAATATTTAAAGGACTCGCATACAACAAACGTGTTTTTTTTGCAGTTTTTTATAGATAATGGGACGGAACCCTTCGTGCGCGAGTCCGACTCGCACTTGGCCAGTTTATAACCTGGCTGTGGCTATAGAGCCGGGCCGATTAAGGCTGCGTTTCCACCAGAGATGTGCGAGGATGTGTTTTCATATATCGCCCTCGCTCGGCGCGTTGCGAGGTGTCAAATGTATGAAAACGCATCCTCGCACATCTCTGGTGGAAACGCAGCCTAAAGCGATAGGAGTACGCAGCTGGAGGGCCAGGGGAAAATCCAGAAGAATCTCAGACACCATCACGCGAGCGGTTTGGACACTGTGAATACTCTTAGAGTTTGCACTCCAATGAGATTGGTTAAGTGCCTTCAACCGAATCTGGGCGTGAGGGCTCACTAAAACTAGTGCACGAAACTCAGCTAGGCTCGACCTGGCTCGGACTAACTTTACCCGGTATGCGGCAGTACCGGGACGAATAGATAGATAGATAGAAAAACACTTTATTCATTCCCACAGTAGGTATAAATTGGCATGAAATGAAGAAAAGAAATATGATTATGGTGTATTTCTAGGGAGAAATTAGCTTTTTCACGAGTAAATTAATTTATGGCCTAAAAGCTAATTAATGAGCTTTGGTAACAAGTTTAGTGGTTGTTAGCTTTTTGTTTACTTAATATTTTATGAAAGTGCCTTAATTACGCTTCCTGATAAAACGGAAAGTCTATTAGGTATGCGCCATTGTGTAAAGGCTGGATAAAAAATGTGTCAAAAATTCAACCAGTTTATGCAATTAGAATGAAGACTCAAAAGTTGAACAAAAACGCCACAAGTGCAAAAAAAACTAGAAGTGTAAGGCGACTTCCTGACTTGGCGGGGCGGGATCGATATGTGACATTTCCTTCTTTGACGTAAACTTACTGACGACGCAAAGATTCTCACTTGACATAATACTGTCAGTATTACGTTTGCGCAGTAGTAATATCATGCGCAGAAGCGGAGCAGTACCGCCTTCGCATCGTCCCGCTACCGCGCATCCCGCGCCAGTCAGGAAGCAGTCATTTAAATGTAGCGTCGTAGTAAAAAATAGTATCGCGTCGACTGACAGCTGACACTGACATTTGACACTTTTCTCATATCGTACTGCCTCCGCACCGACAAATCAGGAAGTCGCCTAAATGTAATGAGATAATAGTAGATTGTACAACAAGTGCATAAAATGCACCATTTTATACGAGATCGTGGATATAAAATAGAGTGTAAAATGGGTTTTATGGACGAGTTATACACTCTACTTTTCACGTCAGTTGCGAGGAAATTAACAAATAATTTAAATAAGGTTATGTCATCACATTTACACTCGCGAGGTCGTTAACCTCGTTCGATGTTCGCGCGGGCTGCCGCGCGCGCTCTGGCAGGCTGCGGGCGCAGCGCACGGGGTTGATCTTGTGGCTGTTGAACCGATTGCCTTGGTCTTCAAGTTCTTCGACGAAGATTTTACTTTATGCTCTAGAGCTTAAGAAGCGATTTTATGTCGTCTATGCACGACTTAAAGTCGAAATTTACGAGCATGAGAAGTGAAAAGTACTGTATAAACCTGTGCAAAGCCAAAGCAGGCAGCTAGTAAAATAAACCAATATATTTTAACAATACACGAAACCCCTGACCTGTGGAAAATCCGCAAACATACATTATCATCGATGCAGTGTTTTACTTAAATATTAATAGCCATTGACCGCTACCGTATTCAAGCCACGATGGAACATACGTACAGCATAATTCCCGAGTTAAATAAACATGGAAACAGCATAAAAAGGCAGCCTCGGATCGACGCAACTAACGAGCCACTTACAGAGATTTATAGAGATCTGCAGCGGGCCCGCGCCTCGGCCGATAATAGGGCCCACATGTGCACCCCAGTAGTGTTTACTGCAAGAAAATACTGGCTAGGCCTTATTTTAACTTCCTGATTTGTCGGTGCGGAGGCGGTGAAAAAACTGACAAATGTCAGTGAACTGAGTACCGCTTTTAACTGCGACCCTACATTTAAATGAGTGCTTCCTGACTGGCGCAGGATGCGTGGTAGCGGGGCGATGCGAAGGCAGTACTGCTCCGCTGCTGCGCATGATATTACTACTGCGCAAATGTAATACTGACAGTATTCCGCGTCAAGTGGGAATCTTTGCAACGTCAGTAAGGTTACGTCAAACGATAAAATGTCACATATCGATCCCGCCCCTCCAAGTCGGGAAGTTGCCTTACTGCCAGAGGGCCTACCGGGAACCGAAACGAAGTATCTGCCTCTCTGTCGCACTTGCATATTGGAGCAACAGAGAGGGAGATACTTCGTTTTCGGTTCCCGGTAGGACCCCAGGATCTCGCCTTGCGGGCGCTCTTGATAACTTTCACCCCTCTTTCACCCCTAAGGAATAGAAAGTTTGCAAAATTATTTCTTATTCCTCTTCAATTTTCCTTAAGGAACCCGGGTCCCAATTTTCACATTCCTAGCTTCAACGGTTTAGACTGTATGCTGATCCTCTTTTAGTTTTGTTAAATATGAATACTGAAGACAATCCCTCCCTGCTAAATTCCGGATTATTTCAGTTCCACCTGGAAATTAGTGGGATCTTTTTTTTCCTCAACTCTAGAACTACTTATTTTTTTAATTCCATGTCGGTGTCACCGCAGCCTATAGACGCATGCAACTCCAGGGGTAGTAACACTAGTAACTAGGCTAAAGAGGTCGTCAAATAAAAGGAACACATAAACCAAAACGTTGTGATTTCAGAACATAAAACACATTTCGTATTTGGGCCCCGCATTCACTATCTATCAACAAACAAATCAAAAGGGCAAACGATCGCACCCTAAATCGAGGTCATGGAGTAAAGTACCCGAATAGATATAGAAAAAAGTTTATTCCCGACGTTTACTCATACTTATACACAAGAAAAATAAAGAGTAGTATTCACAAGTACTTATATAAAGTCGTCATCTAAATGGACTCCACTCAGCTTCAAGCATAGATATACAGCCTTATTCATAAAAAGTTAGAGGCTCCTTGAAGGCTCCTTCAAGGGCCGATGACAAAAAACATGATTCATAAACGTCTGCTAACGCTAATCAGTCCATCAAGCCTCTGTTAAGGATTTTTTATGAATAAGGCTGTTAGTATATACAAGTAGTTATAGATGCGCCACCGAGTGACAAAAAATATTCATAATATATAAAATTTTGTACTACGCAACTTGACCGGTTTGCATGTTTTTCGTGTTTATGTAAGTGTGCCTGTAACCCCACCATGAAAAATGCTGAAAAAATGTTACAGACAATTTTCCATTTCCTCATATAGGAATCGCAATATTTTTCTCTATCAAAGCGTGTCAGACCCTTGGATTTAAGAGGCCTTCAACCTTCAACCTGTCGACTAGCGCCACTCGTAAATATTTTTCATTTTTTATCGTATGGCATTGTGATTATTCTTATTTATCGTATGGCATTTATTTCGAGCCGTGACATCCTAAATTTAACGATAGATATTTTAAAAGAGCGGCCGCTTAGTGTATTTTGTATTTAAGTAACTACCTTTTAAATACATGAAACTAATTACAGTAGAATCTGCTTATAACGACTCCGGATATAACATTTGACCGCTTTTAACGACTGCTTAATCACCTGACGTTAAGATTCATGCCATACATTTTCAAAGAAAAACAGTCCGTTTTGTACGACGTTTAGTAGGTGTGAATCCCATATAAATAGATCACGGGAGTTACATGTCATGATAAAGTTTGACCTCAAGATGGAATCTATTCCTTATAGGCTATTTGTAAGTAATACTGAGCGATGCCAACTATCCATGCAAAAATTTCAAAATGGCTGCTATTTTAGTTTTCAAAAATTCGTATTTTTTTAGAACTCAAAAATGCTTAGTGCTACGTAAAAACTCTGTATGGGAAAAATGTTAAGCATAAATTTATCTACAACTTTGTTTCTTACCACTTTATTGATAAATCTAAAAGTTCATGGGAAAAATGCTCTTCAATATTGCGTTTCTTGTAAAAGCCTGTTAATCAAAGGCTTAGCAAAATTAAACTGCATCTTATGCAGAAGGCAAGAGACATTACCAAGTGATACTAGGGACCAATATAAACGACTTCATAGTTTGGCCTCGCTCAGTATTACTTACAGATAGCCTAAGGAATAGATTCCATCAGGAGGCCAAACTTTATCATGACTTGTAACTCCCAGTCCCACTTAAGAGGAGGGGTAGGGCAAGCTCTCTCCATACAAACTTTGTGCAGGATTTACTTCGTTTGTGTTTGCATTAAAGTTATGATTTTTGGTCAGTATGCTTATTTTTTTTTTTTATTTTTTTTTTTTTATTTTTTTTTTTTTTGTGAAATATTTGAAAATTTTCACATCACGATCTTCGCATATCTAATATTTACAACCAAAAAAAATATTATATTTGTTAGTGCCAAAACCGACGAATAAAACGTGCACAAAGTTTGTATGGGGAAGGCCTTGCCCTACCCTGCGCCTTAAGGATTCATACCTACTAGTTCTGGTAGTGCGACGTAATATTGCCGCTCCCTGGATGGTCGCTGTATCCGGATTCTACAACAACAACAACAAATACTCTTTATGTCACACCTGGCCATAAAGTGGCCATTATCGCACGCTCCGCGCGCGAAAAAACCCACTTCCTGGCCAGGGGGTGACATAAAATTTTGTACTTACCACGGGCGATAATAAAGAAAGCCTCAGATCGCATATTTATCGCCCTTGCCTTCGGCTCGGGCGTAAAATACCTGCGATCCGAGACATTCTTTGTTTTATCGCCCTTGGTAAGTAATGTACTATTATTGCATAACCTCAACAAAAGTAACACATAACAGTACATAATGACAATGAGTAGAGGCAAACAACAGGCGGTCTTATCGCTAATGAGCGATCTCTTCCAGACAACCTTCCGATCCTACTGTATTATTCCTTCGGATTCTACTGTATTACTTACGTTATAACACGAACAAAATTGTACAAATTTTGTATACGCGTCCTCACTAGCCCTCAATACATAATACATGTGTACGACGATTAGTACATACGTAAGTAATAAAATAAATAGGTAAATAAATATTTCTCATACAAATCTACCTAGTCCCAAACTTCCCAAAAGCTTGAACTATCAACATAGTTGTACTATCAACTGGTTGTATTTAAGGCGATATGTTTTTCGTTCACGACAACACGGGATGCAACTCTCTCCGAGAATGGCTTTTTTAGACAAATCTGGATAAATACCTGACTGTGCGCAGATTTATTAAATTTTCTCTTGTCAGTACCTAGATGAGGTAAAATACCATCATATTAACTTAATCGTGTCTTTTAATAATGTGTTGTTTTAGTAGGCTGAGCAAAAAAAAGGAAAATGTAGACTCGACTTTGGATTTCTTTTCTATCGAGAAAATTTTAAGCAATCATGTTTCGGCTATTGTCAGTACCACAATCATATAGTCAAGAATTATATATCTGAAAATCAGTCCCTATTGTTTCCTTGTCTGGGCAGAACAGCGTTTCAAAGTTTCTAAATTTCTCTCAGTGTAGCGCCTTAATTCACTAGAATATTCAACATGTGTTATTCTTACTAGGGTAAACACCCCAGTTGGCGGGCCGGCCGCCTGGCAGCGCTGTGTCAATAAAACTGACAGTAAATTGACGCGTAGAAAAATAATTCGGGTGTTTACCTGTCAATGCGATATGCTGAGTCACGATTAGTAATGATGATTTTATTGACTTTGATTTATTTATATTCAATTCGTTAATAATTCTTTGTTATCGACTTTATATTGTTATTACTACACGAACTTAATGACATTTTTTTGTTATTTGGTCGTATTTTTTTTTTGTTTGTTGATATTATTTTAATGTAGCAATTAACTAATATAAGAAGATAACTAAAATAAGAGTTAATTTATGCAACGTCTTTATTTATAAAAACAGCATAAAATATAACATAAAACTAAACTAATAACTTTAAAACTAATTAGACTACCCTAAAAATAAATAAAATTATAAGATAAAATTCAATGTAATAAGTACAATGGATTTTTTTCTAATTATAGGGAGACTTATACAGCAGTAAAACAAACTGAAAATAATCATAGAAAACTTCTATTTATTTAAATTTGATAAAAACGCACCAAAAAGTTCATCATCATCATCATCTTAAGAGCCGAGCTCTTGTCGGTGCAGCTTGATGCAGTTCTCTCCATCTTTGTCGGTCCGAGGCCAGCCTCTTGACGTCCTGATACGACACGACATCCACATCCTCCTTTATCTGGTTCATATAACTTTTCCTTGGTCTTCCTCTTCCTCTTTTCCCATTTATTTTCCCTTCTATAATGTTTCTGATGTAGTTGTCGTGTCGTAGTAGGTGGCCTATCATTCTTCCTCTTCTTGTTTTAATTATGCTTATTAAGCTTCTCTCTTCCGATACTCTATTCAGGACGGCTTCGTTGACCAAAAAGTTACTTCGGCGATAAAACACATAAAATTGTTCTCATTGCGTCTGCGCGAAAATGGCAGATAATTATCGAAGTATCGGCGCGAATTTACCGGTGGAATAAAGGCGCTGATTAAAAATAAGGTTTATGTTATCGCTACCCGAAGATAAGTGTAAAAAGTTAAATTGAAACCTGCGAAATTCATTAAGTTGAGAGCCGGCGGCGTATCGCGTTTTCTCTCAAATGTATCGTTTAAATGACACTTTTAACTGAGTTTTACCACATTTTCATTTGTAAATGAGTGAAATGTAGTTTTTAAATAGTGTAACAGAGTGTAACTACTCGGCAAGCTTTGTGGTTTTAACGCGTCAGTCGACTTCAATAGCTTTCATGAATGAATAATTTATTTACACGAAAATATATACAAGAATACAACAATAACTTAAATAAAATTAAAATTAATGCTAACTGAAATCTAAAACATAATCCAGTACACAACCAGTTGTATTTTTTACTAGGTAGCTTTTGCCCGCGACTTCGTCTGCATATAAGTCGTTGTTATTGTATTTTTTTGTATGTGTGTCTTTCGTTTCGTGCAGTGAATAAATGTTTTCTTTTCTTTTCTTTTTCTTTCTTTTTTCCTAAAAGCACAGTCGTATGTTGAACAAAGATTGAGTAAACGCTATTTTGGTACATTTTTAAATGAATTAGTCTGTATAACAGCGATGTAAAGTCTGGGTAATAGCTTAGCGTAATACTCAACTTACGAAATACAACTTTTACTAATAGTGTAAGCCGTAC
This sequence comes from Cenopis cana, assembly GCA_951800055.1. Classification (NCBI taxonomy): domain Eukaryota; kingdom Metazoa; phylum Arthropoda; class Insecta; order Lepidoptera; family Tortricidae; genus Cenopis; species Cenopis cana. The sequence continues at coordinate 1,634,191 of OX637486.1, read as the reverse complement.
GATTAAAAAAAACGCAAATCGATGTACAGTTTAGCCGTTTGGCACATGCATACCTACAAGAGCACAAAACATTTTTTTTGACGCGCAGTTCCTAAAAAAATTTCCATTAGGGGGGAGTGAGACATCCTTTTTCTTGTATGGAAAAAAAAAATTCAGAAACCTATCGTGTTTTATATCATATGAAAGGGCTTTTAAGGCGATTCTAAAAATATGCCACATCATTACATTTCAGCCATTTTTTTAAATTAAATCAAAAATAATTTTCGATACATATACCAAGTTTGAGGTCCTCCAGACACGATATGGCTGATTTTTATTTTATACTATATACCACAAATTATACATGATATCCTCATATCTAACCTCAAAAAAGCAATTTTGAAAAGATTATCATTAAGTTTTTTTTTTTTTTTTTCAATATTACTGTGACACAGTTCTACTTCAATACCTATTACGTGACTTTATGGAACTTTAGTGCAAGTTCGGTACATATTATTCATAAAATGATACGAATTATCCATATATCCAACGGGAAATACCTCTTTAACCCTTTAACTGCGCCTTTTCATCAGTTGGTATAGTTTTTACGGTAGATTTTCTGAAAAAAAAAAACATTTTTTTTCCATACAAAAAAAAAACAATGTCTCGGCACTCCCCTCCTAAGGGTTTTTTTTACGAACTGCGCGTCAAAAATTTTGTATGCGTGTGCCAAATGGCTAAACTGTAAATCGATTTGCGGTTTTTCCTTGAAATTGGGCTTGTACGGCTACTACTATAAGCTTAACGAGATATAAACTCCGAAAGAGAACATTATTCAGAATTTAGAGAACATAGAGAACATTATTATTTTAATAACCTTTACTCACACGTTATGGAAATTATACCTGTAAATTTATTAAACTATCGTAATCACATCTATCGTAAACTTTCGTCTCCATGCCACATCGAAATCGATTTAGCGGATAAGCGTGAAAAAGTAACAGAGAAACTTCCGCATTTATGATATTAGTATGGAAATATGGATTCTTCTTATATCTTATACTGCTGCACAAGGCTATATTAAATGACAAGTAAAGGATGACTCAAGCTAGACCGTTCCGTGTCCGGGCCGGCCCGGACACGGACGGTCTAGCGTGAATCATCCGTTATATTCCCATAACGGTACGGATTTTTCTTCTAATTATCTTTAAAAAAATACTGCTGCACAAAGCTATTATTAAGTGACACGTTATTTTCCCACATGTAACAGCTGTAGGCCAAGCTACGATAATTTTCCCACTTTATTACGTTTTAAAATACTACATTACGCAAAAAACGTATGTTGAAACGTTTTATGGTACCCCGTTTAACTTGGCGAACAGTGTGTGAAATGAAAATAACGGTAATGTTCTGTTATTTACTTCGTACTTTTCTCTTCTAGAAGATATACCTACCTCGGTAGTTATTAAATCCTTTTGATGCGCACCAGTCTATTTTGTCTTGTGCAAACCTAACTTTATGATTTAGATTCACAGTAGACCGTTCCGTGTCCGGGCCGGCGCGTTTTCTAATACAGGACGCGCGACGGCCGTCGATTTCTTGTAGTAGAAAACGGGCCGGCCCGGACACGGAACGGTCTAGCGTGAATCATCCTTAAGATTTCATATAGAAATCGCCTACGCCAGGGGAAATTCTGTGATATGATACGTCCTGTGCAAAGTCGCGTACCAGTCAAATTAGGCTGGTTTCGAACTCAACGTGTTAAGGATGATTGTATGTATACTATGTAGTTACATGATTCGCTGATGTTTTTATGCGGATAGAATACTGTTTTTGTCCTTGAATATTTGAGGTTTATTTTTTTCATCTTCATCGTAGCTTTTTTCCAACTAACTAATTTATCCCTTCGTGTGTCATTGGCAAAGGCCCTTATGAGGCTGCCATTTCTCTTTTATATATATACATATCGATCCCGCTCCGCCAAGTCAGGAAGTCGTCTAAGGAGCGCAGCGCGACCTCTAGATTGAAGGCTACACAGAAACTTTATTTTTATCTCTTTGAGGTAAAAGCGATTAGTTACTTAAAAGATTATGTCAAAGAGATTCCAGAGTAAAATCTTTTAAGAGTAGGTACAAAAAAATTAAACAACCGCCCTCGCCCACCCATCATACAATTACTACCTCTAGGTATGGCTGGTGATTCACTATTTAATAATAACATAGGATCATTCACCAGCAACTTGCTAGAACCTGCCTAGTAGCTTAGGCCTTGCCTCGCTGCCGGTGGCACACTAGGTTAGGTTTTTATATTTTGTATATTATAATAACCTAGCCTAAGTCTAAAAATTAATAATAAAATATTATTTATTCAGATAACTCAGATCCATTGGTTAGTAATTTACATGTGAATAAAACTACTGTTAGTGATAGTGTTTTAACTAACTTTAAAATACCTTTTGTCAATAATTTAATGACCGGCAATCAGTTTTGATTGCTGATCATTAAATCATTGACATGAATGTATATGAGAGAGAGCGTCAGGTTTGCTGGCAAACATTTTCTAAACATTTTTTGGAGCTGTTACGCATCCTGGTACGCACCAGTGAGGCGGCTCCCTTCCACATGATGGCGTCAAAGCCATCCGTGTGAGCCTCCGCAAACATCAATGATGCGCTACAGACGCGAGGCAGCCGCAATTAATAGTGCCCTAAATCTATTGTTATTATTTAAAAATTCAGTGTAGCTATTAAAAAGAATCTTAAATATTTCTTAAGCATTTTAATTAGGTACCTAAAGTAAGGTATTATCGCAATTGTCTTAACAAGATGAAGCCCTTCCGAAATTCATTTCCAAAATAACTCTTATCTTCTGAATTGTGAACAAAAATCTCTTAAACATTCCGTCTCTAAACGTACCAGTCATTAACTGAAGTCCCGCGCCTAATTTAAAATTTTAATGTAAATTGGAATACAAATTTCAATTCTGAATTGTTATTAATCTAGAGGGAAAAAAGCTAAATAAAATCTGTCACAGATTCAATTATTTGAGCCGCTTCGAGATCCAATTAACTTTTTCACTTGAGAATGTAATAAATTAGCGGGGAGGATTAATTTGTGAAGTGATTGGGCGAGATACGGGTTTGTGAGGAAAATAAAGACTTGGGAAGTTGCGTGAAAACTCTTCAGAATAATAAGTAACAGGCACTGCAACAAAGCTTTTGTTTCGACAAGAATAATTAAAAACTTCGCCGGTTGTTCACAAAAAAATACAAGCTCAAAAAGATACAGTTTGATAATTGGCACATCCCTGACTTTTGCCGATAAGCCGCCAGCATTTTTCATAATAAAGGTATTTTTAAGGGTTTGGCAGTCTTATTTATTTCTTTATTTAATCTTTATTGCACAAAAGAAAACCTTATCGTACAAAAGGCGGACTTAATGCCATATGGCATTCTCTACGAGTCAAGCGAAGCAGAAAAATTGTTGGCGGTGCAACTAACAACTAAAAGAAACTCAATATAAATTAAATTTACTCCTTTTTTCATACTTATACGAATTAATTATAAAATGACATAACCATATATAAATACAAATAGACACATATATATACAATATATATATAATTACAAAACAGACACTTTACGCAACGAATCTGCCATCACGTACAGCCTTTTTAAAAGCTAACTTGTTTGGAGAGTCTTGTTTACTGTGTAAGAATGTAAACATTATTTTTATCGGTTTCTGCTATCAATAGTCACTAATAGCCAATATATTTTGTGATAACTTTATTTTACTAGACGGTTAAAACTCACGTATTAATTGTCACTTCGGGCGACATGTTTCGAACTCTTCGGGAGTTCAACGAAACATGTCGCCCGAAGTGACAATTAATACGCGAGTTTTAATTTTAACCGTCTAATAAAATAAAGTTATAACATGTCTCACGAAGGTTAAAATTCAAATATTTTACATTCATTAAACAAAGTGAACATTTTTTTACCACTTTACGAAGATAAACCTTAAAATTGCGTGAAAGATAATTCTGAACAGTAAAATTCCAAACTAAAAAAACGATGAAAACAATACAAAATATCTTGACGAATATTTTATTAAGTATTTTTTAGTTTTTTTCCTTCCAAGAAATACCTTAGAGAACATTTTTATAAGTTACTAGCTTTTGCCCGCGACTTCGTCTGCGTAGAACTCGGTCCATATCAACTTCTATACCGTATTTCGCCGTCACCAGGTACTGCGGGCCGGGCAATCTCAATAAACGTTGCGCACGCCGGCTCAACGCGCCCGCATGAAACACATGACAGAGGATTTAATATATGGATGTAGATCAAGTAACGTAGATGAAAATTAATATGATGCAGGTGCGGAAAAAGCTTCATACGCATCAAGTATGGAAACGAAAACGCGAGTGTAGCGAGCGCGAAATGTTTCGAAAATTATGATGCACGTGCGGAAGAGACTTCATACGCCTCAAGTGTAATAGGTAGATGAAAACGCGAGCGTAGCGAGCACGAAATATTTCGAACATTACGATGAAGGTGTGGAAAATACTTGATACGTATTAAGTAGCGTAGATGAAATAATTTCGAATGTTATGACGCAAGTGCTGAAAAGACTTCATACGCATTAAGTAAAAGATGAAAAAAAGACGAAAACGCGAGCATAGCGAGCGTGAAATGTTTCGAACATTATGATGCAGGTGCTGAAAATTCCATCAAATAATGTAGCGCGAATGTAAATATTTTTTAATCACTTGCAAGCCTGCTTACAGGTTAGATAGACTGTAGTACCATATATCTGGTATTTTTAAGTAACAACTTTGAAAGCTATCTTAGCAAATAAATATTTCTAAGTGCCAAAGTATTTCAATTTTATTTTATTTTATACGCAATTCATAGTACCTATTAATTGCTCTAAGAGTAACAGACATTCGAACTAAATCTGTCATAATAAAGGTTGACACACACATAGTTAAAGCTCGGCACCAGACCGGCGCGGCCTCACCTAACGTAAATCCAACGCAAGCACGGAACCGCATCGTGCCTCAGCAGCGCCGAGGTGGCCGCGTGGCGGTGCCGCGCTTGCCGCGAGGTGTCCACTGGTTGAGGGCTTTTTACGTTTGAAGTAGGCCGTTTCGCCTGCGTCTGTTCACCATGGCTGGTGGTCCTGTCCCGAGCAGGGGCGATGCCGTTACGTAGTGGATAATGGCTGGAGCACACCGCTGCATCCGCACTCATCTGGTTTGCCAAAACCTTAACTGTGCGTTGCAGTATGAAGTTTCTAACAAAGAATTGGGGCGGCGCCGGTCTGGTGCCGAGCCTTTATGTGTGCGACAACCTTAATTATTATATTTTATTGAGCCTAAAATGTCCCACTGCTGGGAAAAGGCCTCCCCCCTCTTTTTCCATTCCTCGCGGTCTTGTTTATCTGCCCGGTCTCCTTTTTAAAGAGTCCAAATTATCACGCCACCGCCGGCGTGGTCTACCGCGTCTCCGTTTTGAGTCGTGGGGCATCTACTCTGTGGTCTTTTTAGCCCACAGCTCATTCGGCATCCGGTAGACGTGTCCAGCCCAGTCCCACTTTAATATAGTTGTTTTCCGAGCTACGTCAACTATTTGAGTTTTGGAGCGCAGTGTGGTGTTCCGGATTCGATGCACCAACTTTACACCTAATATGCTGCGCTCCATGGCTCGCTGGCAAACCCCGAGTATGGATTTCTAGGCTTCTGTCAAAGACCAAGTTTGTGCACCGTAGGTGAGAACTGGAAGAATGCTCATGTCTATGAGCCTACGTTTAAGTGAAAGAGGTAGGTCGCCTTTCATTGGGTGATTCATAGACCAATAGCTCTTCCAGGCGTTTACTGTCCTCCTATCGACCTCTTTTTCTTGTCTTTGTCGACAATCTTAATAGCTTATCATAATCAAGTGGTGGCGAAATTACTCAGTTTATAACTACGGTGGAAAGAATAAATAAATCATATCTAAATCATGCAAATACCTATTTTATCTTGCCACTTTAAGACTCAAATTAGTAAATTGTGCAAGTGTAGTTCTACATTAGCTTCCTTCAACTTTAACGAATGACATCTGTATACTGACCAAGGGGCTGACACGCTTTGCTAGAGAAAGAGAGTCTTATTGCGATTCCTATAAGAGAAAATAGAAAAGAGTGGCATGTTTTGTCCCTATCACCGACCGAACATTTTTTCATGGTCGGGTTATAGGCAAAACGCAAACTTCCCTAAGCAAATACATTGGACATGCAAACCAGCCAAATTGCGTAGTACAAATTATGTATGAAAATTAGCAAGTATGAGAAAGACATAGCACCGGTCGCTCGTTGGCGCATCTATAACTAAAGAGTTTATATTATATCTATGATCTGTATATTGACACTTGACACACGTCTCTGACATGTCAAACGTCAAACAATATCGTAACATTTACAAATGTCTAGACTCACCTCACCATACGTCCCAATTGTATCTTGAACCTGAGATTCGTGAAAACTGTGAGCATGTTCGGAGGTCAGGCTTTCACTGGTTCTGCAGAGACGAATTTTCGTGGGCATTGTAAATACCTAACATGGATCCGGTTCATAGATTGCAAGTTGAATCTAATTTATCAGTTTAAGAGATTATTTCCAGGATAAAAAGTATCCTATGTCCTTCCCCGGGTCTCAAACTATCTCCATACCAAATTTCATCTAAATCTGTTCAGCGGTTTAAGCGTGAAGAGGTAACAGACAGACAGACAGACAGACAGACAGACAGACAGACAGACACACTTTCGCATTTATAATATTAGTATGGATTTAATTGCTTAGCCGAACATTTCTTATTCATATTTAGCTATTATCTCAGAGAGGAAAAATGTTCTTACACTTGTATACAAAGATCTCCAAGAGGTTTAAAGATGCCTCCGGCGACCGAAGAGCTGGCAGCTATCTCGCACAAAACCGTAATCTAGGCTGTTCAGTGAGGGCATGCTACCAGCGTCTTCGGCACAATTTATGCCGTAGTTCGTAGGGGCCATTTTTAGATTTAGTTTAGTCTTAATTTTTATATTATAGTTTATAGATTTAAGCCGTATTAGTATTTGTCATAGTATTTTGTTTTTGTTTGTTTGTTTCATAATAAATGGAATTGAAAGCTATTTTATTCAAATATAAACTGTACTGTTTCTTAAAATACGCCATTTTAACTGAACGTCCAGCATTTTATGTAAATTTCCTTAATCAAATATAGCTTAATTCACTGTTAAACAAAGTTAAAATGTTCCCTGAATAATTTCTCCCGATTATTCCAAATGGGTTAAAGTATTTCCGGTTATCCATTTAACCCATTTCGAGGTAGAGAGCTCTTCTGAATTATATTTCAGAATATAGAACGTTCGTAATGGATGGATAAATAACTTATCGATAAAATCTGACTAAGCCGACTTCCTGATTTGTCGATGCGGAGGCGGTACGATATGAAAAAACTGTCAAATGTCAGTGTCAACTGTCAGTTAACTCAGTACTACTCGTTACTTCGCCCCTACATTTAAATGAGTGCTTCCTGACTGGCGCGGGATGCGCGGAAGCGGGACGATGCGAAGGCAGTACTGGTCCGCTTCTGCGCATAATATTACTACTGCGCAAAAGTAATACTGACAGTATTGCGTCAAGTGGGAATCTTTGCGACGTCAGTAAGTTTACCTCAAAGAAGAAAATTTTACATATCGATCCCGCCCCGCCAAGTCAGGAAGTCGCCTTAATGAAAAGTTATTCTCAGTAAAATATTTTTGTTTTTGACTACAAATTTTACATTATAAACTAGCTTTTGCCCGCGACTTCGAACGCGTAGAACTCGTTCATCGCGATAGAATTTGATTTCTATTTTTTATATCAGGCGCTTACCTCGTTCGTACCATCGTTCTTCCATACAAACTTCCACCCACTTGAAGGATGATTTCCAGGATTAACTGTAGCTGTAGCCTACGACCTTCCCCGGGACGCAAACTATCTCGATACCAAAATTCATCAAAATCGATTCAGCGGTTTAAGTGTGCAGAGGTACAGACAGAGAGAGACAGACACACGTTCGCATTTATAATATTAGTATGGATATGGATATTAGTACGGATATGAATATGAAAGGAACCCTGTGTGTGTTAACTTTTCGTTCAAACCACTAAACCAATTTAGATTAAATTTGGCTGACTAGGTTTGGCTGAATTAGTCTGATAACCCGGAAAGGATATAGTATAGTTTTTATCCCGTAAATCATTCCTTAAGGGACTGAAACGTACAGTGGAACTCTGTATGTAGCTTGCACTTAAAATTAATAAAATTATATTTTTACTAAGCGCTCCAATTTTTCAGCTCCTACCGTGTCAGGCATCAGAGCGCAACAGAAAACATCACATCAGATAAGCATGAATCTGACTTTAGGGCCTGGGACTTATCACACTAGCGACTTAGAAGCGAAACGAGCGCGCAGCGAGCTCGCGCAACGATTTTGCCGCGAGGTCGCCGCATCTAGAGTATAGAGATTTTCCCGCGATCACGCAGCGACTTCGTTGCGCGATCGCGGCGACTTCGTTGCGTGCTCGCGGCGAACTCGTTGCGCGCTCGCCTCGCTTGTAAATCCAAGACGACCGCAAGTCGCAAGTGTGATAAGGCCCTAAGGCACGCGCGGCATTGGCGCGAGAAAATGTTATAAAACCGCACTTGCGTTTTAAGGCCTAATTACGTAGGGTTTTTTTTACTTAAAATAGGTTTGCGCTTGAACACAAATCACCTGATGGTAAGCGATATTGCGGTCTAGGATGGAACGCGCTTACCTAGTAAATACCGATTCACTCTCGCCTTGAAGACCGTAAGGTTGTAGTTTACAGGGAACAAGGAATAATTAGGTAAAGTTGCATAAGCATACACTACTTTATTAAATCCTCTTTCATGTGTTTGATGTGCAAACGTTGATCCAGCGGAAACAATGTTTGACGAGACACCCCGGCCCGGAGCCCCCGGCGGCAGCGCGCACCTGATCTCATAACTGCATCATCTGTGATATTAGCTCTAGTATAAGTTTTACGAAACATTAACTAATTCGAACGCGTTTGCGTTTTGTCTCAAAATGTATGAAAGTGCTATGAAGACGTGAACAGCGCCTCTGGTGGTCACTAGTGGAAACTAAAACAGCGAGTATAACATTTGTTGCTATTCTTGGGACGGTATACGAAGATCCCTATGACACTTGCAGTGACATCCCATTTAGTGATGTGCATGTGTCGATACTTCAATTGTTTTTTTATCTGTGGCGGTTCTTATCAGCGTCCTCTCACGTACATTAATTTAAACCTCAAATGCGGTTATCGTGTAAAAGACGTTTCTAGCTACTAAACTGCCATTTTTAGGGTTCCGTTTCCGAATGGTCCAAACGAAAGCCTATTGTTGTCACTCATGCGTGCTTCCTTCGGTCGTCTGTCACTAAAATATTTTTCGAAGATGTTTTCAACTTCCCTTTGACCTATTGACATAAAATTTGGACCTATGCGTCACTAGTGAAGAGAGTACTGGCCGGCAGTGCGAACAGCCAGCGATCAACTATAAATATTTCAGTGACTTTTACTGCCACGGAATACGAAATAATCTTTTGTTCGTTTTTTGAGCGAGAAAATCATCGATAGCTAATCGCTTCATCGCCCTTAGTGGGACCAGTGCCTCGCTGTGTTCAGTGTGGGACTCGTCGGCGAGACCCCCCCTCTCTCTCTCTCTCGCAAAACAGACAGGCCTGTCTGGCTGTGTCTCGGCGAGAGAAGCAATGAGAATAAATAATAAATAAGAAAGCAAATAAGAAGCCCCAATTATAAAAAGAAAATTATACTATATATTAGTTACAGTACATTTTATAATATTCCCTGAAGGGACGTATTCTTAACGTATTCTTACGCCGCACCAGAAGAAAGACCAGTACCTACGGGTCAAAAGAGACCTGTGCCGCAATGAACGTGTTAAATAATAAATAAATATGTAATTTAAGGTTGTTTTATTTTTACACAGTCACGTAACAATTAAAATGAAATATAAGACACGTTTTATTATTATCACTTCAATTATCGGACTCTGTTATCGACAGCACCGCTTCCTTAGTCGATACAGACCAACGATATAACTTTTGCAGTACGTCACCGTGTATATTCCGTTAAGCATATTTCTGGGAAATAAGGGACAATTCAAGTTTCTTTCATTTTGTTATTATGTAAATGTTACAATCCTACATTAATTATTTAGCTACATTCCCAAAAGATGCTTATTAACATTTCGATGTGACATCGACGCTGTTCCAAGGTTATATAAATGAACTGTCACTGCAAGTGTCATAGGGATCTTCAAATAACGTCCTACGTATAACCGATGAACGCGCGTATTTCAAACTCGGTGAGAGCGTTTTCATACATTTTGAGACAAAACGCAAACGCGTTCGAATTAGTTAATGTTTCGAAAAAACTTATACTAGAGCTAATTGGTGTAGATAAATGCAATTACGTGTTATTGTTACGAATCTCAGTATCAAGTTATACCAAAGTCGGGTGGAATGAGAAAAGATGGAATAATTTGTGAATAACAAAGCTGGTTTTCACTAAATTTAACCACAAGTTTATGAGGATTTGCAAGAAATCTAAATAAGAAACGAGACAAATCATCCTCTTAAAGCGCAGTAGTTTTATGTTTGTTTTTCCTACTCTCAATGGCAAAGCGTTAGGTAACTAAGTTTATGTCACACCTGGCCATAAAGCGGCAATTACCGCACGCTCCGCGCGCGGGAAATCCCACTTCCTGGCCAGGGGGTGACATAAAATTTTGTACTTAACACGGGCGGTAAAAAAGAAAGCCTCAGATCGCATATTTATCGCCCCTGCCTTCGGCTCGGGCGTCAAATACCTGCGATCTGAGACATTGTTTGTTTTACCGCCCTAGTTAGGTAATGTACTATTATTATTATAACCCGGTAGGAAATAAAAGGGATTTTCCTAAAATGTATGACAGGAAAATATCACTTTCCTTTCTTCTTCTGTTTCATAACTTCAAATTAGATGTATTGTTACAAGCGACTGAATGAAATATCTCTAAAAAGTTGGTATGTACGTAAACCGGTGTTACTTTAGGAAAAAATGGGGCTACGTCGATAGATTTAGAAAACTTATTATTACGAGTATCATCACTATCTATTTATAGTTTGATTCAGTTTAGTAAATAATAGTTAGGAAGAGTCTCCCTTCAATTGGAAAGTAACCCTGGTTACCCAGTTTTTCGTTGATATAAAAATATATGAACATTTGAATACATATTTATAACATCACGCACCTTTAAGTCGATGAATACAATACCTAAAAAATGACAAATATTTAAACAAAAAGAATCCCATATTCATTCTCTTTTAATTCGTTTCGTCCAACAATATCCTGAATACAAAACAAATGGATTTATAAAATATATGTGCCCACTTTATTTTTGTTCTCGTCTCGTTGTACCATCGTAATAGCTTGTTAAACTCGATTGGATTTATTTAAATGGTCGCTCACAAGCTCATCGATATGTAGATCGTAACCGGTACCGAACATGATTTCGTTTGATTGGATTTTATGTTGACTGTCAACGTGAGAGGTTTCATGCCTTCATATTAACATGATATAGTAAATACAAAGACAACCATAGATATAGTAAATACAAGTAGTTATAGATGCGCCACGGAGCGACAGAATATTAAGAGAAAGAATATTCATATGAAATTTATTACTACGCAATTTAACCGGTTTGCATGTCCAATGTATTGCTTATGGAAGTGTGCCTGTGCCTATAACCCGACCATGAAAAAATGCTGCACAGACCCAGCATTTTTTCATGGTCGGGTTATAGGCACAGGCACACTGGAGACAAAACACGGCACTCTTTTCTTTTTCCTCTTACAGGAATCCCAATAAGACTATCTTTCTCTATCAAAGCATGTCAGGCCCTTGATATGTAGGAATTTTCTGATGACTGTAATCTTGTTAAATGACAGTGGCGGAGCGTCCATACAACTCGATTCCCACCGGCTTGCCTTATTTTCAGCCAGTCCAGTTCTTTTACTACGGCCCATGAAGAATAAGAAAGGCAGATTATTTCCGGCTTCCCTAACACCCTTTTGTTTTCTATATCACTTTCCCGCCACGATTATTTTGTATGGAAATCTTTCTTTTCGCTTATGTGAATGGTTACATTTACAGTTACTAAAACGCAATAAAAATATCCCAAATGGGTGCACTTAATGCTGTTTAAATTTAATATTAAATCACATTTTCATTATAGTACAGAAGACAGTACTACCTACGGTTGCCAGTTTTTGTTGCACTTTTAGAACCACCCAGGGGTCACGTGTGGGTACTTGCCCTACGGACGTCGAGCAACTTCGACCCCCCCCCCCCCCCCCCCCCCCTCTGTCAAGTGAGTGGGCAACTTGACTGTTAGAAGTTCTCAAGCCGCCCGAAGGCCTACAACTTGGGTTAACGACTACTGATCCTAGACAGCAGCCGGGATCAACGGTTTAACGTGCCTTCCAAAGCACGGGAGCGCTCATTTAGTAACCACTCAAAGCGGTCACCCATCCATGTACTGACCGCGCCCGACATTGCTTAACCTTGCGTATCGCTTGCGGCACGCAGGTGCCGCTGGGCCGCGAGCGCTCCGAGAATAGGACTATTGCAACCTAATGTCATAAATGTTCAATGTATTTTTTGAAATTATCATTAAGAAATATCGTTTCAAACATCACTCTAAATCGACCATTTTCAAGCAAAACACTGTTTTTTCCGCTTAAATTCTACTACACACAATAAAATCAACAAACGGCTATATACGTACCTACTATCTAAAATTTTACTAAAATATTCGCATCCTTTAATCACTTTATTGGTATTATTAATACTTTTGTAATAATTTGATATCAAAACATTTTGAAACTTGTAATACCTCTTAAACATTATTTATGTGTTTGCCCTTGAACAATCCTCAGTGTCACACCCATTTTCATTAATTAAAGCAGTCATCTTGCACTAACTGCCGCTTCTAAGACCTAGAACCTAGCTTACCTCGGTTAACCTACAACATAAACTATAATTTAATTTGGGCAGACGTAATTTATTTGGGCTTGACAACGCAAACAGTCTTCATTTGTCATCAAAGGCCTTTGTCTCCAATGACTAAATATACCGCACGGGTCCCCTGAGATGTTACAACAGAGTATAAAACTAACAACAGTAAAATAATATTATTTATCTACACCCATATAGTAAATACTCTTTAATAAGTTCAAAAACCGTAGATAAGACCCCGCTTTATAATTGACCGAGTAAAACGAGGTCTCTGTTTTTTAGCTTCGACAAAAATGCTTTCGTATGTCCGGCCGGATTTTTGTATGTCCTCCTCTACAGGTCGCATTTATCAACCGTTTTTCGTGAAATTTTGTGAGCAGGTTCGGTAACTCTATAGAATTTTTTTGTCGAGTCACTTTTTGGAAATTCAAAAAAACAAACATTGTATCAATGATTTCGTGTTTTTCTGCGGCCGTTTTTTCCTCTACAGGTCGCATTTCTCAACCGAATCTCGTGAAATTTTGTGAGCAGATTCCATGACTACATATAATTTATTTGTAGAGTAAATTTTTGTAAATTTTTAAAAATTTTTTTTTACGTCGTTGGCTGATCTCCTCTACAGGTCGCATTTATCAACCGATTTTCGTGAAATTTTGCGAGCAGGTTTGGTAACTATATAGAATTTTTTTGTCGAGTCACTTTTTTGAAATTCGAAAAAACAAACTTTGTATCAATGATTTCGTATTTTTCTGCAGCCGTTTTTTCCTCTATAGGTCGCATTTCAAACCGATTCTCGTGAAGTTTTGTGAGCAGGTTTTATGATTACATAGAATTTTTTAGGCATGTAAATTTTTGTAAATTTAATTTTTTTTTATTTTATTCATTGGTTTGTTCTCCTCTACAGGTCGCATTTATCATTCGATTTTCGTGAAATTTTGTGAGCAGGTGCGGTAATTCAATAGAAATTTTTTATCGAGTCACTTTTTCAAAATTTAAAAAAACAATTTTTTTATCAATTATTTTGTGTTTCTGCGGCCGAATTTCGATATGTTCACCTCTAAGGGTCGCATTTCACAACAGATTCTCGTGAAGTATTGTGAGCACGTTCTTTGATTACATCGAATATTTTTGTCGAGTAATCTAAAAAAAAAATCTATGGTTTGTCCTCCTCTACAGCAGCGGTCGGCAACAGGCGGCCCGCGAGCCCCTTCCGTGCTTTATTGTTTGTAAAGGTAAAATTTGAAATTCTTAACATACGTGAAAGCGTCTGTATCGCCAACCACGAATATTTTTACAGTTGGTCAGGACGAGATATGTGTTTGTAAGTATATTTTACAGTTAAATCTATTTAAATTTTTTTTTCAAAAATTTCGCGCTCGCCGCGTTTGCGTTAGACAGTATGAAGTATTTTTCACACCTGCATCTTAATCTTCAAAAAATTTCGCGCTCGCTGCGCTCGCGTTTGCGTCTACATGACTTGATGCGTATGAAGTATTTTCCAGACCTGCATAATAATGTTCGCAAAATTTCGCGCTCGCTACGCTCGCGTTTTCAACGAGATTTGTTATGACTTGATGCGTATGAAGTATTTGCCGCGTTTGAATCAGTGTTCGAAAAATTTCGCGCTCGCGTTTACATCTACATAACTTGATGTGTATGAAGTAGTTTCCGCACCTGCATCATAATGTTCGAAAAATTTCGCGCTCGCTGCGCTCGCGTTTGCGTCTACATGACTTGATGCGTATGAAGTATTTTCCAGACCTGCATAATAATGTTCGCAAAATTTCGCGCTCGCTACGCTCGCGTTTTCAACGACATTTGTTATGACTTGATGCGTATGAAGTATTTGCCGCGTTTGAATCAGTGTTCGAAAATATTCGCGCTCGCGTTTACATCTAGGTATATAACTTGATGTGTATGAAGTAGTTTCCGCACCTGTATCATAATGTTCGAAAAATTTCGCGAATTATCTGGATTTGGTAAGGAAACTAGCTGGTTTATCTGTGAAAAGTCGGTTTTTTCGTCTTTCTCGTTTTTCACGTAAAAAGGGGTGCGAATTTTTACTACGTTACTGTCGCGTACGACGTACCAATTTGTTTCGAGTTGATATCAACAGACAGTGATCATTATTATCATCTGCGGCCCGCGAAGATTTTTTTAGCTACTATGTGGCCCGTGGGTGCAAAAAGGTTGCCGACCCCTGCTCTACAGGTTCGATATCTAACATAGTTTTGGAAATAAATAAAAAAACACTCACGAGGTCTACAGCTCACAGAGCCACTAGTATACTGTGCAGCGGTTGCGCACGACCCCTATAAGAACACCAAATATAATACTCTTATGAGATCACGTACAACCTTAAGGACACAGCTGCGGGTTGGCGGCGGCGCGCGGGCCGGCCTGTCGAGGCAAACATGGCGCCCGCCGGCGAGACGTGCCCACGCGAAACACATGAAAGAGGATTTAATATATGGATGTAGATAAAGCAGTGTATGCAACTGTATATAATTAGGCATTATGCACCAGTTGCGTTAACTACTATTTTAAGTTACCAAAATCTTGGAAAACATCAAAGTTAAACATATTGAAATATCATAAACGGGTCACTCACGTCTCTCGACATGTTTCGGACCAATACGTGGCTCTTAATCATGAGGTCTAGCCGCGTCGGCGTCTAAAAATGCGTGTGTTTAAGGACCACGTATTGGTTCGAAACATGTCGAGAGATGTGAGTGACCCGTTTATTTCATTTCAATATGTTTGAGACTCACTAGAGATTTATATTTGAACATATTCATGCCATTTTAAAGATATATAAATACTAACATAAAAATAAAAAATAAATATCCGGCTGAGTGCCGGGCTTCGCACATTTAGGGTTCTGAACCGAGCCCAAAAGCGCAACGCAAGCAATCCCCATACAAACTTTGTGCAAGTTTTTCTTCGCTTTTGTTTGCATTTTAGATTTTTGATTAGTACGCTTATTTTTTAGTTAGCTAGTTCAAAGTCAAGAAATAAAATTAAAATTTCTTTTAATGTTTTTTTTTTAATTTTTTTAATTTTTTTTTGCTTGACGTTCTCCGTATATCTAATATTAACAAGCAAAAAAATTTTATGCGGGAGTGCCAAAACTGACAAAGAAAACTTGCACAGAGTTTGTATGGAGAAGGTCTTGCGTATACAAGCGCCTTAAGTATTTTGCCTCTACTTATTGTGTTTTTGTAATGTACTGTGTCCTTTAATTGAGGTGTGCAAAATAATTGAGAGTATTTGTATTGTATTGTATTTTAAGAGGAAATAAGAAAAATCTGATATATCCATATTAAGTCTTTGTTGACCGAGTAAAACGAGGTCTCTGTTTTAGCTTCGACAAAAATTCTTTCGTATGTCCGGCCGGATTTTTGTATGTCCTCCTCTACAGGTCGCATTTATCAACCGATTTTCGTGAAATTTTGTGAGCAGGTTCGGTAACTATAAAGAATTTTTTTTGTCGAGTCGCTTTTTGGAAATTCAAAAAAACAAACATTGTATCAATGATTTCGTGTTTTTCTGCGGCCGTTTTTTCCTCTACAGGTCGCATTTCTCAACCGATTCTCGTGAAATTTTGTGAGCACGTTCCATGACTACATATAATTTATTTGTAGAGTAATTTTTTGTAAATTTAAAAAAAAAATTTTTTACGTCGTTGGCTGATCTCCTCTACAGGTCGCATTTATCAACCGATTTTCGTGAAATTTTGCGAGCAGGTTTGGTAACTATATAGAATTTTTTTGTCGAGTTACTTTTTTGAAATTCGAAAAAACAAACTTTGTATCAATGATTTCGTATTTTTCTGCGGCCGTTTTTTCCTCTATAGGTCGCATTTCTCAACCGATTCTCGTGAAGTTTTGTGAGCAGGTTTTATGATTACATAGATTTTTTTAGGCAAGTAAATTTTTGTAATTTTTTTTTTTTTTTTATTTTATTCATTGGTTTGTTCTCTTCTACAGGTCGCATTTATCAACCGATTTTCGTGAAATTTTGTGAGCAGGTGCGGTAATTCTATAGAATTTTTTTATCGAGTCACTTTTTCAAAAATTAAAAAAACCATTTTTTTATCAATTATTTTGTGTTTCTGCGGCCGAATTTCGATTTGTTCACCTCTAAGGGTCGCATTTCACAACAGATTCTCGTGAAGTATTGTGAGCACGTTCTTTGATTACATCGAATATTTTTGTCGAGTACGGTTTGTACTATGGTTTGTCCTCCTCTACAGCAGCGGTCGGCAACAGGCGGCCCGCGAGCCCCTTCCGTGCGGCCCGCGAGCCTCCCTGGCTTTATTGTTTGTAAAGGTAAAATTTGAAATTCTTAACATCGTTAAAGCGTCTGTATCGCCAACCACGAATATTTTCACAGTTGGTCAGGACGAGATATGTGTTTGTAAGTATATTTTACAATTAAATCTAACTAAATTTTTTTTCAAAAATTTCGCGCTCGCCGCGTTTGCGTTAGACAGTATGAAGTATTTTCCACACCTGCATCTTAATGTTCAAAAAATTTCGCGCTCGCTGCGCTCGCGTTTGTGTCTACATGACTTGATGCGTATGAAGTATTTTCCAGACCTGCATAATAATATTCGCAAAATTTCGCGCTCGCTACGCTCGCGTTTTCAACGAGATTTGTTATGACTTGATGCGTATGAAGTATTTGCCGCATTTGAATCAGTGTTCGAAAAATTTCGCGCTCGCGTTTACATCTACATAACTTGATGCGTATGCGTATGAAGTATTTTCCGCACCTGCATCATAATGTTCGAAAAATTTCGCGCTCGCTACGCTCGCATAATGAAGTATTTGCCGCATTTGCATCAGTGTTCGAAAAATTTCGCGCTCGCGTTTTCATCTAGGTGTGTTATGACTTTATGACCCGTCCCCCCCTTAAAGTTTCTATATCTGCTATTCTATATGCTTGCATTGATCGAATAAATCGCGAAATTACGATGCGGTTGAAATGCGAATTATCTGGGTTTGGTAAGGAAACTAGCTGGTTTATCTGTGAAAAGTCGGTTTTTTTGTCTTTCTCGTTTTTCACGTAAAAAGGGGTGCGAATTTTTACTACGTTACTGTCGCGTACGGCGTACCAATTTGTTTCGAGTTGATATCAACAGACAGTGATCATTATTATCATCTGCGGCCCGCGAATATTTTTTTAGCTACTATGTGGCCCGTGGGTTCTAAAAGGTTGCCGACCCCTGCTCTACAGGTTCGATATCTAACATAGTTTTGGAAATAAAAAAAACACTCACGAGGTCTACAGCTCACAGAGCCACTAGTTGGTAAAATATACACAATAATAAATATTATCACCAAATTTCAAGTCAATGGGAAGTTAAAAATTTGTTTGGAACAACATTTTGTGACCAGCGCAGTAATCACCTAACGTTTTCGACCGTTAGTACGATAAATTACATATTGAATGTCAGTTTTAGTAAGTATGGGATTTGACATTTAAGTCTGTCGTACAAACGGTCGAAAACGTTACGTGATTACCGCGCTGTAGACGACGGACGGACGCACGCGTGAGTGACAGCAATAGGGTTCAGTTTGGCAATAATTTGAAAGTTAGGCGCCCCTGCGCATGAACTCACAGACACGGGGAAAAACGTTACTTTTCGATCACCGTTATATTGTTATTCTTGTTTCAAAAAAATCACATTGAAAAATCACCGTGACTTTGTCACTTCGGTTATTTCGTGTCACGACATTTGCGTATCGATCGTTCCCGGCAGTTACTGATATTTTTGTAACAACTGATGTTACTCTGTGACAGTGCACCGCAGTCACAGTCACAGTTAGTAACAGCGGTCACGAGGCACGACGCGACGCGTCGCTTTACTTACACACTTTTCCAGTGATATCGTCGCTAAGTAACAACGTTATTTTGTAACGTTCTTACTTCGTGACACTGTTACTTTTTAACGGCGGATCACCGTGATTTTTTCATCGTGAAGTTATTTATCACCCACCTCTAGAACTCACATATTTTTTATGCTGACGTGTCAGTGACTGCCTTACTGAAACAGTAATAAGTAACTTGAAATTATTTTGTACGATGGTAATTGTACCTCAATATTTTAAATGTAAAGTGCTTTCAGACGTTTCGTCCTAAGATAACTTAGAAGTGTAGATATGTACAGAGGCTAAAAAGCAATACCTAGCATTATATTACATGTTTCGCAATACATTGGTTTGAGCAGAAATTTGCTCATATTTTTTTGCGTACCTTGGCTGTTTAATCAATAGCATACCAGTGGAACCAGAAATAAGATAATCGTGTTCACTAAAAAGTGTAGCTTTTTGTCTGTATGTTTAACATATAGGTATATCAGGTTGAGGGTTTGGTATGAGGTTAACGTGATCGAGTAATATTTGCATCACAAATTCAATCAGCCTTTTTACGGAGGCAGTGAGTGAAAGGTAAAATTCCCTTTAATCTCTAATAAATTTTATGTCTGATCTGAAATCTATTCTGCAAGTACGCCTCAAGGACTCTTTTTTATATGATAAAGTACAGTACATTTACAATGATATCAATTATAGCAACATGTAGACAGAGCAAAATTAACCTGAGCGTGCCTGAGCACAAATATTTGCTGAGCTTATCCTATAATACAGAGATGTAAAGAGTCTCTGTGGTCAAATATACATATAAGCGGAGATGTAAAGGGTCCCCATAAGCATATTTTGTGAGAAAATGGCTGACTGTCGAGTTTCTTTCGGCGTTTCTTCTCGGCAGTGGCCTCTGTGAAACAATAGTAGGGTTTGACTTGTAAAAGTGCCATTGCGGCCTACTTACAGAATAAAGTTCATTTTATTCATTTTTATTCATTTTATAGTCAAGTAAGTTTTCGAGGTGTAAAAGGCCTCTAAATGTCAAAACGAATTGCACGAGATAAAAATGCAAAACAATAACAGATCTTTGACGTCGACATTATTTATATTAAGTTACTAAAACAAATGCTATTTTATTAACAAGTTTATTGATAAATAAAAGGGTATTTCGAAGCCTAGACAAGTAGACAGCTGTCATTTGACCGCAAGTATCGATCGAAGTATTGTCCAGATTACGCGCACTGGTAAAGCTAATAGTTTTCGTGAGCAGTAAAAAAATTGCTATTGCAAGAATGCTTTTACTCTGTTGACGAATATTTTTCGCATTTTACATCAAAAAAAAATTCAAAATTATTTATTTACCTGAAATTAGAAAAGACCATACAAGTAGACAAGTACATAATAATAATAATATTTGTGGACAATCTCACACAAATCAACCTAGTCCCAAACTAAGTATAGCTTGTATGTACTATGGGTACTAAGCGACGATATACATACTTATATAGATAAATAAATACTTAAATACATAGAAAACATCCAAGACCCAAGAACAAATATTCGTGCTCATCACACAAATAAATGCCCCGGCCGGGATTCGAACCCGGGACCTCCAGCTTCGTAGGCAGGGTTACTACCAACTAAGCTAAAGCGGTCGGCGATTATATTATTAGATGTTGACATTTGTTTTTTTTTTTTTATAATTATTATTTTTTATTTTTGTTCGATTTACTTAAGTAGACAGTAGTTTAAATTAAACAAATATGACATTGAGGACTTTTTAATTCAATTTTATATTGCATATTCGTATTTGACATTTTTAAATTAATTTATATATCTTTTTATTTTTAGTATTGTTATATTATTTTGACTTGTTTTCGATTTTCATGTTAATGGCGATTTTAGGTAATTTTGCATGCCAGTTTCTGGTGAAATGTGTCTTGCACTTATACATATATGCCAACTCTTATGTACCACATTTTGCGCAAAATAAAGTTATTTGTATATGTAAGCTTAGTGAACTACAGGCTCAAAAATAATAATTTGTTTAGCATTGAGGCAGAAATTTGGAAATTCAAGCTCGTCGTAAATATGGCTGACTGTCGAGTTTCTGGCTGACTGTCGAGTTTCTTTCGGCGTTTCTTCTCGGCAGTGGCCTCCGTGAAACGCTAGTAGGGTTTGACTTGTAAAAGTGCCATTGCGGCCTACTTACAGAATAAAGTTCATTTTATTCATTTTATTTTAATACAAGTAAATACGTATTATACAAGTAAGTACCTATTAAAAATTGAACCTCTACGTCTATAAAACATGTTTACTATACAGTAATTTAACAGTACACGTGCCGCAAATGGTTAATTTTATGATATATCTTTGTTATCGTTTCCTTTCATATTTAGGCAATAAAAAGTTCCCGATCTTCCTCATCTTAAATGGAATATACATACGCACATGGTATTTACATAAATCCATATTATACCGGTTTTCCACCTACTCAGATAGATAGAAGTTCTCAAGCCGCCCGAAGGCCTCCAACTTGGCTTAACGACTGCTGCCATAGACAGCAGCCGGGATCAACGGCTTAACGTGCCTTCCAAAGCACGGGAGCGCTCAGTTAGTAACCACTAAAAGCGGTCACCCATCCATGTACTGACCGCGCCCGACATTGCTTAACCTGGGATACCGCACGCGGCACGCAGGCGCCGCTGGGCCACGAACGCTCCATTGTTGCTATGAACATTATTAATGGCGTTTTCGTGTCAAGTCGTACTAATGGACGATTGGTGGAATACTAGCTATATCGAGTCGACGGAGCGTTAATGGTTCATATCGACTAAATCGGACCCGATATCAGTTTCAGAATTATTAAACACAGTGAATATTATATGATTGGGGTTCTGCTTGTGTAATGTACGACTAGATTATACGTCTTGAATCGAGAAGTTATTTGCGCCTTAAAGTCGCGATTTTTTTCGTATAAACCTTTATCAGTGATCAAATCGCTAAACCAGTGAACAAGTGTAATTCAACAGTAAAAGCCAAAGAATATTTTTGTACCCTGTCACTTTCACTAAGTACCTCCTTTAATGCATCCCAACTGGCGCAGTACAACTGGCACGTTAGTGCGACAAAGTATTGAATTGATCATTTAGGTACATTTGTACAGTGCGACTATACTAGGTACATTTGTACAGTGCGACTATACTAGGTACATTTGTACAGTGCGACGATACGTACAGTGCGATTCAACAGGTGCTTTATACCGAGAACACTCAGGTTGTGGAATGAGCTTCCTGCCGAGGTATTCCCAATGGGCTGCAGCATGGGGCTCTTCAAAAAAGGCGTGAAAAGGGTTCTTATGGGTCGGCAACGCCTCTGGTGTTGCAAGCGTCTATATAGGCGGCAGTAACCACTTACCATCAGGTGGGCTGTCAGCTTGTTTGCCTCCGACGTAGTATAAACAAAAAAAAAATTGTTGTTGACTGTACCTACTCGTAATTGCCTCATCATCCCCCTAGCGTTATTCCTCAAGAGTTGCATCCCAAGATTTGGCGTAGGCACCAGTTTTTACGGAAGTGACTGCCATCTGACCTTCCAACTCAATGAGAAACTAGACCTTATTGGGATTAGGATTAGGCTTGACAAGTCAAGTGAGTGGGCACTTGATTCTGAAAAGTTTTCAGGCCATTTGAAGGCCTCTAACGTGGCTTAATTACTGCTATCATAGACAACAGCCGGGATCAACGGCTTGACGTGCCCTCCAAAGCACGCGAGCGCTCAGTTAATAACTCAAAGCGGTCATCCATCCAAGAGTTGACGGCGATCGATTTTTTTAACCCTTTGACCGCCAAAGCGATAGTGTGTCGTCGTGCCCACTACGCCAAGCACTGTTGAATTGGTGTAACGTCTAAACCAATAAAAACAAATTAAAACAGTTCATAAATGATTTTATTCATGATCAAAGTACACCTTCACACCGACCTTTTAAGTGGTTGTTGGCGTGGTGGGCGACACACAACCACTTTATAGGTTGCACACCGCACGCGGTACGTGGGCGCGCTGGGCCACGAACGCTTTTCTCTCCGGATATAAGTCGCAATTTGAAGGTCAATTTACAAGCTTATGTGTATTATATATATCTGGCTCTGTGGTAATTCCACGGAATAAATAAGCCCCTATTTACATTTCGTCCGGCCAGCCGGGCATAAAATAAAAGCTACAATAAAATTCTTTGATGGGCCATTCTCTCGATTCGCGGTAACACACAGACAGATATAAATCTCCTTTATGACGTCTTTTATAGGTATCTTGTAATAATGTTTTCGTCGTAAAAGTTGAGATTATGAAACGAGTCGGTTCGGTGTATTGTTTGAATTGCGACTTCGGAGTGTTTGAATTTCTCGAGTTCATTTAGTGAGAATACCTATTGAATATTGTAACCAGAGAATAATTAATAGTACAGTACCCGGCGATAAGTATTATTGTATAAGTATTACTGTGTCCTTTAATTGAGGTGTGCAATAAAGAGTATTTGTATTGTATTGTATGGACCCTTGGAAAGATACTCGGATACTTTCGGTTTAATGGAGCGTTGTCTCACGCGACTAGGGATTGATCCAGCAACGTTT
This sequence comes from Cenopis cana, assembly GCA_951800055.1. Taxonomy (NCBI): domain Eukaryota; kingdom Metazoa; phylum Arthropoda; class Insecta; order Lepidoptera; family Tortricidae; genus Cenopis; species Cenopis cana. The sequence continues at coordinate 1,610,586 of OX637486.1, read as the reverse complement.
TCATTTTATATGGATCAGCATCTTATTGATTTTGTAAATTAGTAGTTAATTAACTGACTAGTTAATTTGTATTGTAACTATTGTCACATTTTCATGTGACTTTTCAATAGTTGACTTAATGAAGCTTCGATATAAATAAAGGGTGTACTTGGACACGATCCTCACAACTAACAGAAGCGCGTAAGCCGCTTATCTCCCATCGTCCGCGCTGCCCACTAACGAAACAGAGGTACAAATATTCATGTTGCGTTCTTAATATTACTATAGCAACATTATTACCTATATTTTCCACGGGAAATAAATTATCTACCCATATGGTAAATCATCCTTAAGTAATGTATTCAAAAAACGTAGGTAAGGACGATCGTATCAAGTCAAGACACCGTGCCCGCGGCCCCCCGCCTAATCCACCTACGGTGAAGGCCGTAACCGCATCACAGATGATGCGATTATGAGGTCACGTACAAATTTACAGCACAGCGCGAGCCCGTTCTTGACCTCAGAGTATCTCAGTAAACATGGGTTACACATGAAATTAGGATTTAATATATGGATGAAGATAACTACCTAGTTTATGCAACGGTACATATCTAAGCCTTAAAACACTCATGACGAGATCTTATTATGAAACTCGCCTACGACTCGTTTCATTAAACCACACTTGTGTTTTAATGCCTCTCAATATGTAGCTGTTGCATAAACTACTATTTGCTAACAGCATTACCAGTAGGCGTCGGTTCAAAATACAGTACTGACTATATCATTTAACCTTTCGTAACCTACCTATATTTATCTGCTAGAAATTCAATTCTATTGAGATTACAGTTCTTAAGCAGCCGTCATTTCAAAACTGTCTCAGTACTGACTTCTGTCTGTCCTTTCATTTAAGGCGATATATTATTATTGATTGAAATAGACGCGCATATATGTTTTTCGTTCACGACAAAACGGGATGCAATACTCTCCGGGAATGGTTTTTTAGACAAATCTCGATAAATATCTGACTGTGTGCAGGTTTATTAAATTTCCTCTTTTCAGAGTATAGATGAGGTGAAATACCATCATACTCGTATCAACTTAATTGTGTCTTTTAATAATGCGTTGTTTTAGTAGGCTGAGTAAAAAAGGGAAATATTGACTCAACTTTGGATTTCTTTTCTGTCGAGAAAATTTTAAGCAATCATGTTTCGGCTATTGTCAGTACTACAATCATATAGTCAATAATCATATATCTGAAAATCAGTCCCTATTGTTTCCTCGTCTGGGCAGAACAGCGTTTCAAAGTTTCTAAGGCTCTCGTTGTAGCGCCTTAATAGTGGTCGCAGTTCTATACTCGCCTACATTTCTGTGAGCAGCTCAGTTCCATTGGGGTTTCAGTTCAACACTAGAGAATTTAAGTTGTAAAATCATGTAGCGGTCCCAGTTCTAACACCAAGGCACAGTAAGTATATTTTATTACGTATCCCTTCTTCCACAACTAAGCTATATACTATAAGCTAATTGCTAAGCCGACGAATTTCGGCCTCTACTCTTTTGAGGAATGATTTTTAGTAGGTAAACAAACTTTCGTACAATTTCCATTGAATTTAATCTCTATTTAATCAAAAACAGTAGGTAAATATAAGTTTACAAACTTTTTAGTCCACATAATGTAACAACGGGTGAACAACGTTCTACGGAACCCTACATTGCGCGTTGCCCGACACACACGTGGCCGGTTTTGACTTTAAACATATCATCTCAACGCCAGCTTCCAATGAGAAATAATGTATTTAGTACACCTCTCGCTGCGTAGGTCATTACTTTGTGGTTAAAACGCGTAGTTCGCTGGGCCTGGTTATACTGGCCCACGATTTGATTCATCACATTTAGATTCCCTTCACACTTCAATGTGTTTTGCTTTCGCTCCGACGACATATCTCTGTGCTATATATATACACAATTACACATCTCAATGTTTAAGATCGGAAGCAATGGACAAAAATATATCGTACTTCTTTACTTAATTAATCCGTAGTTCTCTCTGACCAATCGTTATATCACTAATGACTGTTATTCTGACCATGGCTTCGTTGATTGATTACCACGACCCCATGGTTTTTGCAAATGAAATGGCCTCTCTGGCTGAGGCGAGCCCCTCGCTAATGCTTGTACAAGAAGAAATTTCTCCCCATTCAGCCGGCCTCCCAAATAAATTGTTACAATTTTTCTTTGACGCCTCTAGAGTGCTTCGTTTGTGTCGCGCGCCAAGTCATAGGCGGGCAATCGTTTGTTTCAATGCAGAATTTTTCTATTAATACGTTTACTTTACGATGATGAAGTGGATTCATAAATTATGAAAATAAGGCAACTTCCTGACTTGGCGGGGCGGGATATGTGACATTTTCTTCTTTGACGTAAACTTACTGACGTCGCAAAGATTCCCACTTGATATAATACTGTCAGTATTACGTTTGCGCAGTAGTAATATCATGCGCAAAAGCGAAGCAGTACCGCCTTCGCATCGTCCCGCTACCGCGCATCCCGCGCCAGTCAGGAAGCACTCATTTAAATGTAGAGGCGTAGTAAAAAATGAAATCGCGTCGACTGACGACACTGACATTGGGCACTTTTCTCATATCATACTGCCTCCGCACCGACAAATCAGGAAGTCGCTTAACAGGGCAGCTTGCGGCTCAGCCCGTGTATTAAAATATCGTCGTATCATGGACATCATGGTATCTATATCACTTAAGGCTATACGAACAACTACGATCGAGTCCACTAGCGCCACGCGTGAATATTTGTGATTATTTAAATTTAACGATAGATATTTATAAAAGCGAACGCTATGTATGTCAAAAGTTTTTAATCGCGCCCCCCTTTAGTTGTATGGGAACCCCCCTTAAAAACATTCAAGAATAAGTTTTGACAATTTATATGGCTTTGGGTCATCAATATTCTTATATTGTGCAAATTTTAAGAATGTTGTTTCAACCGCTTGACTGTCAAACCTATGTGACAGACGACGGCCGGACGGACGGACGGATGCGTGGGTGACAGAAATATGGTTCCGTTTGGACACTTCGGGTAGGGAACCCAAAAAAATTACATAAATAGATTTCCAGCCCGCTCCTACCTTGCACCAGAAGACCGCACTAGTTTTTGTTTCCTATTTACGTACTCAGAATGTTAAGACAGCAATTTGAGCACAATACAACAGAGCGATGACTGTCACCCTTAATGAGCGTCATTCGTATTATCCCCGTTATTTGCTCCAGGATACGCCCGCTTTGTTCGCCGCGTGCCGGAAAAATTTTGGCATTATCTATCCGGTCAGGAGGACCACTACTGCTTAGGTATGTATAGTTAGCTGCAGAGAAATCTGACCTTAACTTACGAACTTCTATGCAGGGGGATCACGTTTATCTGCCGCTGACTGTAGACTGAAAATCATGGGGATTATTCTAGTAACTACGTAACTAAACCTGTATTTTTTTTTTTACCTGACTGCCGGGCCCATTATGCGATAGGAGTTTCCGGTTGGAGGGTGGCCTGGGGAAAATCCAGGGTAAACCTATTAAAGTGGTTACACAGACACAGACAAGCAGACTGGTTTACTCATTCAAATGTTAAAGGATGTTCAAGGAAACAATCTGTGCTTGACATGTGCCGGTTTCAACTTCTCACACCCATGTCAAAGTCGTATGACTTTGAGACGTGACATTGACCGGGTCAGTTAGTTCGTAAACTTGGCTGGCATTCACAAGGCTGGCAGACTCATCTCAGGTGAGGGTTAAGTCATTTTTTTATTATTATTTCAAAAGAAACAACACCGAAAAATACGCCGAATGATGGAAGTCCTATCCAAATATCTCAAAGAGAAAGATATAACTGTTTCAGGGATCGCCCTAATACAAACGCGACTACGCGATGATCGCGCGATCGCGCGACTTTTACTATATTTACTAGTAAAAGCCGCAAGTTCGCGCGATGCTCGCGTAGTCGCATTTGTTTTAGGACGATCCCTTTAGGACACCTATTCGAGTTCAATATATTCGCGAATTTCACTCGCGCGATTGCGCGATCATCGCGTATTATAGTCGCGTAGTAGCGTTGTATTAGGACGATCCCTTAATGTTGCTAGTTAGAGAGAGAAAGCGCTGCAGATGTGACGTCACAATCCCTAGCGTCATAGTAAATGACGATCGTTCCATACGAAGGTGCGTTTTGCGCAAAAGGGACCGGAGATGCCACCTCCTAAAACTTTGAACGCTTATAACTTTTTGATTATTTATGTAAAAAAGTAAAAATAATTAAATAAAATTAAAAGAAACAGCGCCGTCCTTTCGGTTGACTCATAGTTATCACAAATGTTGGTGTCAAGTTATAAGTACGATTACAGTGAATCCCCAAACTTATGAATGGTCGGCAACGCGCACGTCACTTCCTTGGAGATGAGGGTGGCTATAGGCTACCTGCTCACCATCGGGTGGACCGTAAGCTTGTTTGCCACCGTCGATGAAAGAAAACTTAAATAATTATGAGGTGAGTAAGCAGGTTATGAATAGCATAGCTTTACCCATTGCAGATGGTATAGACGGGTCCAAAGTAAGTACTTAATCCGTTATCTTTCACAGTGAAGCTAAGGGCGGTTTACGATGAATCCAGTAAGTATGATCATATTAAACAATAATAATAGGCTATAATTAATAAAAGTAAGTAAGTTGTACACTGTCTAATTCTGATACTTTTTATTCATTCTTTAATAATTGTTTCAATATTCCTGTTTTTTTTTTCTTGGATAATTGTATATCATTCCTGCATTTATTTCTTTATTTTTCTTCTTAGGCTAGGTATGTATAATATTTCCATAACAAGTTATTTATTTATTTATTATGTATGTCTTTCCCGTTCACGGGACAATGGTGTCCCGGACCTTTGGGAGGCGTGCGCGGAGCCGAAGTACCATCGAGTACCACATAGCCAACACGTAGAGGCCCTTTTGACAATTTAATGAAATGCAAGGGATACACCGAGCGGATGCTGTCCCTGCCCGTGTCATGGGACGCACACAGAGACAGCACCCGCCAGGGTGTATAGGGACTATTGTTGGTGGATGGAATCTAAATGAACCGTGTTATTAGGTGAAGATGATGGACTAATGGCCGGGCTATTGGGTGAGACATCGGACGCCTGCCTAATAAAACAGTCTCTGATTTTAATTCCGGCAGACGGTGACTTGCTCCCTGCTCGATGGGCCCCTATTAAACAGCGACATTAAAAAATGGCCTAGGGGCAACACCTGTCAGAGAGCTGGGGGGGTAGAGAGGTGGCACTGGACTTTCAACATATAGCCAACTCGCCAATCTTATGTAACCACATCTACCCTCGAGCAACAGCTCTTGCGACTCCACTCTGGACGGCCGGTTAAGGCAAGCCAGAGGTGGGGGGGCCCGTCCCACCAACCAACCGATCAGTACATCCTGACCCCAGGCTCACCCCCAGGAGCACTCAGGTACGCAGGGTCGCTACTCCCTAACAGCCCGCCACAAGCTGCCTTACGTTGACTGATTGCACTGGAGAACCAGTGGGCGATGGGGTCGTCACATCCCTACGCTTATTATTATTTATGAAATGATGTAAGGAATTTGTAGCGGCATAATAGTTATTTATAATTGATCAACAAAAGATATACCTTAACTTAATCTTTATTTTTTTATTGGTACTTACTGCAAGACGTAACAGGCGGGGTAATCACGTAACTTTTCGAAAGTACCTACGTAATATATTAACGTTATTTTTAGTATGTGATTTGACATTTAGATCGACCGTACCGTACGTTGGAAAAGTTACGTGATTACCCCGCTGGTATTTTCTTAGAATACCTAGGCTATTGAAGTCTGGAACTGGTAATATGGCTATTGTATGGAGGCGAGAAAGGACGGTCCTTAACGGGGTGACGCAGGGCAGCAGGTGGCCATACAATAACCTACACAATTCACTTATTGAAATGTTAGCTTTTCTTTCTTGCGATATATTATTACCCTACTAAAGCAGCTGCACCAGTTGGCGATGAAATAACATTATTGAAAAGTAGCTTATAGCAGTTACAGCTTATGCCCGCGACCTGTTCCGCGTAAACTTCCAAACCTTATTTCCCTGCGAGGGATGTTTATCGGGAATACAGTATATCCCACATTTTAATCCAGGCTATAAAAACGTTGTATGAGTACAAATTTTTATCATAATCCGTCCAGCTGTTTCTGCAGGATTGAGTAACAAACATCTAAGCATCCAAACTTGCGCATTTGTATTAGTGGTGGGATTAATACTAGTTTTTGCCCGCGACTTCGTCCGCGTGGACTTTGTTCATCGCGTTAGAATTTAATTGCTATTGTATTTGCGCTTACCTAGTCATCGCTCTTCCATACAAAATTCATGAAAATTCCACCACCTTAAGGCATCATTTCTGGGTTAAAAAGTATCCTATGTCCTTGACCCAAACAATTTCCAAACCAAATTTCATCTAAAAGTGTGAAGAGGTAACAAACAGACACACTTTCGCATTTATAATATAAGTATGGATTATATAAGATTAATACATTAGACGAAACTTTAAAATCATGTTAATCACATTGATTAAACTTTATTCTTGATCCAATTCTCGAGGCTTATTGGAACTAGCTAGCAACCTGATATAATTTTTTTTCGTAGCTGAAAAGTATATCAACGAAATCTGTTGCGCATTTGTTTTGTATATGAATTCAAAATAAATCATATCTTTGTAAAGTAGAGTAATCTTTGTAAGTAGAGTAACTTTGCCTATAAGCATAAAACACAAATTTAAAAAGATTGCACCAACTTCCTTACTAATGACTACAATCTCAACTTTAATTTCATCACATAAACTTAAGACCCAAAGATAATCGCGCCAATATTGAGAAGTAGGTATAGGAGACTGTTATAAATTCGGTTTAACGGAAAAGTTGGTATCGCCGGGGGGCGCTCGCATAAATTGCCGTTTTTACAGATCTGCCCTTCGATATCTTAAATGGCCGCTCGGTCCCCAGGCGGTACAAACGGGTGGAATACACCTTGAAGATTTGTTACACCGTGCTGTCCCGCAACTGAATAAATAATAGTAGGTCTCGAGTGGGGACCACGGACCGGAAGGCGCAGCGTGGGTAGACCCGCCACAAGATGGACTGATGACCTGGGAAAGGTCGCGGGAGTACGCTGGATGGCGGGTGGCGCAGGACCAGTCATTGTGGCAGTCTTCGGGGGAGGTCTATGTCAAGCAGTGAACGTCTTTCGGCTGATATGATGATGATGATGTACAAAAGTCTGTCTAACAAAACCGATGTTTGATAGACAAAATAACTCAGATCATGACAATCCCGTTCTACGGCAGAACACATGTTGCATTATGTAGTTGTGACTTTTTCGAATTGTAATTTTTTTCTTATCGTATTTGGGTGTGCCACAGCCAGCTGAATGCCAAAGGCCTCTCCCCATGAATGACAAGACTTCCACATCAGTGGCTCCTCCTGCCAGGAAGGCGTCTAAATCATCCCACCGTCTCCATTTAGGCCGGCCCCTTCTGTGTCGCCCTTGTGGCATCCTATCGGTAGCTATATTTAGCCCACTAATGCATGCGAAAGACGTGACCCGTCCAGTCCCATTTGAGCCTAGCAGTTTTTTCGCCTACATCAGATATGCGTGTGCGTGTGTGCGAATTGACATTACGTATTTATTTGTAACACACAAAACAAATGCCTTTTCGACCAGTTTAGAACTAGGCTTGGCAGGGCTTTACTTTTTAAGAGCTTTAGCTATATTTAATTCGGGTCGCGATTCCAGTAGTATAGAAGGGGAGATCCACAAAATATCTCTGTTGGAATATCCCTAATTCCCGATGACATTACAAAGACGTCACATTTTGAATCTTGTATCTGTGAAGTTCAATACCGTGTGTGGAACTGAAGTACGTTACGAGAATATAATAAAGTAAAGCAGAAAGCTATTTAAAATAATGTTTGTTTTATTTCAGTATAGTTACGTTGACAATATATTTTATAGTTGAATGACATGAGTGTTATTCTTCAAGTCAAGTAGCTATGGTAACCATAACTGTGGAGTTGGCAAACCATGAAGTCTAGATAGGTATACTTCACAGTATCGAACTCCATATTTTACAGGATCTTCTCGTGCTCGGCTCGGTGTATCGTGTGTCCTTCTTTAAGTGTCCGTTTATCAGTAGCCAAAGAAGACATTTGCGCACGTATTCCTACTCAAATATACCTGCAACAGCAATACGAGTATTATTTCTATATCTGAACGTAGCTCGTTCGCACGAAGTACTTACAGTCAAGTGCATAAATATATGTACGATCCCAGAAGATCATAAATATTTGAGCAACCTTATGCTCCTAACATTCGTCGTGTTCACATTTTTTGCCTATATTGCCGAACTCGACTGTACCCGAATTAAGTCAGAGTTAAGCATTACGTGACGACATCTATAGACATTGTGCACGAAAACTAATTAGACTGATTATAGGAGCAGGCGACCAGACAATTGATTATCAATGTTAACACGTTTACGGACAGTACAGTCAGTATCAAAAATAATTACGCATATGAAGACGTCAAGTCTTTATTGTAAGAGAATAAGAGCTTGACCTATTCATATGGTTATTTAGTTACTGTTGATGTTGACTGTACGTCCACCGTAATCAAAGACCCTCGTGATACGACACTATGATGTGATGACCTCGTGATGCGGGCGGTTATCTTCACCGTGATAGCCAGTCCGTTCACAGACGAGATATTTTCATATGATTATTATGAGGCGTATACCTTTTGTGCCTTTTTAGGCGACTTCCTGATTTGTTGGTGCAGAGGCAGTACGATATGAGAAAAGTGTCAAATGTCAGTGTCAGCTGTCAGTCGGCGCGATACCATTTTTTACTACGCCCCTACATTTAAATGAGTGCTTCCTGACTGGCGCGGGATGCGCGGTGGCGGGACGATGCGAAGGCGGTTTTGCTCCGCTTCTGCACATGATATTACTACTGCGCAAACGTAATACTGACAGTATTATGTCAAGTAAGAATCTTTGCGACGTCAGTAAGTTTACGTCAAAGAAGAAAATGTCACACATCGATCCCGCCCCGCCCCGCCAAGTCAGGAAGTCGCCTTAGACGCGTTACAAATTTTCCTAGGGCCGCAGCATAAGCAGGGGTCGCTTAAATTTTAAATAAGAAGAACGTTGCTTGCTATGACACCATACGTCAGTAGATGTAACGGCTGTGACCGTGCTACCACAAGAGAAAAGTTTTAGTTTGTATGAAATTACCTAAAACCATGTCAATGGATAAAACGGTGTTAGTGGCAGTCTGTTCATAACTGGGCCATTTTACGGAATTTTGTACACTCAACTTTTTTTTTATTTGGATAAAATCGGGTTTTTTTCTACTCAGAACCGAAAGCGCTTTCAAGTTTCAAACCTAATAGGAGAAAAAAAGTGTCCCAAATTTTACACACAATTTTCGGTTTTCATCATGCAAGCATTTAAGCTTAGTATGAGAATTACGGTAACGGAATGGAAAAAAAATCTTGGGACACTTGTTTCCCGTATATCACTCGAAAGTACTTTCGAATGATATAGGGTCGAGAAAGTCGAGTGTACAAATTTTCGTAAATGGCCGAACTGTAAAAAAAATCGTATCAAGAAGGTAAGTGTCATATCAGACTTTTTTTTAAATCTTGGGACACTTGTTTCCCCTATATACATATGAAGTACTTTCGAATGATATAGGGTCGAGAAAGTCGAGTGTACAAATTTTCGTAAATGGCCCATCTGTAAAAAAAAATCGTATCAAGAAGGTGTGTCATATCAGATTTTTTTTTAAATCTTGGGTCACTTGTTTCCCCTATACAAGTACTTTCGAATGATATAGGGTCGAAAAAGTCGAGTGTACAAATATTCTAAAACTGGCCCAACTGTAAAAAAATCGTATAATGAAAGCAAGTGTCACATCAGATTTTTTTTAGAATAATCCTGTTTCCATATACGCACGAGAGTGTTGCGTGTAGATAACGAGTAAAGCATTATCCATTTAATTGGTCATTATTAGCATCGGCCGTTAGTCCGGGGTTAAACCCCGTATTGTCGAGCTGCGGTATGCAGATTATTAAATTCCGCGGAAACTCATCAACATTACTACTGTTTCGTTTGGGGCCCGAGGGCTCATTGTGCGCGAGGGTTTCTACAGCATTAAAGTGTGTTCTGTGGTCTGTTGAAATACACTCGACATGAAATGTGATGTTTAATAAATATTTTCTATGTCTATGTCTATGTCTATGTCTATGTCTATGTCTATGTCTATGTCTATGTCTATGTCTATGTCTATGTCTATGTCTATGTCTATGTCTATGTCTATGTCTATGTCTATGTCTATGTCTATGTCTATGTCTATGTCTATGTCTATGTCTATGTCTATGTCTATGTCTATGTCTATGTCTATGTCTATGTCTATGTCTATGTCTAAATAAAACGGATATTTACACTGTATCGAATTTCCACTTGGAAATTACCCGTTTTATTTGCTCTTGAGTTTATGGGCATTTTCACTTTAAAGTGTACCCCCTACTTTTTTTTCGGATCTCGGTGATTTTCGGTATTCTGACTCAGAATCACGAGTACTATCCATTTCCGCGAAGAAAAAAAGTGTCCCACCAAAAAAAGATAGTTTTGTGACGCTTTTCTCATACAGTTTATATGGCTCGTCGCTCGTCACAAAACTGACAGAAAAATTGTATGAAAAATCAAGGACATTTTTTTTCTTCATCTAAATCAATAGTACTTACTCGTGATTCTGAGTCAGAATACCCAAAATCACCGAGATCTGAAACAAAAGTAGGGGGTACACTTTAAAGTGAAAATGCCCTTATTAGCATTCGCTTGCCCTAATCCCAAATACTTTTTTTAACAACGACAGTGGTAATCGGTCTTACGCCTAATGATAAGCCCCTCCCCCCTCATCGGGATAAGTTCGCCTTTGTACTTTAACCTTATGTGTCATGTATATTGTTTTAACCTGTTTTGTGTACAATAAAGTGCTTACATACATACATAAGCAGACTCCGTAAAAAGAATAGAAATAATAGTACATTACTTACCAAGGGCGATAAAACAAAGAATGTCTCAGATCGCAGGTATTTTACGCCCGAGCCGAAGGCAAGGGCGATAAATATGCGATCTGAGGCTTTCTTTATTATCTCCCGTGGTAAGTACAAAAATTTATGTCACCCCCTGGCCAGGAAGTGGGTTTTTTCGCGCGCGGAGCGTGCGATAATGGTCAGTTTATGGCCAAGTGTGACATAATAGTAGTTTATGCAACTGGTACATAATGAGGGGCATTAAAACACGAGTGTGTTTTATGAAACGAGCCGAAGGCGAGTTTCATAATAAGGTCACACGAGTGTTTTAATGCCTAATTATGTACAGTTGCATACATTACTTTATCTACACACATATTATAATTACTCTAAGATGGGTTCAGAAACCGTAGTAAATAAATACAATAATTGTGTTAATACAACCTTTTTTGCACGGTTGCGGAAATATCGAAATCAGAACTGGCAACAGATACCTGAATGTTATTTTAAAAAGTAAAGAGTCCTTATTCTGATGTGATCATGTCGTTCTAGCTCAAATTTCGTGCGATATATACTAAAAAAACATCGAGCTGACATTTCGCATCGACTGAATTTGAATTTTCAGTGATACTAGAATAGGGGCATGTCAACTTTGACATTTAAATTTTGACAGTTTTGTTTGACGTAATATTTTAACATCATATATGAGATTAAAATGAAATATTTTATTACTGCTGTAGCCTTAGCCACAGATAAGAAAATTGCCATAAATTCATTGAATGTTGAAATGAGAGTCATTTTCTACGGTTTCCGAACGCATATTAGAGGATTTATGATATGTGTGTAGATAAAATATTTATTGGTTTTAATCGGTCGCGTATGATGCATGACTAAAATGGTCACTGCTGTATTCGTTGTTTTTTCGAAGTAATGCAGAAACGCATCTTGTGCTGAAATTTTGAGCGTTACAAATCACCACCATCACCACCATATTAGCCGAAAGACTTGCACTGCTAGACAAAGTAGAGCTGAGCGTTTTTTTTCAATAAGCGTTTCGTAAAACGCTTTCGCTTACAGTAACGGAATAACAGTTTCTTATGAGAACAAAAAACAGTTTTTATAAAAACGACCACCAAAGCTGCAATGCAACGCAACAATGAAACTACACTACATGAAAATAGAAACGAAACTCATAACTGACATAACTCAAAACTATAACCTATAACTGTTTCATTTATGTAGCGATCGAAACGACGAAACGAAACGAAACAAAACTTAGCTTTGTTCGGGTGGGCGCGCTTTCTGCCAAAAAAGTTTTGAATTGATGATTGACAAAAATGCGCTCTATTCGCAAGACATTAAGGCTTAATTTTGAAAATTCATTCATAAATATTTCTTTCATTCGTTTCGTTTTGTCGGGCGCCGCAGTGAAAAAAACTAGTTACTTTTGAAACTGTTTCGTGAAACTGTTTCCAGATAATGAAAAGCTGTTACGTTTCGTTGCACTTAAAAGTCGCAACGACCCAGCTCTAAGACAAAGGCCTTCGCCAAAGAGTGCCACAATGACCGGTCCTGCGCCACCCGCTTACAGCGTACCTAATCCCACAAACTTTACCAGGTCACCAGTCCGCCTTGTGCATAGGTATGTAGGTATACCGCGCCAACCCTTATGCGCTCTTTTAAATCTAATAATTTTTAACTCGACTGAAACTTGACAGACATCACCTCCGCACTGAAAAGTCAGGCGGTACAATTATCATCATCACTGGCCCTTGCGTCTTTATCAGACGATTTGTGCAGCGACCTGCGAACACTTTCGTAAGCCTATACGGGAACGGTATTGTCTCTGCAGAGGCGGCAGCAGAACTGGGGACCAGTGGCCAGCGAAGTGCTTATTTATTTATTTATTTGATCATTTATTTCAGGCATCTGTGGCCCATAATACAAATACCTTAAAGACTAACATACATATTATATCATTATATTTCCTAAAACTAAATAGTAGTAGTATCACGTTGGGACGACGACGCGAGGCGCTTACTCTGGGTGTCGAATAACTGGCCGCGAAACCGCCGGAAAACGACACCTTTCGCCACCTTTATAGTGGTATGTCTCCGTCTTCGGAGGCAGCTGTCAAATGTAATCATTTTTACTCGACTGTCTCAATTATTATTGTACCGCCTCCGCACTGAAAAGTAGCATTCTGACTTTTCAGTGCGGAGGACCTTAGATCTTTTCTTTCAATACACGTTGCAAGCACCAAACTATCGCCCTGGCTCCCAAATACAACCAACGCCTCCGTTAATTTACTGGTCCCAAAGGTTTATTTGGTGTCGCTTGGAAATTATTGGCCCGTTGACGTTCTCTTACTCTCTGCATTCAAATCACTTACGCCACCTCTTATCTGCTCAAAACCTTTTTCTCAAAAGTTTCTCTATGTTCACCGTATTAAAGTCGTTTTCATAAGCAACTCATTGGTAGGCATACGCGGTAGCGAGGGATCACGGCTTATTTATAGTTTAATCAAAAGGCAGCTGACGCTTGCACCGAATTGCATGCACATAGCTCTAAGTGCGCCCATTTGGCAGGTTTCACTAATAACTTATGCCAGATGTTGGGATTTAGATTTATGTTTGCAATAACATTGTATATTGCTTGGCGCGATGTCGAATATAAAATGTATTTTTGGACAAGTTTGGACTAACATAAATTTCTATGAATTAAATATTGAACCGAAATTGGAAACCTCGAACAAAAGTATCGTAGTCAGAGTCACTACCAAATAAGCTTAGTGCCTTAAGACGCGGCCTCGGCCGCACCTCCCATGTTTTTCGCTTACTTAGATATGTTAATCCATTCATGGCAATTAGTTACGAGCTAATTTCCATCGGGCGTGTTTCCGTAATGAAATTCTTGGTGCGTGTCTTGTAAGAACGTGACTTTGGCTCGTATTTTGAATATGTAGTGTTAAGAGGATATGTGAACTGTACCTCTAGTACAAGTTTGTTCGAAACAAAACACAAACGAACGCGTTTGCGTTTAGTCTCATTTTGGGCAACGCAGGCAGCGCCTCTGGTGGCCTTAGATGGTAACTATTTTTTGCCATATAATTATCGAATTTTCTCACAAATTTTCACGAGATTGATTTAAAACGGGTCTAACGTGATATTTATACGTATTTAACTTTTACCGACGATTCGACACGGGTTGCAAATTGTCAACGGAGATATGGTGCTGTGTACATAATATTTGACTACCCCACAAAAAAACCACAACTAAATGGATGGATAAATAAAAACAAAATTAAAAATTTTGAAAATACCCCCGACGGATGTTGCTCATTGAAAAATAATTAAATAATTAATTCGGAAATCCCCCGACTGTATAGGAAATAAGTACAAGACATCTTTTTCTCAGTACGGTTAATTGGTTGAGAGTTTATTTACAAGCCCAGAAAAATCCGTCGGGGCTGCCATTGCCTGCCTTGAAATTACGTAGCATGTTGTAGCGTGTTGCAGTTTATCTTATACTACCTTCGCGTAAGTAACCTCGAATTACTTATAATACTATTTTAATGCAAATGGGAACAGACATGGCAATGGCAGCCCCCGACGGATTTTTCTGGGCTTGTAAATAAACTCTCAACCAATTAACCGTACTGAGAAAAAGATGTCTTGTACTTATTTCCTATACAGTCGGGGGATTTCCGAATTAATTATTTAATTATTTTTCAATGAGCAACATCCGTCGGGGGTATTTTCAAAATTTTTAATTTTGTTTTTATTTTATTCTTTTTAGAGAAAGAGTCGTCTAAGTATATATGAACCCTCAAACACGCCGGTTGTAGAATCAGCTTCCTACCTAAGCTTCTTCATTTTTGCTTGAGGTTTTTGAGGACGAAGGCACGAAGCTTCTCCTTGGAGCGCGCTCGCTGTTCGAGCCTGAGGGTGGAAGGTCCGAAGGGGGAGCGCAAGTCGACATTTACTAGCCCGGTAAGAGGCGAGTCAAGCACAGGAGCCGTCCCACGTAAGGCCAAAGGCCCGTAGCTTCTTATTGGAGCGTATTCACTATAGCAGCCCGAGGGCTGAAGATCCGAAGGGTGAGCCCAAGTCAACACTTTCAAGGCTCGAGTGCCATACAAGCGAACTTGAGGGCCTAAATCCCAAAGGTAAGGAGCGAGGCATACGAGGTCGGAAGGCGTAGGTACCTTGTAAGGCAGAAAGCTTCTTCTTGGAGAGCGCTCGCTATGCGAGTCCAATAGCCGAAGGCCCGAAGGGCGAGCTAATTCAACACTTTCGAGCCCCAAATGTCTTACAAGCCAACCTAAGGGCCCAAAACCCGACGGGCAACCTCACTTTCTCCCTAACTCACATTTACCCCTCTTCCAAGATTTAAAGAACTTTATTCTCAAAAAAAAAAACATGAAATTCGCTTACATGATATTTACCATATATGCTGGAGCGCTCGTGGCCCAGCGGCGCCTGCGTGCCGCAACCGGTATGCAAGGTTAAGCAATGTTGGGTGGGGTCAGTACATGAATGGGTGACCGCATTGAGTGGTTACTAACTGAGCGCTCCCGTGCTTTGGAAGGCACGCTAAGCCGTTGATCCCGGCTGTTGTCTATGACAGCAGTCGTTAAGCCAAGTTGGAGGCCTTCGGGCGGCTTGAGAACTTCTAACAGTCAAGTTACCCACTCACTTGATAAAAGGGGGTCGAAGCTGCACCACGTCCGTAGGGAACGTACCCACCCTACACGTGACCCCTGGGTGGTTCTAAAAGTGCAACAAAAACTGGCAACCGTACTGTCTTCTCGAAGATCTCACGGTTCGATATAAATGCCATACGATAAATAAATAACCATATATGTACAATTATTAGCAAATGACATTTTTAGTTACATGGGCCATAGATTTTAGGCTTCTCCAATCCAACTACTTAATCGCAAAATATTTAAAGCAGTCGAAACACGGTAATCCACCTATCTGCTCTCGCAAAGTTCCCTATGATACTATTTTGCTTCATCATCAGGTCTTCTGATGTTCATCTACAAAGGCTTCTCAATGAATACTATCAAAACAGTCCTTACAAGATCCACTAACTAAATACCTACCTTTATACCCTCAAATATTGTTCTGATCCATCATCAGACCCTTAGCAGGTCATATACAGAAGCTGCTCAGCAAACACAATCTAAAGAACCCAATCACGCCGCTATCATCTTCGCATCAAGACGCTATATGCCGTCGCAAAGTTCTCTGCGGTATGTTTCTACTCCATCGTCAGACCTTCTGAATGTCATGTACAACGTGTGTTAATACAACATAAACAAAAGAGACCAAAAACAAACAAAGGGATATCTACCTCTGCTTAGTACTCTACTATGTTTTTCTGCTTCATAATCAGATCCTCAGACTTCAAATGCATGCAGTACTCTTCAAGTCGTATCGAAATCATAAGCGCTGGCTGAGTATTTTCGGAGAAAACGCGCTTAAACGCACTTTAGCAAGTGAAAAATGTTTACTGCAGCGCCCCCTGGCGAGTTATCCTCGTAAAATCTATCTAAAATTTTTCCCGACTGAACTACAAACCTATTGCAGTAAACCGTATCTAAATCGGTCAAGCCGTTTTGGAGATATCGGTGTGCACACACAAACAAACAATCTCTCACCCTAAACGCATATACCTTCTCCGTTCCGTCGTGGGTAAAAATGTGAGTAATTAAGTTTTCTACCTGTCCACTGTGTTTCTAATTTTAAGAGGCCGGGTAGGGCAAGCTCTCTCCATACAAACATTGTGCAGGATTTTCTTCGTTTGTGTTTGCATTAAAGTTACGATTTTTGGTCAGTACCTATGCTGATAGCTATTTCCTGATGTAAAATTTTTTTTATTGATAACCAATGTTTTAAGTATGCTTACAATGATATATTTCACGAGGTATATCGGTTGGGAAATGCGACTCGAATAGAAAATAATAGCGGGACATACGAAATAATTTTCAAGCTGAAACGATCGCTTGTTCAATAAAATCTGTTTAGCGCTGTATTATTATCACTTTACAATGAAATGTTTATCGGGCCTTCATAAAACGCAAGCTTTTGTGAAGAAACCTGTCTTTGTGATTATGAATCTGATGTTTATTTTTCTTTGCTAGATTCATCTCGTTCGTTGCATGATTTTATTTGGGGTGGTTAATAAGAATTTTACTAAGCATAAATAAATACCTTAAATAATACAAATACTGATATTAGAATCTATAAAATACAAATATAGAAATAGATAGAGAGAAAGGCCAGATCAGAAGTAGGTACTCGCAACCAACGAGCATGTACTCTTATGAGGTGATATATTTTTTAAATTCTGTGTTTAGCTGAATTTAGTCCCGGCGAAGGGTACGGCGGCTAAATTCTCGAAATCGGATAAATGATTATTTCTCAAAGGATTTAGCGATTTTGGGCGTCAATGAGATAGATGAGAGATGAAATAATGATAGGTGAATAACTGATGTGTGATACTGATAGGTGGAATGGGCTAACTATGTATTATTAAACTTTTTTAGGTTCTTGACTAATAGGCATCTGCGTAAAAAAAAAAACACATATTCCATTTATAAATGTTTTTTCTTTCTTTCTTTAATGTGGTAGGTAGTAGGTACCTACCAACATACCTTTGATAGCATTACAAACTTACTTTAGCGAGCTGTCAAAATGTTTAAACAGCAAGAAACTAAACACGCGTGGCATATTTATAGCTTAAAGTTTCGTAGCTGCCGGCATTTGCAACGAACTTGCTTATAAGTGGGTCATAAACTGTGTACACAAAAAATAACTCTCCTGAAAGTTAAAGTATTACGGGACCTAATTGTTGAACCATCGTGTTTCCATAATCTAATTTAGTTAACCTCTTCTTACGTACAAAAAAACTAACGCAATTTTTTATACAACTGTAAACAGTTAAATGTCAAGTGTACTTAAGTTAGTAGGTAATATTTTGACTGACATAAGGTCTTAGGTACCGATCATTATAAAATTGAGGCTATAAAGTATAAACTAGAGATGTACCGACTAGTCGCCGACTAGTCGGGAAAGCCGACTATCCGACCACATTTCTAGTCGGCGACTAGTCGGCTAAAAAGGCCAACGAATCGGCTCATTATGATAACCTGGAAATCACCTTCAAAATCGTCAAAAAATGTCCACACTAGCGATTTCCTTTTCGACATTATGCTAAAGAAGAGCACTAAGTTGTTTGTTTAACACAACAATTAGATAATTTCACTGTTTTGTTTTTTTTTGCTATATGAAACACGCCAGTCGGTGAAGCGAGTACATCACTAAAACGTACACAAAACAAACACGAACGCATGGCGAGTGACGCGACGAGCGGACCGAAACGAACATTCCCGATTGCGCCCGAACTCAGCCGAAACCTATGATCGGCCTTGCCGACTAGTCGTACACCTCGGCGCCGACTAGTCGGCTAGTCGGCCAAATCCATAGTCGGCACATCTCTACTATAAACGGTTAAGGTATTTTTTTAAATATAATTTGTTCAAACAAGCTCTATTTTCGATGTAAGTATGTTGTTTTCACTTATAATTTACATTTTACTGTACCTTATTGACGTCTCTAACAACGCAAAAGAGATTTTTATTACTAACTCATATTCACAAAAGTAACGTACAAAAAACTAGTTTTTTGGCCTAGAATTTCCAAAGTTTGACGCCATAAATCTCGAAAACAGCGATTTTTTTAAGTATATATAGGTATATAAATACCATATTGGTAAACCTCGTTGTTCCATAAAAAACACGAGAAAACGGAGAGTTACAGTTGAAAGTGTAGGAGCCCCTTAAAAATGTTAAGGCACACCGGGAAAACGTTAAGAAAGATGACGTAATAGTAAACCTAGATTAAGCCCAACCCTCTGCAAATGACGGAGACACTCCATACATCACGTTTCCATCCCTAATAACCAGTACAACATAATTCCTGTTATTTGGGCAAGAAAGTCCCGTATCATAAATTAAGCGGTGCCTAAGTTGTGGTCATAAATCTTCTAGCTCCGCCTAACAACACTGTCTCATCAGGGTTTAACTTAATAGTAAATGCATGGCGCTTACGACCTTTACTTTCAGTACTGTCTCTGTGACAACCACATTGGATGATTGAGAGAATGATGTTTTACAAAGAGTGCCTCAGTAGGTAAGTACCTATTGTAATTAGTGTTATAAAGATTTGACGACCACTTGCAGACCGAGCCTAAAGGCCTGCCTACGGAGCTGGTAGTCCCGGGTTCACAAACAAATAATCAACAATTACGAATAACAAACACAATAATATTACAAATAATATTATCAAAACACGACGAATATTTGTTGCCGAGTCTAGATGTTTTCTATGTATTTGTTTCACGTGATAATGTGAACATGCTGGACAAACGCACTAATTTTTACCCACGACGGAACGGAGAAGGTATATGCGTTTAGGGTGAGAGATTGTTTGTTTGTGTGTGCACACCGATATCTCCAAAACGGCTTGACCGATTTAGATACGGTTTACTGCAATAGGTTTGTAGTTCAGTCGGGAAAAATTTTAGATAGATTTTACGAGGATAACTCGCCAGGGGGCGCTGCAGTAAACATTTTTCACTTGCTAAAGTGCGTTTAAGCGCGTTTTCTCCGAAAATACTCAGCCAGCGCTTATGATTTCGATACGACTTGAAGAGTACTGCATGCATTTGAAGTCTGAGGATCTGATTATGAAGCAGAAAAACATAGTAGAGTACTAAGCAGAGGTAGATATCCCTTTGTTTGTTTTTGGTCTCTTTTGTTTATGTTGTATTAACACACGTTGTACATGACATTCAGAAGGTCTGACGATGGAGTAGAAACATACCGCAGAGAACTTTGCGACGGCATATAGCGTCTTGATGCGAAGATGATAGCGGCGTGATTGGGTTCTTTAGATTGTGTTTGCTGAGCAGCTTCTGTATATGACCTGCTAAGGGTCTGATGATGGATCAGAACAATATTTGAGGGTATAAAGGTAGGTATTTAGTTAGTGGATCTTGTAAGGACTGTTTTGATAGTATTCATTGAGAAGCCTTTGTAGATGAACATCAGAAGACCTGATGATGAAGCAAAATAGTATCATAGGGAACTTTGCGAGAGCAGATAGGTGGATTACCGTGTTTCGACTGCTTTAAATATTTTGCGATTAAGTAGTTGGATTGGAGAAGCCTAAAATCTATGGCCCATGTAACTAAAAATGTCATTTGCTAATAATTGTACATATATGGTTATTTATTTATCGTATGGCATTTATATCGAACCGTGAGATCTTCGAGAAGACAGTACGGTTGCCAGTTTTTGTTGCACTTTTAGAACCACCCAGGGGTCACGTGTAGGGTGGGTACGTTCCCTACGGACGTGGTGCAGCTTCGACCCCCTTTTATCAAGTGAGTGGGTAACTTGACTGTTAGAAGTTCTCAAGCCGCCCGAAGGCCTCCAACTTGGCTTAACGACTGCTGTCATAGACAACAGCCGGGATCAACGGCTTAGCGTGCCTTCCAAAGCACGGGAGCGCTCAGTTAGTAACCACTCAATGCGGTCACCCATTCATGTACTGACCCCACCCAACATTGCTTAACCTTGCATACCGGTTGCGGCACGCAGGCGCCGCTGGGCCACGAGCGCTCCAGCATATATGGTAAATATCATGTAAGCGAATTTCATGTTTTTTTTTTTGAGAATAAAGTTCTTTAAATCTTGGAAGAGGGGTAAATGTGAGTTAGGGAGAAAGTGAGGTTGCCCGTCGGGTTTTGGGCCCTTAGGTTGGCTTGTAAGACATTTGGGGCTCGAAAGTGTTGAATTAGCTCGCCCTTCGGGCCTTCGGCTATTGGACTCGCATAGCGAGCGCTCTCCAAGAAGAAGCTTTCTGCCTTACAAGGTACCTACGCCTTCCGACCTCGTATGCCTCGCTCCTTACCTTTGGGATTTAGGCCCTCAAGTTCGCTTGTATGGCACTCGAGCCTTGAAAGTGTTGACTTGGGCTCACCCTTCGGATCTTCAGCCCTCGGGCTGCTATAGTGAATACGCTCCAATAAGAAGCTACGGGCCTTTGGCCTTACGTGGGACGGCTCCTGTGCTTGACTCGCCTCTTACCGGGCTAGTAAATGTCGACTTGCGCTCCCCCTTCGGACCTTCCACCCTCAGGCTCGAACAGCGAGCGCGCTCCAAGGAGAAGCTTCGTGCCTTCGTCCTCAAAAACCTCAAGCAAAAATGAAGAAGCTTAGGTAGGAAGCTGATTCTACAACCGGCGTGTTTGAGGGTTCATATATACTTAGACGACTCTTTCTCTAAAAAGAATAAAATAAAAACAAAATTAAAAATTTTGAAAATACCCCCGACGGATGTTGCTCATTGAAAAATAATTAAATAATTAATTCGGAAATCCCCCGACTGTATAGGAAATAAGTACAAGACATCTTTTTCTCAGTACGGTTAATTGGTTGAGAGTTTATTTACAAGCCCAGAAAAATCCGTCGGGGGCTGCCATTGCCATGTCTGTTCCCATTTGCATTAAAATAGTATTATAAGTAATTCGAGGTTACTTACGCGAAGGTAGTATAAGATAAACTGCAACACGCTACAACATGCTACGTAATTTCAAGGCAGGCAATGGCAGCCCCGACGGATTTTTCTGGGCTTGTAAATAAACTCTCAACCAATTAACCGTACTGAGAAAAAGATGTCTTGTACTTATTTCCTATACAGTCGGGGGATTTCCGAATTAATTATTTAATTATTTTTCAATGAGCAACATCCGTCGGGGGTATTTTCAAAATTTTTAATTTTGTTTTTTAGGTTAGATAATGAACCATAGTCATAAAATCAACTATGTAACAATGGTTGAAACAAAGTACCTAACAAAATGGTAAATGTAAGTTGATACTAAGCATTTTACGATTGGAATTAAATTGTTAATGGAAAACATGCAGCTATTTTTCAATTCTGCCTTTAATTTCTACTAGTTTTTAAACGGTACTTCGCGTTTACGATAAACATTTGATATACGTCGATAATTGCATGCTTACTTTATGTTTATAATGCGAAACTAATTATGTCTGTCCTTGTTACGTTTCCTCGGTTAAAAAAGTTAGATTTATATGTAATTTGATCTAGTATAGTTTTAGTTTAGTATAACTTTGTTCTTTCGTCTTGGGCCAAGGGTCGGCAAAAGGTCGACCCACGGACCCCCAAATAATGTTAAAAATGCGGCATCGGCATGGATATTGATTTTATAAGTTTTTTTTTGGACCTCGAAAAATAATTTTCTAGCATGTCCGGACCCCACTTAAAACTAATTCCCGAACCCTGTCTTAGGCACTATCTGTATAGTCCTAGTCCATATGTGTATGCATATGTGTATGTATGCATGTGTACGCTCGAAAAACGTAGTCCTCCTTTCTTCGGCAGTCGGGTAAAAATATAAAAAACCCTCATGTAGTCCAAACTTCACAAATTTCACGTGTGTTAACTTAATTCTCGTATGTTACCGTGCGTTACCTGATCACGACCGTTATTGTACAATTTTTTGTGGCCATCATCATCATCATTATCTTCAGCCCGTAATCGCCCACTGCTGAGCATAGGCCTCTCTTCTTGTACGCCAGCAATAAATTCTAACGAGGTGACAGAGTTCTACGCAGACGAAGTCGCAGGAAAAGACTCGGATTTTGATATATTTTACGTTACAAAAATACTTTTCAAAAAGATTCCAGTTCCAGACTCCAACGATAAAAAACCGGCCAAATGCGTGTCGGGCCACGCACAAGGTAGGGTTCTGTAGTCGTCCACCCGTTACATTATGTGGACTAAAAAGTTCGCAAACATATATTTACTATGTTTTTGACAGAATTAAAAACATTATCTAAGGTATCAATGGAAATTGTACGAAAGTTTGCTTTTGAAAAGTACATTTCTGAAGTTCGACTATTACTCGTTAACTAGTAATGTCTACTTAGCTGTGATAGTTTTCCTTTTAAATTCATCGTATATACTACTACCATGATTTTTTTCACATGCCTAGTAGCTACAGTTTAGCTGGCAGGGGAGGGGGACACTTGACCATAACAAAAATTATCACTTCAAAGCTTTATATCACGCCAACCAATTCTTTAATCAAAAAATGCTTTTATCTACACACATATCATAAATCCTCTAATATGCGTTCGGAAACCGTAGAAAATGACTCTCATTTCTATTAAAAATTGGGTGCTAGAATACGATCTAGGACGATAGCAGAGTCAGTGGCTGATAGATAAACACGCTAGAGTTCTTTCATGGTTGATATATTATTCGCAAGTGACATGTTTAGACAGTACAAAAGAATATAAACAAGCCGTTTCTAAGTCAGTTTAAATCTATGACAAGTACGTAATAATGATTACATAAAAACGGCCAGCAGGCACATATGCCACCTCCAATACGCCCTCTTAATCTATTACGTACATGCATGAACACTTTTGTACTCATCTGTACTCAGTACATAAAATAAATAATAACTTAACACTTTTGTGTTTGACTGTACAAACTTGTACTCATGTATGTAAAACACAAACCTTAACACTTTTGTGCCTGACTATACGGACATGTACAGTGTACACGCATTTCGAACACAAAACCAGTAATTGAATAAAATCATACAATAAGTCTACGCATAATGAAATAAAATAAATAAAATTATTCTATTACCCAAACAAAGCACTTAAAAAACATAACACACAATATCAAAACAAAACATCTAACTAATCCGCCCTCTTAATAGAATAATTTGATAGGGATAAATCCTTCAAAAAATCTTTCAACTTCGGGCCATTAACACTCTTAGTTAAAATGTCTGCTATCATTTTATCTGTCGGCATGTACTTTATTTCAACTTTATTAGCCAGTACACACTCACGAATAAAATGATACTTAATATCAATATGCTTTGTCCTATTATGCATCATCTTATTGCCAGCTATTTTATGTGCCGACTGATTGTCATTGAAAATTACGACAGGTTTACTGGTCACAGCGGTCAAGCTGTTAAGTAAGCTACGTAAATAAAGCGCTTCCTTTGAAGCCTGACTAAGCCCTACATATTCTGACTCCGTCGAGCTCAAACTAACGGTAGCTTGCTTCTTACTTTCCCAGCAAACGATATTTTTGCCTAATTTGAAAATTAAACCCGTGAACGATTTCCTATCCAGCGCCCCTCCCCAATCTGCGTCGACGTAGCCGCGTAAATCTAAATCGCCTGATTTCCGAAAAGTAAGACACAGATTTGACGTACCTTTCAAATACCTTAAGACCCGTTTCGCGCACTTAAAGTGTAATTCATCATAACACGAATTGAATTGGGACAGTACACTTACCGCGTGAGATATGTCAGGTCGCGTATTGCAGGCTAAATAATTTAGACAACCTATCAAGCTTTGATATGGGAGATGGCAGTGGGAACTTGTAGACCTCTCTAATTTCATTCCCACTTCCATTGGAGTAGTAACCGGCTTAGCGTCTGTCATGTTAAAGTCATCCAAAATGTCCAGAATAAACTGTTCCTGATCGAGATGAATCACGCCCTTCTCTCGTCTCAGTCTCATGCCTAAAACATGTCTAGCCGCGCCTAAATCCTTCACCTTAAACTTGTCAAGCAAACCCGATTTTAATTTTTGCTTCTCAAGCTCACAGTTTCCAAATACGAAAATGTCATCAACGTAAATAACAACTATTAACTTTTTGTTACCTTTAAGCTGTTTTTGGTACAAACACGGTTCTATTTTTGATTGTACAAAGCCTAAACTTAACATTTGTTTATCTAATTCGTTGAACCAGGCATTCGATGCTTGTTTCAAACCATACAGAGATCGCTGCAGCTTACATACCTTGGTTTCTTGACCTTTGGCGACTGCCCCTTTCGGTTGAAGCATGTAAATATCTTCTTTTATCTTCCCGTACAAAAATGCAGTCGTTACATCCCATTGGTCAATAAACCAATCGTATTCAGCAGCCAACGAGAACAACAATCGTAGAGTAGAACTTCTAACTACCGGAGAATATGTCTCAGTATAATCTACACCACATACCTGTGTAAACCCTTTCGCTACTAGTCTAGCCTTGTACTTCGTTACCTTGCCGTCGCTGTCTTTCTTGATTTTGAATACCCATTTGCACTGAATAGGTTTCTTATCAGCTGGAAGATCAACCAAAGTCCAAGTCTGGTTCTCCTTTAGTGACATAAGCTCTTCATCTATTGCTTTTTGCCATAAGTCACTATCCGGTCGCGCCAAAGCTTCCTCAATAGAAACAGGATCGCCATCGTAGTTGCCATCCGTAGCACACATAACGTTGCAGCCGTACCGGTCAACAGCTCTGCGTTCTCTCTGAGGATACCGCCTTTCTTGCTGGTCCGGTATAATCACATCTTCTGTGAACACCTCATTCGGTACGTGCATATTTATTTCAGGTACTTCAGGTTCAGGTACATCTACGTTCTCGTCAATGGCATCACGAAACACATCATGAGCCTCCAATACTTCGGGACGTGGTCCGATGGATTCGCCGGGTAAACTGGACTGTTCAGACTCCGTATTCAAGTCGATGATGACCTCCGACGACTTCTCAATATTTTCTTTTTTAATGAAAACATTCTCTATAAATTTGACGTCTCTCGCAGTTGTCACTTCATGCGTCTTCGGATTCATCAAACGATATCCCTTTTGATTATCTGGATATCCAATGAATATCATCGGTTCCGTCTTCATATCCAGTTTGCGTCGTTTTTGTTTTGGAATTAATCGATAAGCTAAACAACCAAAGATTCTCAGATGGCTGACATCTATATCTTTTCCAGTCCAAAGCTTTTCAGGCACTGTATCTTTCAAAGCTTTTGTAGGACTACGGTTCTTCAGATACACGACGATGTTTACAGCTTCCGCCCAATACTTTTTGCTAAGGTTCGCTTCTGACAGTAAAGTTCTCGCTTTCTCCATTATCGTACGATTCGATCTCTCTGCGACAGAGTTCTGCTCCGGCGTATAAGGCACTGTCGTCTGGTGTTTTATACCTGCAGACTTCAAAAACGTTTTAAATTTGGCATTACAATACTCTCCACCTCCGTCAGATCTCAAACATCGTATGGATTTACTCGTCTCGTTCTCTACTTCCGCCTTGTATTCACGAAACTTATCGAACGTTTCATGTTTATGTTTTAAAAAGTAAACATGAGTTTTTCGAGTATAATCGTCGATAAATAGAAGAACATACCTCGAACCTCCGAACGAGGGTTCCTCGATTGGGCCGCAAATATCACTGTGTACGATTTGCAAAATTTCGGTCGCTCTCGTACCTTTATTTTTAAACGGACTCTTACATGTTGTTCCTTCGATGCACGGAATACATGGTTCGCACAAATCTGAGCTCTTAAATTCCATTCCGGTCACGATTTTATTCATTTCGGACATATAATTTCGACTTAAATGGCCTAAACGTTTATGCCAAATGTTTGAAATATTTTCATTCTGCTTTGACAATGTCACATTTACGACGTTGTTTTTCTTTTCTGTCAACTCGTAAATTCCGTCAACTTCTTGACATCTTGCAATTATTCGGTTATTATTTTGAATAGTGCAACCTCCTTTGTCAAAATTAATGGAACAATTTTTCTTCGTCAAATCACTTACCGAAATTAAGTTCATCGAAATGTCGGGAACATGTAAAACATTTTCTAATACCAACTTTTCGTTTTCGCTGACTTGTGGTTCAGCGTTCCCTCGACCTTTGACCACCAGCTTCTGGCCGTTCGCAACAGAGATTTTCATGTTGCCCTTTTCAGGTTTATAGGACACTAATTTGCTCCTGTCATGGGTCACGTGGTTGGAGCACCCACTATCGAGATGCCAATTGTCTTTATTAATCGCCTCCTTGGTGTTCAGGCAGACATTCGCAGTCTTGATGCGCTCCTTACATTCGGACGCCTTATGTCCAGGCTTGTGGCACTTAAAACATTTGTAGACAAACTTCTGCTTGCGATCATTAGTTTTATAAGTAGATCTGGCATCGTTCTGCGCTTTGCGTGTCACCAAAGCTTGCTCATAGTGTGTGGTCATCTTGCTCTGTCTACTCCCTTCTTGTAACAATTTCATTTTAATTTGCTCCAACGAAATCTCTTGGCCACTGTTATCTACAGCCATTATAAGGGGGCTGTACTCAGCAGTCAATCCACCAAGCAAAATCGATATTGTCCAATCCTCAGGGATTTTAGCGTCAATATCATGCAATTGTTGTACAAGGAAAGTAATTTTGGATATGTAGCTTTCCATAGAATTGAAGTTCTCCAACTTACAATTAAATAGCTCTCGCTGGATTTGGATGCGCCTTCCCCAGCCTTTATCTTCATAGGCTCTTTGTAGACTGTCCCAGGCTTCCTTCGCAGTTTTCGCATTATAGACGTGGGTAAAACACTCTGGTTCTAACAACAAACATATAGTCGTTCGTGCCTTCCTGTCTACGTCTGCGTCGACGACGGGGTCGTCTTTTGCGTCTTTGGAAATTACCTGCCACCAGTTTTTGTTTTCAAGGTAATTTCGCACCAGGAACTTCCAGTTCGGGTAGTCTGACGATCCACTCAGCTTCTTTATACCACTTATGCCACCTAGTTCTGACATAATTTCGCAAGTTCACACACGTAAATACCAAACCACTCAAATTTTATTAAACCTAGCACTATCAGTGCATGAGGCACATGACCTATTAAAAATTGGGTGCTAGAATACGATCTAGGACGATAGCAGAGTCAGTGGCTGATAGATAAACACGCTAGAGTTCTTTCATGGTTGATATATTATTCGCAAGTGACATGTTTAGACAGTACAAAAGAATATAAACAAGCCGTTTCTAAGTCAGTTTAAATCTATGACAAGTACGTAATAATGATTACATAAAAACGGCCAGCAGGCACATATGCCACCTCCAATAATTTCAACATTCAATGAATTTATGGCAATTTTCTTATCTGTGGCTAAGGCTACAGCAGTAATAAAATATTTCATTTTAATCTCATATATGATGTTAAAATATTACGTCAAACAAAACTGTCAAAATTTAAATGTCAAAGTTGACATGTCCCTATTCTAGTATCACTGAAAATTCAAATTCAGTCGATGCGAAATGTCAGCTCGATGTTTTTTTAGTATATATCGCACGAAATTTGAGCTAGAACGACATGATCACATCAGAATAAGGACTCTTTACTTTTTAAAATAACATTCAGGTATCTGTTGCCAGTTCTGATTTCGATATTTCCGCAACCGTGCAAAAAAGGTTGTATTAACACAATTATTGTATTTATTTACTACGGTTTCTGAACCCATCTTAGAGTAATTATAATATGTGTGTAGATAAAGTGATGTATGCAACTGGTACATAATTAGGCATTAATGCCCCTCATTATGTACCAGTTGCATAAACTACTATTAGAAACTTTATAATATTTTTAAAGGAGCTATCCAACGATAATCCACACGATGGGGTTTAAAAGAAAAAAAATTGCACCACCAGTACTAACGGTTACTGAGAAAAACAGGGGACAGACGGACGGACGGTCGGACATGGCGAATACTACGGAAGTACGAAACCCTAAAAAGTACTGCTTAATAGTAGGCTAATTTAACTAAACTGGACCCGCTAACTTACCCAATTTGCTTTCACGATACCCAGTATCGTGTCTTTAAAGTCATTAAAAGTCTCAAAAGGCCCAGGTGCCAAGCCAACTCCGTTGTCATTTCCCCAGTACATGTCGCCCCAGCGGCGCAAACTTGGGCGCAGCACGCGATAACTTTCATAATGTTTTATTAATATTCAAAGGGAGAGCTGTAAATAAAACGGCATCGTAAATTTTGATAATTTATTGTGTAAGAACAACTTGTTTTGTATATGGGCGTGTTCAATTATATTTACATTCGCTGTTTGAATAATTTTAGAAGAAACAATACACAGATCTTTTTTTCGTTATAAGTCGCTGCATTATGGGGTAATAATTTCTTAACATGATTCATCTACGCTACAGAGTCGGTAGCTAGCATAATTATGATTACAAAAGTTTGTTTGTGTACGGAAATAAACTGGTTAAACTCATGTCTACCGGTGACGCGATTACAAGTCAAGTAAACAAAAACATTGTTTTGTTGTGTTTTTTTCGCCGTCAACCCACTGGTAATCATTAATTAATGTAATAGTACTGCTGTAAAGTTTAACGGAACATAGTTCGACCCACAGTTCACCCACCATTGCATCGATCTCATCAACCTCATTTCCTCACATTAATAGAATCACACATATATTAGAAATCGTTCAATAAATAATTCATAGGAATAGTGAATTCAGCCGCCCGTATCCTTCGCGGGGACTGTTTTCTTAAAACAAAAAAGTACTTCTGTAGACTTTACAAGTATTACAACTGATGATTCAGTGGGAGGACATAATACAGGTACCTAACCTAATAACATTAGATTAGTGAACAGGCTATTGAACCAGCGCAGCGAGCTACATCTTAAGGCTTGTCGTCACTTTCAATCAGACTACTTAAGATCAATCGCTGTTCAGTCATACATAAAAAAGAAACCTTTAAAACTGTACGATCCCGTACAGAATAAAAGAAGTGTACCTAGAGCTGTGTGGTCGAGTCCGAAACTAATTCTATTTAAAAAAAAAACTTCCAGAATTCCGAAACTGGGATATTCGGACTCGAGTAAACTGTGTTGTTTTTAGAACTCACAGAACAACGTGCAAATTCCAAACTGAACCAGCATTCATTAACTGAATATAAAAAATGTATCTAAGTTTAACTGTAACTGAATTTCAGTTACAGTTAGCAGATTGATTTTTTGTTTGTGTTATTATAGTAATTTGTATAAAATTTTCACAATAACCATTTGTACTCAAATACTAGCACAAATTAATCCTAATGGCACCAATTAATATTACTTTCTTGACTCATAATTGTTTCAGTCTTATTAATAAACGATTAAGATAGTAATTAATTAAACTAAATTGACTATTATTAATTATCTCAAGCGGTCATTATTTACGAATGAATTATTTAATAGCATTCATGTAATACTAAAACGCTGTATTCTTAAGATTATTTAAGCTGGCCGAGCTGTGTCAAAGTAATTCATACAAAAACGGACTTAATTTTCTACGATATAAGATTCAAAATCCAAAAACAGTTTTGTACAATATCGGCCAACATAAACTATCTCAACTATACACACAGCCCAGCCAGAGGGCCTACCGCAAACGAAAGCGAAGTACCTGTCTCCCTCTCGGTCGCACTTGCTAATTCGAGTAACAGAGAGAGAGATACTTTATTAAATCAAGGTCATTGTCTATGCGCTGTGCGTAAATGGCCGCGTGTAGGATAGGTAGAGAGAGAAATCAGTCAGTAAGTTCATCTGTAGCTGGCTGGGGAGTCCAAATAATAGGCTCTACCCCAGAGGCGAGAATTGCACTCTTTTCAGCTTTAATATAGAACAACAAGAGAGACAAATGACCTTGGTTTTCTCAATCTATAAGATAGAGCGAGATAGGGAGACTAATAACCATGTATTTCTTACTCTATCTTATAGTTTGCAGAACTACAATGCGCCTCCGTGGCGATGCGTCTTTTTGCTTAAAACCTTACTTAAAAGGTTTGTTTTAACGGGTCTAACGCGATATTGATGTATTTAACCTTTTTACCGACGTTTCGACACGGGTTAGACCGGCCATGGTCTCGGCAACACTCTCGTCTCGGCAAGTTGTCAACTGAGAAATGGGTACACAACATTTGACTACCCCACAAAACTTGATAAAAATGTGAAGGGTAGACTCGAAAAAAGCACAAACCTTTTAAGTACCTATTATATGTTTTTTACAAAGCGCGAGAGTTTAGTGTTAAATTTACCTTAATAATACTTAGGACAATCAGTATTTCTGACGCGGAGAAAACTTACAATAATTCTACATACATACAGTCTTCGATTGAGTGCGAAATTCTTACAACGTAATTGAGTCATTGTCAGTTGAAAAATTTTTTTCCCTCCAGTGGTCAATAGTTAACGGCTTATGTACATGTAAGGTATGTAACTATTACATGGGTTTTTAGTAACGCAGACACTGTTTATGCGGGTTATAATAAATAAATAATAAATATTTGTGGACAATCTTACACAAATCAACCTAGTCCCAAACTAAGCAAAGCTTGTACTATGGGTACTAAGCGACGATATACATACTTATATAGATAAATAAATACTTAAATACATAGAAAACATCCAAGACCCAAGAACAAATATTCGTGCTCATCACACAAATAAATGCCCCGGCCGGGATTCGAACCCGGGACCTCCAGCTTCGTAGGCAGGGTCACTACCAACTAAGCTAAAGCGGTCGTCAAAAGCGGGTTACAAGAACAATCCAAAATTAAGCTTTGTAGCTTCTTAACTTTTGATATGCCCACCGAAAAGACGCGCACCTAGATCTGAAAATGACCCATTTCTTAAATTAGTCCATTTCATCGACAAACTTTCATAGAACGTTGTTTCGCAAAATATTCATTTCATAGAAAACTTTAGTTTAAATTTTTAGTCTTATATTATGTCAGTTTCATGTTATTTTCGTTTTGGTGCAATAAATTTAAAAGTATAGTAGAAACCTATTAGGTCTACCAAAAAAGTAGGATAGGTTAGAACTGCGACCCTTTATAAAATAAAATGTTTTTTATAAAATGAAAATTCTGCGAAAAATAAATTCGATAAAACCGTCTGCAAAACAAACCCTTAAATTACGTATAAACTTGACTAAATTATGTTGTAATCGTATTTATATTAAGATTATTTAAGATTATTTGAGCTGGCCAAGTTGTGTCAAAATAATCCATACAAAAACCGACTTAATCTTGCATGAAATTAGATTCAAAATCTAATAACACTTTCATAAAATTTCGGCCAGCACAAAAGATCTCAACTCCTCGTACGGCCCAAGCAATTCTTAGGACAAATATAATTAGAGCCCAATGTCATAAATAACACTATGTTTAGAATTTAGAATTAAGGGTCCCATAAAAGGCTTAAAATCTTATTACCAAAATTTGAGAAATTGTACTGATAAGGCAGATTTTTTTTTTGTCCTAAAATTTGACAATTGGCCTTACGAGTTACGAGGCTATATATAAATCAACACTGAGATAAAAATGTATATTATGTCACACCTGGCCATAAAGCGGCAATTACCGCACGCTCCGCGCGCGGGAAATCCCACTTCCTGGCCAGGGGGTGACATAAAATTTTGTACTTAACACGGGCGGTAATAAAGAAATCCTCAGATCGCATATTTATCAAATACCTGCGATCTGAGACATTCTTTGTTTTACCGCCCTTGTTAAGTAATGTACTATTGTAAAGCAATTAAACGAAGAGATGTTTCTTACAGTTATGTAGTGTAATGGAATTAAATTATAACTAAAAATAGGATATAAAATAAACATTAGTCGCTTTACATTGATAAATGCCAAAGTTAATCACAACCTTACGTAGAAAATAAATAATATAATTAAAAAATATAAAATTACATAAAAATGTACACATAAAACTAAATAAGTTCGTCAAACAATTGAAGGATAAAATTATAAAACAAAATTTAGCCAATAAACGTTTAAGTACGTCGCCTTAAGGTTGAAAGTCATGGTGCTTTTTATATACCTACATACGTTTTTCAGACTATAGGCTAACCACTTGATTCGGGAGGTGCCTTAGTGGCGCGCGGCGCTAGAAGAGTGACTTCAAGAAGGTAACTAAATAATTACAGAACAATTTCATATTAACTAACTACATATTATTTTTATATTCAATTAATCACATCACTATATTTCCGTCTAACCCAAAACTCATAAAAATATCATGATTACTTTATTTCAACAAAAATAATTTTTGAACTCACTGGAGTATTTATGTGATTGACTTAAACATAACTAATAATCATTTGAAAAATGTTTCGTCATGTATTACTTAAGATTATTTAAGTTGGCCTAGACGAGTCAAAATAGTCAGTTCAAAAAGCGATCTTAATATCCATGCTAGAAAATTCTAAGTCCAATAACAAATTTATAAAATATCGGCCGACACAGAACATCTTAAATACAAAAGCAATGTAATCCGAAAAACGTATGAAAAGCAACAAAACGATCCCTTAACTTCTCCAATTTTGCGATAATCCTCTATAATTATAAACTAAGAGATTCAATTCTGTACAATCGAGCGAAATTAATGCTTCAAAGTTTTGCACCGAGAAAAATCACCAACAAGCGAAGTTTGATCGCATTATACTTTTATTAGATACTTAAGGAAGTTAAACATTTCCCTGTCCATAGTTTCGTAACTCGTATAAGTAAACTTCGCGTTTCATAGCTGTTTCGTAACAAACTCATTTCTTGCTAATAGTTAGTATGAAGCATAACATTACGAAACTTGGCTAACTTGGGTTGATTTCGAAAACTTTTAAACTAACAGGTTAATTTAATTTAAGGGCATTGTTACTGTTATCTTGATTTAAAAATGGTAGACCATATTTTCGAAAATACCGCCTATGTTTCGCATGGCAACTACAGCACGGCTAGCGCGCGCGACCTATCTCGCCACGAGATAAGAACATCCGTTGTTTCTGCGTGTACTAATTAATATAAAAAACCGGCCAATTGCGAGTCGGACTCGCGCACGAAGGGTTCCGTCCCATTATCTTTAAAAACGGCAAAAAATCACGTTTGTTGTATGGGATATACCTCAAATATTTACTTTATTCTGTTTATTATTATTTGTTGTTATAGCGGCAACAAAAATACTTCATCTGTGAAAATTTCAACTGTCTAACTATCACGGTTTTTGAGATACAGTCTGGTGACAGACGGACAGCGGAGTCTTAGTAATAGGGTCCCGTTTTACCCTTCGGGTACGGAACCCTAATAAAGACGGATAGTCTATCTCGCGGCGAGATAGCTCGCGCGCCATTTTGCGCAGTAGCGACAATCGATTTGAATATGTGCGAAGTTGGCAAGTCGGTTTACCAAAAGCAAGTGAGCGGTAAGAAGGTAAGATTCTGCTCCGTATTTGTAGTGCACTAGCTTCTATGCGCGTTGAACTTTACATGTCAGAACGAGCGCGCAAAAGAAATGGAATAGACTCCCAGCATTTTTTCTGGCTTTGCACGGATTAGCTAACGACAAACTTCCTGACTAGCTAGCATGTCGGACATATAGCATTTTTATGTCGGACATATAGCATTCATCCCTTACCTACTAGCAAGTATGCAGGTACCTAAGGCAGATTCCGATCGTACCAACGCAACTACTTATCAAACTTCACTGTCAACGATAAAATATAAATTATAATTTTGTACTCTCTAGTCCAAATTTAAAACAACGCTTGATATCACATATCAAAACCAACCAAAACTACCAAAATAGTAGGAAAAAATACTATCTGGCATCATTCATAAGGCTGTGTATCCACTAGACGAGTTAAGCATCCCCATACAAGTGACGTCAAACTCCAAGCTTGGTCGATTTATGTGAAAACTGCTTTAACAGATCTCTGGTGGATACGCAGCCTGCTGTGTAAATTTCGACCCTGTGTATAAAGTGATAGACTGTATTTTCAGACGTATTGTCGCGAGGGCCCGTTTTTCCTCGTCCGCGGTAGTGTGTCGCTGTCGGTCGCGTTGCCGCAGTTGTTGTTGTGTAGAAACGACATTTCTACACCACCGTCGCCGCTCTGAAAATTTATAACTTTTAAGGCGATATATCGATTGAAAGAGACACCCTTTGTTTTTCGCTCACGACGAAACGGGATGCAACCCTCTCCGAGAATGGCTTTTTAGACAAATCTCGTTAAATATCTGACTGTGTGCAGGTTTATTAAATTTCCTCTTGTCAGTACCTAGATGAAGTAAAATACCATCATATTAACTTAATCGTGTCTTTTAATAATGCGTTGTTTTAGTAGGCTGAGGATAAAAAGGAAAATATAGACTCGACTTTGGATTTATTTTCAATCGAGAAAATTTTAAGCAATCATGTTTCGCTATTGTCAGTACCACAATCATATAGTCAAGAATCTTATATCTGAAAATCAGCCCCTACTGTTTGCTAGTCTGGGCAGGACAGCGTTTCAAAGTCTCCAAATTTCTCAGTGTAGCGCCTTAACAAACAGTTCTGCATCTCAATTAAATTTCTAGTGAAATCCCCATGTGATCCCCTATTTTCTGAATATTAAATACCTAAATAAAATAAAGGGGTCAGAAAAATTAAATGTTGTTAATTATTCAATGTTGTTAATCATTCCATACCACCCTAGAATTAGCTCTCAACTTACCAACTATGGGCACAATCAATCAAGAAAATGGTCTACCAATTTTCGACTTTCTCATTTGTGTATTACGGTTCAAAAGGGGTTGACCATTTACTTAGCTGAGTGTACTAAGATAGTACTGTAACTGACCTCAGCGTGCATAGGGTTGGCAGTGATGGTGATAGGCACCTTGGCCGGAATG
Organism: Cenopis cana; assembly: GCA_951800055.1. Taxonomy (NCBI): domain Eukaryota; kingdom Metazoa; phylum Arthropoda; class Insecta; order Lepidoptera; family Tortricidae; genus Cenopis; species Cenopis cana. The sequence goes on along the minus strand of OX637486.1, from coordinate 1,574,816 downwards.
TAGCCGTTGGCTCCACTCTCCGCTGAGCCTTTCTCCTCTGAAAACAAACGTTAATATACTGTTCTAGAAGAGATCCGGTACAGAAATAAATTCGCCTTTGTACGTAACTACTCATCATCCTCCTAGCGTGAACCCAATACAGTTGCATCGCGAAGGATGCCTGGGGTTCGCTATCTTATCCCAAGATTTGGCGTAGGCACCAGTGGCGGCGCGTCAAAAATATTCTAAGGGAAGCCGGAAATAATTTGCCTAGATTATTCTTCATGAGCCGTAGTGAAAGAACTGGACTGGCTGAAAATAAGGCAAGCCGGTGGGAATCGAGTTGTATGGACGCTCCGCCACTGGTAGGCACTAGTTTTCACGGAAGCGACTGCCATCTGACCTTCCAACCCGAGGGGACACTAGACCTTATTGGGATTAGGCTTTGTCAAGTGAGTGGGCAACTTTTTGTACGTAACTGTTCTTTTTGAATATGTATGAGTTACAACTACTATTGGTGCTACTACTCGTACTGTACTGTTTTACTTATAGTCTTACTTATACCCAAGTATGTAATTTAATTCACCCTCACATGGCGACCCTGCCAGTGCCTTGTCCTGATATGTTTATGAGTGTATGCGTAGACGCATTCTACACAACTAAATATGCTCTTTGCCACTTTTTGTATACAGCAACGGTGGCGAACAAGTTTTGCGGCATGCCTGATGGTATGCAAATCTGATACCGTCACGTGTTTATTAAATCGTATGGCGATTTATAAGGCATCATCCAGGTGTCACCTATGTACACTTGAAACTCCATAAGAATCGCAAGCCCGTTGCCAACTCTTCATTGAGCTAGAGACATATGCGGTGTGAAACTTACTGTTAGCAGGCGGCCGCCTAGCCCTCCGACAGAGGAGCAACGTGACCACCAGGATGACAAGGAGTGCCGTGGCGCCTATAGCGCCGCCGGCGGTGACCAGCGCCGCGGGCGCCCGGCCCTTCGGGTCTTCGGGGGGCGCCTCCGTGGTGGTGCCTGGCGCGGTCGCCGAGCGAAGCGTTTTAGCGACCTGAAACAGGGTGTTTTGAAATAGATACACATAAAATATACATAAACATCAGGGCCAGCTGGTTCTAGACAACGCGGAAGACCCGTAACGAGATGGGCAGACGACATCACCCAAGTAGGAGGGAAAGAGTGGATGAAAGGCGCCAAAGATGGAGAATATTGGTCATCACTAGAGGACGCTAAAATTTCACTATTTATCCATATATTAAATGTATTGTAAACCACAAAAAATACTTACAACAATTTTGCTAAAGTCAGAAGGCGCCTGCGCTGTATAGCTCTGGAGCTTCCATTCGTAGGCCGTGTCCGGCGCCAGATGTCCCATTACAGCGGTGCGAGTGGCGCCCCCTTCAACTGTCACCTTCTCGTACTTCCCCGCGGATGACACCGCGCGGTAGTAAACGTAGAAGCCTTCGGCTTCGACGCCGCCGCCGCTCGACCACTAAAGAAATTATAGGATCATTAGACGTTGATAATTTCTAACAGTCAAGTTGCCCACTCACTTGACAAGCCTAGACTCTCAGCACGGACCTACCTTATTATTTGCAAAATTACTCTGATTTTAATAACCACAACTATAAATGCCCCAAATTCCTTGCAGTAGATGTTACGACGAAGAAGAGTAACTGGCGATTTAGAACTCACTTTTTGTGAAGCATTATTATTAAATCCGAACTTAAGAGGAGGGGTAGGGCAAGCTCTCTCCATACAAACTTTGTGCAGGATTTACTTCGTTTGTGTTTGCATTAAAGTTATGATTTTTGGTCAGATTTTTTTTTTTTTTTTGTTAATTTTTTTATTTTGAATTTTTTTGAAATATTTGAAAATTTTCACATCACGATCTTCGCATATCTAATATTTACAACCAAAAAAAATATTATATTTGTTAGTGCCAAAACCGACGAATAAAACGTGCACAAAGTTTGTATGGGGAAGGCCTATGCCCTACCCTGCGCCTTAAGTGAGCGTATAAATATCCTTCTTCGGTGAATGTTTATTTTGACTTATGTTTGACACCTTCTAAAGAAAAATCTTATTTGTCTATGTTTCTTGTCCCCTAGATGGAGCAGAGGGCTTTCACAGTGTGCCGTCATCCCGTTCGGTCTTGAGCATCTTGCTTCAATTCGCTTCACGTCATTCCTATCTTCTTCGCCTCTGCGATGATCGTCAGCCGCCAGGTTTGCTTAGGGCGGCCACGCTTACGCTTTCTTTGGAAATTCCAGTCTTCCCTCGGTATGTTGATCAGAGTTGACTTAGTGCCAGTTGCACCAACGTACGAATACAGACCGATCATCGTTAAATATGGCGCCGGCAGCTGTCATCCCATAAAAACTTGTCAAACTTTTCATACAATCAGATTTTGACGAACACCGCTTACGATTACAGACGGTTTGGTGCATCCCAGCCTTATATTATGATTGATGCCTTCTAAAAAAGCTAATCTTACCGTCCAGTTAAGTCTCACGCTGGTCGGTGAATCTGGTTCAACCGCGACGAGCACCGGTGCCTGCGGACCCTTGATCCCACCCCGCTGCAGATAAAAACGGGGACTACTTCGGCCCTGCGTGTTGTCGAGGTTTGAATACACCGCTGCTATACGAAATCTGGGGAATCACATTTTTTTTAATTAAAAATGGTTTTGCTCTTGATAGGCGTCTAGCCAGGGAGCAAAGATGAAGCCGATGGTGAAGCAAGCTCACCCAGGAGATGCCGATACAGACGCCGGCAAGGAATTCCAAACCTAAGCGGTAAGCATTATAAATGATGATCAAAAGCAGTTCGTAAAAGAGGAATTTCGACCAGCGGGGCTAGCACAGCTGCTGCTGTGACGCGACGCGAGTAGAGAATAATCTGCCCTCCTCTTTCTAATTCACACAGTTTGAGGGAGACAGGAATCGCTGAGTCGCGCAAGACACGACTTGGCAGCAAGTTGTGCTAGCCCACCAGGTAATGATGATAGCCAGCCGTACCGTCTGGATGTCCGATGGAAGAAGGGAGAAGGCGGTATGAGCTCATGGAGCGTCTGAGCACACTCACCGAAGCATTTTGTATGTGCATTGTAGCATTTTGTATGTGTAATTTTCCTGTTAGATACATTTGGCTCTCCAAATCCTTATTTTCTTTAAATTCACAATAAGTCTATAATAAATATTACCTATCTCATTATCTGATGCCCGACCGTATTCCCAGCTCATCCATATTCATAAATTGTTTAGTATTAAGTCAAGGATTAGAATGGTATTAGGTATAGAGGAATTAGGAATGTGAACGGCGAAATGGTCCGAAGAGTTGAACCTTAAAGGATGATTCACAGTAGACCGTTCCGTGTCCGGGCCGGCCCGTTTTCTAATACACACGACGCGCGACGGCCGTCGATTTCTCGTAGTAGAAAACGGGCCGGCCCGGACACGGAATGGTCTAGCGTGAATCATTCTTAACGGAGCAAATTAGCTGAGAGGCAATTTCGATAAAACAAGCAGAGCAAGAGGTTTCTATAGAACTTATTTTTTTATGATTTCACTTTTTGGAACAGAATGGGAAGTACGAGGCGGAATCGACATCTGTTGATTGGTTCATTTTATCGGTAGTATTGTACCCAATTGGGTTTTTAATTATGCTATTACTGTACTTACTTGTAATATCTGTCAGGTATTAGTCCATCCACTTCATAGGAATGGATGTAAGGAGGTATGTCCGAATTCGCTGTGTGCCATTGCCCTTGACTTGAGTTCGTCACTTCACGGTATTGGACCTAGCAGGACAAAATTGAATATATAAGTATTAAAGCTACCCGCTATAAATTAAGCGCCAAAATCACTTTGGAGAATCCAAAATGGATAAATATATATCAATAGGGAAAATAATCGCAATTGAACCTATCTTTGCTCAAACAATTTGCATGTATACATTTTCTCATATTTAATAGTGTGTTTATAAGTGCATCTCATTCATAATATACATTTGGTAACGGGAGCAAAACCGTTGTTATTGTTTAAATAACTACGCTTTTACCGATTGAGGAACTCAATAACACTACTTAACTCCGTAGATTCTAAAATGCTTGCGGGGACAATTTTCTTCACAAAAAAATGATGTAGGATTGAACCTAGGTACTTACTAAACTTTACGCATTATACGATCTTTTAGTTTTATTAAATACTTCCTCGTAGTAAATACACAAAGCTATTTAACGTAAACAGTCGAGGGAGTCTTCAGTCCGTCTTATATGTAAATATGCTAGCAACTATATTAATAGGTACATAAGTCCATGAATACATAAGTCCACCGCAAACAAGGTGGCTAGCGTAATATCAAAGCACAGTACATTGTCAATATTTAACTGTAACTCAAAAGCATCCACTCCACCGTTAACCGTAAACAAAGGCCCTAGCCACCCTTCTATCTATATCTAGTTAGTTCTAGACCACCTGAGGACAGTCAGTGCTCCGAGCTATTATTTACGGACAGAAGTTTCCATCAGAAAATCTTTTATTATATTTTTTATTGTTGACCAAAAAAACAAAAGAAAACAAGATTAAAAATTAACATGCACATGGTAGATAGCAGGTGGTCTTTTCCATGAAAAGCGATATTTTCCAGACAACCTTTGTATGGCGGAGACACCAAAGAGAATATAACCACTACGTGGGAGACACTACAGAATAATTTGACATGAGCAGGTGAAACAGATAAACAATATAAACAGCAACAAATAAATAAATAAATAAAATATATAAATAAATAAACAAACAAATAAATACACAACAGAACAGACAAATTAATTACAAACAACAAAACAGCACAACAGACAGACAGATAAATTATAAACAGCATAAAGATTTTACAATACAATACAAATACCCTTGTACACCTCAATAAAAGTAAAACCTCTACGTAGTCACTATATTTTTATTTATTATTATAAAAGGTACAATCTTACAAATAACGTCTGTCCCACAAAACGGTTTTCACAGTTTGACTGTGGGATCTGAGTCTCTTCGGTAACTATAAATTCACATATATAACTATTACTATGTATCTACTATGCTATCTATAAAATACTTGAACAGTTTTCTTTTAAATATTGCCCTATTGGCCTCCAATCTGATATCTGCTGGCACGCAGTTTAAAATGTAGGGTAGGCGTTTCCGCAGGCATCTATCACCATAATAGTTGGTTACCCTTGGTATATCATACTTGCCCGCAGATACCGTCCTGGTGCCGTAAGTGTGACATACATGAGATAGGCCATGTTCTGGACTTCCATGGTTATTAAGAGCTAGGGTGAATTTATGCTTAAGGCTTGCTGGGAGAATCTTACATATCTTAAAAAGTTTGTTGTAATCTTTCTTACATTTATTTTTAGTCTTTTTGTTGACTAGAAGTTTTAGGAATCTTAATTGCAATTTTTCTATTTTACTTAAATTTGTTTTAAAAGTTAATCCGTAACAGCTAAGAGCGTATCCTATAATAGTTTCTACTAATGACTTGTACAAATATTTTAACGTATTTAGAGGAACTTTAAAACTTAAGTGATAAAACTTGCCAAGCAATATTCTTAGTTTATCACAAATATAATCTACATGATGGGACCATGAAAAGTTTTCGTCTACTTTAACACCAAGGTATGTTACAGAGTTAACCTGTAAAATAGGTTTACAGCGGCAGAGGGCCTGGTTGTTATGGAAGCAATGAAAATCGTGAGCTATTATGGGAGATGGTATACTGGTGAGTTGCAAGTAGGGAGAGCGAATAATTAGTAGCCTCGTTTTGTCAGCATTCAGCGTGATACCATTATCATGGGACCATCGGACCACAGAGTCCACGTCCTGCTGGACTAAGCGGCAAGTGTCGGGCAGCGCGTCGGCAGAGCCGGCGCGCAAGGATAAAAAATACTGTATCTTTCCTTTTTTAACATTTGTCATATGGTTAATATTTATTTTATTCTTGGAAAAGGATTGCTTCTTTGTTCCTGGAAAAGGGCTAGTTAGATTTTAACGCCTGCCCTTCGGCATAACACGTTCTCCAACTTACCTTGAAAATCTGTATCGGCATCCCTAAGCTGGAATTGGACCATGACACCATGACGCTCTCGTCTGACATGCGTGTCACAGTCGGCCGAGAGGGTGGTACCATCTCTGTCGAACAAACACACACGGTTACAATACAATTAAGTGTACATTTGGTGAATCCCCTAGCAAGAAATAAGTGATTACTATTACGGGTCATATAGGTGATTATATTTAAGTGATTATATAGGTTGTAATTTTCTTAGCAACAAATTGTTAACTTACTTTTGTTTTTCTTAGTATTCTTGCGTTGGTTGTGTCGTTTTGGGGACTGGAAAATATGTGCCGCGTTAGTACTCTCCGCTGAGTATTCCTGTAGAGAACAAAACGGTAATTATTTCTGTCATCAAACAATACACTAGAATAAGTACAGTATGAAAAACATCAGATGGAAACGTCCAATTCTAAACCTTAAAATGTGATAATCTACATTGAGAGGGACCTTATTGCTGCCGGCACTAAGTGCCTTTCCATCAGAGCTGTACTATGCTACGTTGCTATGGATGGTTCACATAACTAGCATAGCACTGGTGGAAAACTGGAAACAGAACGCTATCACATCCTATCAGGCATTAGCATAGCTCCGGTGGAAATGGAAGGGCAGTCGTACGCCTTTATTGCCGTTGTTCAAATACATCAGAGAAGCACTTGCCGTCATAACATCCCATTCAATGTAGAGAAGTTATGACTGAGGATTAGAATGTGTCATTCTCAGAGAAAATATGCGTGCATAAATATGCATATTATGCGTTTAGCGTTTATCTTCGCTTCCACATAAACTAGTACTTATGCCAATTCTAGAGTTTAGGTAGCCAAGTGACCGTGTTCTCCCATTCTGACCTCGTTGATTAACTTAGGCTTAGGCTAACCTGGTCAGAGACTTGCACAGGCACGACGGTAAGAAGAGCCGCGTCATGAGCGCAGCCGAGCGCGTTGCACGCAAAGCACTGCACCGCACCTGCGTGACGTTTCTCCACGCGCGTGAAACGCAGCTCGGAGCCTGCAGATAAGACAACATCTATAAATACCTATCTTCACTTACTGAAGATTGGGGTACACGATGTAAGTTTGTCTATCTCATTTTCCTACTTTCAACTCAATTTATTAGAGTTTCACTGGATGAGATCTCACACAGGATAAGTTAACCTTTGTACTTTATTTTTGTGTCACGAGTATCCCATCAAAACAATAATCTGAAAAACATGGCAAGTTCCTAAACGGTTTCGCTAATATAAGAACTGGAAACCAAATTGATTAATTTTCTTGGATCATAGCTCATCTCATGCATAAGCTTTTTAATTGCTTAAAATGATTTGTTTGTAAGTGTGGCACGTCAGGTTTTTTCTTTCACAGATTCCTACTAGGTATATTGTAATCAGACACAAATTTTGATAGGATATCTATTCTAAAAGGTTCTCGAGTGGGGGCGACGACGGACCGGAAGGCGCATCGTGGGTAGATCCCCCACAAGGTGGACTGATGACCCGGTAAAGGTCGCGGGAGTCCGCTGGATAGGGGTGGCGCAGGACCGGTCATTGTGCTCTTTTTGGGGGAGGCCTATGTCCAGCAGTGGACGTTTTTCCGCTGATAAGATGATGATCTATTCTAATGGCTTACCTGATGCTTTGACGCCTTTTCCCTGGACAGGCTCGGCGTTCAGCATCCAATGAACCCTTGGCGGCGGCTGCCCGAGCGGCGTGCCGCACGCCACGCGCGCCGGCGCACCTTCGCTGACGTTCACACCAGAAGCCACGCCCTCCCAATATGGCGGCTGGAGCGCTAGCACACGCCAAGAGCGGCGTATGCCATTACCGTTGACTGAGCAGGAGTATATGCCCTGAAGAGAACGTGTTACGTTAGATGAGTAGAATGTCAACGTAAAGAAGTGTTCTATATGTAAACGTTGTATATATTCATTTGTTTTATAAGTAAACAGCAGAGATGTAAGGCGACTTTATAAGGGCGAGGCGAGATCGATATGTGACATTTTCTTCTTAGGCGACTTCCTGATTTGTCGGTGCGGAGGTAGTACGATATGAGAAAAGTGTCAAATGTCAGTGTCAGCTGTCAGTCGACGCGATACCATTTTTTACTACGCCCCTACATTTAAATGAGTGCTTCCTGACTGACGCGGGATGCGCGGTAGCGGGACGATGCGAAGGCGGTACTGCTTCGCTTCTGCGCATGATATTACTACTGCGCAAACGTAATACTGACAGTACTTTGTCAAGTGAGAATCTTTGCAATGTCAGTAAGTTTACGTCAAAGAAGAAAATGTCACATATCGATCCCGCCCCGCCAAGTCAGGAAGTCGCCTTAGACGTAAACTTACTGACGTCGTCCCGAAGATTCTCACTTTACGAAATACTGTCAGTATTAGTAGCAATATCAGCGGTAACGACGTAGTATCATAAAAATAATGTTTTTTTTTATTTATATGACAATGACAACATATATAATTAGGTTAGTTAATCTTAGCCTATGTTAGTATAAAATTTAAAAAAACGGATTTGGTCCTCTGGCCGAGTTTCCACATCAGAGGACAATCCAACTTATTTTCTATCATATTTAGAATGAATAGAAGTATAACCTCATCTTCAGCAGTAAACGGCTGCACGACCAGGTCGTAATCGTGTCGGAACCCGTTCCGCATGTCTTCGCCACGGTACCACGTGACCCTGGGCGGCGGGGTGCCTACGGCTCCGCACCAAAGTCGTAGTGCGCCGTTAGGCCGTATCGGCACCGTGAGGACGCCGTCGGTGACTTCGCCGACGAATTCTTCGGACTCCAGGAATCTGAGGAAAAACGTAGAGAAGCGACTTATACAAAAATCCCATTTTTTGGTAAAAAAATAGGGATCATTTAAGTTAATTTCTACGCTTAGGCTTAGTCCACGCACACGCGGCATAGCAATTTAATGATTTTTATTTTTATTATTATTTTATTATAGCGCACGCTTATCAAATGTATGGAAATCTAATGCTTTTGACAAGAATGCCTATTCCATTACATTCATAAAAACTTTTACGTTTAATTTTTACTTATTTTTTTATTACTAGCCTGCTAGAATGCTCCACTGCTGGGGAAAGGCCTCCCCTGGATTTCCTCTTTCCACACATCTTTTACCGAAATCTCTGACCAAACATTTTCTAACGCGTCCAAGTCATCCCGCCTGTCCCCATCCTCTGGACCCCTAGCCAAACTCCTTAGTAAATCATGATAAATATAGGCCTTATAATCAGGAGATCTGCGTGGTCGCATCAGAAATGAGAATGAGGACATCCGTAGTAGAGCCAAAGTAGCCGATATAGCCCTTCAAACCCCTAAACTTAAGTGGCAGTGGGCGGGGCACATTGCACGTAGAACTGATGGCCGTTGGGACCGAAAGGTTCGCAAGTGGCGACCACGGACCGAAAGGCGTGGGTAGACCCCCCACTAGGTGGACTGATGACCTGGTAAAGGTCGACGGGTGGCGCAGGACCGGTCGTTGTGGCACTGTTTGGGGGAGGCCTAGGTCCAGCAGTAGACGTCTTTCGGCTGATATGATGATGATGAAGTTATTACTGAAGATCTTACCTGACGCCACCATTCCCTTCATGTTGCACCTTCAAATACGTCTTCTCCGGGAGATCAATGATCTGCCCGCTGAGCTCGTTGGCGGCTGTGCAGCCGTATGTGCCACTGTCGGCGGTTGACGCATTGTGTATGACGAGCACACCGTGTGTCGTTTCTACGGGCTGTCTCACTCCCTGGTAAGAAGGTATATAAATTAGATTATGGTCATTGATTGAGGGAGCGCAAAGCGCGAGCTGAACGCCTCTGTTTCAGCTTAGGCAAAGAATCTCATGAAATTTTGTGAGCAGCCTCGTAGACCTTTGGATTAGCATGGAGAGCGAGTGTAGGTTATTTATTTATTAGTTCTTAGTTCAGATTTTTGCCAGAATTGTGACTCACCGATACTTCTTTCCACCAGCTGAGTTCTGCCGGTGGTTCAGAGATGGGCTCCTTGCAGTGCAGAACCACGGTGTTGTGGAGTGGTGCTGTGATGACCCTGGTCTCGCCTGTATTGCGACTGAGGTCTATCTTAGCGATGGTCAGTCGCGCCGGGTCTGAGGCTAGGCTGATGGCTCCATACCAGACTACGCACTGGAAGAAAGGGTATTTGTTAATGGCGCTATCCAGTAATCCAGTGGATGCAGAATTTGAATATCTTAGTTAATGTAAAGGGCTTGTAAATTGAGTGTCGTCGATATTCATTAGTTCATTACCATCTTTGCACCATCCGAAAATGATATTAGAAGACTTTCAGCCATTACATACACTTAAATACGACGTATATATGTATAGAAGGTCCCACGGCTATGCCACATAGAGGGTATGTATTTTAAATATTGAAGATGGACATTAGGGATGTTGACTCAAAATGTATTATTACTCCATACGAAAGAATACATAAAACTATGCCAAATAATGAAAAATATATTTAAATATCTCAAAAAATAACGAAACTACAACCGTTAGAATGTTTTTAGTTAGAGAGAGAAAGCGCTACAGATCAGTGACGTCACTGATCTAGAGCGCCATAGTAAATGACGATCGTTCAATACAATGGGGCGTTTTGCGGAAAAGGGACAGAAAATGGCCCCTCCTAAAACTTTCAAGACTTATAACTATGTAATTATTTATTCTTTTGAATTACTTTTTTCGCTATTTGATTGAGAATTTGATCCTTTTTCGAGAAAATTCGGATTCATTGATTTTCTTATTTGGTGTCAACATCCCTTTTCGCAGAAAGAGAGCCTCTTCTAGTTTTTAGAAATAATTAGAACTGCATTCATAGATTTTAGAAAAAGACAAGTTATTTTATCCAAAATCGGAGGAAACTGTTTTAATAATTTTAAAAATTAAATGATGTATCTTTTTCAGTAAATTTAATATTTAAAGTACCTATTTCTCCTTGACCGCCATTGTGGCATAACCGATAACCGTGGGACACTGCATAATATACTAAGCACCAAGGCGTTCATGTTATTAAATCATAAAAGTATATATTTAATAAAAAAACAGATTTTATTTCACATTGCATTTAAGCAAATTGAATTAATAGGTTGGACTTGAGCAGCAAAAGTAGGTGACTAATGTAAAACCGATCCGAATTAAATACGTTTAGTTGAATGTACCGGGCAATAGCATGTCAAAATAACCATTGTAATTTCCGCCTGGCATCTTGATTCGGCAGCCAAATGACAGGTGATCAATGAATATCGCCTCGTTTACCTTCATAATATTTCGGGGAAAATTATTATCTTATTGCAATTCCGTATTTGAAGGATGAAGGTAGGAAGGGCATGTTCGTGACATCTGATACAAATTAAACATTATTAACCAGAGCTATAACGTGGTAATATCCCAGAACGGGTAGGACGGACGCTTGTCAAATCCTTGTTTGGACAAATCCTTGTTTACCCTAGAATACACAAACCTGGTACAGCGTATTCTCATCTCCCCCCTCAATCTTCACCACCAGCCTTGTGGAGATCTTCTCCCGGTCGCTGCTGCCCTCTACGTCGGTCCAGTCGCCCCGGTCCCAGTCGCCCGGCCGGTCGGGTCGCCACCGCCACGCCAGTCGCTCCCCGGGGACGTTCACAGCGCATTCGAAGGTCACTTCGTCGCCAACGGGCGCTGTTACCGGCTCGGGGTACTTTGTGAACTTCCATTCGAGTTCTGTAAGGGAATTAAAAAAGAAATTACAGCCACACTAATATTATAAATGTGACAGTCTGTCTGTCTTTCTGTTCTATGAAGAACAGAAAGACAGCGGTGTTCTGTTTCAGCGGTTTAAGTATGAACATAAACCGCTGAGATAGTTTGAGTCCCGGGGGAAAACATTGAATACTTTTTATGCCGTACATCATCTCTTAGGGGGTGGCGCCTAAAATAAAAGAATAGCAAATACATTCTAACAGGAGTAGAACGCGGGCAAAAGCTAGTAAGATTGTATTATAAACTCCCAAAAAATGGCAAAATAAAGTGCCCGACGCCACCCCAGAAGTTTAATTTTCATTGCAGTGCTTAACTTTAAAAATAGGGTATCTACTGTCTATGATTTGAATTAAGTCAAACATTGGGAAGTTTATTTTACCCTTTTGAGATTGTATAGTAATCTTATGAAAAAAATATTTATCATTAGTGAATATTAGCTTGTAAAGTTGTAACCTCTTCAAAGGTTGTCAACGTGTTTCCCTAAAAATTTTGATATACCTATGAAAGCTACATGCATGCTAAGTTTCGTGCTTTCTGCCAGATGGGGCTATATTTCGAGCTAACAAGCCGTAAGTGTAAAGTCACGTGAAAGGATAATCAAAAACGTCGAACCAAAATATACCTCCAAAACAATTCCGCAGTCCAAATTTTAACTGATATGGAACGTAGAGCATTAAAACCGCGAATCGACTGCATAGCATTATAATCTGTGATTCTTGGAAAAGGGTACAAGTCACGCAAATTTCCATAGTAAATGTACCTTTTTTTACTAAAGCACTAGAAATGTGGTCCGCCCGGCTATTGAGCTATTTAATTTGCTACAGGAATTTATTGGCTATGCGTTAGTGTTACAGCTAAAATTCCTTTGTCCGTATTGCTTTTTATTTTGCATACCGGCGGCTAAAATAAAATTAATAAGATTCCAGTCGTCCTTGGTACATTGTTACCCACGCTTTTGGGTGACGCATAAGTTGAGACCCAGAATGACCGTGATGCCCGTGGTTTTATGCCATTTTAGGTTGTAAATATACATGAATAAGTATTATAGTCGCGTGTAACAAAAACCGGCCAAGTGCGAGTCGGACTTCGCACATTTAGGGTTACAAACCAACCCCAAAAATATGATTCAATATATTAGTATTTGTTGTTAAAATACACTGAGCGAAAAAAATAATTATTATTAGTAAGTTTTACTGAATCCCGACAAGAAGATTATATATACTAACGGTTACAAAACAGTTTAGTTGTTGCAAGGGCAAATTTTTTGGTATTAGTAAATAACTACTATTATCAAAAACTGTAATAGCCGTATAGTAGCAATTAACGCCCAGGATGCTCACAGAAAATCTCAAATAATACCCAGGTATTCTACTTACAAGATAAGAATAAAGAAAGCCTTTTATTGTTCTCACCTTTGGCTCGAGCTACAAATACGCGCGATCTAAAACATTCTTTGTTTTGTCGACATACATTTAAGATACTTTAACTCCAAACCAAGTTATGCACATTCAGTGGTGATACAGTCAGTTATTTTAGGTAATTGAATATCAACTTTATCAGATTCATTTTAAGGTTCATTCCGGTGTGACGCGATTAATTGAGTTGTAAGGTTTTATTTTGTTTTTGCATGCGATCAAAATTATTGGTTCATTATTTATGCGTGAGTCAGAGATCGTGCATTTTATTTTATGATGATTTTTGGGATACCAAAGTGATCTCTTCATTGAACGCTGACTCATCTTGGACGTATGTAATTCTTAAATTATATCATCATTTAATATTATTACCTTTGGATAGCGGAGATAATGCAACATATACAGATAAATAAATTAGAAGCGAGAGAAAGTAGTTCGAGGGGTAATATGGCTTTTAGACCAGAGTTATATACTCTATTTTTCACTTCGGTTGCGAGAAAATAGATAGTCAAAGATTATCCACCAATAATGAATAATAAATTCCACAGCGAACATCACATATAGGTATGCATAATTTGCCGACATGTTTTTTCTAAGCTGCTTTGACACGTAAAACTACTGGAAAATACCAGTTTATTTTTTAAATCGGATTCGGATTTCTCTCAATGATGCTTAAATCGTCTGTATTGAAATAAAGACACACGATTATTGTCCTAAAGATAATTTGAATTAAATATATTTTTGTCAATATTCGTTATCTTACTGGTGGATAGCGAAGTGCAAAATGAAGCATATTTTTAAAGATTAAGTTTCAAGTAGCACCCGATCGTCCGCCATCGCATAGACTAAGCAAAGATATGCGCCTTGGCATATGTTGAGATGCGCAAACTTTTACTAGGGGATATCTGCTCTATACATATATCTCAATGGTCTAATATCACTTTTCGAGCATGAGAAGTTTCATAATAAATAACATGCATAATTTATAAACAATGATATTACTATTTTTTTAACGAACAAGCTGACCGCCCATTTGATGGTAATTGGTTACTGTACCTATAGACTATAGACGCTTGCGACAACAGTCACTTTACGCGTTGCCGACCCGTAAGAACCCTTTTCACGCCTGAAGAGTCCCATGCTGTAGCCCATTGGGAATTTCAGAATAATATAGGAGTATAAGTATAATAGAATAATATATAGGAATAGAATAGGTTAGATACCTAGAATTCAACTCAAAATTCAAAGCAAGCGAGTGTTCACATGCTTTACATTGGCTTTGCTTTACGATAACAGCCACTTTAAAGTAAGGAAAGGACATTGGTTAACTGGATATATAAACGTATGTTACAAGCGTTTACCTTGGTCTTGTAATTTTAAGCGCCAAAGGAATGTACGGTTAGCATGTAGGTTAAAATTAATTATAATAACGGGAATAGATGAGATTACCTATTTTATTTTATTATAATTTACCTATTTTAATTCAATAAGGCATAAGCTTTGAAATTGTTTCTGTTTAGCCCAATAGTTGACTGGGAGATAATCAACCAATCTATTGGTCAAGATGTTTTATAGAGTTGACTATTATAATATTATCATCGTTTATAACGGAGGATATGGTGTGAAGGATCTAAAATATCCCCTCTCCGAACATTACCTAATAATCTGAGAGAGCGATGCACTGTCGCTGTCGTTTAATATCAATCGGATCAGGTACCCAGGCATGGGGGGATGCCTGGGTTATGTGGTATTTCTAGCCACTAAAAACTCCACGGCGACCGCCATCTGCGCTCTCATGCGGAGGACTCCGGGATCTCATACTGAACGCACTGGAGCCCCCTCGCGCTTTTTCGCCTTTTGCCTTGGGCCACCCTCCCTGGGGCTGATAAGTAAGTGCTTCGGCCCCCACCGCATTAAGCACTTACAACCCCGATGACCCCCTTTAGTCGCCTTTTACGACAGGCGAGGGAGACCGTATAGACCTATTCTAGTCCGAGTCTACACGGCTATGTATAGGTTACCTATATATCAATTAGCAAATTCAATCCACAAATTCTCATATCCAAACTAAGCAAAACTGGCAGCGGTTTTTTAGATTAGGGTTTTTGTTAGGTATATTTAGGTTATTTTTAGTTTAGTTTTAGTTTTATTTTAATTTGTTATTTTATAGTTAGCAAAACTTGTATTATGCGTACTAGGAGACAATATACATATTTATACATTAGAATGTTATTTCCCTGGCTAGATGCTGGCCAAGAGCAATCCCATTATTAATAATAAAAAAAAAAAACTATTTCTTGCGCTTACCTAGTTATCTCTCTTCCATTCTAACTTAAACCCCGCTAAGGGATGATTTCCGGGATAAAAGTATCCTATGTCCTTCCCTAGGACTCAAACTATATCCATACCAAATTTCATCTAAATCGGTTGAGCATTTTAAGGGGAAACAGGCAGACAGAGTTACTTTCGCATGTATAACCCGCCCCGGTTTCGCACGGGTAGTCCAGTTTTAAACAACAACAAATACCTACTCTTTATTGCACACCTCAATTAAAGGACACAGATCAGGATCACAGGGAGAGGATTTTTTATGATTTAAATTTATTTATCTAAGCATTTTCCCGCGACTTCATTCGCGTGAATATCCATATCAACTTCTACACCGGCTGTCTCGCCAAACATTGCGCACGCCGGCTCAATGCGCCCACATGAAACACATGACAGAGGACAAAATATATATTGAGAAGGAAGAAGACGAAAATTTTTCGGATATTCTGATACGGGTGTGGAAAATACTTCATACGCATCAAGTAATGAAAATGAAAACGCGAGCGCAGCGAGCGCGAATTCTTTCAAACATTACGATGCAGGTGTGCAAAAGACTTCATACGCACCAAGTAATGTAGATGAAAACGCGAGCGTAGCGAGCGCAAAAGGAAAAAAAAGAAGATTGTGATGCAGGTGCGGAAAATACTTCATACGCATCAAGTAATGAAGATAAAAACGCGAGCGTAGTGACTGCGAAATGTTTCGAACATTATGATGTAGGCACGGAAAAGATTTCACACGCATCTACAAATGTAGATGAAAACGCGAGCGATGAAAATTATGAGCGCAGGGCGCGCGAAAATTTTCGTACATTATGATGTAGGTGCGGAAAATACTTTATACTCATCAAGTAATGCAGCTGAAAACGCGAGCGCAGCGAGCGCGAAATTTTTGAACATTAATATGCAGGTGCGGAAAATACTTCATACGCATCAAGAAATGAAGAAAATCGCGAGCGTAGTGAGCGCGAAATGTTTTGATGCAGGTGAGGAAAATACTTCATACGCATCAACTATAATGTCGATGAAAACGCGAGCGTAGGGCGCGCGAAAATTATCGAACATTATGATGTAGGTGCGGAAAATGCTCATCAAGTAATGTAGAAGAAAACGCGAGCGCAGCGAGCGCGAAATTTTTCGAACATTATGATGCTGGTGCCGAAAAGACTTCATACGCATCAACTATAATGTAGATGAAAACGCGAGCGTACGGCGCGCGAAAATTTTCGAACATTATGATGTAGGTGCGGAAAATGCTCATCAAGTAATGTAGAAGAAAACGCGAGCGCAGCGAGCGCGAAATTTTTCGAACATTATGATGCAGGTGCGGAAAATACTTCGTACTCATCAAGTAATGTGTATGAAAACGCGAGCGTAGCGAGCGCGAAATTTCGAACATTATGATGCCGGTGCGGAAAATAATTCATACGCATCAAGTCATGCAGATGAAAACGCGAGCGTAGCGAACGCGAAATTTTTACAAACATTATGATGCAGGTGCGGAAAAGACTTCAAACGCATCAAGTAATGTAGATGAAAAAGCGAGCGTAGCGCGCGCTAAAGTTTTTGAATATTATGATGTAGGTGCGGAAAATGCTCATCAAGTAATGTAGAAGAAAACGCGAATGCAGCGAGCGTGAAATTTTTCGAACATTATGATGCAATTGCGGAAAATACTTCATACTCATCAAGTAATGTGTATGAAAACGCGAGCGTAGTGAGCGCGAAATGTTTCGAACATTATGATGCAGGTGCGGAAAATATTTCATACGCATCAACTATAATGTAGATGAAAACGCGAGTGAAGGGCGCGCGAAAATTATCGAACATTATGATGTAGAAGCGAAAAATGCTCATCAAGTAATGTAGAAGAACACGCGAGCGCAGCGAGCACGAAACTTTTCGAACATTATGATGCAGGTACGGAAAATACTTCATACGCATCAAGCAATGTAGATGATTGAACAAAAAGAAATTGTTGACCTATCAAATGGCTTTGTAAAGAGGTGGTTGAATAGATATTTTTTTGTTCATAAATTAGTGGAATACCTTTCAAAGTTCAAAGTGCTTTATTGTAAAACATAGGTATAACTGAATACCTACTTTGTTCTTTCACTTTCGAAGATGGAGTAGAGGCCTTGGTTGATATGATAGCGCACCCACCCTGGTTGCTTCTAAGAGTTATGTGATTTTCTGAGAATTGTTTTTTTTTTGCTTCCTATCCGCCTATAACTTTCGAATTTGGTCATACTTGATGTTTATTGTTACGTAGGTATATTTTACTAACGAATACCAATATACCCTAAATTTATATCTGTTACGCGCTAAACGTATTTTATACATTTTGCTGACGGAAAACGCAACTAATCGGCACCTCGAAGAACCTCAATGACACCCATATCGATTATTAAGAAAAGTAAATAAGTAAATGTCCGCCATCTTCGATTTGAAAATGGATATCATTCTTGTAATGAGCACCTCAAAAAACAATATTTTATACAAAAATGCGCATACCTAATATATAGTACATGTCGCAAGTGCTACCATGCAACCGAGAGCCCGCCGCTCTGCGTAGGTACCCTCCATCGAAAACAAAAAAAAACCGAGGTTTCGTAGTAAGGTTTGTGAATATTGATAGAGACTGACTGACCAACATAATTAGATCTCTCATTTCAAACAGTTAATATGGTTTGAGGGACTTTTGTATTTTTGTCTTTAGCCCTGAGAGGCAGAGGTATTGTTATTTCACCCCCCATTTTTTCAAATACTATCTGTTTATTATAAAATGTTTGAATGGGGTTCTATTTACTTTGCGTCCATGTATATACTTACCAATTTTTAAGCCTGTAAATCATGAACTGAAAGACTTCTCATACAAAGTTTAACCCCTCTTTTCACCCCCTTTCATCCCTAATCTATATGGTTTTTATAGCCTATAACCTGGCCGAAGATCCAATAAACATATTAGTGAAGGCTGTATTAAAATCCATTCGCTAGTTTTCGCGTGATAGTTAGACAAATAAACAGACAGACAAACAGACAAACAGACACGAATTCTAAAAACAGTTGAAACGTGTTCTGTTATCGATTCTTAGACCCCTCCATCGTTTTTTTTACTAATATCTTCAATGTACAGATTTTCGACCCTCTTCTGCTTTATTATATGTATAGATAGATAAAAAATGATACCTAATTACACAGAACACATCCAAGACTCATTAACAAATATTCGGGCTCATCACAAAAAGGAAAGCCCTAACCGGGATTCAAAGCCGGAACCGCCAGCTTCGTAGACAGGTTCACTAACAACTAGGCTAAAGTGGCCGTCTAAAGTACAAAACCGATTTCAATTCATTGCGTCTATTCAAATAGACCCGCACTCTGCACATGACTTGTTAAGTGGTGTGCGATAGTATTGGCACTTATTGGCCCACGCCTTCCATTGCACTTAAATTTGCTCTTATTTGCAACTCGAGTTGGTCATAATTTGTGTTGCGAGAGAACCTTATGTTGCAGGAAAATTATACTGCAGGCACAGAATAAATAATTGTTCCTAAAGGTACAGAAGAGTCACTGCCTTAGTGATGTCGTAACTATAAACCATACCAGAGTACGATGGTGTTAGCGAGGGTTGTCGACAGATCAAATCAACGATCAGATCAATCAGATATCATTATTCTCATGTTGTGGTAATATTTAATGTTTAATATATATAAACCTAACAAGGAAAACTTAAATATTATTAAAAATAGCTAAATCTAAAATCCGCGAAGAAATTCAAAGTTGTATGTGAAGTCCCCAACCCGCTCTGGGCCAGCGTGGGGACTACTGCCCAATCCCTCTCATCTATGAGAGGAGGCCTGTGCCCTGCAGTGGGACGCAGATAGGCTGATGATGATAGCAGTACATGCGGCAACGAGGTTGATACAATACCTACGGCAACGACATTATCCGGCCAACTAAGGAAATCTTTGCGACATCAGTAACCTTATGTCAAAGAACAAATGATCAAATATCGATCCCGCCGCCCCGCCAAGTCAGAAAGTCGCCTTACTCGTATTGGAAAACTTATACACCATTCCACACTGAACGACGTGGGTTTTATAAAGGTCTCTGTTATTCCGAACAAACGTGTCTTAGTGAAGTCTAGTTATTACAATATTACATTATATAATTGGCAAGATATTCCTGCTATATTGAGAATTTCCAAGAAATCCACTCGACTCGTGTATATTTTATGCCAACATTAAAAGGCATTTTAATTTATAATTCTCAACAAATACATGAACTGAATCACCAAGTAGTAGCCAAAGTCTAAATATCTTGTAAAAGTTTATGCGAAATCTTTAAAGTTATATAGAGAGAGGTCCTTAATTTCTTCAGAAAACATTATTTTTTGGCTTACAATTCAAATCCTATTACCTACTTCAATCTACTTACTAAGATTGTTGAGTAACTATTTTAAATTACAAGGGTTGTTTCGCGAGCGCCAAAGAAGTTTTATCTATTAATATTAAAGCCGATTAAAAAAAACGTAAGCTGTAAATTCACTTCACTTTACTCTTTAAAAAAGGCTTTCCATCAAATTTATGATGATTTCACCAATCAATACTTGTTCAAAGACGTTACGACGTTCGTAGACGACGACAGTAAGCAACTGGTTTTGTTCGGTAGTGGATTCTGCTCGTCGCCGCGCCGAGTACGTGTGTAAATTATAAATAGAGCTTTCTACACAGCCTGTCAAACACTCAGTCACATATTTATATGAAAAAATAGATTTTATTACAAAAAGAGGCGAACGTATAATTTAAACATTTTAACCTCGAGAAGTTTAGGAATTTATTTGCCAAGATTGTTGAAACTAGTTATTATAAATAAATCTATATTCGCAGATTGTTAATAAGATTGAATTAATTATTAACAGAATGTGTTTATTTCTGAATAATCGCTTTAGCGTTTCATAATAGTACATTACTTACCAAGGGCGATAAAACAAAGAATGTCTCAGATCGCAGGTATTTTACGCCCGAGCCGAAGGCAGGGGCGATAAATATGCGATCTGAGGCTTTCTTTATTATCGCCCGTGGTAAGTCCAAAATTTTATGCCACCCCCTGGCCAGGAAGTGGGTTTTTTCGCGCGCGGAGCGTGCGATAATGGCCACTTTATGGCTAGGTGTGACATAAAGAACTTTTTGTGTTACTCCTCTTAAACTTAAAACCATACATGTTAGTTTAAGACCTAGGATTCATTCAAATAAATACGTATGTCTATGTAAATACGGGCCTTTGAAATACCAAATACGAGAGCTCGGTTGTACTTCTCTAGGACCGCCTGGCCGATGCTATTATAGATTACAAAACCCACCCAATTTCCTGACATTTACCGGTAACATAAATCCCCTCTTCCCTCTGTCATAAATGTCCGTGTAGAAAAAATACAAAAAGGTCTACAAACTAGAAGATTTCGTGTAAAAGAACCTAAAAAACCAAAGGCGGCTTTAAGAGGCTGTCAAGACCTAATTTTGTTGAAATGGATGTTATTTTAAAACTATTTGTACTAGCACATCAAAAAAAATATATGTTAATATTCATCATATTTCAAAGACCGTGTACGGACTCGATACATAATTGGACGAAATCGGCTCGATAGAAAATAATTGCAAAGATTAGTATTAAAATCATCATTAAACGGTTCTATGTCTTTATTTTTATTACGTATGGGTCTGCAATTAAAAACATGAAGTAAACATATTCATACCTAAACCGCTAACGAGTCACATTTCACAAATAATCCACACTTTTTTTTATTTCAATATTATTGTAGTGTTTATTTACTATTCTACGCGCAGAGCTTCCGTAAAAACCGGGATGGTCACTCACGCGTGTTAGAGCGGGACTTTTTCTAGGTGTTGTCTCTTAAGAGTAAAGTTCAAATTTACCATTAAACTCATTGCTTCAGGCTAATTGGAACGTTGAGAGCCAATTCTGGGAAGGTACACATTAAACGTCGACGCGACGGTACGAGTGACAGGGTACAGTCAATCAAGATAGCGGTCTACCACTTTTAAATCCTATAACACTCACTTGCAGAAGACCACATACATAATAAATAACATTATTTACTATACAAGTATGTAATGTTGTGTTCCTGGAGGTGAGCAAGGTTGCCAGAGCTCCCGAGGATGCACTGTGTTGAGAGCGAAAGACCTTTTGTCCCTTCTGCTGTCAACACAGTGAATCCTCAAATTGTAAAAAGGGTCGGCAACGCGCACGTGACTCTTTTGGAGTTGCGAGTGTCTATAGACTGCGGTGTCCGCTTACCATCAGGTGGACCGTATGCTTGTTTTGCCACCGTCGTAGTATTAAAAAAAAACAAATAGTGTCGAAATGTGGTAGGCCTCTTTATTGGCTGACTCTACGGTTTAAAGAAATAAAAAAATCTAAATCTATACATACCTACTTATGAAATCTAATCTAATCTAATCTATCTAATCTAATCTAATCTATCGGATCTAATCTAATCTATGTAAGATTAGATTAGATCCGCCAAAAATCCAATATCCGAAAATGCCCATTATCTGGATGTGAATTTATACAAATAGACCAATAATTTGTCGGCTTTTCCACATTTCATTGTTGTATTCATATGTCTCGCACCAGTCGCACCTATTATGATTATTCTGTTTGGCCTGAAGGTTGACTGGTAGAGAATGCCTAATGGCATTAAGTTCGCCTTTTGTATCTGTAGCTTGTTACTGTGCAATAAAGTTTAAATTAATAAATATTTAATGTCGATTGTCGAAGCCGTGATATAACGCTTTACTAAACATACGAACCCGACTAAAGCTCCTAAGCTCAGTTTAGTTCCCACGCAAATAAATTAATCCAATTCCGCCTATCTTATCGTAAATCTGCGGTTTTATGAGCGACTTCGACCATTCAGTACAACTATTCGTGTTTCTACACTATGTTATTCATAAGTAACCTGTCTTAACTACCACCATAACTTGACCCGTCGAACAGTACAAAATATAGACACTTAGAGGTCATACTTACACTGGAATAAAGGGAGTTGTCCATGTTGTTTATGTATTCGACCGGATTTACTGGTTTAGAATACATTTATATAGATTTACGAACCGTTGGATAAGAATTTAAATTTTTAACACTAATCTACAAAGATCAACCTATAAATACAACACATTAGTTCACATTAGTTCTGTATGTACATTTCTCTTTGACGACCTCTTTAGCTTAGTTGGTAGTGACCCTGCCTACGAAGCTGGAGGTCCCGGGTTCGAATCCCGGCCGGGGCATTTATTTGTGTGATGAGCATGAATATTTGTTCTTGGGTCTTAGATGTTTTCTATGTATTTAAGTATTTATTTATCTATATTAGTATGTATATCGTCGCTTAGTACCCATAGTACAAGCTTTGCTTAGTTTGGGACTAGGTTGATTTGTGTAAGATTGTCCACAAATATTTATAATTATTATTATTATTCATTCTTATATATTATCGGATTAATATTTTTATATCGAACTATGTTAGGGATGGATGCCATCCTTACCAGTAGCCCTAGTATAAGTTTTTTCGAAACATTAACTGATTCGAACGCGTTTGCGTTTTGTCTCAAAATGTATGAAAGTGGTATGAAAAAGTGAACAGCGCCTCTGGTGGTCACTAGTGGAAACTAAAACAGCGAACTAGTATAACATTTGTTGCTAACCCAATGAACGCGCGTATTTCAAACTCGGTGAGAGCGTTTTCATACATTTTGAGACAAAACGCAAACGCGTTCGAATTAGTTAATGTTTCGAGAAAACTTATACTAGAGCTACTGGTTGAAATTCCTCTTACTCAAACCAAGCGCTTTTCACCATATTTCATTAATGCGCAGTTTGGAATTCCCCATTGGCATTTGTATTTCCGACTTCAATCAAAGGACCTATTTAAGGCATGAGTGAATATGTATTTTCTGGGTGAGCTCGCTTCACCGTCGGCCTCACTTTGCCCCCTGGCTGCTGCCTGGATGCTGGCCAAGAGCAATCCCATTTATAATAAATTATATATAAAAAAAACTATGAGCTATTTGGCTGTCTAATATCTAAGCTACATTATGTACTTGTCTAAGAGGCGGCGCGTCAAAAATATTCTGAGGGAAGCCGGAAATAATTTGCCTTTCTTATTCTTCATGAATTGAACTGGACTGGTTGAAAATTAGGCAAGCCGGTGGGAATCGAGTTGTATGGACGCTCCGCCACTGCTTGCCTCACACATCTTGATTTAGACGATTTAAGTAATCAGCGTCTGTACGCGCGAAACAACTCCTCGCGTGATCCAATCCGGCATCGACATTTACGTACACATTTGTTATACTTATTACTGGAAAATGGAAAATCCGTTGAGTAGTTTTTGAACTTGAGAGGAACTTACATCGGCACAAACTTTCGCATTTACAATAGGTATATTGAAAATATTTCTACTCCTGAGGGGCATGTCTTTTGCGCAAACGCAGAGCGACTATTCCAACTCCAATAATTTCTTTCATCCCACGATTAATAGTTACCTATGTTCACAAAGAGTTGTATACAAGAATTGGACTTTTGATACTTTATTTACAACTACCTAGGTATTTCAAAATTTAAACGTTACAGTTACAGAGGTAATAGAATTTACAATCTGCGGTGTAGTAGCGGTTAGGAAAAACTAACACAGGTCTTTGCCTCGAAGAGATCCGTCCGTCTAGGACCGATTCAAATGTGCGGGATACGGGTTTGTACTATCAGTGAAAAGGACATGTGGTAATATAGTTTTTATATTAATACCAAATTTCTGGTAATTATCATCTAAATGATTCAGCAATTAGCAGTGTCAAGAGTTAACAAACCATCAGACATAATTTAACATATTAATATTTTAATAAAAGTATTTACGTAACAGATCAGCGAACGCCACTGTCTAACGACCATTTAGTTTAACAAATCATCA
This sequence comes from Cenopis cana, assembly GCA_951800055.1. Taxonomy (NCBI): domain Eukaryota; kingdom Metazoa; phylum Arthropoda; class Insecta; order Lepidoptera; family Tortricidae; genus Cenopis; species Cenopis cana. The sequence continues at coordinate 1,550,200 of OX637486.1, read as the reverse complement.
TCCGTTAATTTCTTCAAGCCCTCTTATTATCGCATACTAACCTCTCAAATATTTAGGTAGCCCAATCTCAAACCCCATCTTTCAATTTAACTAGAAACGCGTTAACATCCGAAACTAGATGTGTTTACTCATTAAAGTTAATTGCTCGAATGATTATCTGCTTTTTAAACCCGAACAAATTGATGGGACCTGTCCCTTGCATAGACCGGCCTATTACGCATCCCGAGCGATCCCTAGCACTGGGATTAACGAGCATTCCAAGACCATTGCGGCGCCGTTGAGGATACATTTTTTATGTATCTTTCGACAAGCAGTATTGGATGGGGTGTTAAGTGATTATTCCGTTTTTTTGTCTGTTTTGTGTGGAGGCGTGACGAGTAGCTCCCGGATATCGCAGGTAGTTACGCACACACACAAATATTGTTATTGGTATACAGTATACACACATGGGTTAGTTAGGACAAAAAATGTACTATTTTTGGTAGCTTTGGAATCATATTTGATGTAGGTTGGGCATGACAAGCTGCCATCGGTAATAACTTGATAATAGTTTTCTGATCGGAACTAGATTTTATGATCGAATCTGTCAGTACAAAAGGTAAAATTTGATTCAAGATTTAAAAGACTGTTAGTTAAAAAATAAATAAATATAAATGAAGTGAATAAAGACAATAATGACTATTCTAACGTGCTTAGAGATGTACATGGTCTCAAACTTTCAAAATAAAAATAATAAGATTTAAATATTAAAGGAAAAAAAAACAATTTAATATAGAGGTGTGCTGATTTGACTATGAGTAAAATACCGTATTCTTTGTGAATAATATTATAATGGGGTTTTTCGTTTTTTTATTGCCACAAGAAATTTACACAGCGTCATAATTTGCACCAAGGCTTCAGTTTGTATAGTACTTTTATCTCACGAGCGTGGGTTTCCCATATGGCCGTGGTTGTAGTTGTGACACATACTAACACACAGACAACGTGAACTCATTCATAGCTTCTACGCTGACACACACATAGACAATGTGCATGTGATAGCTCAACACACAACCATGACTCGACCGCTATTTAGGATCTTTAATTGAGTACAAAAATATAGCCGTAGTATTGAAAAAACAATCCAAAAAGGGGTAACTTTGCGATTTTTTTCTATCGAGTGAAATTCATCAGGTCTGTAACTGACTGCGATTTTGACTAGGCAAAATCCTTATGTAACACATATATTTTTTTTAGAATTTAAGACACTATATTCTATGTCTCAGATGGTTTTAAAAAACTCGAAAGTGGTAGGTAATACCCAGCCTTAACCTAAAAATTTAACCGTGCCATCTGTCAAGGCAGAACAAAATAATCCGGATTAATATTTCAAAATCCGGGAGCGTTTAACATTTTATGGGCTACGTACCGGCTGCTGCGGAGGCGATCACCAGCAGGAAAATTAACTCCATTCTTTGCCTGAAACAAGAAATAGATTCATTATATAATCATAATCATCATTAGTCTGTATACAGGATGGAACAGAACGTGGGACTTCCCTGCATACAGTTAAGGCGATATATCGATTGAAAGAGACACCCTTTGTTTTTCGCTCACGACAAAACGGGATGCAACCCTCTCCGAGAATGGCTTTTTAGACAAATCTCGTTAAATATCTGACACACAGTCAGAGTGCAGGTTTATTAAATTTCCTCTTGTCAGTACTTAGATGAGGTAAAATACCATCATATTAACTTAATGGTGTCTTTTAATAATGCGTTGTTTTAGTAGGCTGAGGAAAAAAAGGAAAATATAGACTCGACTTTGGATTTATTTTCTATCGAGAAAATTTTAAGCAATCAAGTTTCGCTATTGTCAGTACCACAATCATATAGTCAAGAATCATATATCTGAAAATCAGCCCCTATTGTTTGCTAGTCTGGGCAGGACAGCGTTTCAAAGTCTCGAAATTTCTCAGTGTAGCGCCTTAATAGGTTAGCCTTAGTACGGACAGCATCAAAAGTTACTACTCATATGAAAGTCAAAAGCTATTTCATATAGTTACTACATTATTCCGTTACAATACAGACTTTTGACGTCTTCATATTATGTGTTTTTCTTATCTAGTCATGTTTGATGCTGACACTATTGTACTTTTATCGAATAAACTATGTTAATTCTTAACCGTTTTCAAGTTATAAAGGTGCAGGGGTGGGCAAGGCATTCTCCATACAAACTCTGTGCACGTTTTATTCGTAGGTTTTGGCACTAACAAATGTAATATTTTTTATGGATGGAAATATTAGATAGATATGCGAAGAAAGTTTCAAAAAAAAGAAAAATGCAAAAAAATTAAAATAATATAAATGAAAAAAAATTACATCACGAAATAGCTAACAGAAAAATAAGCATACTGACAAAAAATCATAACTTTAATGCAAACACAAACGAAGAAAATCCTGCACAAAGCTTATATGCAGAGAGCTTGCCCTAACCCTCCTCTTAAACACAGCATGTTTCAACCCCATTTTATAAGAAAGGGTACTTTCGTAGCAATGTTACGGCGATAGGGCTGTCACTAATATCAAAATATCAAATGTTTTTTCTTTCTTTTTACCATAATATTCTAATGGTTATAATTCGATGACCGATAGACTACCTACTGCATGCTTGACACACTAGGTTACTGTAACTCTTAGCAGTTAGCTGTAATATTCCTAATAATAAACATTTAAAAGTAGAATTGTTATTGTATTGATTTATCGGCGCGTGAGTATCAGCAAAACACGTTTTAGTCATGCGTCCAGTCAAAATATAACGACTTAAATAACTTTGTTGCCGATGCCGTTACACAGAAATAAATCATAAAAAAGTTGTACCACGCCTGTAGGTAGGTACCTAAAATACGACCTGCCTGTAGTAAACTTTTTTTTACTTGACTGTGGCTTTATAGGCCGTGCCCAATACACTGATAGGAGTGCGCGGTTGGAGTAGCCTGGGGAAAATCCATGGGAAACATCTGACACGACCACGCGGGCGGCTTAAACACTGGAATACTTCAAAAGTTTGCGCTCCAGTGAGTTTTTTTTAATACTACCACGGTGGGAAACAAGCTTACGGGCCACCTGATGGTAAGCGGACACCGCAGCATATAGACGCTCGCAACTCCAAAAGAGTCACTTGCGCGTTGCCGACCCTTTATAAAATATGAGCATTTACATGATAGGACAGGTAAAGATGAGTCACAGCGGGCGACATGTTTCGAACTCTTCGGGAGTTCTTTCTCAGGATGAGTGCCCGAGGGGACAATAAAATTGATACAATGAGTTATTAAAATAAAGTTACCACATATTTAACCTAGATTTTAGCCCTGCAAACCTGTATGGTTAGTCGTGGTTTTTCATGGAAAAAGGCATCAGGAATATCAGGATATTCAAATATAAAACTGCTATTAAAAATAGTATGTCCCTTATAACGGATTCCTACACAATTCCAAACACATTGTTGAATGCGTCAATAGATATGTCAGCCATTTTATATCCCATTGTAACCATTAATCATTATTCCTCTCACGTCCCTTCGACGTGTTTAACCAACACGTAATTATTACGTACAATAAGGGCATACTTAATAAAAATTAGGATCTGAGTCTAAATCTTTTCAGTCCCTAATATGTAGTGAAGTTTGACATTCCTTTCTTCTCGTACCACTCATTCTTATTTTATTCTCTGACCTCATGACATTAGCATTTTTATTTTTTCTTCGGTTTTCTCGTATTTATTTATTATATTATTTGTTTTGGCATTTATACAGGTAACTCCTCATAACCAATCAATTTATTTAAAACAAATTACATACATGATATTCTTAATATTATACACCATATTCTGGCTTTCAACAAGCTATTAGCTAGATAAATTATTCTTGTTAAATTTTATAATCACTTACTTTCATGCAATAACCCATTTGTATGCCTATTAGGCAAAAGGACATGAATTTAGTTTTAAATCACATTGATAGAACATTAGTCGCTTCTGAAATACTACGATACGACAAATTCATGCCTACACATATTACAGAATGTGCATAAAATCATTTATTAAAAAGTTATATTACAGAATAGGCCAACACTACCGACTTGCAAAAGATGCAATTATCGTCAAAATGGAAAGAGTGTACATTCTGTATTTATTATGTTATTTTCTAATGTATGACAGGGACATCTTATTTTCCAATCAGTGACCTAATAACCCAATGGGTTTGGATAACGACCCCACTACTAAATTATTTCGGCCAACGCGTTTCACCATAATTCACAACGCCAACAACTGAAGACCAGCGTAAGGGTGACAGCTCTATTACGTAGTTACTACGAATCTTAGGGTCAAGATATAGTGGCTTTATGAGATGATTCGAGAGTGGCTGCCAATATAATTAACAACTGGTGCGGACATCTGAGTCGGCAATGGAAACTCTTTGATTAATTTCTTGGAATGGATTTCTCGTGGGCTATAGACGTCTGGTAAACAAGTTCCGAGTACTTGACTTAGCCGTAGGACCACTTAATTATCGCTAGTGTCCGACCGAAGTTTCGGTTTCGGTTTCGGCAGGTTTCGGCATAAAAATCATGTTTCGGCCAAAGGTTCGGTTTCGGTCAAAAAAACTACCCAACCTTTCGGCTATGCCGATTGAACGAAGTGAGCGAAGCGTCTCCGTTTTAACTAGGTAAATTATCACTTGTTACCTACACAAATTGTTTTATTTTATACCACTTACACGGTTTTTCATTTTTCAAATGTGTGTACGAGTATGCTTACGTTTTATTGGATTATTTTAACACGTCTGTAAAAGTTTCAGTTCCAGCCGATACTAGACTAGAGCCAAAACCGAACCTTCGGTTTCGGCAAGAAAAACATGTTTCGGTCGGACACTTATTATCGCCAAAACCATCTGCTTCTAGACTGAATCAAATTTCTCCATTTCCCACAACATAAACCTGTAGCTCTAGTATAAGTTTTTTCGAAACATTAACTAATTCGAACGCGTTTGCGTTTTGTCTCAAAATGTATGAAAACGCTCTCACCGAGTTTGAAATACGCGCGTTCATCGGTTAGCAACAAATGTTATATTCGCTGTTGTTTCCACAGTGACCACCAGAGGCGCTCACGTTTTCATACCACTTTCATACAATTTGAGACAAAACGCAAACGCATTCGAATTATTTAATGTTTCGAAAAAACTTATACTAGAGCTATAGAACGGGACTGCGATGAATGTGTCGCGTTACATCGCCTTCGGGTCTTAAATAAATGCTCTAAGTTCGGGATTTATAATGATCTCATCGATTATCGCGTGATAAACGATATGATAAAGCATCTATCACTTTCTGCCAGGACTTGGGAGAGAGTGACGGATGTTTATCTTGTTGTTTACGACGTGATAACTACGAGCATAAATAATTGGCGTACCTAATTGAAAGGCGAGGAAAACAGATTGCTAAGTTCATGATCATCACAATCGTTTATTACACCATGGTTGGAAAAATCTTGTAACAGATATGTGTAAAAAAGTAGATAAGTTTCTCTTCGTATTGTGGCGATTAATACAGACATTATCCACACAAACAGCGCTTATGACTATGACCTATCACAGATATACAGCTTCAATTCCAAGATATGGGATTATTATGTGGGGAAATTGGTTGCTTCTATACTTCACCGTGGACGTGCACGTCCACGATAAACTCTATGGTTTCATTCATAAATAGGCTGTAATGCATAATTTTTTTTTTTTTTTTTAATAGGTTGTAGACTAATTATAAATGAAACCATAGGGTTAAAGTATAAAAGCGACCATTCTGTTCTATCTTATCTTTATTAAACTAAGCCTTAGTGAAGTACATTCGGCAGTCAGTTTTGCTGTGCAATTAAAACGTTCAGTCTGAAGTACTCTCGTTAATTTGTCTACAAGAATTTACGCAGTGCGGATAGGTCAGGATTCAAATGGACCTTTGTTTAGATTTGGATGCACGCCACTCGGCTACCATAGTGGAACAAATCATTCATGAGTCACGACCGTAAACAAAACCTGTCGAATATTAATGTTGAAACGGTCTACTGACAACTACCCGCTAGCTTCTGACAGCCATGCAAAGCGACTCCCTAATAAAATGCTAATTTATGGCGAAATAATTGACAACCACCGTATAAATGCTGACAGGTTGGGCGGATATTTGAGTGTCTATGCCTTTAATGGTTCAAAAACATCCATGCATGCCAATTAGATGAAACTAACGATTTTTTTATCGTATAGCAATTATTTCGAACCGTGACATCTTCGAGAAGACAGTACGGTTGCCAGTTTTTTTTTCCACGCCCATAATAACCAATAATAAACTTTGATATGTGGACCCGACTTAACTAGTGGCGCCAACTGGTGCACTAAAACGACTCATTGCTCGATGTCAAGATACGTGTCGATTTAACAGAAAGTGACCTAAATAAATGAGCGTTTTTTAACTGATAAGGATCCTTAATAGTATAACACCACCGTACTTGTCATAAAAACTAGTGGAATAAAGCCACAGAACAATTACTGAAGCGCTCAGAGTATTAACAAAAGCAGTAGAAAGTCCGCAGTGTCTTTAATGCCTATAAAGCAGGCATTAAATTTAAAGTCCTTTAACACTAGTGCGCCCGCATACTGCAATTCATTATCTTATCCCATTCTATCTTGGATCGGGTCTTATTACATCACATCTGAAAGATAACCCCGTGAGATTTGTAAGATTAAAGCACTCCCGGGGTGTAAACCATTAGGTAATTTGTACCCTAGATACTACAGATATATTTAAGTTTATGTAGACGTCGCATGTTTCGCAGTTTTGTATGAACACCGAGTAAAAATGTGACGTCACGACGTATATGAACAAAAAGACGTGGTCATGTTAAACATGCAACCACAATCTTTTTATTCATTTTTTTCGAATTTCATTTAGCACTTCTAAACCAGTTCTAGAGCAAACTAAACCAAACCAAAGTTGATTTCTCAAAGTTTGAAGATATTTAAGTTCACAAATGTAGGGATGACCTTTAAGTTAACATAAAGTATAATAACATAAATGATCTACAATCGATGTGAAATATAATTAGGAAGGAATATCGAGCAATATTAATTAGAGTAGCTTTTTGGCGAAGGAAAACGTCATGAGGAACCCGACCCAACAAGATCCAGTTTTCCCTCTGGGTTGGAAGGTCAGATGGTAGTCGCTTTCGTAAAATTCGTGCCCGCGCCAAATCTTAGGATAATGGTTTAATTCCGCAGCCGATAGCAGACAGCAACTGCACGTTCCGCATCAACACTCCAAATTGAACCGTAATCATAAGATTGAAACTCACAATTTAGAGTGAGCGGCGTGTGCTGTTGCGACACTTCTCCGCTCATTTCAAATTGAGCTTTTTACGAATATCATAACGGTTCAATTTGGAGTGCGGCGGAACGAGCAATTGCTGCGGAATTAAATTTAAGATATCAAAGCGGACTCCGGGTTCCTTTAGAATCCAACCGGGAAAATGAATACATGGTGGAATGACCTAGGATGAAGAATAAGGAGTAAAAGATTAAGATATTCATGATGTAGTTGGTGATTATGCTACATAAATAGTTATTTGCGTGGTCTATCTAGCATATATGTCTGTCTATAGGCTAGACTCTGGCTATCCGGACGGACGAAACCACCAATTAATATCCAAACCGCTATCGATTTTTAACTGGCCTATTTTACCCCCGGGTTCACTACCGGACAAATAACGGCTTATAAAAGCTTGTTATTATTTTGAAGACGCAATCGTTCTTAGGGTGCCTTTCCATTAGAGCTATGCTATGCTACGTAGCTAAGGATTCGTTGATATCCACCAATCATATTTATTGGTTCTCATATAGTTCTCGTATAGAGTGAATAGGCATTTTCTGGGTGAGCTCGCTTCATCGTCGGCCTCATCTTTGCCCCCTGGATAGATGCTGGCCAAGAGCAATCCCATTATTAATAAAAAAAAAAAAAAGGCCCAACAACATCCTGCAGATGATATCAGGCAGGGTGGACTGTGCATATTTACGGCACTGTGGTGATATGCACAGACCAATCGCTACCGTTCTATGGTAAAAGGTATAAATAATGTAATTTGTGGAATTTGATTTTTTTATTTATGACGATAGCCCAGTGCTACGGTAGCCCAGTGGTTCAAGCATGCGGCTGTCAAGCGGCGGTCGTGGGTTCGAATCCTGCATACATCCGCGAAGAAATTCAAAGTTGTATGTGAAGTCCCCAACCCGCTCTGGGCCCGCGTGGGGACTACGCCCAATCCCTCTCATCTATGAGAGGAGGCCTGTGCCCAGCAGTGGGACGTATATAGGCTGATGATGATGATGATGATGATGATTTATGACGATTGTGATGGCTTAATTTTAATTTTATTCATTTTTTACGTATTTTAGGTTAATTTAAATATTGATTTTATTTTATTTTATTTTTTATAAATTTGTATGCTTTTTAACTTTTTTAAATGTATTGTTATAATGTTATGGGTCAAAGATACTCGAAATAAATGATTTTTATTTTTTTTATAGCATAGCACTGGTGGAAACTGAAAGCTATCACGTCCTCGCATCATAGCTCCACAGCGTAAAGGATGATTCACGCTAGACCGTTCCGTGTCCGGGCCGGCCCGTTTTCTAGTACAAGAAATCGACGGCCGTCGCGCGTTCTGTAGTAGAAAACGGGCCGGCCCGGACACGGAGCGGTCTACTGTGAATCATCCTTAACTCTGCGGCAATAATTAGGTAGGATTTTCCTCTCTTGTACGCTCCGGTTGTGGAATGAGCTGCCGAGGATTTCCCGACGGACTACAGTATAGGGTTCTTCAAGAAAGGAATGTATCATTTTAAAGCGCTGGTGGCCCAGCGGCGCCTGCGTACCGCTTGCAGTATCTAAGGTTAAGGCGAGGTCCCTCCATTGCAAATGTCCCGCTCTAACACGCGTGAGTTTGCAATTGACTATCCCGCTCTCTACGGAACTGTGCGCGTAATTTTCGTTAATTTTTAGTACATTTTTGGGTGCGAAAAATACATGGCTTACTATATTAACAATATTAATCCCGACATCGCTCATTTGATGGTATACGTTTAATTTAGTATTATTTTCTACTCATAATGTTACCTAAGATTGAAATAAAATGAGTTTTAAGATAGAAAATAGAGGTATGTTTGGCATTTTTTTCTATCGAACAAAGTTTTGCAAATTGTGTAACGCACATCCGACGGCACTAGATAAAGGTCTCAAATATAACATAGTATTTTTTTTTAATTTTTAGTACATAGTATTTCGAAATAAAACCGTTTACCAAATCAGATTTTTACTATAACCCGGCCTTAAGCAACGTGGGCAGCGGTCAGGAGTTGGATGGGTGACCGTGACCGCTTTGAGTGGTTACTAACTGAGCGCTCCCGTGCTTTGGAAGGCACGCTAAGCCGTTGATCCCGGTTGCTGTCTATGGCAGCAGTCGTTAAGCCAAGTTGGAGGCCTTCGGGCGGTTTGAGAACTTCTAACAGTCAAGTTGCCCGCTCACTTGACAAAGCCTAATCTCAATAAGGTCTAGTTTCCCCTCGGGGTTGGAAGGTCAGATGGCAGTCGCTTCCGTAAAAACTAGTGCCTAAGCAAAATCTTGGGATTAGGTAGCGGACCCCAGGCATCCTTCAGGATGCAACTGTACTGGGATAACGCTAGGAGGATGATGATGGCAAAGCGCATGTGACAGCCCTCTATATAGTTACAATCCATACATAGGCTGCGGTGGCTGGTGACCATCGGGCGGTCCGGACGCTTCTTTGCCACCGAGGTGGCATAAAAAATAATGCCTTATAGATAAAAATACCAAAAGGTCGTAAGAAAAACTTGAATTTGACCTATTTTATGTTCATACTTACCTACTTATCGCCTCAAGATAATTGAGAAACACGGTGTAAGAAATAGGATGTTTGAACCTGACTGTGGCTCTATAGACGGGGCCCAATAAAACGATAGGTTAGAGAGTAGCTTGAAGAAAATCCTGGGGAAATCTCAGACATGACCGCGCGGGCTGTTTAAACACTGGAATACTCAGAGTTTGCGCTCCAGTGGGATTTGTTGAGCGGCTTCAACAGAGGTGTGAGTGGAATCGAGCTACTGTCGTTTTGTTGCTGGTTCACTAAACCTAGCTGTGAAGATTCCATCAAGAAACTCAGCTAGGCACATTGTTCAGGATTGAAACTACGACAAACTAACATTTCAGGGCCCTCCGTATTTCCATCACGTTGCGATACAGTTATTATTATTATTATTGTATGTCTTTTCCATTTCACGGGACCATGGGGCCCCGGACCTTTGGAAGGCATGCGTGGGGCCGAAGCCAACAGCGCAGAGGCCCCTTTAAGACAATAATAATCTAAAGGCAAGGGATACACATGGCGTTCCGGGTGTGGTGGCGCGAATTGGGGAAGGCCTATGTCCAGCAGTGGACGACTACAGGCTGAGGATGATGATGATGATGAAGGGATACACATGGCGGATACCGTTATTATTATTATTTATTTTAGTTATGCTCAGACTGCATATTGTTTTTTTTTATGTAAATGTCGCCATGTTAAAAAGTCCGCGTTGTTGTCACATCTGTGGGCCGATTAGGCACTTGCGTTTCGTTATTTAATTTGATATCGATGTGTATCGAATCGTGCGAGAGCATGCAAATCAAAGAATTTTGACAATTTTTTTGTATATTTATGTGTCGCTACCTGTTTATAAATATTTCAAAACAACCCCAGTGCCAATAGTTATGTGCTTCTACTAGTATGCCTAAACAATTTTGAAAAATCTTAGCATAGACTCCAGAGGGGTTACGTGCGCGTTGCCGACCCTTTATATATTTGAGGATTCAATGTGTTGACACTGTCACGCGCTGTCAACTTGACAGCCGAAGGAACAAATTTAGGTCCTTCGCTCTCAACTCAACACAGTGCGTCCTCTAGAGCTCTGGCAACCTTGCTCAACTCGAACACAACACTACATACCTGTATAGTAATTAATGTTATGGCTGTGGTCTTCTGCCAGGTAGAGCTATTTCCCAGTTGGGCTGCTCCAAATTCGAGCAAGATGACATTTTGCTGTACCCTACTTCTTATAAAATGGATGGGCAATGGATTAAGACAATGCTAGCCGCAGTGTCGCAATTCCATTTACCAACCCTGTACCTACTTATCTACCTATCTTTTTGACCTCTGGCACCGCTTTACAAAGTAACCCTTTTACCGCTGATCAATGCCAGTAACCCGACCATACCCGGAACCGAGTGTGTGGTCTCTGGCAAAGGGGTATTGATCAGGGATCGGGTTTCACAACAAATGTCGCGTCCTGTGTTCTGCGACCGTGATTACATACGTATTCAATCTGTTTATCGGTGCACTTATAGGCCCGATACACTATTAAACATCGGCCTTTCAATCATCTTTTTGAGAGGCACACTAATGACCCACTAATGACTTATTCGAACAAAACGCTTTTCATCATCTTTTATAATGCTTACTGCTAAGGGTTATAATTGCCTGCGGCGTCTGTATTTCCGAGTTCATTTAACGTAGACATTTTTAAGACAAGGATGAACTTGTAACAAATCTCGTTAAATATCTGACTGTGTGCAGGTCTATTAAATTTCCTCTTGTCAGTACCTAGATGAGGTAAAATACCATCATATTAACTTAATCGTGTCTTTTTACCCGACTGCAAGGCAGGGTTATGTGTTTCGCGCGTATCTTGTATGTATGTAATATTCTTTATTACCTGCTATCTTCCAATTCCCTGAACGGATTTTAATGTTTGAGATATCGTTAGATTTGTCTTACCAGCCCGAGTGTTCTTAGAAATGTGACGTCAAAAAAAAACAAAGATGGCGGCAACCAGACACCATTTTGTAAAACAAATAAAAAATAAAGTTGACGAACTATATCATGTGGGGTATCATTGAATAGGTATTTTAAAATCATTATAAGGTTTCTTAAGTCATTAGTTAGTGAAAACAACCGTTTAGGATTTATAACTATTCAAAGTTTAATAGTCGGATCCGCTATCCGCTATGCGCAATCACTCATGTTTGCATTGTCATCGTCATTCGAGGTTTGCTTTACACACGTTTAACAATTGCAACAGTGGCGGAGCGCCCATACAACCCGATTCCCACCGGCTTGCCTTACAAAATCTTGCTACAAACTACTTCCTGTTAATTTAATAAATCATCAATTTATTAATACTAAATATCCATTACCTAAATACAATTTGATAATACGATTTACTTTAGCGTCATAATAGATTTAAGCTAACCACTACGAAATCTACGCACGCGAATGCCAAACGCAACGCATTTCATAAAGCCAAACAAGCCGGCGGAGTTTAGCATGCCTCCTAGTATCGTGATTGCAATGTTAGGAGGGGTCAACTCAGCTGGTCACGTAGGTGGTAATGTAAGACCAGCTAGTTGACCCCTCCTACTATCGTGATTGCGATGTTAGGAGGGGTCAACTCAGCTGGTCTTTCCAATCGTAAGACTTTAAACACCAAACTTGAGGAATGAAGTTTCCTCTTACTGGCTTTTCCACTAAGTCCAATATCGGATAGCCAGACTGAAAGTAGTTCTTATTGTCCCTAAATACGGTGAAAGTTCACGTCAAAATAATGGCCAAGCGTGATGGTCAAAGTACGAATAATTTTGAATCGACATTGTGAAGAAAATTATAATTAAATCCAAAATATACGTGCATGAAATGATAATTCATCTTTGTGTTAATTCGATAAATTATAACGTTTAATGCACTCAAAAACAACAGCACATTAAGGCATTTTGACGGAGCTCTTCACACGCCGGGAACGATTCTGAGACTGAAGTATAATCGATTAATGAAGTAGTTTTTAATAACTTGCAGACTTTTCTCCTATGCTTTTGGCAGAGGGCAGAGCCGGATCTAGGGGGGGGGGGGGGGGGGGGGGGGAGCATGCCCCGGGCGGCAAGTTTAGGGGGCGGCAGGGGGGCGGCAAATTCGAACTTCTTGACAGGCCAAAATACGTTTTGACAGGACAAAAAATTCCGCGCTCGCTGCGCTCGTCGTACCTACACCGACCTGCCCTAGGTACAGGTAAAAAAATATGTTGTGACAATCTCCACCTCTATTCTCCACTTCTACATATTCTACTCTAAGGCAGGTCGGTGTAGGTATGACGACGAGCGAAGCGAGGAGGAGTGGTTAGGTAGAACTGCAACCCTACAGCGCGCGAGCCGAGCGAGCGAAGCGAGCGTGCCGCGGTAGCGGCCGGCGAAGTGCCAGAAACGAACATTTTCCCATAAAATTATTATTCAACTGACATTCTAGATTTTTGATATATTTTAGTACTAACTTACCTATTTCAAAAACCCATAATTTTTAATAACCTGTCGCGATAATGTACTGTAGGTATTTTGACTGTAGGTGTTTTGAGTGTAGGTATTTTGACCGTAGGTATATCAAACTTAGGCGAATCGTCCCTTTGGTATTTCATCCGTTAGGGATTTTTAACAGTAGGTATTTCGTTAAATAGGTTTTTTGAACGTAGTATTTCAAACTTCGGTCATTTAAACTGTAGGTTAAATAACTGTTAGGTATTTTAAAAATAGGTATTTCGTACATAGGTATTTTGACAATAGGTATATCAATTTTAGGTATTTTAATATGTAACCCTATCGTGTTTGGGTTCATTACAATTTTCTCAAAGAGTAAGTACCTAGTTGATGACTCTTCAATTTCTAATTTTCGCTCCGGGTTACCCTATAAAAATCTCACGCGCCGCCACTGAATTGCAAGAACTATAGTTGAAACTAAAAAATCTTAAATAAAAAAATAATTAATCAAGGAACAAAAAACCCGCCTGCACTAAAAATACCAAAACAAGCAATAAAAAGTTTTTGTCAATATTGCATTGTCATCTGAACTAAAACTGTATTCCTAATTTCAGCTCAATACTAGTTAAGGATAAAATGCAGTCGGAGGCATGGAGTAGGATTAAATGAGACTTTTCGGCCAAATCCATGCCTCCGACTGCTTTTTATCCTTAACTAGTATTGAGCTGAAATTAGGAATACAGTTTTAGTTCAGATGACAATGCAATATTGACAAAAACTTTTTATTGCTTGTTTTGGTATTTTTAGTGCAGGCGGGTTTTTTGTTCCTTGATTAATTATTTTTTTATTATAATGCGTTGTTTTAGTAGGCTGAGGAAAAAATGGAAAAAATAGACTCTACTTTGTATTTATTTTCTATCGAGAAAATTTTAAGCAATCATGTTTCGCTACTGTCAGTACCACAATCATATAGTCAAGAATCATATATCTGAAAATCTGCCCCTCCTGTTGGCTAGTCTGGGCAGGACAGCGTTTCAAAGTCTCCAAATTTCTCAGTGTAGCTCCTTAAATACGTATGTAATGTTTGTCGCAGAATGCACACACTGGATATTGATTGGTTTGGTGAATGTCGGACGAAGCACCGAAAATACACGACACATCATCATGGAAGTTTGTCGAAAATGTTTGGAAATGAGAACACCTGTTTGTAGAGTAGGTAACGTAACAAACTTAGATTAGTTCTGTCGTTTTTATTGTGGTATATGACATTTAGATCACCCTTACGCACGCTAAAAATTGTTAATCACTTACTGGGAATAGAAGAAAAAGAAAGAATATATACGATCACCTGAAAATAACTAAAACTTGACACGTTTTATGGAGATTTTAAACATAGCGATCGAATGCGTATTAGGGCAGGGATTCCATTGACATTCCATATCCCTAAGATATCGCTTTTGATATATATCTCTACTAGTTTAAGAGCCGGAGACACTGAACCTAGTATGATAAGATTCCCAGATGGCATACATATAATTAGGTGCGTCATTAGTCGGGGAACACGAAACGGCGATGCTGCAATGCGAAAAACCTGGCGAAGCCATTGAAAATTAAAATTGAAAAATGATGAAAAATCCGGTTTCTAGTATGATAAGATTCCCAAGTTTCGTTTGTTCCTCGAAACAGGGGAGGGGTAGGACTATACGATAGTGCAGTGCTGCAAGCCCTCCTGACTGGCCTTGTCAGTGGCAGCAGTATGATAAGCGACCACTTTTCTGAGGTATCTAGTATGATCGGATTCCTGAAAAAAACAGGGCTCATCTGAAAGATCAGCACTTTTTGTGTAAGAAAAACCACTGCTGCAACAGTGGAGAAGGTGGTTGCTGCAGCGATTAAAGGAGCCGACAACAATCGTGTCCCCCATTAATGCCGCGACTAATTATATATATATATATATCATCTGGGAATCTATCGAAATAGGTTCAGTGTTGTCGGCTCCTTTAATGACGTACCTAATTATATATATGCCATCTGGGAATCTTATCATACTAGGTTCAGTGTCACCGGCTCTTCTACTATACTATTATTATTTTGATCGAGATATAAAAGTGAGGATCACCAAAACCAAAATCCAGAATGGGATACATTTTCAATTTTGAATTGGGCAATTGGCATGATCAGTCCCCACTTAGAAAAACACCCACTATTACTACCCAAAATTAGAAAAACAGACATCTGAATGGAGCTAATCTATGCAAACCTATAGGTACAGTCGCCGTCAGATATATCGGAGCAAACGAGGTGCTCACAAATATCTGAACACGCCTCTATTGTCAAGGCGTTAGAGTTCATGTTCAGATATTTTTGAGCACCCTGAAGAGTCCAGATATATTTGATGGCGACTGTACTACACTTTACATTGCTGCACTTTACATTTAGTAACATTGCGCGAATATAGTGGGTGTCATTCACGAAGGCGCGCCCCTCCACAGTCCAGTTAGTATGAGATTCGCTGTGGAGGGGCGCGTCGTCATAAATAACACGCACTTATACCCTGTCAATTTTTCCGAACGAAAAATCAATAAGACTGCTCCCCCGTTTGGTCTAGATGCGGAATGCAGATCGCCTAGATGCAGTAGTAAAATTCAGATAATACTACAGCATCTAACGGTAAGTACCTAGTAAAAATAGTGGTTTCAAGTATTTTCTGCGCACGTAATAATGGGATTACGTGCCCACTTAACAGATGACGGGTCGAAATACCAGGGGCTACATTATGCAACTAAAAAATTTATCAAATTTATATTCCAATCCAATTTAATTATTGCACTGCGTTCACACTTGGTTTTGCTTTAAAAGAAGAAACCGTGTACAAGTCAGGACCAACTTCGCAGCGGTAGTTTTGCATTTAAATTATAGTTCAACACTTTTTCCCCTTCCACGATCTATGATATGACCCGGGGACCATTATACTATTCTGGGACTACGACCAAGACCACCGGGGGATGGGCAGCATCATCCCTGGAGTGCGTTGGAAACACTGCGATCGCGAACCCGCATGCCAATAGTTGCGATTATGGCATTTTGCAAGCTCAGCGCTGATTTTCAGTCCGGCAATCTTTGTTATCATCAGTTCAAAATAAACAAATAAATTGTATAAATATTATTTGAATATGTACGGTCAACCAATTTGATTTCTGGGCCACTTCGTACCTTGTCACAGTGACATTGATATAAAATCTCTAGCGGCTTTCATATTGATTTTCACAATGACAAGGTACGAAGTGGCCTAGAAATCAAATTGGTTGACTGTACGTCAAAAACACACCCCGGAATCGATCTCAGATCGGACGTCCCAGTTTATTTACGAACTTTTATGATTGCTCTATTCTAAAAAGCCGCAATACTCCTCCATAGCCGAAAAAGAGATTATACTTATAATAAAATCATAGCACTTATGTCGTTTTATCCTAAGCTGGTTCAATGCGGAACGAGTGTTCTGCATAAAACTTTGACGACCCAAATTGAATGACATTAAACTCACTAAAAATACGAGGCAACCCAAAATAGAACGTATGTTCATGATAATAGAACTTCTTCTTCTTTATAAATGTCTTTATTAATCATGAAACTTACAATAGTTACTTATCTAGTGTACATTAGATAATAGAACTAACAATAGGCTTGCTGCCGAATTCGGAACAGAAGTATC
Source organism: Cenopis cana (assembly GCA_951800055.1). Lineage (NCBI taxonomy): Eukaryota > Metazoa > Arthropoda > Insecta > Lepidoptera > Tortricidae > Cenopis > Cenopis cana. Next base: position 1,533,058 of record OX637486.1, on the reverse strand, counting down.
GTCGAAATAAAAGCCTAGTACCTTCTGTAGCTCTAGTATAAGTTTCTTCGAAACATTAACTAATTCGAACGCGTTTGCGTTTTGTCTCAAAATGTATGAAAACGCTCTCACCGAGTTTGAAATACGCGCGTTCATCGGTTAGCAACAAAATGTTATACTCGCTGTTTTAGTTTCCACTAGTAACCACCAGAGGCGCTGTTCACGTTTTCATACCACTTTCATACATTTTGAGACAAAACGCAAACGCGTTCGAATTAGTTAATGTTTCGAAAAAACTTATACTAGAGCTACTGATCTATTCCGCTCAACGTACAGAACTGGACTGGAGTAATAACAGTTGTCGAAGTATTTTTTCATAACTGGGTTACGTGGTATTCTTATCTACTAAAATCTCCACAACGACCGCCATCTGAACTCGGATGCCCTGTCCAGCATCTCAAAATAACATAGGGTGACACCACCAATTATGGACACTTTAAGAACAAGCACCAATAATGGACACTTCAACCCTTATTCAAAGATCATACGGTTTTAAATTGATTGTTTTATAAAAAATGGATGACTCTTATTTTCTTTTACCTAAGAGTTAATAGGCTGACAACACCTAAAGAAAGTCCCGCTCTAACACGCGTGAGTTTCCAATTAACCATCCCGCTCTTTACGGAAGCTCTGCGCGTAAAATATTAAATAAATACTACAATAATATTGAAATAAAAAAAGTGTGGATTATTTGTGAAATATGGCTCGTTGGCGGTTTAGGTATGAATATGTTGACTTTATGTTTTTAATTGCAGACCCATACGTAATAAAAATAAAGACATAAAACCGTTTAATGATGAATTTAAGACCAATCTTTGCAATTATTTTCTATCGAGCCGATTTCGTCCAATTATGTATCGAGTCCATACAAAGTCTTTGAAATATGATGAATATTAACATTTTTTTTTTTGATGTGGTAGAACAAATAGTTTTTCTAAAAAAACTGCTTAAATAACATCAATTTCAACAAAATTAGGTCTTGATAGCCTCTTAATGTACATCATTGGGCCTTGTCCATTATTGGTGGTGTCACCTAATCTGGAATATTCCGAAGGAACGAGTTTCACTTCAACATTGGCAAGCTGAATAATTTACTATATCTGGGTATAAATTTTATGATAATGTGCCAAAAAGAAATGTTTTTTTTTACGTACCCGTACACCATGCAAATTAAGCAACTTACTCGAACACTCTTTAAATTCAAGTAGCCCTTACATCCACGTGCTAATGCTAAGTGCGTCCCATTAAAGACCTCCATGAAAAAAGGAAATCTTGAAAATTACCAAGCACGAGTGCGAGGGTTTAACTCCCGGTCCCTTTGTAACTGGGGGGGTTATAAGTGTTATTTCGGGATGAGGTGACCGCATTGATAATTTTGCCTCGTTCGTGCTGAAAGCCGAGCGCGTGCTCTGGTGAAGAGCCAATGCGCTGTGGGGTCCGACTGTATTTTAAGTGATTATACACGAAAATGAATCGGTACGAATAATATTAATTAAGTAGAAAATAGTCATCGTTCCGGGGTAGTATAAAATGCGCATAGAAATGTCAATGGCATTTTTTTATTATATTTGAAAGGTGTCTTAGTCATATTTAGATATTTCATGAATCCAGCTCATTTTGAATACTCCTGGTAACATTTAATGGGTTTGTCTAATAATAATTTGATTAATGTAGATCTGTTACCTCCACCAGTTACAGGCTGTAACTGATGAAGTTAAGTATTACACCGATTCCTCACGGCGAATTCCTTCACCAAAAAGATACTGTTAAATATCAAACAATATTGGAATATATTATTATTGGAATAGAAACACCTCGTACTTTTAAAACCAATTGCACTTAAAATAATCGCATGTACGTAAGTACGTAACTCTTCCATAAAGTTCAATTTAAATATTCAAAATCTCTGCATTCTAACATACTTACTTAACCCATACCAGCTCTCACGCTTCAAAATTAATGGTTATGGACCCGGAAACATTTCAAATTGAGTAGATTCCATCATCACTATAAATAAGCCTGGTGTTACATCAATAGTAAACTAAAGTCATAGTTAAGTGCCATACATAACGATTTCTTTGAGTTTGACAAAGACATATGCACTTAAGTATATGTATACAAAATGCACCCTTTTGTTTGTACGCAGTGTCGATTAATTGATAGAGGACGTATCACGTATCTGCCATAATTTATTTATTTATCCTATCAAGAATCAAGAATCAATTATTTATTCGTGACAATACACAACACACACAGCAAAAAGAAAGAAAAACAAATAAAACAGTAAAACATGGTAGGTATTGCACGAAATGGTTCTGTCTCAGCGTAGTGCTATACCAATGCCTATGGCAATTAATCCAGTTGATATCTCTTAAACTAAGGACATTTCTGTTTTACATTGTAAGACAAAGTTAAAGAGCATTAAATTTCTTAATAATTCGTTGCTGAACCATATTTTCAGGCCTAGGTACTGTTAACAGAGATTCAGCCGATCAAAGTTGTATTTTACAAAATTCGTCTCCTTCACGTTTTCGTCCACACGGTTTCTATTATATATACCTAAAATTGGTATGGGTGTGTTCTTTGTTTCCCGAATACGAATTTACAAATTTTAGGAAATGGAGGTGGAGACAGCCATAGCTGTGTCGTCATAAAGATGGCGGCGATTTTTACCCAAATCTTGGGTTTTAATCGGATCTGTCTGAGGGACTTACTTTAATGCATGCCCATCATCCACTTTTAATGTTATAAATTTCTTAACTGTTCGCCAAACCGTGTCTCACGACCTTAGAAGGGCCAGGTGCGGATCTTCGAAGTCTCCTCAAAAATATAGCCTCCTAGCGCCCACCATACAAGGAAATTTGGCAATGAAATTTGAATCTCCTGTCACAGAAAATAGAGTTCGTTTTGTTTTGGAACTGCATGAACTAAAACAAATGCAACTCTGCTTCAAATTCGAAAGATATAAATTCCATTGAAGTGAATTTGTCCTAGTATTATCACTTTGAACCTCAGGAGGATAGTGAACCAGATATTTGCGGCTCTCTGGGGTTCCCAAATATTAATATTTTTACTGAAATTGGCTCTTTGATTAAAAAGGTTTCTGACCCGCTCTATTCAATCAATGATTAATGAACAGTAGTCAATAGGCAAGTTTGCGAGTTAACTAAGAGTCCAATCTAACTGGGAATCAAAGCTTTGGAATTCCCAAATTGGGAAGCAGGTTTGACTGTCCGAGATACTGAGTAAGTAATCAAATGAACTTAATAGTTAGCGGGAGTAGGTACGTTTGTTAAACTTGGTGTTGGTTACTTGTACTAGGGGATTCAGGTATTATTCTGTAAGGTATAATGCGCACTGCTAAGGTTTGGAATTCCCTGCCGGCATTTGTATAAATTTAATACCTACAGAATAATATACGCGATTAAATCCGCTTTTTTAATGGAAACCGAAGATACACTACGAACTGTGAACAAAAAAGGACGCCGGGAAGAATAATTAACTTTTACGACTGCCGGGCGCTGATTTGTTACGCGAATTTATATTCAAACGGTTCAGCTGGTTGATTGACTAACTGTCGATGTGTCTGTTGTGAAGATTTGTGCTTCCCCTTCTTGATTAAAAACTAGAAGCAACCAAAATTAACTCGACGGATACATCCGACGGATTCTACAGAAGCCAAGATTTCATTTATTTACGTGACATATATAATAATACAACAATAATTTAAATAATATTAAGGGGACTTCCTGATTTGTCGGTGCGGAGGCAGCACGATATGAGGAAAGTGTCAAATGTCAGTGTCAGCTGTCAGTCGACTCGGTACCATTTTTACTGCGCAGCGCCCCTACATTTAAATGAGTGCTTCCTGACTGGCGCGGGATGCGCGGTAGCGTGACGATGCGAAGGCGGTACTGCTCCGGTTCTGCGCATATTTTTGGTATCTGTACAATAAAGTTTAAATAAATAAATATAGGCCCTTGAGGCATTGTATCAAGGATGCCGGCGGCATTTTCTTGCTCTATCCCAATGCGACGTTTCTACGTTGTGCGAGGAAGTCGCCAGCTCTTCGGAGTCTTCGGTCAACACTTGGTCAACACTATATTAGTCATTGTTGTACGTCAAATCACAATCGTTTTCAAAATTCGGTTTCCATGAATCTATTGTCCTAAACATCTTTAGCTTAAGCCACATAGAGAGCGGGCGGGCGGTAGCGGCACGGGAGCGGGCGGTAGCGGCGCAGGAGGCGCGCGGGAGCGGCGCAGGAGGCGCGCGGAAGCGGGCGGGAGCCCCGCGGGAGCCCCGCGGGAGCTACCGCCCGCTCCCGCGCCGCTACCGCCCGCCCGCTCTCTATGTGGCTTAAGCTTTACAATTCTTACATGCTCAAAATAGGTTACCTTTAAGGTGGGACGCTTACCATACAAAACGTATTTTGACATTCGCAGGCTATCGGCGTGATATTTTAAGAAACTTATGTAATAAACTTTCATAAATACGCTTACCATTTGCGCGAAATACCCCCTTTCCTAGAATAAACTTGTATAAACTAGAATAATTTGAGAAATTCGTTTGTCACGTGAGTATCACGTGACATCAATTATTTAAAATTATTTTAGTAATGGTAAGCCAATTTATGAAAGTTTATTACATAAGTTTCTTAAAATATCACGCCGATAGCCTGCGAATGTCTAAATACGTTTTGTATGGAAAGCGTCCCACCTTAACCTTTCACCACACGAATATTGTTTGAATATTTGTTCCCAAAAATATAGATAAGAATGCTTATGCTCCTCAAATCACGTACGACGTCTCGTTATCTTATTGTCTGCAATTAAATATGTCAAGCTGTATATATATATACCTAGTATACCTACTACTGTGACGTCCCAATATGGTGAGGAGATAAAACATAAGAATGGACGCGCAATCAGTATGCTGTGGTTATCCCAGCGTTAGATAAGAATTCTTTATAGGTTATTACAATACAAAGTTATAGTGACACGTCATTCGTTGTGAATACGAGTAGATAGTAGATTGTGTCTCAAAGGAATTTTAAATGATTCTAAAATGGAATCCTGTGCGAAGCGAGGAATTATAAAGCGGCCTGGGGTCCGATTTGGCCCCAAATCCAGGAATTGAAGACACTAGTTTAATGAAAGCCACCGCCTTCCGACCTACTACCCCATTGGGGAAATACTTTGTAGGGATTAGAGCGGTTTCCTTGCAATATTTTCAAGCAGCAAAAAACCACTCACATTTCGTACATATTGTTTTGAAATCCCAGTGACGTATGTTATAATTGTTAAATCTCAAAGTGGTTTAATCCTACGACCCAACGTCCAAGATCTAAGGCTTAGTCACACCGCTTGCGCGACGCAAGGGGGACGCTGCGCTGCGCGCCAAAATGTATGAAACCGTCCCGCTCGCGTCGCGCAGCCTGTGTGGCGTCGCTAACCTGTTCCATCGCGCAGCGGTCGCGTCGCGCGGACGTCGCGCAAAGCTGTGTGACCATGACTAAGCCTTTAGGCTGGAAACAGAGCTCGACCGATGGTCAGCGCGTATGGTCGGTCGGGCGTAGCTCGACAGCTACGCGCTGACCATCGGTCGAGCTCTGTTTCCAGCGACCTGTATGAAAGCATACGTGCGTTCAGACCGATGACGCTCACCGTCAGCGCATATGCGGCCATACTTGCTGACCGTCGGTAGAACACTGTTTCCATCCTTAGGCGACTTCCTGATTTGTCGGTGCGGAGGCAGTACGATATCGCGATAGGCAGTCGACTCTGTACCATTTTTTACTGCGCCCCTATATTTAAATGAGTGCTTCCTGACTGGCGCGGGATGCGCGGATTGCACGGTAGCGGGACGATGCGAAGGCGGTACTGCTCCGCTTCTGCGCATGATATTAGGTACTACTGCGCAAAAGTAATACTGACAGTGTTCTGTCAAATGAGAATCTTTGAGACGTCAGTAAATTTACGTCATAGAAGAAAATGACACACATCGATCCCGCCCCGCCAAGTCAGGAAATCGCCTTACAGTCAAATTTTAGTCTTGCTTAATTTAAATTTTAGTCGTATGTTTGTCATGAAAAAAATATTTTCAATTTCAAATACACTTTCCTCGGAACTACATTGCGCAAGCCATGATTTATCAATCCCTTTAATTTTGGTCACACAATAGGAACTTTAGCAACGAATGGTGAGGTGAATCGGCATGGGCCATGAATAGCACAACTACCTGTTAATCCCTCAGGTGAGAGCCGCAGCGACCACCTTAACTCACAACCCTTCCAACAAAAGGTACTCTCCATAACTAATTTACTACTACTTCTTTCCTGGTCCACAACATCTGCCTTAAAACGGGAAACGTTACATCATTTCCCTAATAACTTAAGCCGTTTTTGAACTGGTATTGCCGTCACGGAAGCTTTATTATAATCCTGACCATTCAATAATCCTCTCGGTAATGGTTTGGACGTAAGGCCGGTCGGATAAGGGGTTTGTCGGTATTTTCTCACAGTTTGGAAATGCGTCACATTCCGGTTTGGAGAATGACTGAGGGAAAGCGTTGACAACTTAACATGTGTATAAATAGTCGTAATGTGAATAATATAGTAGATTATACGCCAAGGGGATAAAGCACTGTTTTATGTCACGGGCGCGATATTGAATCCTGAACGTAACGAAGGACTCCAGATGTTACTCCTGAGCGGAGCGAGGGAGTAATGAGTTAATTCCCGAGCGAAGCGAGGGAGTAATGAGTTAATTCCCTCGCTTCGCTCGGGAATTAAGACTGAGTCCTGAGTGTAGTGAGGGATTTAAGCGCCAAAGACAAAAACAGTTTTATCCACGAGGAGTATACTCTATTTTTCACACCTCTAGCGAGACAATAAGAAACCAAGGCTACTACTGCTACTAGAGACAGAATCAAATTAGTAATTCAAAGCCTAAATAGAGGAGGAACAGAATTGGAAAAGGCGTCTCTAAACAATGCAAGCGGCAAGTCATGTAAGGGTCATTGTCAGTCGGAAAAACAAAAGTTGTCCATTCGGTGGACAATAGTTAACGGCTTGTGTGCATGTAATTTACGTTTTTATTACATGGGTTTATAGACACGGAATTACAGATTATGCGGGTTATCAGATCAATCGAAAATTAAGCTTTGTAGCCCTTAACTTTTGGCATGTACACCGAAAAGACGCGCACCTAAATCTGACAATGACCCGTAACAGTTGGGGTGACAACGTTATCAGAGGGTTTGGACCCTGCAGAATACGGATCTGCCTGTCGCCATCTCGAAATTTGAGCCGGAAGTACGGTATACCTGAAAAGGTGCAGCCCATACAAAAAATTTCGGTGTACATTTAGTAAATTGTTGCTCTGGTACTCTAAAAGAGGTCCGATTGATATGGTTTTTTGGTATGTTGTGAAGGACAATATTAGCCATGGTAACCTAAAAATTTCGGCCCTCCAGCTCCATAACTTTGGCCGCCATCTTGGAAATAGTGTCATTTTTCTTGGAAATAGTGTCATTTTTTTCAGTTCTTTGCTTTTACTGTCGTCAAAGTTCATTCCAGTGCTAAACATAGTTCTACAATATTGTAGAATACAAAATTTGCTAAAGCTTTTGGGTACAAAGATTTTTTCCATGACCCCTAGGGACGAAGATATGACAGGATATATCATTAAAAATTGCCACTTTTTTCTAGTTTTCCGTTCATGTTTACATTTTGAGTGCATTTTAGCACTAACTATAGTTCGGCAATATTGTAGATCACGAAATTTGCTACAACTTTTGTATTGAAATATTTTTTCCACGACCATTAGGAAAGAAGATATGAAGTCATCTATGGAGTAGCACCGTTGAAATTTGCTACTTGTGCAGTTTTCTTCTCATATTTAGGTTTGAGTGCATTTAATCGCAATCTGTAGGGGATCTATGATGGTCGAGTGATAGCGGGATAGACGACAAGATAAAGCATCTGTCACTTTTCGATCTATACCACTTCAATCCCTCAGAAGACAAAATCGTCTGTTTCCACGATACCTAGAAGATCGTAGGTACTTTGAATTTGCATATAATTTTGTCTTCTATAATATTGCTGACCGAGAAATGCACTAAAACGAAAATATGTGAAGAAAACTGGAAAAGTAGTAAATATCGACGGTAGTACCCCATAGGTGACATCGTATCTTCTTTCCTGATGATCGTGGAAAAAATATTTCAATACAAAAGTTGTAGCCAATTTTGTAATCTACAATATTGCTGAACTATAGTTAACGCTAAAATGCACTTTGAACGTAAACGTGAGAGGAAAACTAGAAAAAAGTGGTAATTTATAATGATATCTCATGTCATATCTTCGTCCCTAGGGGTCATGGAAAAAATCTTTGTACCCAAAAGTTTCAGCAAATTTTGTGTTTTACAATATTGCCAAACCATGTTTAGCACTAAAATGAACTATAACGACAGTACAAGCAAAAAACTGAAAAAAGTGACAGATTTTCCAAGATGGCCGAGAAAGACGTGGAGCTGGAGTGTCAAAAATTTCGGGATACGATGACAAATATTGTTATTTACGGCATATCAAAAATCCATAACAATTGGACCATAGTTAGGGTACCGGAACAACGATTTACCAAATGTACAACGAAAAAATTTGTATGGGCTGCACCTTTTCCGATATAACATTCTTCCGGCTCAAATTTGTGGATGGAGACAGGCAGTTCCGTATTCTGCAGGGTCTAAACCCTCTGATTACGTTGTCACCCCAACTGTTACACGATTTGCTTCTTGTATTCTACTTCTTCAAAAATGGGCCTACTCTAAAACACATACGTCACTCATTTTATTAGAATTCTATCTTCTAGTTTTTGCCCGTGACTTTGTCCGCGTAGAACTCGTTCATCGCGTTAGAATTTAATTTCAATTTCTTACCTAAGTAATCGCTCTTCCATACAAACCTACTTAAGTTCCTAGATAAAAAGAATCCTTGTAGCTACTTGATTTCCAAGATAAAAAGTATCCTGCCCTTCCCCGGGACTCACTACTTTCATACTACATTTCATCTGAATCAGTCCAGCGGTTTTAGCGTGAAAAGATAACAGACAAACACACTTTCGCACTTACCTATAATATTAGTACCAATGGATTTTTATACAATCTGAAATTTTACTCTTCTGTACATGTTCTGTACGCAGCGTCTTGTTACATTCGCGTGTTTTGTTTTTATTTTCAAAATGTGTTCCATTCAGCTTATGATGGCCAGAACGAATACGTTCGATTTTCAAATTTGTTCGGAGCGGCATCCCCGTCGTCGGCGCAGTGTTTTGTTTGGAACGTCGCTGTGCCGCCTCCCCGCCGTCGGGCGGACTTCACGAAATTAGACTTTAATGATATAACAATAAGAACTACGAAAAGTGAAATCATATTATTACCCGGCGGGTTATAATGAAATTCAATACAATATTACTACCCGGCTAAAGCCGAGGGCTATAATGATTTGCTTTCGGTAAGGTTTGCATGATATATAATTTGGCTGTGTCGAGCAGGTGGTGTGAAAATAAAATTATGGTACTATTTATGGATAATTTTCATGTGAAAGTGTAGAATAAGAGTACGTACCTAGTTTGCGTTACATGATATTCGTTCTCTTATTAGTTACACCGGATTACGTTAGATATGTCTGTCATAGACAATGTGCATGAACACACAACCATCACCAGCTCACCCGCGCTCGTGAGATAAAAGTAACTATTTTGTACAAGAACGCAAGCGAGGATTAGTATAGGGAACAGAACTAATTCGAACGCGTTTGCGTTTTGTCTCAAAATGTATGAAAACGCTCTCACCGAGTTTGAAATACGCGCGTTCCTCGGTTAGCAACAAATGTTATACTCGCTGTTTTAGTTTCCACTAGACTACCTACCAGAGGCACTGTTCACGTTTTCATACCACTTTCATACATTTTGAGACAAAACGCAAACGCGTTCGAATTAGTTAATGTTTCGAAAAAACTTATACTAGAGCTACAGATCGAATCAACATCCAATGAAATTATTTTCCTCCTCTGTATGTTCTTTGAAAAAGCGTAAAAGCCATCTAAATATCTAAAAGTAGTAAAGAAAATGTATTCTCCCGCCATTTTAGCAAATGTAAATACTAGTGGTGTGCGATAATTCGCGTGATCATGACCCTGACCTCTGAGAACTATACTGAGAGATGACCAAAGATAAAATATAATTTCTCGAAGACTTAGTGATGGGACAGACTTAATGCTTTGGTAACTGTAAAAAAATGCTAAATACCATCGTAAAAAAAACTTACATGCTACAAACTTATTGTTCTAAGAAAATAACCGGATGGATTTATGATAAATTATCCAGAATTCCAAAAATCAATCAAAATGTACTAAATATTCACGGAAACTACGCGCAGAGCAGAGTTTCGTAGAGAGCGGGATGGTTTATTGTAAACTCACGCGCGGGACGTTTGCAGTGGGACTACCTTGCCTGTGCTCGATTCGAACCCGGGGCCTGCAGGTTAAAAGTCGCATGTCATGCCGCTCGGCTACAGTGACTCTATTGTCAAGCTTACAAGCTGTCAATTTATACAGAATTCCTATACAAATCAACCTGGTGCCATTGTTCCTAATGTATTTAGGTCAACTCTAAAAGGGCCCGTACACACTCCAGCAAACGTGAGTCAGAAGGTCACAGCGCCGCAGGAGGTCTATTCATAGTCGCGGCTTCGCATCTCAATGTGTTGCTCTCTTCTGAGCAAGTTAACCAGAGGTGGCGTTAGGGTCTCCACAAACCTATCGAAGCGGAGTCGGCATGAGATCGAAAAAGCTTTATGTCTACTGACTACGAGGATTCATGGATGGAAGGGTCGAAAAAGGGCGACCAAGGCGAGGGTATCTTGATCCAGTTTCTGCTATGCTGAAAAAAGGCAAAGGGAATTCCCTGCCGGCATCGCTCGCTTCACCGTCGGCCTCATCTTTGCCCCCTGACTAGATGCTGGCCAAGAGCAACCGCAACCGACGATATACGATCACGATAGTTTAAATTCAAGGAAACCGAATTATTTCAAAGCTCCTTAGATTACAGCTCCAGCCATGCATATCTTTCTCAATTGCTTCAAATGATTTGTTTTGTCATTTGCTACTCATTCATAGGCCCTAGGCATTTGCCGTGGAGACACTGGGTCCGTGGAGCGCCGGTGCCCACCGCCTTTTTGGGCAACTATCCTGAAGGCTGGGCGAGGTGTCAGGGGACCGTAGGGCTGGCTCGTTCCTTGGCCAGCGGATCGGCAAAGCCATCCAAGTATTAATTAAGTAGCTGCAAATTTTATAGTAATAAGTATTTTTGCTTTACCCTATCAGGGTCCATGAGATACCTTAAAATTATTATGTAACACCTGCATTGTACCATGGTTGCAATAAATGAATTATGAATTATGAATAGGGATGTCGACTCAAAAAAATGTATTACTTCAATAGAAAGAAGACATAAAACTATGCCAAATAGTGAAAATCCTATTCAAATATCTCAAAAAATAACGAAGCTACAACGGTTAGAATGTTCGTAGTTAGAGAGAGAAAGTGCTACCTAACCGTGACGTCACTGTTAAGTAGCGCCATAGTAAATGACGATCGTTCAATACAAAGGTGCGTTTTGCGGAAAAGGGACAGAACATACCCACTCTTAAAACTTTGAAGACTTATAATTACGTAATTATTTATTTTTTTGAATTACTTTTTTCGCCGTTTGATTGAGAATTTGAGCCTTTATGTAGAAAATTTGGATTTATTGATTTTCTTTTATAGTGGCGTCATCCCTATTATGAATTAAGGGGGAACGCTGCCAGCCTCATGGGAACCCTTCCACAGGGCTCCGATCTCGGGGACCTTTTTAGGGTTCCGTAGTTTAATATTATTTTAGTTATTATGTTTAAAAACAATGTTTTTTTGTGTTGTGCTGTATAAAGAAAACAATAAAGGTAAGTAAGTGTGATAGCTATAAAAGGCGGTAGCTAAAGGCAATGGCAGCTGCATACTTCACTAATTCTATTTTAAAGTCTATTCCCAAAATGGATCCGTGACCGTTTAGCATCCATCCGCCGTCAAAGATTGATTAGCAATACATCCGACAGTCAGTTACCTTGGCTAAACATGGACTGGCAGGTTAATTGCAGAAAATTCTAACCGACGGCCCCCGGATACTTCAATAACAAACCGGCCACGTGCGAGTCGGACTTCGCACATTTAGGGTTCCGAACTAACATTAAAAATGTGATTTATCAATATATTAGTATTTGTTGTTAAAATACACGTAATAATGAACATTGCCACCAAATTTCAAGTTCATAGGTGAACGGGAAGTTAAAAAATTCTTAGGAACAAAATTTGTGACAGTCCACGGGCGGACGCCCGAGTGACAGCAATAGTAGTGACAATAATATGGAACCCTAAAAATGGATGGTAGGTACAACGCAGCTATAATAACACCATTACTTGGGGGTGTAAACACCTCAGATTCGGTTGAAACCGCTCAACCAATCTCACTAGAGCGCAAACTCTTAGGGTCGGTTTCCACCAAACGGATCGGATCGGAAAGAATTTTACTTTTTTAAACGAAATTTAATCATAATACATTGTATTTAGAGAGTATCTAACCGCGCAGATATTTCGTAATTAAAGCCACAGACGGGTAGAAGAAAGTTCCTGAAAAAATTACTAAAAATGTCTCCATTACACACTGCTAAGCATCGGGTTAGTTTTCCGCCTTTATTTTTACATATTTCTTATTTTAATCAAAAAGCTCAGTTAAAGCTCGCGAGCCGCAAAAGTTTATTAATTACAGTCGTTAGCTGAATCCCGGTTTACTGGCGCTAGGTAATTAAGTTCTCTGCCTTTTTAGGGTTCCGCGAGCCAGCTATTAAAAGAAAAGAAGGACGCGAAGATGAAGTTATTTTATTTAGCCCGCAAAGAACACAGATAAAATCATATAAAGAAGTACAATCACAATTAATAAAAAAACCGGCCAAGTGCGAGTCGGACTCGCGCATGAAGGGCTCCGTACCATTATTTATAAAAACGGCAAAAAAATCATGTCTATTGTATGGGAGCCCCCTCAAATATTTGTTTTGTTCTGTTTTTTAGTATTTGTTATTATAGCGGCAACAGAAATACATCATCTGTGAAAATTTCAACTGTCTAGCTATCACGGTTCATGAGATACAGCCTGGTGACAGACGGACAGCGGAGTCTTTGTAATAGGGTCCCGTTTTACCCTTTGGCCGGAATATTTTTTTAAGGAATTTGTTTCTATTTGTTTTTTTGTTTCATTTTGGGTGGTATAAAACTTTAAAGTGATATTTTTTGTTATGGTCAAGTGCTCCCGCCCCCCCCCCCCCCCTCCCTGCTAGTTAAGGTGGCTACCAGGCATGTAAAAAAATCAAGGTAGGTAGTAGTATATGTTAATGAATTTCAATGGAAAACTACCTATCACAGCTAAGCCCTCGTGTGTGAGTCGGACTCGCGCTTGACCGAATTTATTTACATTACTTGGCTGATCTGTGTTTAATGGGCTATTATCGTGGTATTGCCAGATTCGCCTCTATTGTAAGGAAAGCTTTTTATTTTATCCTATAGATGGCGCTTTTAAGCGGGTATTACACTGTCCTGAATTCAGGACACTTAGAAGGGTTCGGACCTATACGTTAGAGCGAGATGCTTCAACTCCCCTCCACTAGTTAGGACGCCTGATTCAGGACAGTGTAATAATAGCCGCATTACTGTCACTGTTCCTAGATCGAGTAAACGAAATGTTCAAAAACTAATGGCTCATTGCTGTGCTTTGCGAATGTTTTTTTTTTATTTTCCAAATATTAAATCGACAAAATTTCTGTACGTATAATTATCGAACCTGGGGGCCGATTTTTGAGTGTCGAACGTTCGACTTTTCACTCGAGATCTGTCAAAAAACTATGATTTTTTGACAGATGTCGAGTGAAAAAGTAGGTGTATAAAAAATAATAATGTCACAGTTGTAGTAAAAAAGAAGATATATTATAAACATTACCCACAACGGAGGTAGCAAAACCGTAGCATAGGGCCGTTACGCTAGTTTTCGTCCATGCGCCGGTTTTCGTATTTTTCAGTGACCTCTTTCTTACAAATGCGTAGAAAGAGTGTGTGATATTTTTCAGATTTTCGCTTATATCTCTTAAACTAAGAACATTTATGCTTTACATTGTATGACAAAGCTCAAGAGCACTAAATTCTCTATAAGTTCGTTGTTGGAATGTTTGGCACTTTTGGACTCTATTACAATAGAAATAGAGTCAAACATTCGAATTCCCTGACTTAAAATGTATCAACGACTTGTGAGTGGTTAAATTGATTTCGACCTTAGATAGTCTACATAGGAACCTATTTCGTTAGATCAAGCTAGGGACGTTCATTAATTACGTGAGACGTTTAAGGGGGGAAGGGGTTCGAGCCGAATCTCATCTAATTTTTTTTCGCCGCAAGAAACAGAGTACAATTGCGAGAAAATAGCAATTTAAGATTGTTAGTTTTAACAAGTAACAAAAAATGGCAAGTAATTTATTTTAATTTTTTGAATATACTTCTAACAAAATTTTAAAAATTTCAAGTGAGAGTGAAGGATGGGATTGAGCCAAATTTCACATTTCACCAGCGGAGGAAGGGATCAGCAAATTTCTTAAAACGCCTCACGTAATCAAAGGACGCCCCTTTCACTGACTCTAGCATAAAGTATTGCTGTTTTTTAATCCGAAAACTTGGTCCTTCGAACACAGATACTGGCTCGAAGGACCATGTTTCGAAACGAAGATAATAGGCATTCAATTAATTATGTCCTAATGATAAATGAGTTATAGTAACTTAAGTTACATTACCAAAATTATGTAGGTATACAGATGGTCGATTATCATCTTTACACTGGGATAAAACCATCAATAGACTATCATGTATGTATATATCATCAGGTAGTTACATCTGTCGGTGTATAAAACTCTGTAGCATAACTTCTTTGTTACCTAAGGACCTGCAATTGTATCAAAGTTGTATGCAACATGATACTCGTACAGGTATCATATCAATTGACCTTTTGTCGTTGTGCACTTAGTTAAGAACTTGTATCTTAAGATACATTAGTCGAATATTTTCGGGCCGCAAGGTGCGCTCGCGAGGTGCATTCCTCCGGGAGGGACGAGGGATCCGCCTGCATTCCTCCCAATCCTTACCTCATATTCACAATCCTCAGTAACTCAATCAAACAACACACCACTTACACATATTTGTCACTCAAAACACATGAAATATCACGATTTTGTTCTATGTTTACATCACTAAAACAACACGCGGCATACTAAAACAACCGGCTGTAGCAAACTGGATCCATCCATTGGGTTGATCAGCGCGGAATGCTTTTGTTCCGTCTCGCTTCTACTCGTGCGCATGTGTTGTGTCTCGCTCGCACGGAGAAAGGCGCCAATGCCCGACGCGGGCGCCGCTTCCTCTGGGAGTGGGGTTGCCAGGTAGAAGTTGGGAAAATCGTGTCAAATAATATCCTTTTTTCAGGATTAAACTTCTTTTGTGTACTAACTGGGCCATTTTACGGAAAGTTGTACACTCGACTTTTTTTTTATTTGGATAAAATTGGGTTTTTTCTACTCAGAATCGAAAGCACTTTCGAACCTAATAGGAGGAAAAAAGTGTCCCAAATTTTTCATACAATTTTCAGTTTTTCCATTCCGTTACCATCATACAAGCATTACAAACTTAGTATGAAAACGGTAACGGAATAAATAAATAAATATAAATAAATATTTGTGGACAATCTTACACAAATCAACCTAGTCCCAAACTAAGCAAAGCTTGTACTATGGGTACCAAGCGACGATATACATACTTATATAGATAAATAAATACTTAAATACATAGAAAACATCCAAGACCCAAGAACAAATATTCGTGCTCATCACACAAATAAATGCCCCGGCCGGGATTCGAACCCGGAACCTCCAGCTTCGTAGGCAGGGTCACTACCAACTAAGCTAAAGCGGTCGTCGAATGGAATAAAAAAAATTTGGGACACTTTTTTTCCCCTATATCATTCGAAAGTGCTTTCGATTCTGAGTAGAAAAAACCCAATTTTATCCAAATAAAAAAAAAGTCGAGTATACAGCTTTCCGTAAAATGGCCCAACTATGGATGGATACAAGTTCGTTGGATTTACTTGAAATTAGCTCGACGAATGTGAGAGCTCATGACAATGTAGGTACCTATAGCTGATAGACAGAGAAAAAAAAATATTTTTTCCATTGTGTGTGATTTAACTGCAGATTTCTTTAGTTTACTTTATTTGGTGAGCGCTAAAGAATATTTGTATTGTATATTCATTTTTCATGAATTAATTGCTGATAGAACTTTGGCATTTCCCCTACTGTGAATGAGCAACAGATTTCATAATTCCAGTAACTGAGAAACGTAATCATAAAAAATTACCTCAAAAATCCGAAAACACCCTTTTTGTCGCTCGTCCGCGATTCGCCCTCATGTTTCCTGTGATGTTACAAAAAACCTGACGCCTGGCAACCCAAACTCGGACTCAAAAAAAACTGAAACAAGTGGTTAAGTTAACTGGCAGCGGTAATGGCCTCACCTGACACCGTGATTTCAAATTCGATATGAGGTTTTAATGACTGGCGTCAAGTTAACCATAATTCATATTGCTTTTATGAGTTTTAAAGTGATGACGGGTCGGCTTATTAAAGTTGGCTACGATCGCGCACTAACAACTTCAATAGTACATTACTTAGACTTACCAAGGGCGGTAAAAGGAAGAATGTCTCAGATCGCAGGTATTTGACGCGAGCCGAAGGCAAGGGCGATATATATGCGATCTGGGGCTTTGTTTATTACCGCCCGTGGTTAGTGCAACATTTTATGTCACTTCTTGGCCAGGAAGTGGGATTTTCCGCGTGCGGTAATTACCACGTAATGGCCAGGTGTGACATAAAAGTACATTTAAGGTATGATTCCGCTGCCGACTGCATGCATACAGCAACAGCACGTGCCGCGGCACTCCAAATTGAACCGTAATCATGAGACTAAAAGTCCCAATTTAGAGTGAGCGGCATGTGCTGTTGCAACACTTCTCCGCTCATTTCAAATTGAGTTTTTTTACGCATGCCATTACGGTTTAATTTGGAGTGCAAACGGCACGTGCTGTTGCTGTATGCAGTCGTCAGGAATCATACCTTTATTGTAAGAAAAGTATATTCTACTTCAGTTATTTCATTACGTGACCCCCTGGTCGTAGTGTTTGAGTTGTGCCCTAAAGAACCCAGGGTTCGCCCTGACACATACCTAATAACAACATTGTTTATCTACACACATATCATAAATCCTCTAATATGCGTTCGGAAACCGTAGAAAATGACTCTCATTTCAACATTCAATGAATTTATGGCAATTTTCTTATCTGTGGCTAAGGCTACAGCAGTAATATAATTTTTCATTTTAATCTCATATATGATGTTAAAATATAAAAACGTCAAACAAAACTGTCAAAATTTAAATGTCAAAGTTGACATGTCCCTATTCTAGTATCACTGAAAATTCAAATTCAGTCGATGCGAAATGTCAGCTCGATGTTTTTTAGGGTTCCGTAGCCATAATGGCAAAAACGGAACCCTTATAGTTTCGCCATGTCCGTCCGTCCGTCCGTCCGTCCGACCCCCGTTTTTCTCAGTAACCGTTAGTACTAGAAAGCTGTAATTTGGTATGAGTATACATATCAATGACGCCGACAAAACGGTAGAATAAAACCTTATAAAAAATTTTTTTTTAGGGTACCTCCCCTACATGTAAAGTGGTGGTGCAATTTTTTTTTCTACCAAACCCCATCGCGTGGGGTATCGTTGAATAGCTCTTTTAAAAATATTATAAGGTTTCTAAAAGCATTTTTTGATTAAAGAATGGGTTAGCGTGATATTAAGCTTTGAAGTGATAATTTTTGTTATGGTCAAGTGTCCCCCCCCCCCCCCCCCCCTGCCAGCTAAACGGTGGCTACTAGGCATGTGAAAAAAATCATGGTAGTAGTATATACGATGAATTTAAAAGGAAAACTATCGCAGCTAAGTAGACATTACTAGTTAACGAGTAATAGTCGAACTTCAGAAATGTACTTTGCAAAAGCAAACTTTCGTACAATTTCCATTGATACCTTAGATAATGTTGTTAATTCGGTCAAAAACATAGTAAATATAACTTTGCGAACTTTTTAGTCCACATAATGTAACGGGTGGACGACTACGGAACCCTACCTGTTTTAGGTGGTGCGCGTGGCCCGACACGCACTTGGCCGGTTTTTTAGTATATATCGCAGCTAGAATGACATGATCACATCAGAATAGGGACTCTTTACTTTTTAAAATAACATTCAGGTATCGGTTGCCAGTTCTGATTTCGATATTTCCGCAACCGTGCAAAAAAGGTTGTATTATTTAACACAATTATTGTATTTATTTACAACGGTTTCTGAACCCATCTTAGAGTAGTTATAATATGTGTGTAGATAAAGTAATGTATGCAACTGTACATAATTAGGCATTAAAACACTCGTGTGACCTTATTATGAAACTCGCCTTCGGCTCGTTTCATAAAACACACTCGTGTTTTAATGCCCCTCATTATGTACCAGTTGCATAAACTACTATTACTTAGTATACATGTACTTATGTAGTGTTGTGTTCCTGGAGGTGAGCAAGGTTGCCAGAGCTCCCGAGGATGCACCCGTGTTGAGAGCGAAGGGACCTACATTTGTCCCTTCTTCTGTCAACACAGTGAATCCTCCAATTTTATAAAGGCAACGAGCACGTGACTACCTTGGAGTTGCGAGCGTCTATAGGCTGCGGTGTCCGCTTACCATCAGGTGGAGCCGTTGTATAACTAGTAGCTCTGTGAGCCGTAGACCTCGTGTCGTGAGTGTGTTTTGATTTTCAAAACTATCACATGTCCAAAACTATGTGACAAAAATATTCTCGTAATCAAAGAACCTGCTCACAATACTTCACGAGAATCGGTTGTGAAATGCGGGTTGCAAAACGGTAGAGGTGAACAAATCGAAATTCGGCCGCAGAAACACAAAATCAATGATAAAAAATTAGTTTTTTAAAATTTCTAAAAAGTGAGTCGATAAAAAAAATCTATAAAATTACCAAACCTGCTCACAAAATTTCACGAGAATCGGTTGAGAAATGCGACCTGTAGAGGAGGAAAAACCATTGACAAAAAAATTTTTTTTGATTTACACACCTAATAAATTCTATGTAGTCATAGAACCTGCTTACAAAATTTCACGAGAATCGGTTGAGAAATGCGACCTGTAGAGGAGAACAAACGGAAATCCGGACATACGAAAGCATTTTTGTCGAAGCTAAAACAGAGACCTTCGTTTCACTCGGTCAAAAAAAGGTGTTAAGCCTCTTGCGACTCCGGCTCGCACCCGCAGCTGTGGCATTAAGGGTGTACGTGATCTCGTAATGTTTGGTGTCGTTTCTCAGCGCGCGCTCAGCCCCGGGAAGCTTCCTGATGCACGGCATATTATACAGCGGGGTTATCTACGGTTTTTGAACTTATTAAAGAGGATTTACTATATGGGTGTGCTAAATGTCGAAACATAACTTAATATTAGCGCCATCTAGTGCCCGTGAAAACAATTATATGGTACGGCTTCTCACCGCTAGATGTCAGCACACAACTTAATATTAGCGCCATCTAGTGAACAAGAAACAAACTACATAGTTTGGCTTTTCACCGCTAGATGTCAGGTCTTATACATTAATTTTAGCGCCATCTTGTGATCAAGTTACACACTAAATAGTTTGGCTTTTCACCGCTAGATGTCAGGTCTTATACATTAATTTTAGCGCCATCTAGTGATCAAGTTACACACTAAATAGTTCGGCTTTTCACCGCTAGTTGTCAGGTCTTATACATTAATTTTAGCACCATCATGTGATCAAGTTACACGCTAAATAGTTTGGCTTTTCATCGCTAGATGTCAGGTCTTATACATTAATTTGTGCACCATCTAGTGATCAAGTAACACACTAAATAGTTTGGCTTTTCCTCACTAGATGTCGCTTAATTAGAGTAGCTCGTTCCCACACCACTAGTTGTTTTAAATGGGGGACTGTAGTCTTTGCATTCTACTCAAATTATGCACATTTTCTTTTGCGAAAATAATATATGATATGAATCAACAGGTATGTACATACAAATTGTTTTGAAATAGTTCTGTATTTTTTACAGTAGCGGTAAGAACTAAGGAAGTATTTGAGTTTAATAGATATTTTTTTCTCGTATTGTTTTACGATTACAGACCGATCAACGTTAAATATGGCGCCGGCAGCTGTCATACCATAGAAACTTTTTAAACTTTCCATACAGTCATTTGAACCAATCATTGTTATTTTTAGTCATTAGCGTGTGGGGCACATAATCGGCTCTTTTATACTTTATGGTCGAAGGGCACGGCACGGTAAATCTCTATGGTTTCATTCATAGACTATAGACTTTAAAGTCTTAAGTTTAAATAATTATACTTAATTTTTGTTTTTAATTAAATATTAAACTTAATTTTTGTACGAATAAAACTTTAAGTTTTGTTGCAAGTGTTGCAACCCACCCTTATACTATAGTCTCATTACTTGATCGGACAATTTTTGACATCAGCATACGAGGGATTAAATATACATACACTGTATTATAATAACGGGAAAATAAAACTAGAATATACTTCATTGTAATATATTTTCCGTTTGCGACTGAAGTTGAAGAATATCACTTAGACGTTAAATACTTAAAAACTCATACATTTTATTTCACACACTGTTTTTCTGCTACAGACAGTTAAGTCATCATTTTCATTAAAAAAATACAGATTAAAGTTCATCTCAGACCGTTTACCACATAACTCAAGACAGTCCCAGCGCGGCGCACGGCGCAATGGAGACGTCGCGTCAAAACGAAGTCTCCCTATGTCGCATGAATTTACAAGTGCGATAAAGTATGCTGCTTCGCTTTTCCTAACAGCTATAAAACATCTCCCTTACGCCGCGCGCCTTGTAGGAAACGTCTAAAAAACGGTAGGCATTTACCCACTTAATCATAAACTTTCAACAAACCTATTTTAATGAAATAGCCGCTAAAATAAAGTAATAGAGTACAGTTGAATCCGGATACGACGACAGGCAAGGGACCAGGGGACCGATTTTTGAGTGTCGAACGCTCGACTTTTCACTCGAGATCCGTCAAAAAACTATGACGTTTTGACAGATGTCGAGTTGAAAAGTCGAGCGTTCGACACTCAAAAATCGGTCCCCAGTGATATTACGTCGCACAAAACCATAGATATAATATATACTCTGTAGTTAAAGATGCGCCAGCGAGCGACCGGGGCAATGTCTTTCTCGTACTTGCTAATTTTCATACAAAATTTGTACTATCCTATTTGGCCGGTTTGCATGTCCAATGTATTGCTTATGGAAGTTTGCATTAGCCTATAACCCGACCATGAAAAAATGTTCGATCGGTGATAGGGACAAAACATTCCACTCTTTTCTATTTCCTCTTATAGGAATCGCATTAGACTATCTTTCTCTAGCAAAGCGTGTCAGCCTCTTGAACAAAACGGACTGATTTACTTTGAAAACGTTTGGTATGAAACCTATCGTGAGGTGATTCAAAGTTGTTAAAAGCGGTAAAATGTTATATGCGGAATAGTTATAAGCGGATTCTACTGTATTTGTAATCTGTATTGTAATAGTACATTACTTACCAAGGGCGATAAAACAAAGAATGTCTCAGATCGCAGGTATTTTAAGCCCGAGCCGAACGAAGGCAAGGGCGATAAATATGCGATCTGAGGCTTTCTTTATTATCGCCCGTGGTAAGTACAAAATTTTATGTCACCCCCTGGCCAGGAAGTGGGTTTTTTCGCACGCGGAGCGTGCGATAATGGCCACTTTATGGCCAGGTGTGACATAAAAGACATTTAAAGTTAGCAGAGGTTTGTCAAGTTTTATGAATAAGGGATTATAATATTTAGCTATCGGCAGTTTATATCGGTTAATCTTGTTCTCGCACCCGAAAGCGTATTTACTAGTGATTATTAGAAATGTGAAATGCCGACAGCTATTAACCCTTTCAACGCCTGAGCGTAAAGTCGTCGCTAAGTTAACTTTTTGGACGCCAACGACGAATATATCCGTCGACGCGCTGTGCGATATCAACCTACATGCATTCATATGTTCAAATTCGCTTTTGACATCTTGATGACAGGTTTTGTATTTGAAAGAGCGTTGAAAAGGTTAAGAAAGTACTGCACATTATTTTGAATGCAAATTACATTATGGAAGTTCACCAACTAATAATTATGTACATTTGATACCTAGGTGTAAATAACATCTTTGTGCCTAAAAAATAAACAAGTCTAGATTACGGTATCCGCTTATAGTAGAAATTATTTAAAACGTCCGAAATTTTATAAAACTTGTCATTGGACTTTGGATCTTCACGCTTGGACAGTAAAGTCGCTTTTTGAACGGCCTAATTTGATACAACTCGGACAGTTCAAATAATTTTAAGTATACCACCATCGAGATATAAAATGAAAAATGCGAAGTGTAATTTCAATGAAATTATGCCATTTTCAAACAAAAGTACCTTTTGGTACATCAATAAGGCGATATTCCCTTACTTAAGCAATTAGAATTCGTCCTTATCGACATCGACTAAAACAGTCCCTTTCTGAGAATGCCAAAATTTTCTTAAGTCATAAATAAATTGAAAATAATTAAATGCGAACCCTGTCTATTGCAGGAAAACTACTCTATAGCCATTTATATTTATATCACATACAATTACAATTATTATAAATACATTAACATCCTCGCGCCATTGTGGTAGCCGCTTACAAACCATAGAGAATGGGGAGCCGCGCACAATAAAAAAATAAAAAAGACCATAAACAACAATAAATAAAGAATTTTGGAATAGGAAGGAAGGCGGCTAGAAGTCGTTTCGAGATTTGTTTATTTAAATTCATTATGATCGCTTTTCGCATTACTTGTATAAATTCTTCATTGAGATCGTTAAATAGTGCAACACTAATAATTATTTTCTACTCACTGGATTGATATAAACATGTGCCAATTTTTTTGTACTTGAGTCTATTATAACTGTTGGATATTTATAGTAATAGCTATTTACGATACAAGACACGTAATCGTAAATAGCGATGAAAGATACATGTATCTTTCAAAGGCCCCTGTATTTTTCAATAAAATACAGTATCTTTCGCAAGTATAGGTTTTTTACGTGTAAAATACATTGTATTTTTCTCATTATTATATTATATTATGAATAGTGACTCGGAATGTATTGGCTCTCATACAAACAGGTGACTTTTCATTCCGCTCAAGACTATATCTCGATATCAGTTAACTAAAGAGGTTGAAATTATTAATTATGACGAAATACTTATAAATTGGAATCGTTAATCTATGGTCTATGTGACGTGAAGTCAATTTTGCGTCATGCGTTGACAATGAAATAGACATGTAAAATACACAGTATAAAACAGGTATTATACGTGTATGATTGTATTTGTCAGACAAGCGTCAGTTTTGTTTTTTTTCGAAAGTTACATGTATTTTATAGGAAAGATACAAAGTTTCCAAAGAAACAACATGAATCTTTCGCCATTTTCATCGCTAATCGTAAATCACTATAACTAATATCCACCAGTTATAATAATAATAGATTCAAGTACTTAGGTTTTAAGGACTTTAGGTCTTCAAAAGATAATGCGAAAAGCGAACAAGTCCCACAGACTTTGAAGGTAAAAAATAAATAAGTCTAAATTACAAACCTCACTATTATAACTCGGAATGTTCATCTTTTTCATCTTTACCATCACCTAATTGCGGAATCTCTGTCGCTTCTTTCTCCTCTTGATCTTTGATCTCTTCTACCACAGGTATCTCTACACTTTCTTCTACTTTCTCTTCTTTAGGGTCTTCTGTAACTTCTATCGTCTCCTCAGTTTTGTTCTCTTTCTTAACGGGCTTCTTGGGCCTCCAAATCTTCATTTTATTCACTAGATATTTAACTTCTCTGTCCAAACCACCCATCTTCTCTCTAATGCTATCAATCGTCAACTTTATATCCTCGTTCTTCTTCAATTCATTCTGTTCTTTGATAGACTTGTCGAGCCACGATTGAGTCTCTTCTATTTTCTTCTCAAGAACCGTGATCTCGACTTGTGTGAACATGTCCTTCTCTGGATTAATTTCCTGGGTGAAATTCTTGGCTGATTTAAGGAACTCGTTTGAAGTGTTGAGCATGCTACGGAGCGCCGCGATCGCATCAGGCCTTTCCCTGTGCTCCCAGTGTTTGTAGAAGATTGGGTTAGTTTTCTCCTTAATCAACGCAAGTTTTTCTTCATACATTTCAGTAGGAGCTTCATAGCCATCTTCATACAACCATTCAGAAGTCTCCGAGCATAATTTCTTAACTTCCTTTATTTGTTCAGAGGTGCCGCATTCAGCGAACTCTTCCATGTCCATTTTCATCTGAGCGTCTACTACGAATGCTTCCAAACTGTTTAAAGCGGATTCCCTCTCTGCTCTCTTTCTGTCTATAGTATCTAACTCTGAAATCTTAGCTTTGGAGCTCTTAAACTGTTCTGGGGATAGAGGCTGGAGGACTAAGACTTGCTCGTCAGTTTTAATAGGTTCTTTAAGTATTACTATCTTAGGTTTAGGCTTCGCTTCTTCTTTCGTCTCTGTAGCGTTCTTCTTTTCTTCAGTAGCGTTTGCAGTTTCATTCTTCTCTGCTTCAGGCGCTTTTTCTTCTTTTTCCACTGGTTTCTCTCCCTCATCAGCTCCGAAGAGTTTACTAATGGTACTACCCAGTTTAGAGAGCGTGCTGTCCGTCTCTTCTTCTGTAATCGTCTTCTCGGCAACAAATTCCACGTTAACCAAGCTTAGGATTCCGGAGTCGTCCATGTTGAAGTGCGCTTTGATGCCTTTATGTTCAACGTTGTCGCCGACATGTTTGTTCAAGGCTGCTCCGACGCCGCTTAGGACAACTTGAGTGAGGTTCAGAGAGCCAATATTGGGGAGTTCCGAGGGCGGTATGTGGTCTAGCTCGGCGTAGTTCACGTTGAATGAGAAATCGTCTGTGTGTTTGTTGAATGTGATCACTTTCTTCTGCGGGTAGGGATTCATTGGGCTGAAGAGCGTTCTCTTGATCTGGAAAAAAAATGTTAAATAAATATTTATCATGACTGACTTATTGCAGCACCAGAACTGGAGACAGTGCAGCTGTCGGAATACTTCCTCCAGCAGGAGTCATCTGAATGTCCACCCAATTAAACCTGCTGGGTGGAGACACCCTAGCAAAGTACCAATAGAACCGACAATCCCATCAGCAGGCCCAATCCCGTGCATAACACCTGAAGAAGTACATATGGCGGTCACGGCTATGGCTAACCACAAAGCTACGGGACCGGACAATATACCTGCTGAGCTATGGAAGAAACTAGGCGCGAAGGGAGTAGTATTTCTGACCAAACTCTTCAATACGATCCTGAACCAAGGAATACCAAGTGAATGGAGGAAAAGCCACCTAATTCCATTCTACAAGAATAAAGGAGATATTAGACTCTGTGGTAATTACAGAGCCATAAAACTCCTATCTCATACTTTTAAGATCTGGGAGCGTATTATAAGCAGAAGACTACACCAGCTCATTGAAGTTACAGAAAACCAGTGTGGCTTTGTCGCCGGAAGATCAACCACTGACGCAATCCACACCATCAGGATCCTCATGGAAAAGTTCAGGGACAACAGGGCTGACCTACACATGGTGTTCATAGACTTAGAAAAAGCATTCGACAGGGTCCCGAGAAATCTAATCTGGCAAGCATTGCAAGCACAGAACGTACCAGAACACTACATTAAAATTGTAGAAGATATGTACGACGGTGTCACAACCAGAGTGCGCTGCCCAGCCGGTGTGAGTGATGAGTTCGAAGTAAATGTCGGTGTCCATCAGGGGTCAGCTCTGAGCCCCCTTCTTTTTAATTTGGTGATGAACCACCTAACAGCTAATTTACAACAACCACCGCCGTGGAACCTACTCTATGCGGACGATATAGTCCTCATCAGCGAGAACGCACACGACCTAGAACATAAGTTAGAAGATTGGAGAGTTGCTCTAGAGGACGCAGGTTTACGGATTAGTCGCCAGAAGACGGAATACCTGCATTGTAACTTCAGCGGTAGCCAAAACTTACATACCATCGCTCTCGATGGAACACCATTAAACCGAGTTAGCAGCTTCAAATACCTAGGCTCAGTAATTTCTAATGATGGGACCATTGACGCCGATGTCGTCCACAGAGTAAATATAGGCTGGATGAAATGGAAAGAGCTAACTCGGGTTTTATGCGATAAAAGAATGCCGGTACCCATTAAAGGAAAGGTCTACAAATCCGCAGTTCGACCAGCCATGGTGTATGGCGCCGAATGCTGGCCCCTCAAGAAGCAACTAGAAGACAAACTCCATGCCGCAGAAATGAGGATGTTGCGCTGGGCAGGCGGTGTCACCTTACTGGACCGTGTTCGTAACACCTATATCCGAGGAAGTTTCAAAGTGCGACCCATTCCCGAAAAATTAACAGAGGGACGACTGAGATGGTATGGACATGTCATGCGCCGAGAACCTGAACACATGACGCGAAAGGTGTTAGACATGCTCCCTCCACCAAAGAGACGAGGAAGACCCCGACTGACCTGGATGGCCACTTTAAGGAGGGATATGCAAGAAGCCCAAATCCCACCAAAGACGACCCAGGACCGACAATCCTGGCGAAAAATAACTAGGAGAGCCGACCCCAAATAATGGGAACAGGACAAGGAGAAGAAGAAGAAGAAGGTGGAGACAGGTCAGTGATGAAAATTGAGTGATCAGTGAGTAGGTGGTTAAATTATCCAAGCCACAATCATAAATTCTAGAGGTATTTAACCCATAAATGCATACAGAATCAAAAATGATACATTTTATTTCTGATGTGACAAATCAAATCTATGTCCATTAGACTTTGACTCAGTTTGACAAATTTGTTTGATATTTCATGAATCTATGAGTTAAATGATGTCATATGTGTACCCAACAAACAACAAATTATTTCTAAATAGGAATGACAATGTTTAACTAACATGAATAATGGTTGTTAGTATAGATTAGTAGGGAAAAATCACACGATTATAACAACAAAAACCCCAACCTAAATACCCTTTGGCAAATTCAAAATAATCATAAAGCTAAGTAAAGATAACCTCACCCATTCCTGAAAACAGTAAAAGAAGATTTAATTCTCTCGATATAACATGCTACTAATAAGATGAAGAAGCAAAACAAATGTTTTATAAATATTATTGTGATACTAAACTGCCATTATTCATGAAGTTTTAGTATGAAAATGATACACAGGGTTGGCCTTAGGTTAGATCGAATTGAGCGGTCGATTTTCAAATGGAAGAGTAAAAGATAAGATGAAACTAAACTAAATAAAGTACAACAATATCGACTATTACTACTGTTTGTTAGTTTTATTTTAAAGTGAATATGAGCCCCTTAAATATTTTGTAAAGTAATGCTTCAATGTAACCTCATTGTAGTTGCATTGTGAAATATTTCAGAATTTCAGCAATAATAAGGACATCTTTGTTCTATTTAATAGTACTTTAATTACCTAGGGCGGTATAATAATGAATGGTTTTCTTTATTACCGCCCGTGGTGAGTACAAGATTTTACAACTCCCCTTGGCCAGCAAGCCCGCACACGAAGCGGGCGTTATTGCCACTTTATGTGCACTATGGGACGTGGGGTGGTACTGGATGTGGGGTGGTACTGAACGTGTGGTAGTACTGGACGTGTGGTGGTACTGGACGTGTGGTGGTACTGGATGTGTGGTGGTACTGAACGTCTGGTGGTACTGGACGTGTGGCGGTACTGAACGTGTGGTGGTACTGGATGTGTGGTGGTACTGGATGTGTGGCGGTACTGAACGTCTGGTGGTACTGGACGTGTGGTGGTACTCACCAGTTTGTCAGCTCCGTCCACGTGTCGGCTGAACACGACCTGCACCGGCAGCAGCACGGCGTCCTTTACGTTGAGAGCGGCCACCTTGTAGCCCGTGGCCAGTGATGCCGCTCTGGAAGAAGATGAATGAGTGTAAAGGGATAATCCAGCAATGAATTAAACACTATAGGTCGACTGCTTAAAGCTCGAAACGGATTGACAGCGGTTGTAAAGCACCGGTTGTAATATTCGAACTAATTTGAAAGAATTGGCACAGAATATCGGCTGCGATGAGTGGCGGTGGCAGGACGGAGGCACAAAGTGGTGGTGTGGGGTGACACGACTCACCGGCGTCTTATTCGTTTTTACACGACTGCCCAAAAAGAGGAGAGTAATGTTTTTGCAATAAGTATCAAGCTATGGATCAACTGATCTACAAAATAAACAATTTTTATTTTTTATTTATTAACGCAGGAAAAAGATTATGGCAATGCAATCAAAAAGGAGATTTTGTGGGAGAAAATTGCGAATATAAAGTAGCCTCTGCGCTGTAATCCCGCGTTAATACCGCGCGGTTTTTTGGTACGACGTCCTCCGGACCGCATTCGCTTTATCGTAATACCGCCTCCGACCCAGATCGCGCCGCGCTTTGTGCAAGGCGATCTCTTCCAGCTAACCTTAGAGAAAATAAGAAGAAAAGAAGGAACAAGCTATACATAGCTTCCATCGCAGCGGCCTCGTCAGCGTACCGGCTAGGCTCGGAGACCTGGTCTTTGAGAGAGTTGACTTAAATCTACAAGGGGATCTCTTTCAGCTAACCTTCCAGAAAATGAGAAAAAAAGTGGCAAGCCTTACCTATACACAGCTCCCATCGCAGCGGCCTCGTCCGCGTTGATGGACCGGCTGGGCTCATATCCCTGGTCTTTAAGGGCGTTGAGCACGGCGGGCACGCGCGCCGCGCCGCCGGCCAGCACGAGGCGCGCCGACGCCGAGGCGCCGCCCGCCGCCGCCGCGCGGGACAGCACCGACGAGACGCGCGGCCACAGGTCCGCGCACAGACCGTCCAGCTCGGCTCGGGATACCTGCAAGTACATTTAGATCTTAGAGCATTAAACACAGGAGACGCCTTCAGCGCATCTTTCGTAACAAAATTTTTAGCCAATTTTTGGGGGAGGCGAGGTAACACACATATAAAGAAACTACGCATACTGGAAAAACATTCCTCTATTACTACGCACCTACACTAAAACAATCAGGCACGCACACTTAAAAGACCAACCCCTTCAGGAATGAAGTTTCCACTTACTGGCGTTTCCACTAGGTCCAATATCGCATAGCCGTACTGACCGATTTCCGTAAAGATCATATTTCAAATAAATTCTAATGAAAAGTAGTTTTTATGTTCCCTAAATACGGTGACATTTCACGTCAGAAAAGTAGCCAAGCGTGATGGTCAAAGTACGAATAATTTTGAATCGACTTTGTAATCGATGCTTGGTTTCCGATTTCAATTAAAATTTTTAACTGTGCAGAAAATTATAATTAAAGCCAAAATATATGTGCATGTGAAATGATAATTCATCTTTGTGTTAATTTGATAAATTATAACGTTTTATGCACCCAAAAACAGCATTTTGACGGAGCTCTTCACACGCCGGGAACGATTCTGAGACTGAAGTATAATCGATTAATAAAGTAGTGTTTTATAACGTGGCAGATTTTTCTCCTATGCTTTTGGCAGAGGGGTAAGTATATCAATGGCGGCTCCCGTCTTAAATGCTCTAAGATTTAGATAGAAGATAGATAGATAAAGCGTTGATTTGGTAGCCACATACACACACAAGTTTGTTTAACAATAACAACAACAAAAAGAAATAAAAATTATATAACAAACACAAAAACTTACAAACAAACGCAAGTCAAAATAAAAAAAGACAATTATAAAACAGAATATACTTCGTGTGAATTGCAGCAAAACAAAAAGTTCCCAACTCAGTGTGTAGCTTTGCAATTTACAATACGCTATTTGACTACTTTTTTTTTATAATGCCAATCGAACCAGTTTTTAGAGACCATCAAATGTCTATATGGGACCAACAACATTTAGAGCACAATAAAGGGCTAAAATTAGGGACAAACCTAGCTCGACGCTAGCGGGTCTCAAAAAGGCTCCTACAAATTGGCCCTGGCAAATGACGTCACTTGCACAGCATTCGACCAACCGTTGTATGGGAAAATTAGTATTTTGCTGTTTTAGTCGTAAAATAATGCGTTTAGGTACATAGTTGCTATACAATTATTTTTTTATTTTTACATAAGCATTCTATTGATACCTTTTATTTGAATTTTGGACGGTAAAAAAAATTACATAATTTTCTGAGTTTTTGATGATTTATATCTTTTTATGATTTTGGTAAAATTTTATAATTAACGATTGATTGTGATATTTTGATGGCTAACTATCCAAAAAGTGACACTGCGTTTAAATTTTAATATGTGTCAAATACCGTATTCGCTATTAACAACAGAAGTCGTCCCTTCTGTGGTCAATAGTTAACAGCTTGTGTGCATGTAACTTATGCTTTTATCACATGGATTTATAGTCACGTAGACACTGTTTATGCGCATAACTAGTCCAATTCAATATTTCCACAGGAAAGTCCTAAATCTGTTTATGATCCATTTACAATTCGCTATTTGACATGTGCCATTCGAACCAGTTTTAAGAGACGGTCAAATATTTGTATTGGATCAGGGTCACTAAAAGTTTTCGAACACTGAAAACGCTCCTCTTAACTTACATTCAAATGTGACCTCACAGACGTAATAGACTAGAAGTTGTTGCTGCAATGTCAGTACAAATGTAGTTAACAAAATATGCGCGATTTCAGACGATTTTTGTACTGTAACAGATTAGGGTTTTGGTAAAATGTTGCCTAAGCAAAAATCGGGATTAAAAATCGCACCCCTAACGCACCTTATCTAAAACTGGAAGCAGAAAATTGTTTGCATCGCAGTTGGCAACCGACCAATTTATATTACGTTGCTTTCCCCCTATGCGCAACTCATTCCCTTAAATATGTACACGACTTCGGTCATAACATACTAGTTGATGGAACCCCATCTCAATCTTTTGCAAAAAATACTAAAATTTAACATGCCAATTGACATATATCTCTCTCTGTCGCTATACAAAGTTGTGTACGACCATCGCGCTCAGTAGTGGTATTATTCGATGTCGAGTCTGGTCTGGTCTTTAGAATTTTTGGCTTTGAAACGTTGGGACCGTGGGGACCCAGTGCAAAATACATTTTCAAGGAAATCTATCAGCGCCTAATAGAGGCATCGGGTGACCAGAGGGCTGGCAGCTACTTCGGCCAGAGAATAAGTCTGGGCATCCAAAGGGGTAACGCTGCCAGTCTTCTGGGCACCATAACATACATAGTTTCTATTTATAACTCTATTTTTATAGTACATTACTTAACAAGGGCGGTAAAACAAAGAATGTCTCAGATCGCAGCTATTTGACGCCCGAGCCGAAGGCAAGGGCGATAAATATGCGATCTGAGGCTTTCTTTATTACCGCCCGTGTTAAGTACAAAATTTTATGTCACCCCCTGGCCAGGAAGTGTGATTTCCCGCGCGCGGAGCGTGCGGTAATTGCGGCTTTATGGCCAGGTGTGACATAAAGTTTATTTATAAGTTTATTCATAAGTTGTTTATATAAGTTGTTTATATTTTATTGTCTGTATTTATCAGGATCAGGAACACGGAGCTGCGTTCCAGAACTGGCATCGTAGATGTGGGTGTTAAGGCCGCAAAGCTAAAGTGGGACTGGGCTGGGCATGTCTGCCGAACGCACCCGGAGCGATGGGCCAAATTAGCCACCGAATGGGTCCCACAGAATGGCTACCGAGGCAGAGGTAGACCGAAAAGGAGATGGCGGGACGACCTTGACACATATTGTACTGAATGGCAGGTGCTGGCACACGACCGAGACGAGTGGCGAAAAAGACACTACGCGACACTAAATAGGCTTAAGAAAACAGAAAAAAAAAATGTTACCTTTGTGTTTTTTGTAACATAATTTATTGACATGTTTAATTTTCATACAACAAGACGACTTACCAAATGCTTAAAGTCCTTGTCATCCAGCAAGCTCTCGATCTGAGCGTAATGCTCGGTGTTCGCCGACAGCACTATCTTGAGCCGCTCGGCCTCTCTGAGCAGTTTCTCCATGGCTCGAGGCGAGGCGCGGACGTCGCCTCCGCCTTGGGCCTCCCAAGCCTTGATAAGGTGCTCACGAAGGCGAAGGGTGATTTCAAAGCCGCCAAGCGTTCTGAGAAATTAAGATTTGTTCAATAGGATTGTTGACTGACTTTTATTAGTACTTTAAAAAAATAAAGAAATAAATGTAAATTGTCAAATGACGAAAATCCTCTATCCTACTCAAATAAAAAAAAAGTTGTAACTGTTTTAATGTAGATAAAGAGAAAGGAGTAAATGACGATCGTTTTACACGAACTTACGTTTTGCGCAAATTACTAAAGTATCCACCACATCCATTTAAGGTGCAGAGGTGGGCAAACTGAGCAAGCTCTCTCCATACAAACTTTGTGCAAGTTTTTCTTCGCTTCTGTTTGCACTACACTTATGAGTTTTGGTTAGTATGCTTATCTTTCTGTTAGCCAGAACCTGGAGATTTTTTATTTTTCGTATTTTTTTAATTTTCATTTTGTTGAAATTGTTGATATTTTTTTGACATTCTTCGTATATCCAATATTAACAAGCAAAAAAGAAATTATATTCGGGAGTGCCATAACCGACGAATAAAACTTGCAGAGTTTGTATGGAGAAGGCCGTACCCCGCGCCTTTAGTTATGGCAAAAGTGTAATAATATTGTATGTATGTAAACACTTTATTGTACACAATAACAAGTTAAAACACGTACATGCGACTAAAGATTGAAATACAAAGACCAACTTATCCCTATAAGGGATCTCTTCGAGCTAACCTCTGCGCACAAAAAACAAACCTGAAAAACTTAGTGTAAGGCCTGAGTGGACGCTCGGAGCGGAGCGTTCGGCGTCGCATCCAGCGTTGCGGCCGAGCGTCCATACTATTTGTGCGGCGGCGACTCAGGACACCAGCATGAGTTTCAATTGTTTGACATGCACGCCCCGCTGGACGCAACGCTCGAGCGTCCACTCAGGTTCTAAACTCACCTGTCGTACGCAACGCCGAGGACCTGCAGTTGGGGAACTGTCTCCACATAACCTCGTTCCTTGACCTTCACGTTCTTAAACTCGACCAGGGCCGCCTTGGTGGAGCCGGCACCCATGTCGAAGAACAGCGCCTGCCATGGGGTCTCGTTGATTTCCTGAAACAATTCACGGGACTATAAATATAAACCTGGTGGTGCGGAGATGGCGAGATTAATAACCTCATCCTTAAATTATTCTAATTAAAAAATAAATTGTTAGTTAGACTGAAATCATATAGGTTGTTGCTTGCTGCTAAAATTTCGCCAAATCATTTTTTGAAAAAGGTTTTGATGACAAAATTTAATGATTCAGCAACTCGCTACAGAAATGAGAAAAAAATGTTCACAGTTTCATTTATTCTAAAAAGTACACCTAATGTTTCTGCCCTGATCATTTAGGAAATTACGCTTACAATTTCGTAAACATTCAACTACACAGCTGTGTAAACGGTACCACGACATTGGACAATATTCACGGCCACATGAAACATGAAATTTGAAACATAGGGTCAACCAACTTATTCATGTTGCTATCCTGCCAGTAAGCAGACAATAATGGCCACACATTCTATCCCTTAGGTACACAATTATTTTTAACCCCGCAAAGTTTAAAGTGTCATTCAATGGAAGTTGTTAACTATGGAAACAAACCGCCAAACTTTTAATGAAATAACCACCGCGCTCCGCGCGCGAAAAAACCAACTTCCTGGCCAGGGGGTGACATAAAATTTTGTACTTAACACGGGCGGTAATAAAGAAAGCCTCAGATCGCATATTTATCGCCCTTGCCTTCGGCTCGGGCGTCAAATACCTGCGATCTGAGACATTCTTTGTTTTACCGCCCTTGTTAAGTAATGTACTATTATGATTCTGTATTTTACGGTAACGACTGTTTCAATAGTGTATGGTTTCAATGGTGTTTGTTGAGGTGGTGTAAAAATTCAAGGAGAAACAGTGACAAAACAAAGTTAACCTGTTAGCAAGTTCCATTGAATGACACTTTACTTCAAAGTATGGTTTAGTTTTTTTCAGTTCAGTTAGATCTTCCCAAAATCTGCTTCTTTTTCTTTGTAATTTCTTTATTTTTCCTATTTAAACCAACTTAATTTTGCGTTAGGTTCAGAACACTAAATGTACGAAGTCCGACTCGCGCTTAGCCGGTCTTTTTTACTACAGAATTTACAGTTTTTCGTGTAACAGATCACCCTCCTTCGCCCCTGAGGAGGCCAACGAGGCTGCCTCCTTCATGGCTCACTCCCGGTTCTAGTCTAGCACTCACTTTCCTCCTGAAGAAGCCGTAGTTGATCGCGATGGCGGTGTAGTCGTTGATGAGCTGAAGTACAGTCAGCCCGGCCAACAACACAGCCTCCATCATGGCTCACGCCTGGTTCTAGTCTAGCACTCACCTTTCTCCTGAAGATTCCATAGTTGATCGCGGTGTAATCATTGATCAGCTGAAGTACAGTCAGCCCGGCCAACAACACAGCCTCCATCATGGCTCACGCCTGGTTCTAGTCTAGCACTCACCTTTCTCCTGAAGATTCCATAGTTGATCGCGATAGCGGTGTAATCATTGATCAGCTGAAGTACAGTCAGCCCGGCCAACAACACAGCCTCCATCATGGCTCACGCCTGGTTCTAGTATAGCACTCACCTTTCTCCTGAAGATTCCATAGTTGATCGCGATAGCGGTGTAATCATTGATCAGCTGAAGTACAGTCAGCCCGGCCAACAACACAGCCTCCATCATGGCTCACGCCTGGTTCTAGTATAGCACTCACCTTTCTCCTGAAGATTCCATAGTTGATCGCGATAGCGGTGTAATCATTGATCAGCTGAAGTACAGTCAGCCCGGCCAACGAGGCAGCCTCCTTCATGGCTCGCCGCTCCACCTGGTTGAAGTATCCAGGCACCGTAATGACACACTCGCTGATCTGTTGACCTGTGAACAATACAATCCATATGATGAATATTTTTCCAATTCAATTTCATTATCAAGATAGCCAATTGAAATCTAAATAGATAAAACTGTAAGTAGGAGGTCCAGCACCCGTGATGTTCAAAGGATGCGGAAATCCTATGTGAGTGAAAAAAGTCCTTAATGAGTGAAAAAACTTACTAAATTACTTAAACTAAATAAACATACAGAAGTTTATAGCTGAAAGGTACCCAACGGAACCTGAGTGAGGCTATGCTATGAAAGTGCAACTATATGCTTTCCAGCAATTCCAGTACAGATGTCTTATCCATAGGTACGGCTCACCAAAAGGTAGTTGTCACACTGATGCGGTTTCCTAACGGTTTCCGCAGTGCCAGTGGGACACCTCTATAGACATGCATAGCGCTGTCTCGCTCGCACGCTCCACCGTTGTGCGAAAACCGCATCAGGATGACAAGCGCACCAATTTTCGTTCACAATACAAGTTTAACATATCATTGCCAGCTTTTAGAAATGCAACCCATTATAAGAGCACCTTTATTACAGCCATCAAAGTTTTCAACCATTTACCTGTTAATCTAAAAATGTTAAGTAGAAATCAATTCAAGCGCCAATTAAAGAGATGGTTAACTGACAATTTATTTTACTATTTAAATGAACACTTCCAGTTTAATAGTTCTTAAGTTAAGGAAACTGTGTAAACTTTTTATAGTATTGTATGCCCGAAATAGGTTGCTGTTCTGACTCGCATGTTTATTTTAAGACCGTATTTGTACATGGCAAACAATAAATGATTTCTTTATTCTTATACTAACCACCAGTTTGGAAAGTGTTGGGGGAGGCCTTTGCCAAAGGGCACACAGATTAAAACAAAAAACAAAAAAGATTTGCAAAGTAAACATGTAACAGAAACAATATGTAATCTGAGATAAGGCTATAAAATAAAATAAAATAAAATAAAATACTAACCACCAAAGGCGGGCTACACACCTGTTTGACAGCTCGTTATTTAAAAAAAATCTTCATTGATACTTACCATGGTTGACCTCTGCAAAGTCCTTAGCCTTGCCCAGGAACTGTGCCACCAGCTCCTCGGGAGTGAACCTTGTGTTCTCATCGTGGACAAACTCTGGAGTTCCCCGCTCCGACTCCACAATCTCATAGTAGGGGAAACGCTCCCTAGAATTAACGATACAAATATTTTTATAATATGTTGAATAACAGTCCAAAGTTGATAAAATTGTTTGGTAGTCAATAATCATGGGCACACAAGTTTCATAATGTTGCTGGTTGGCTAGGGAGAGTGCTATTGATCTATCAAATGCAGCAATACAGTTAAAATGGTGTATGTGTAAACTGTATTTTAATTTTTACTTAAAATAATTAAATATTATCTTTAGTGACATGGAAACATAGCCTATATTATATAAACTTTATTTTAAATCATTTTCTCTTTCATTAAATTGAGAATTGTTAAGAATACAGGATAAGCATAAAAAGACATAGAACAATGAACATCCCATTATAGAAATTAAGTATGCAAAGCATGTGAGGTCATTGAACTTTAGTTTAAACCAGTCATCTGCTCAGTGATACTACAGCAGGGCCTAATACTACAAAACTTTAAAAGTGTACAATTTACAACTTTTCCTATGGAAAATTGTACACATGAACAGACGATATAGCTATAGTCATAGTTTTCCACTTTTGAAGGGTTTGAGCTAGGGCTGCCATCCGTCCAGGTTTTTCCGGATTTGTCCTAGTTTGGAGGCTGTCCGGGGGCCGTCCGGGGGGGGTGTCAAGAAGTGTCCACCAACAAGTGGGAAAACCCGGACACTTTTCATGTAAGGAAGCACTTCATTGAATTTAAAGGTCTTGTTTTTTGAAAATATTATTTTCGGTCTCGTCCGGGGGAAAAATGCGATTTACGCCACATGTCCGGGTTTTTCTTAATCTTTGTCCGGGTTTGGCGAAATTCGAGATGGCAGCCCTAGTTGGAGCTGGCCTGCGAACCATACTTTGCCCACCTCTGCACTAGACAAATTTAAAAACGTATAATATATAAGAAACTCACTTGTAAGCCTGCACGAGCGGATGATCGTACGGTTTCCCAAGAAGATCTAGAAGATACTTGTATGAGTTCTTCGGGAACCTCACGCCAACTGTAACGGCGTCCTCTCCGAACGTCCGCACGCCGTCCCTGAACGCCACCACCGCCGGGGTTTTCCTCTTCGACTCCTTATTCAACACGATCTCCATAGGTACACCCGGCGACACGATCCCTACTTTCAGCCATTCCGAACCCAAATCAATGGATATCACCGCTGCACCCTCCACAGACGGACTCCAAAGCGCAGCCAGCACCACCAAACTCCACACTCCATACATTTTCTGTAAAATATCACACTATAATTGACGAGAAAGGCGAACACCAAAAACACATCAGCGATTACACGCGTTAGTTCACTTGAATTTTTGATGCGCTGAGTGAAGTATGCACTTACGTGTTTAAAGACCATGGTATTTGACTAATATAATATCAGCCCTCAATATTTCACCACGATTAATTACTAATTATTCAGTGGAATTAAATCTTTTACACATTGTGCCGCAGAGCTTCTTTCTAAAATAGGCCAGCTGCTTTCGTCCACGTCAAGTTTAACGTGTTTTCTTCTTTTTGGTTGAACGAATGTTGCCAGCCTATTCAGCCACATCGTCAGTTTTGTTTTATAATAAATTTATTAAGTTGCTATCAGCAATGATACCTTTTTTCTTTTTGCTTATTGATAATATTACTCTATTTTAGGTTAGTCTATTATTCTCTTATTTATTCTTTTTGAGCTGGAATGGTACGTTTTCCTTTGCCTTGATGACACTTGTTATTAAAAAGTTTTCAATTACAGTGTTGCCATTGAAGTATTTTATTTTCCCTATAGAATATCATTAAATCTAGTTTAGAGTTTTTAATATTTAGTAATAAAAATTGGTCATGGCTTATTTTATTCTGAACAAAAAGTGTGAAATGAATTTATGAATCCCAAGATTGCTCACGACAATAGGAATTCTTGATTGATTTACAAAATGTTGTCATGGACACCATGTTCGAATACTTACTGTAATATTTGTAGAAGATTAGTTAATGCATTAATTTTTTATTACATTGCATGAGGAAAAACTGGACCGCTGTCGCTGTTCAGCCAAACCAACTTGGTTCAGCGTTCGATTTTAAGAGACCGATAGAAGGCAGTCGATGACTTTTTTTTTAGTAATTATATTTTGACTAACAGACTAACAGGCAGCAGCAAAGCAGCTGAGATGGGACCATTCAGGAGAAGGGATTTTGTTAAGCAAATTCTAATTCGGGATCATAATTGTTATTCATGTGTATGTATGCAATAAGTACGGTAAGCAATGCGGGTCGTAAAATCGATTGCTCTTTAATACATTTACGACTTTGACAGTTTATACCTTTTGTTTATACAGTTTGAACTTTGTTGTTTTATCTACACAAACTGAACTTCTGTTCTCTTAAATAATAGAAGTAGACGAAGTTCTTTATACTTACCAACGAAAAAGCAGCGGCTCGCAGCGGCAGTTGTGCTAGCCCCGCAGATCCTACGCCGATATCGGATCGGATAATCTGAACACGCCCTAATAGGAATCGGTACAAAGTTCATTGATATTTTGACTTTGACGTTTCATGCCTATGTATTGATCACGTGTATCCGAACATAAAATACAAATCATATGTTTATATGTAGGTTACTCTTTAGTTTATGGTTTGATTGGGTGTTGATTACGAGCTCGGAGGACGCGGAATGCTGCTTTACACATACAGTTTATGTTGTTAGTTCTAATAAGTGCGTGTTTCAACAGATTCATCTGAAAGGTAAGTGCATTTAGCTCGTAATAGTTTAGTAATGCAAGTTCTAGTGATTGCCGAGCGCTCGCGATACCGATGACATCGTTTCCTTAAGGAATTTATTATTACGCATTTCGCATTATTTCCGTGAATAACAAGAAAATATCGGGGTATCACGTTGCACTGGGTGGATTCGCAATGGTCTCGTGTCGGGCATGTAGTATCGTTTACATGCGGTTCTAAAAATGTGTTGGTACGCGTGTGGAGCGTCGGGAGCGTTCGGGAGTAGCTCGTTGGGCTCCTTCTATAAATGGAACGCGTGTCGGAGTGTTGTCCACCGGCCGGGTGGTCTGCGGGCTCGCGTCCCTGCGTTATGTAACGGCCCTTAGCGTCGCGGCGTCGCACGTGCCGTGCACGCGGAGCTTCCACGTCGGACGTGCGAGCACGCGGTCGCGCAACCCCTGTCTCCTAGCAACGCTGTTGACGCTGGTGCCCCATAAACACCACCAAGCTTGTTGTTATATCACCAGTCACCACATAGTTCCGCGCAAAACGCGCGTTGCTAAGGAGTTGAAATCATAACAAAATTAACTGCCCTATGGTCAGTTTAATTTTTAATTCAGTGGACTTTGATTTGCCCTGTTCAGCCTATTAAGAAATAGTGAGTATTTTTTTTTAATTACCTGTTTGTATCTTTGACTTTGATTGGATCATACTGTGACCTTGATGCACAATGGTGCCTGGTAGTAATGTGTTGTTATAGGCAGGTTAGGTAGGTATGTATAGTATTTAGCTGCAGTATCAGTAATGGTTGTCCACTGTTGTGTGATACTAGAAGCCATCTAATTATAGCACTAGACCTTTGTGTGACCTAGTTCACTGTTACCACTTCCTTAATGTGTTCTAAATTTAATTGTCACTGTGAAGCAATGCTCTAGTTTCCATTGTCTTCTTGCTTATTGACTGCTTTGTTTGAAATATTAATTTAAAATACAGTTACACTAAAAAGTTTGCATTAAAAATCTTTACTTACGGTGGCTAGATGCTGGCCACAAGCAATCTCATTCTTCGTAATCATAATAAAAAAAAGCCTACTTCATTGGCAATACTTAAAAATATATGTTCCTAAAAGTGGTAATATCTTTGATGGCAAGGCCACTTATAATCTTATAAAAAAGATAACATTTGGTGAAGCTTTGAAACTCTACAGATAGGTTGTTATCTACTTAAGATTTAACTGTATGTAAAGTTATAAAATATACAATAATGTTTGCCACTTGATGTGAATGAAAAATGAATAAATAAGACAGCTAGTTTTAACCAAATTTTGCCAATTTATACTGACTATACTGAAAGGCTAATAATAAAGTTTTTAAAAACATGCTTTTCTAAGTAATCAAGTGGTCATTCAACTCAAGAGGTTGAAATACTCACAGTTATAAATGTTATAATTATATCCGTTTTTGTCTCACACATTACACTAGTACTCCTTAATTTTTTTTCAATGTTTATTACATTTCTGATTATTTTGTTGTGTCTTTTTCTATAAAAATCATTATTTTCATATTTTGTCAATGTAATACCTATATAGTCATTATTTATGTCAAAGATCTTTATCACTGCTTGACCATTCTTATGATACATATGACAATCTTGTAAGTATTTACTTTATTGTTTTATTTCTTAAATTGCTAGATTTTAAATTTCAACTTGTTTATGATTTTTTTTTCATTTAAATTCTTTTGAACAGTAATCATGTTGTATTTCGAGTTCAAAGTACTAAGTAGTCATAGTTTTTGTGTCACATCAATCTAACATTCTTTGCTCACTCCTTAATTCAATTATACAACTTATTTATGAACTCTTATGAATCACAATATTTTTTTCCACAATCAAAAATGTGATGACAATAATGTTATGTTTTATACATAAATAGCCTTAATTAAGTTTCTTACTTAATTCTAGGATACAAGGAATAAAACAATGATTTAGTAACTAAGTTTGAACTGGTTTTCCTTCTTTGAATGTGTAATGTCACATTATCTAAGGAATTCCTACAATTACTTCACCTACACTCAAGTAAATACCCAATTTATCCTTCGGTGATGTCATAAGTATTCATATCAAGCTTTTTCTGAACGCATTAATTTCAATATTGTGCCGTATTATACTTTATTGCCTTGTTTGTTTATTATGAAGACACTGGCAGGTAAATACTTCATACCCCAGGTTATACCACACATTCAGACATTTTCCCAATAGATATCTAGAACAGGACTATTGCGGCCTAATATCATAAAATTCACATGTATTTTTCGATTTTTCATTAAGAAATATTGTCACTAACATCAACCACTTTTAAGCTGTAAACTTTTTTCTTTCTGCTTGACTTTGACTACACACAATAAAATCAAAACAGGGCTACTATCTCAAACTTTAATAAAATCATCATACCACTAATAACTTAAATCAAAATTTTGGTAATATCAATATGTTTGTCATAATTTGAATTCAAACAATTTTAAAATTCGTAAGGTCTTTATGTTATCCTAGTTACATTATTTTATTATTTAGCAACTTCTTGTATTATTTTGTATTTTATACAATACTTCGTTGCTCTTTGGTATTGCTTGTCTAATACTAGTATAACCAATGTGATGTGAAGGAAATTACTTAAGCTGATTATTAAGAGATTACCTGGAAATACATATAAGATTTAGGTTTGACTGTGGGCTTGCATTGTTATGGCTTCCGAATGTAACTAAAGACATGTATGAAACAGTAATTTTAATTGAAAATTAGATTGTGTTCACATAGATAAATGCACCTATTCTCTTAAAAGGAATGAAACTAGAAATAATTGTAGGTTGTAGAATGGAAACATAATGATATTGCAGTGATAAGTTGTGAGCACATCGCCAAGCCAACAACGTGCTTCATCTCTATTTCCATTTTCTCTTACAGTACTTAAGATAACTCAAGAGCGCGGGTGGGCCAGGGTTGTGTTTTGAGCTATACGTGCACATTGTCTATGTGTGCGTCAGCGTAGGAGTTATGAGTTCACGTTGTCTATGTGTTCGTGTGTGTCGTGTGTCACAGTCACAACTACACCCACGGCCAACCCGCGCTCGTGAGAAAAAAGTACTATACCTAGGTAATTCTGATATTGTCTATCTAAAATTGACCTATTAACTGTAGTTTATTTATAACATAATCTACAAACGTTTGGAACTTGGCATGGGCATAGTGTGATGTGATGTAACCATAGGCATTGAAACTAATAAGCAATAACAACGGTGTTTAATTGTTTATTTTGATTTGATATGTTTGTCGTGGTTTGTTTGTGCTGTGCTACCGATGCCGGCCGCGCGACTAACCTGT
Organism: Cenopis cana; assembly: GCA_951800055.1. Lineage (NCBI taxonomy): Eukaryota > Metazoa > Arthropoda > Insecta > Lepidoptera > Tortricidae > Cenopis > Cenopis cana. The sequence goes on along the minus strand of OX637486.1, from coordinate 1,490,377 downwards.
ATTTTGTTTAGTCAATCATAAAAACGTGTGTATATGTTGCAGGTAAGTATTATGTTGTTCAAATTATACTACTTTATTAGCCGAAATGCCTAAATATACTGAATGTACCTATTCGCATGGGATGTGCGGTCACGGACTTAATTGATGAGCCATTTGGAGCTCACTTTATACTGGTCACATATAGTTAAGCTATGATTTGTCCGTGTAGATTTCTACTGCTCTTCCGTACAAACTAAACTAGGATCACCATTTTACCATCTTAAGGCTACTGGTTGGGTTATGCCACATCGCCATGTGAAAAAAGTAAAAACACGGACGGCGCTACGCTGCTATTTCCTTATACATTATAAATATTAATATATTCTAGGACTTTATTATTTAGGGTTAAAGTCGAAAATTGTATACATGTTTATCATGACTGTACCAGTGTACCTACGTGTGTAGCGTGTAATTTGCTAATTATAGTTTAGTAATGTAATTGCGGTCCACCCTACTGAATTGCCCACTTGTGACTAATTTGGATGGTTTGTTTAGCGATGAAATAAATAATTTATTTTGACATTATTTATTTGAAATGTGAAGTTTATTGGAAAAGGTGGCTTTAGAAAATGGTTTCATGAGTGGTATGCTCAATAATTATACTACAGTCAATTTTAAACTGACGTTTATGGGCACAAAAAGGGCGTGATTATTCCATCATGGTTAAAGTACAATACTTTTTATGAGTTAAAGTTACCTTTAGTTAGTTACTGGAGTGCTTGTGGCCCAGCGGTGCCCGCGTGCCGCGTGCGGTATACGTGGTTTAGCAATGTCGTTCGCGGTCAGTTCTAGGATGGGTGACGGCTTTCGGTGGTTACTAACTGAGCGCTACCGTGATTTAGAAGGCACGCTAAGCCGTTGATCCCGGCTGCTGTCTATGGTAGTAGTCGTTAAGCCAAGTTGGAGGCCTTCACTTCAGGCGGCTTTAGAACTTCTGACAGTCAAGTTGCTAAAGGGGGGAACTCACTTGATAAAGGGGGTCGCAGTTACACCACGCCCGTGCAACAAAAAACTGGCAACCGTACTACGTCGAAGAAGGGGGTCGAAGGCAATCCGTGAGACGTTAGAAATAATTGCCATACGATAAATTAAAAAAAAAATCATCATCATCCTTCTATACTCCGGTTTTTTTTCCAGAATAGAAAAATCGTGCGATTGTCGGTCGTCATGCGATTTCAGGGAAAACAATTTTGAAACGAGAAAATATGCGGCGTGCTATCTTTGAGACGTGATAAGCTGATAAGCTACTGAAATAAGTGAAATTTGAACATGTTATCCTCTGATGTCTAAGGGAAACGAAGAATTGTAGGCGGAAATTACCTACCGTTAAAAAAAACTATCGTTAAAAAAAACGGGGTATAGTGTTAGCCCAGTGCAGGTACAGATGTAGTGCAAAATGATTTTCCTTCGTACTTTATCGGAAAAGTTCGTATTTATCGTGCTCTTTCAATTAGTTTCACTACCCATCTTACAGCTGTAGGGGTAACTTTGACATTTGACACTAAACAATAAAGTTCCTTATTAATGGATATGAAAACGTCACTCATTTATAAAAAAAATCATAATGCAATCATTGATTGACAGTTCGGGTGCCATCGTATTCCGATTGAGATCCGAGTTTTCCCGAAAGAAAATCATTTTGCAATACATCTGTACCTAATTCGACTTATAGCATTAAAATACCTTATTATTTGTAAGCGTGTAAAGCAAAGTTTTGTATTGTTTCATATATATAGCTGTTTCTGGGTGACGCAAATAACGAGTTTATCTATAAACAAGTGCGTATAAGAACCTGTTACGATATAAAACAAACGACGCACCTTATCACGGTTACATGAATACTTTGTTGTCAACACGAGGAATTTATCTTCCGTTTTACGATTGCTAAGTTGTAGCCAGATTTTTTCAGAATTATTCCGGATCCGATTAATCCGGAAAAAAGTAGTTCTATACCACCACCTTGGTATCTTGGTATAAAGCAGACACTAGGCACCTCTGGGATTCAACCCGTAACGATAAATTGAGGAAGATTCAATTGGTACTCTTAAAAAAAATGTGGTCAATATTACACAAATCAACCTAGTCCCAAACTAAGCAAAGCTTGTACTATGGGTACTAAGCGACGATATACATACTTATATATATAAATAAATACTTAAATACATAGAAAACCGAAGAACAAATATTCGTGCTCATCACACAAATAAATGCCCCGGCCGGGATTCGAACCCAGAAAATATTCCCAGTTTGTTTTATTTCCGGAAACGACACATAGCCACCTGACGGCAACGGACGGCGCTATGGCGATATGTTATCAAGATTGGCTTGGCATCCAAACGGCGTGTTTTTGGACCTAACTTTATCATTAGCGATATTGCGATTGAAACGCGGAGGCGTAAATTTAAGGGTATCCGTCAAACCCCTTCGTAAATAGGTATATCCAAGAAGTTTCACGCCAACGCTGCTGCTAAGATCCATACTCAATATTGTATGTGAGAAAGTGTGTGTCCCTGTTACCACTCCACACTAAAACCACTGAACCGATTTAGATTAAATTTGGAATGGAGATAGTTTTAGTCCCGGGGAAGGACATAGGATAATTTTTATCCCGGAAAACACCCATTTTAGTGCAAGTTTGTACAGAAGAGCGATAGGTTTTTTAAGCACGAGTGAATTAGGCATCTTCTAGGTGATGGCTTCACCGTCGGCACATCTTTGCCCGCCTGGCTAGGTGCTGGCCAAGAGCAGTCACCTTTTTAATAAATAAAAACTCTAGGCGTCTGGTATAAAACAATAGCAATAAAAATCTAACGCGATGCACGAGTTCTTTACGGACGAATTAGAGGGCAAAAAGCTAGTCATAAATAAAGCGGCAACGACTATTCCGTTGGAGCCACGAGCATCCGTAGCAATCAGCCAGGCAGTATGATTAGTTGCAACGGTTTTAGTTTTAAAAAAAAAAGTTGTAAACCCAACAATACTCCGGTCAGTGTGTCAGCGGGTTCACTGGTGACGCGTAGACATTTATATAGCTGCGACTCGACTATGCCAAGGTCGAGCTTGATTATGCGATACACGCATGATACAAGACGATAATGAAGATAAAAACGTAGTGTTTCTTTACGTAAGCGTCTTACTGAATTTTGGAGGAATTGTAAAGTAAGCGAGTTGTTGAATGTAGACGTTAATAACGCTAATAAGACAGATGCTTCGCCCACGATACAAAACGTGGAAATGAAGATAACCCCAAACAGTGGATGATAATTGATAACTGCGCATTTTCGTACGCGCAAGGAAACTTGTTTTTGTTTGACGATAAACACAAACATATTGTTTAATTTTACATGATAGATGATGAGCTGACAGCTATTTACCTACAGATAAAGCCCCATTCACACACGTCTTATAAAATAAAAAAGTTCAAATTTACTAAAAATGCTACTAACTACTACTCCTTTTTCCGCAGTTGGGCATTCTTTTTTTCCGACAGCAAACTATTAAGGCGCTACACTGAGAAATTTGGAGAATTTGAAACGCTGTCCTGCCCAGACTAGCAAACAGTAGGGGCTGATTTTCAGATATATGATTCTTGACTATATGATTGTGGTACTGACAATAGCGAAACATGATTGCTTAAAATTTTCTCGATAGAAAATAAATCCAAAGTCGAGTCTATATTTTCCTTTTTTCCTCAGCCTACTAAAACAACGCATTATTAAAAGACACGATTAAGTTAATATGATGGTATTTTGCCTTATCTAGGTACTGACAAGAGGAAATTTAATAAACCTGCACACAGTCAGATATTTAACGAGATTTGTCTAAAAAGCCATTCTCGGAGAGGGTTGCATCCCGTTTTGTCGTGAGCGAAAAACAAAGGGTGTCTCTTTCAATCGATATATCGCCTTAAGTTTAGAATGTTTTCCGCCTCAAAGAAATGGAGACACGTCTTGGCCTAGCTAGGCTACAAGAAAACGTAGCAGATAGATTTAGAAATTACGGAGCGTAAAGCTCATCACCGATTTATTTTTTGTTTGAGATCTGTCTACCAATAAAATATACGAATGTATGTTAAATTGTATAGTAGTTGAACGTTGTTGTAGTTGTGACACATACGAGCACTTAGACAACATGCACTCATAGCTCCTACGCTGACGCACACATAGACAATGTGCATGTATAGCTCAACACACAACCATGGCTCACCCGCGCTCGTGAGATAAAAGTACTTTCTCATACTAATAGTTACTGAGTCCTGATTTGACAATAGAGCTGAGCGTTTTTTTCAATAAGCGTTTCGTAAAACGCTTTCGCTTACAGTAACGGAATAACAGTTTCTTGTGGGAACAAAAAACAGTTTTTATAAAAACGACCACCAAAGCTGCAATGCAACGCAACAATGAAACTACACTACATGAAAATAGAAACGAAACTCAAAACTGACATAACATAACTCAAACTATACCTATAACTTTCATTTCATTGATGTAGCGATCGAAACGACGAAACGAAACAAAACTTAGCTCTGTTCGGGTGGGCGCGCTTTGTGCCAAAAACGTTTTATATTGATGATTGACAAAAATGCGCTCTATTCGCAAGCTGTTAAGGCTTAATTTTGATAATTCATTCATAAATATTCATTCGTTCGTTTCGTTTTGTCGGGCGCCGCAGTGAAAAAAACTAGTTACTTTTGAAACTGTTTCGTGAAACTGTTTCCAGATAATGAAAAGCTGTTACGTTTCGTTACACTTAAAATTCGCAACGACCCAGCTCTATTTGACAAACGTGGAATAATTTCTTTTAATATGAGGTTTTTTTAACCTTTTACATGTTTAACCTGTTGAATGGAGAATGTTAATAGGTCTGCAAAATCACTTGAAAAAGTTGAAAGTTTGTTACGGTAAAGCTCCTACAAATACATTAGTTTTTGTTTCATTCAAAAATACCAAATAGTTTTGATTTTACAGGCATTTAAAATGAGTCTAGTACGGAAGCGCGCGAACGGAGTGAGTGAGCGCGTGTATGGCGAGTGTTGCACTATGACGTCACGAGGGCGGGTCGTCGCGCGTCACTTTCGGATTCAATATCTTGGAAACTAATGGACGTATCGAAATTATTCTTTAACATATATTTTTTATTTTCAACAGAGAATACAGAAACATGGAATTCTAAATTAGTTAACATTCTCCATTGACATTAAACAAAATGAATAAAGGGATAATAAGAGTTTTTTTTAAATAAGTATATCAATTATCTCTACATGTATGATGATCTAAGATATGTTTGATTGAGCCGTTCCGAAAATAAAACCTACATCCAACGCGCACATTTAAGTGCGAAGTAGAAATGTTTATTTTTCTAGATTTATTGACAAGAGATCTAGGAAGCATTTAGTACCGTTATTTGATGAGCCGAGCGTTCGCTAGCTAACCAGATATACGTCACGGCATTTGAGTAGCGTTCTCGTCATGTATGTACTTAAATCGGCTATTGTTTTTGAGGTCAAACGTTGCCCTTGTCAAAACCTACGTCATTTAGGCCCTTAATGAATCTTTAACATGACCAGGCCTGCTTCGGCTGTCTGCGTTTCTAAGGCTGCGTTTCCACCAGAGATGTGCGAGGATGCGTTTTCATACATTTGACACTTCGCAACGCGCCGAACGAGGTGTCAAATATGAAAACACATCCTCGCACATCTCTGGTGGAAACGCAGCCTAATGAGGCGGAGTTGGCTATGATTATGAGTATGACCCATTTATTTATTTAAAACGAATCTTTGCTGTTGTCTGATTTTTACCTCACCGCCACTCAGTGAGACCGCAGTCATATTTATTTCTGCAACTAAAACTATGCTATGCCGCAGCATAGCATCCTTGGTACAATGCCTCAAGGGCCTGTTTTAGAGTTAAGTTAGCTTTAATATTATTTAACTTATTGTTGCATTCTTGTATATATTTTCTTGTAAATAAATGATTTTGCTACATCTAACTTAATCGACCTTAAGTCTGTGTATTTTTTTTACTGACTTAAAATAAGCCGGGGACGGACGGACGGACATGGCGAAACTATAAAGTTTCCTTGTTTACTACGGAACCGTAAAAAGGACAAGGTTGTATGTTTGTCTGTATTTTTTGTATAGATCTATGCTTAACTTCGGGAATTGTAGATCGATTTTTTTTTTTTTTTGCATCAACAGATGGCGCCAATGCGGGGCGAGCGCGGCGGATCCCCCGCGCGGGGCGCGCGCGCATCCCTCCCCCTCCCGCGCCGCCTGATCCGGCAAATCGCTCGACATGTCGCCTCCAGTGGGCGGTCACTTCGCAGACTTGAAGTCTCTGGTCGGGTCATAGACAACTTCGACGATCTAGAAGCAAGCGACTCGGATCACGAGGTGTCTCAGCCAGCGTAAGTATATCTGGCTTGCAGTATCAATAGCGGCTTTTATGAAACTGCGCTAGTGTCTATGGTCCCCTTGCAGCTTAATCCGGCAGATCGTGCACCAATTTACAAAAAAATGGAGATTAAAAAATGAATTTTCCTTTTCATTTTGCCCCCAGAACAGGCACTATTACTTCACTATAGTACGTTTATCTCACGAGCGCGGATTGGCCATTGTTGTAGTTGTAACACATACACACACATAGACAACATCAACTCATAGCTCCTACGCTGACGCCACACATAAGACAATGTGCATGTTATAGCACAGAATAGTATAATAGTATTACATACAGAACGGACACGAACCCCCCCGCACCGAGGTCAGTTACCTCGTCCCTGACAGGCCAGGATGACAAGCTGGGTTACGATCGGGTTACCGTCGCGGCTCGCGATTCGCCCACGCCACGCGCTACGCAATCGCACAAACAATTGACGCGTGTACCGACAGCGCACGCACACATACTTACCCACAGCGCTTGCTTTCCTTCGCGTGTCACCCCCGTGGTTATAGCCCAACACAGTTATGGCTTAACCGCGCTCGAGAGTTAAAAGTACTCTACCATAATAACTACAATGCCAGTTTGTTTCTATGCAACAAATTCCGCTGTGACACGCGTCTTGACACTATCAGTAGATACCCTCGCGGCGCCACAGCGATAAGTTATCTCGTGGCCAAATTATACGAGATAAATGAATGTCACCTCAGCAGATATTGCGCATGCCGATCCGTCAAAATTCGGATGTGGGATGACATACCCAGTATTCAGCCTGACATATAAAATAGGAATTTAAAAAAAACGTACAAGTGCGAGTCGGACTCGTCCATCGCGGGTTCCGTTTCCGCACAAATATACGAGATTCAGATTTTACTCTTCTGTACAAATTAGTTTTTTTTTTTAATTATTAAAAAGATTTTACCCATACAACTACTGCGCATACCGTTTCTTAACCTCGATGATTTATTTGTATAGCAAGGAGATACAGCACAGATCTGTACAAACATTCGAGTGTTCTTACCTTGCTGTCATGTACACTATTTTATGTAATATGGGCATTCCAAAAGGGCGTACCAGTACCACTTTCGTTCGTACTGCCTCCTATTCAACAGCTAAGGCCTTGGTCGTTCTGACGCCGTCGCCGGCTGCGTGCGCGGCCCGTCTTGTGTTCGACAATGTTCGGGCGCGGTCGTTCTCGCCCGTCGCTAGCGAGGTCCAAACGCGGATATTTTTCAGACGTCGCGTGCGACGGGCCGCTGCACGCAGCCGGCGACGGCGTCAGAACGACCGAGGCCTAAGATGCACCTAATATTTCAGTAAAAACAACAACTACTGTCAAATCTTCCAGTATGTCCATATAGTGAGCGAACCTTCTGGATTTTTTTTAAAGAAAACTTGTCATGTTACGTTAGAATGCTGATTATTTGTTATCTGTAGTCAAATTAAGATTAATTTCCCACTTATGTATGTTGTATGTACGGTCAACCAAATTGATTTCTGGGCCACTTCGTACCGTGTCACAGTGACAATCTATATGAAAGCCGCTAGAGATCTCATATAAATGTCACTGTGACATCTTACAAAGTGGCCCAGAAATCAAATTGGTTGACTGTATGTAAGCACTTTATTGTACAAAAAACAGGTTGAAACAATATACATGTCACATAAGATTAAAGTACAAGGTCGAACTTATCCCTGTGAAGGATCTCTTCCAGCTAACCTTTGAGGGATTGAGTGAAAAGCTTACACCGTGTACAGCAACTTATAGATCGTTCAATCCACAAAGAAGCAAGTTTGTGATTTGTCAATTTTTTTACTAATCAAAGTACAGAAAACTTAGCTGTTATATTTTCCTGCAAAACTGTATTTATGTCACACCTGGCCATAAAGCGGCAATTTCCGCACGCTCCGCGCGCGGGAATCCCACTTCCTGGCCAGGGGGTGACATAAAATTTTGTACTTAACACGGGCGGTAATAAAGAAAGCCTCAGATCGCATATTTATCGCCCTTGCCTTCGGCTCGGCTCAAATACCTGCGATCTGAGACATTCTTTGTTTTACCGCCCTTGTTAAGTAATGTATTTTATGTCACACCTGGCCATAAAGCGGCAATTTCCGCACGCTCTACGCGCGGGAAATCCCACTTCCTGGCCAGGGGGTGACATAAAATTTTGAACTTAACACGGGCGGTAATAAAGAAAGCCTCAGATCGCATATTTATCGCCCTTGCCTTCGGCTCGGCTCAAATACCTGCGATCTGAGACATTCTTTGTTTTACCGCCCTTGTTAAGTAATGTACTATAACAGTTTACTTGCCGGTACCTACTAGTCTCTATAATGTCATCATCATCATCGTATCAGCCGAAAGACGTCCACTGCTGGACATAGGCCTCCCCCAAAGAGTGCCACAATGACCGGTCTTGCGCCACCCGCATCCAGCGGACTCCCGCGACCTTTACCAGGTCATCAGTCCACCTTGTGGGGGTCTACCCACGCTGCGCCTTCCGGTCCGTGGTCGCCACTCGAGAACCTTTCGGCCCCAACGGTCATCGGTTCTACGTGCAATGTGCCCCGCCCACTGCCACTTAAGTTTAGCGATTCGAAAGGCTATATCGGTTACTTTGGTTCTGCTACGGATGGCCTCATTTCTGATGCGATCACGCAGAGAAACTCCCAGCAGTCCAACTTTGAGAAAGAGGTCAATCGTCGAATCCGACTCGGCTGGGCAGCGTTCGGGAAGCTACGGCATATCTTTTCGTCCAATATTCCGCAGTGTCTCAAGACGAGAGTCTTTGACCAGTGTGTGTTGCCAGTGATGACATATGGTACGGAAACGTGGTCGCTCACCATGGGCCTCATAAGAAGGCTCAAAGTCACTCAGAGGGCAATGGAGAGGGCTATGCTCTATAATGTAAACTTACTATATAATAATATGACAATACGTGCGGAAGTCATGAGAATAAGCTAAACACTTGAGTGACATATGCTCATACATAAGCAAATGTCACTGAAGTGTCTACAGTATCACTCCTTATCATTTCTATACCATTGCCACGATCTATACGACCATGATCTGCTTAGCTGTAAACATAATGGACAACTGGCCGTGACGAGGGGAGACAAAAAGTAAATATCGCATTTACTAGGCAACCGCCCGCGTGGTCGTGTCGGAGGCTTCCCCTGGATTTTCCCCAGGCCACTCCAAACGCGCACTAATTACTATCGCTTTATTGGGTCCGGCCTATAAAGGCCACAGTCAGGTTTAAAAAAAAACCTTTACTAGGTAAAAACAAAGGAGCGCTCGTGGCCCAGCGGCGCCTGCGTACCGCTTGCGGTATCTAAGGTTAAGCAACGTGGGCAGCGGTCAGGACTTGGATGGGTGACCGCTTTGAGTGGTTACTAACTGAGCGCTCTCGTGCTTTGGAAGGCACGTTAAGCCGTTGATCCCGGTTGTTGTCTATGGCAGCAGTCGTTAAGCCAAGTTGGAGGCCTTCGGGCGGTTTGAGAACTTCTAACAGTCAAGTTGCCCACTCACTTGACAAAGCCTAATCCCAATAAGGTCTAGTTTCCCCTCGGAGTTGGAAGATCAGATGGCAGTCGCTTCCGTAAAAACTAGTGCCTACGCCAAATCTTGGGATTAGGTAGCGGACCCTAGGCATCCTTCAGGATGCAACTGTACTGGTATAACGCTAGGAGGATGAGGATGACTAGGTAAGAACAAAAAAAAAACAAGAGGACCGGAAATACCTTCATAATAAAACTGTCATATGAAATTTCCTACGGGTAAAAACCACAAAATACCAGTGTCCGGCTCGGCTGCTACTTATCGAATCCGTGCCACTACTCTAGTAGGCTTCCGTAGTAAACAAGGAACCCTTATAGTTTCGCCATGAGCGTCCGTCCGTCTGTCCCCCGTTTTTCCCAGTAACCGTTAGTAGTAGAAAGCTGTAATTTTGCATGATCATACATATCGATGACGCCGACAAAACGGTAGAATAAAATCTTAAAAAAAAAATTTTGACCTCCCCTAAAGTGGTGGTGCATTTTTTTTTCTTCCAAACCCCATCGTGTGGGTTATCGTTGGATTGCTCTTTCAAAAATATTATAAGGTTTCTAAAAACATTTTTTGATTAAAGAATTGGTTAGCGTGATATTAATCTTTGAAGTGATAATTTTTGTTATGGTCAAGTGTCCCCACCACCTGCCAGCTAAACGGTAATAGTATATACGATGAATTTAAAAGGAAAACTATCACAGCTAAGTAGACATTAGATAACGAGTAATAGTCGAACTTAAGAAATGTACTTTGCAAAATCAAACTTTCGTACAATTTCCATTGATACCATAGATAATCTTGTTATTTCTGTCAAAAACATAGTAAGCATAAGTTTGCGAACTTTTTAGTCCACATAATGTAACGGGTAGACGACTACGGAACCCTACCTTGCGCGTGGCCCGACACGCACTTGGCCGGTTTTTTTCCACATAAGTGTACAGTCGACCACAGAGATATATTTACACATTAAAAAAAAAATCAAAAGCCGGCTAAGTGCGAGTCGGACTCGCGCACGAAGGGTTCCGTACCATTATCCATAAAAACGGCAAAAAAAAAGTTGTATGGGAGCCCCCTTAAATATTTATTTTATTCTGGTTTTTAGTATTTGTTGTTATAGCGGAATTTTCAATAACTATCACGGTTCATGAGATACAGCCTGGTGACAGACGGACAGCGGAGCCTTAGTAATAGGGTCCCGTTTTACCCTTTGGGTACGGAACCCTAAAATTGGGATTGCTCTTGGTACTAAGGCGATAAATGTATCTACATGTCTTTGACGTCGAATGTTCTTAATTTTATATCACACCTGGCCATAAAGCGGCAATTACCGCACGCTCCGCGCGCGGGAAATCCCAATTCCTGGCCAGGGGGGTGACATAAAATTTTGTACTTAACACGGGCGGTAATAAAGAAAGCCTCAGATCGCATATTTATCGCCCTTGCCTTCGGCTCGGGCGTCAAATACCTGCGATCTGAGACATTCTTTCTTTTACCGCCCTTGTTAAGTAATGTACTATTACACGGTATCCTCTTTACAATATCCTGACAAGTTCCTTATTCAGATTGACGTTATCACGAATAATTTGGGCTCAAAAATCGCTGCACTATCAATCAATGCCAAGATTTCTACGCTGTTATCAATTAACAATTTGGTGGGTTAGTAGGTAACATTGCGAGTGATAAGAGTTACATTGAGGTTACGTTGAGACGCAGAACGGTATCTGTAAGCTTTGACAATGTGTGATATTCGCATTGTTGTATATGATGCGATTTTACGCCTAGGCCACTCACGGGTATCAATAGATTTCAATCCATATACTACTTACAAAATTATAAATTCGAAAGTATGTCTTTATGTCTGTCTGTTACTTGTTCACGCTTAAACCGCTGTGTATGTGAGATAGTTTGAGTCTCGGGGAAGAACATAGGATACTTTTTATCCTGGAAATCATCCCTTAAGGAGGTGGACGTTTGTATAGAAGAGTGATAATTAAATAAGCACCTGTAATAAAATAATAGCAACTAAATTCTAACGCGATGAATGGGTTCTACGCCGACAAAGCAGTTAGTAAATCTATGTCTATGTAGTAGAAGATCAGACCATGAAAAAAAGACTAAGCATTAGGAACCCTCTAGTGAGGCCGTAGGTACCTATTGATATAAACTTGAGTACCTACCGTAAACTACCTCATATAAAGTACCAGGTTAAATTTTTTTGTGGAGTGACGACTTACTTAAGGTCCTGTAACCCCTAGGTGGGGCAGAGGGCGTCCACAGTACTCCGGCATTTCGTTCTATATTGGGCTAAGCGCTTCACCTCGGACCAGGTTAGCCCGATAGTCTTCAGTTCCGTTAGTGGAGTGACAACCTTTAACTGCTGGTTTCATTACAGAGTGGCGTGCGGCGGTAACGCCGGCAACCTGCCCCCAGCAGATCACGACGATGACCTCACCAGTTTGAGCTGGCTTCAAGACAGAAACCTGCTGAGAGGTAAGCATGACGTCAGGTGCTTATCTTCGAATTTAATCACCTTAGTGTAAGGCCTGAGTGGACGCTCGAGTCGGGCGTGCAGCGGGGCGTGCATGTTAAACAATTGAAACTCATACTGGTGTCTACCACTTGTTATTTATTTGTATTATGATATTGTTATTTATGTATGATTTATGTATGTATTTTTATATAGTATTATTTAAGCTAGTATATTTTATTAACTTTCAGTATCTGTTTTATGATAATTTCTGCACCACCCACTGCATAATTGATGTTCATTTTTTCCGCTACCCAAAGGTTGTCTGGAAGAGATCGCTCTTTAGCGATAAGGCCGCCTGTTGTCTACCTTTACCTACATGTTGCTGTATTTTTTCTATATGTAACTGATCCATTTGTGTGAGGTGTACAATAAAGAGTATTTGTATTGTATTGTATTGTGTCTTGTTGCCGCTGCACAAATAGTATGCACGCTCGCCCGCCCCGCTGGACGCCCCTCGGAACGTTCCGCTCCAAGCGTCCACGGATACGGACCGCGCTCCGCCTATTGCCGACCCCTGGTCTGAGCGGTGTTAAGAGGTTTAGATCATTAATATAATGACGAATGTTTTGTGACAGGTATAAATCTAACCAAAGGGGACGTCGAGGACACAAAAATGATTGGAAGTCAAGTTATAATAAAGGTAAGCTGACATGCAACTATTTATGACAATCTTTCTGTAACAATATTTGAACTAACAGACATAGGTATATAATGTCTGGTAAAAATCTATGTTCTTTACAACAGAATTGTCAAATTATCTTTATAGTAGAGAACCTAAATTTTTTAATCTAAGTGAAAGTTTACAAATTCAACACCACAGGTGGGATTTGAACCCACGACCTCTGGAATCCGTCCATTGGTGTTGAATTTTTCAATTTTCACTTTGATTAAAAAATATAGATTTTCGCTAGCGGACGCATCCGCTTAACAAACATTTAAAGAACCTAAATTCTCCAGATTAACTTTTAGGGTTCCCTACCAAACAGGTCCAAAATGAACGCTTATGCTGCTCTATCCACCTGTCTTCTGACAGAACCCTATATTACAGGAACCCAATTTATAAATATACTCATCATGTTGCAGTGTTTGATTGTTCTTCCAAGCTTTAGATTGATTTGCACTGTTGTGTTGGTATGTATGTAAGATGTCCTTCAAAATTAGAAAACCCATTTTTCAGTTACTTCCCGGTATCCGATATAATATGTACTAGGTATTTCTATGAAAATTCACCACCAAACTGATCTGTTTAAGGAGAATAGTGACCGTAGCAACTCCTAAATTATACAACATAAACCCGACGTGTTTAGACTTATTGGAACCCCCAAAATGATGTACGTATTATTTATCATATGGCATTTATTTCGAACCGTGAGATCTTCGAGAAGACAGTACGGTTGCCAGTTTTTGTTGCACCTTTAGAACCACCCAGATGTGATTATTGCAAGAAAGTACAGTCGGCAATAACAGCTTCAACCGAAAAGGATTTTTTGGCAGAAATTATTGCGTTTGACCTCGGTTACCCTAAACCAAAACCACTGTATTTTTTGATATTCTAAACTTAGGTTCCCCCTGTTGCTAACCTCTCCAGTCAACACAAATCTTCACAGACGCTACAGTCTCGATATCTTTCAATTTTTACGTAGTTCTACTACCTTTGCGATCACAAAGGTAGTATGTCTCAATGAAACTCGCTTCTTAATACCTTTCGACATGGGGCGTGTCGGTATTGACCAAGCAAACATTTGTACATGTGGAGTTACGATTCAATGCCGTTGGAGGCTTGTATAAAAGGATTCGTGAACTCTGGGTTACGAGCCGAGGACGAGGCGCCATTGTAGCTAACTTACAAACATTGTTGATGTTTCTTATCACGTTTAAAACAATTTCTTAAGCAGAGTCACGTGCGGATTTAATATGACGACAGATTTCGTTAAAAATAAGCTGTTGATTAATAATTTATAACAACTATAATTTTAATTTAATTAACACATTCGCTGCCACGCTATGCTTCTTAGGAACATCGTGGACGCATAAATATGTGCGTTGTCGACAGTGAATGCCTTTCAAGCTTTTTTTTCTTTAATATTTGAATTAATATATCGTAGACGAAACTTAAATCACACTTACTCTATGGAGCTCTCTTCAAGTGAACTATAATGAAATTGACCAATCACGTGTCGCCGCTATTGAAATAAAACTGACCAATCTCGTGTCTCCGTTTGTTAACTAAAATTAAATTCACCAAGAGAGCGCCCGACCCATATGCCTAAACACGGTTCCGCAGGACTAGTTTCATTAATTATTTCGGTTTGTTTAATTAATTTCGGTTGACTCGTAGAAAAAGTATTGTATAACGATTGCATAAACTACTATATTCGGCGTTTCTTCTCGGCAGTTGTGTTCTATTTTAGAAATCATTTTAGAAACGCTAGTACTATTTGACTTGTAAAAATGCAAGGAGCCTCCTTGCAGCGTAAAGTTAGTTTAGTTAAAGTTAGTTTTATAATAAAGTATTCTTATTATATTCATAAAATATGTATATATATGGATATAAAAAGTAAAGTACATTAAGTAATAGTACATTATTGCCGTGGCCGGGAAGGGAGCAATTGCAGGCTGAGTATTTGTTTAAACGGACGAGCTTGCGAGTCCGTTTAATTATAATACGAAGCCTGCAATTGCCATTCCGGCCGAGGCTAATATAGTGCTTTTCTCAAAAAATGGGGAAAATACGACAAAAATTTAATTAAGATTTGATAAACATAACCTTAAAACGTCAAAAACAACATGTTTTCCCGCCGTTTATTTTTTTAACAGAATCGCAAGTGTATTTTTCCACCGAAAAACGCAAATTATTCGACACATAAAAAAACGTCGCGTTTTCAACAGAAAAATACGAGCTGAATTGGCTGAATACGACCTGTGCCTCCTTTTATATGACAGTTTCTACATTTTAAAAAGTTTATAACTCGACAAATAAAGGAATTTATATGTGACATTGCAGGCCATATATGTGGCCTGCAATGATTTTTACTTTTTAATTTGGATCTGACCTTAAACTATACACTTTACCTTCCAATATGTAGCCACTAAAGTCCAGTTTGCGGGCCATTTTTGAGAAAAGTCCATTTATGTTCTCTAGACGGAATCCATAACCCCGCCTCCCGCGGCGCGCGCGTCTCCCCCGCGGACCCCCGTGAAGGCCCCGCCGTCGCCGGCGCCGGCGCCGACACACAGCAAGCCACCGTACTCCTTCTCCTGCCTCATCTTCATGGCCATCGAGGCCGCGCCAGCTCGGGCTCTCCCGGTCAAAGAGATCTACGCGTGGATCGTGCGCCACTTCCCATACTTCAGGCACGCGCCGCAGGGTTGGAAGAATAGCGTGCGACACAATCTGTCGCTCAACAAGTGCTTCCATAAGGTTAGTTTGTAATATAGTTGAGATCTTTTGTGCTGGCCGATATTTTTTAAACTGTTATTGTATTTTTATCATTCTTGCATGCTAGCTTCGGCTTGCTGTCGGTGTTGTAGTTTGTGTCGGTGTAGTACTTTGACACAGCTCGGTCAACTTAAATAATGTAAAGCAGTGGTCCCCCCCAATGTTGAACAGATTCCCCCCAGAGTTGACATTGGAGATCCACCTACCAAAGAATTTAATTTTTTGGCACTCACTTCTTGGGTGTCGGTGAACAAATGAGATGGTGAAAAAATCTCATACCCGATCCAATATTTACTCGTGACCCACTGGTGGGTCGTCATTATTTGTGGAATGCTGATCTGAAGTGTAACATACTAACAATAGTGAGCGAACCCCCTCATGGGCCACCAAACCTCTTCATCAACCTTCAATATTCTTTATTTCGGTTTTATATTGATTTAAACTCAGACGATTTTCACACATAATTATTGGGGAAACGGGACTTAATCACGTACGCGCGAATGTTGTGATACATTCGAAACGTCGGGCAGGCCTTACAAAAGTAAATAAATTATAAGTGTACACGATTATATCCCTTTTCCCAATAATAATGTTATTTCAGTTTTAATTGTAGATCGCATAAACGACATTTTATCCAAATTATACACGCGGGCGACAATAACAGCATATCGAAACACTAGCGAGCGAGCGAGACATAAGCTTTAAGTCGTACATGTAAAAATCTACATATTGTTTCCAATTGCAGGTAGCAGCTGCGCCTGGCCTCGGCAAGGGCTCGCTGTGGACAGTCGACCCTCAACACAGGTCTACATTATTACAGGTAATATCATATTGATGACCACTTTAGACTAGTTGGCAGTAACCCAGCCAAACGGCTTGTGCCAGCCTATGAAACCGTAGAAGTTAGGGCGTTAATTTGTGTGATGAGTGAATGAGCCGATTTGAGTGCGGTTTTTTAATCGAAATTGATTGTGGGTTTAGCCTAGTGGTTACTGACAACTATTTGTCAGGGCAAATATTTGTGTGATGAGCACGAATATTTGTTTCTGAATCTTGGATATTTTCTCTGTAGATCTATTAAATATATCGTCGTCTAGTACTCAAACCACAAGCCTTATTGAGCTTACTATAAGACTAGTTCGATTTGTGTAAAGTTGTCCTCTATTATTTATTTATCTTCCTCAGGCGTTCGGCCGGCAGCCCATTCCCCCCGCAGCGGACACGCCCCCTCCCCCGAAGAACTCCCCCGACCCGGCGCTGTTCCCGTTCCTCGCGCGCCGCCTCGCGCGCCCCGAGCCCGGCGCCGACGAGTACCTGGCCGCGGCCACCGTGCTCGCTATGAAGTACGGCCCGGCCGTGCTCGACCAGGTAACACCCCGGACATTTCCGGCCGAGAACTCCTGACCTGGCGCCGTCTGTCCCACGCGGAGCACGGAGCTGCCTGGTACTTGGCTACTGCTGGTCTTTATTTAATTTTTTTTTTTACTTCACACCTGGCGATAAATTGGCAGTAGCGTGCGGAGAATATCCCATACCACTTCCTGGCCAGGAGGAAACGTAAAATTTTCTGCGGCAGTAATAAAGAAAATCGCGGATCACATACTTATCTCCATTGCCTTCGGCTCGATCTTCAAATACTTGGGATCTAAGACATGCTTTGTTTTACCTCCCTATATAAGTAATGTACTAATTGTGCGTGTTGTCCAGCTGCCGCCCGCGGCGCACCACCTGGTGATCTCCCGCTGCGCGCGCGACGAGCACTCGTACTCGGGCGGCGAGGAGCGGCGCACGGCCGAGGCGCTGCTCAACCTGGCCGGCGTCTGTCCCGAGCCCGCCAGCTAGCAACAGACACCCGCCAGCCTCTAGGTAAATTAAAGTAAATTCTAACATTACTATCTAACACTATCACGAAATTCCTGAAAATACTCATTTTTTAGAAAAAAAAAAGAAAAGTCGTGACGTTTGATCCCCTTCATGGGCCACCAATGCGTTTGATCCCCCTCATGGGCCACCAATGCGTTTGATCCCCCTCATGGGCCACCAAAGCGTTTGATCCCCCTCATGGGCCACCAAAGCGTTTGATCCCCCTCATGGGCCACCAAAGCGTTTGATCCCCCTCATTGGCCACCAATACGCTTGATCCCCTTCATGGGCTAGGCTACCAATGCGTTTGCTCTACTACTATTTTCATACCAAATTACACTTAGCGATTATAATTTTAGTATGGATTTGTAAGGCCTCTTCAATTAAGAGTTGTTTAGTGTTAAGAGTCTTAATACAAAAATTAATGATTACCCTTTGTTTCAGACGACCGATATGTTGGAGGAGAATATTCGCTTCTATTTCACACGGGTACGTACCGAACCTTACCGAGGCGCTCCTCACCCGCTAGGAATCGGCCGTCGTTCCTTCTGACTAGGTGTTTCTAAAGGCAGCTATGTTCGATTTATTTTTAAGAGGACTCTTAACACTGCTACATGTAACGTCGAATTTTAATCGTGTTCTGAAGATTGAGAGCAATGAAAATGGGTTACCGTGGAACGATATTTCAATCAAAAATGTATAGGTACCTACTACACATTATTTCATTCTAAGGTAGGTTCGAAATTTTAAAATTAGTGACACAGTGTGACATCAAGTCGCTAAATGAGTTCATAGTACCCAGTTTTTACTGCTCTTGATTAAAGATGGCTGTTTGAAGGTAGAATCCTCGCAAGTATGAATTCTTCGTGAAATTATGGAATTTATGATATGCAAGCAGTTTTTAGGTATAGTTTTATTTAATTTATATCTACGTAGAGTTGGCAAAGGCCATGTTGAAACAGTTTAATTATGTTACTGCTCAAGCTTCTAAAACGGGAATAATGTAATAAAAATGTTTATATGTCTTGTTTCTCAAAGAAAAGGTAGGGCCAAGCTCTTAGATCAATGGGTCGACCAAATCATTCAATGTTGTTGGCAGTTCGTAGAACGAAAGTATTTAAATGAATAGCGTATATTACGATTATAAATAGATAAAAAAATGTTTACCATTCTCTAGTCTGAATAAAGACAAATCAGTTTTTCGGGTATCGTCCCGCCTATGTATCTATAAGGATACAAAGTCTAAGGTAAAGTGGTTCACTCGTTAGTTAGGACCTATTTTTTTCCATCCAATAGCTATTTGTAATTATACATCACCCGATATGATATCATTTCTTTAATTAGCTTCAGTAATATCGATGTTCCTAAGAATCCTAAGGCACTTTAAAAATCTTGACATCAACACTATTGCAATGACAGTAGCAGTTTACGTATTTTTTTAGTTATGACTTACAGGTTACTTAGTATGACACTGTCATTATGCTCATATTCCAGACGAGGAAACAATAGGGACTGATTTTCAGAAATATGATTCTTGACTATACGATTGTTTCTGACAATAGCCGATTGCTAAAAATTTTCTCGATGGAAAAAATATCCAAAGTTGAGTCTATATTTTCCTTTTTTATCACAGCCTACTAAAACAACAGATTATTAAAATACACGATTAAGTTAATATGATGGTATTTTACCTCATCTAAACTATGTCAAGAGGAAATTCAATAAACCTGCACACAGTCAGATAGTTATCGAGATATCAGGTAATCAATATTAATGTATCAACTAATCAACATGAATTGACTTATAACGATGTTATGAATAAATTTTTCATTTTCATTTTCAATTTCTCTTAAAAAGCCATTCCCGAAGAATGTTGTATCCCGTTTTGTCGTGAGCGAAAAATATATCGCATCTCTTTCAATCGATATTATACCCTTAATACGTGAATTTTAACCTTTTAGTGTAATATTGTTTTAACATGACTCACGAAAGTTTAAATTTAACCACACAACACCATAGAGTTTTCAACAATTACATTACACACTGTCTAACAATCGTATATTTGTAACAGAGACTCTATTACATTAGCGTTAAAGTGGACTATACAATAGAATAAGAGCATATGCAAGTGTCAAACTCATAGTTGATATAAACAGCCATAGCAATAGTTGCGGTCTCCCCAGTAATGTAAAGAGAATGGAAAATAATAGGATGTCCATGCATTTAGGTTTTCCCCTGGTTAATATTACTCATTCTTAATATTAAGATGTTGAAATGAAGAAATGTTATTATAGTGATGTTAATTGAATTAGTGTTACCACATTTCCGTCTGTTTTACAAGTATTTTGTTGAATGCCAAATGTTGCCAGTATAATAAAGAGTTACGTTTTAAGGTGTTGCACCACAACTAAATTAAAAAAGAAATATAACGGAAATGTGATAATATATATCTTTAAGTTTATATTGCATTCTATTTATTTAGCTTTGCAGTTATATTGATAAGTTAAGGTTGATATTTAATATTTATTTGAAAATTAAATGATAGGATATATTTTGATATAACCTACCTACTTTGTGATCAGTCATTGAGATGTCTTATCCGTACGAGTATAACAAATATTCAAAATGGCGGACAATTTTTTAACACTGAACTGACATTCGATGAACTTTCTTTACCATACGTGTGTATATAATGTGAAATAGTGCAATAGCCTTGAATACCTAATGTTTTATCAACATAGGTATACAATAAAGATATATATACATCAAGCTACTTTGATGGTCTCACTCAAAAGTTCAATATAGTTCATTAGAATTAATAGTATAATAGTAGTTCAGGGGCCTGTACCACAAAACTTTACAAGCGTACATTTCGACAAATTTGTCGACTTTTTCTATGGAGAATCGTACAATTTTGTCGAATTGTACACTTGTAAAGTTTTGTGGTATAGGGGCCAGATTGTACATATTTCGAACTGGCAAATATCTAAGCAATAAGCCAGGTGCATTTACCTCAGCCTGTCAATGCTACGCATTTAGTTTAAAAGGGTAGACCCCAGTATGTAAATTCGTAATAGTTAAATCAACTTCATAGTTAATTTTCCAAATGTTTCAACTACTATAGTCATTTCCGTACTGTGAACTTTGTGTAAATATCTAGTTCAATTTGTACAGACATGTGTATAGGAGTAGAAAATATTGAACAATCTGGATATAAAAATTAACTCCACGAGAGCAATCGCACATATACCTATATCGACGTTCGAGTAAATTAAACCTTAAGTAGAAAAGATAAAGTTCTAATTTCACCGTGACACTGAAATAAGCGTAAATACCGTGTTAAAGTATATCGCCGGTTGACAAAAAATCACTAACGCATCTGCCTCTACTTTTAAAAACCTCGTATCTCAGTACTGAAACTATGCTCAGATACGATTATACGAGCTTTACTGATAGGTATTTGTTATTTGATTTTGGTTGTCAACGGACGATATGCCTGTATTTTTAAATGCTTACATTGCTATTGGCACGGTTGGGCTGTCTATACTCCATGTTGTTCAATATTATCCTCTCGGATTTGTCCCATGCCAATATGGCAAATACTTCTGTAGGTTTACCAAGTAAAGAAATCGAAACGTCACAAAAAAATAGGTCCCTCTGTTGATGTTATAAAGGAAATTGTGTCTTAATGAGGTACCTTTTTGCTTGTGTGACACACGTCGAATTTGTCCTTATAGGTATAACAATAAGTCGTTGTACAATTAATAAAATTGACTATAGTAAGGGCAACGAGACGAGTTAATGGCACAACAGAGGAGCGGGATATTAATATTGACGCATTAGACTAGGATGCAGTATATCTCGTGTTCGCTCTTTGACTGAGTAACTTGCAGAAGTGTGTGTCAGGTTTTGGTGTATCGAAAATGGTTTTAAAACATCATATTGACAGATCTAAAGTGCCTATTAGTGCTTCTAAACTATCTTACTATTAGCGTTATGCGGTATGGGAGTTAGCGGGTTGGTTACCGATGAAATTTATAGGTACATAATAAAAAATAAATATTTATTAACAACAAAACTGTATGGGAATGAGCAATTTATGGTCTTGAATCTTTTGTAGTAAAAGTGTTAACAGGAAATGCGATGGAAATGGATATAAATTTCATCGGCAACTGATAGGGTGATAGAAAACACCAACTAGGATATATGTGATATCAACAAGTTAGGCTAACATGACTATTTCACTTGGGCTTACACAGTTCGCCGGTCGGCACATAAAATATTATCATTACTTACATAAATCGTATTTATTTCTGTAAATTAAGTGGTTGCACGTTTTATAAATATTGTACGTATGCGTATATTTGATTTTATATGTGTTTTAAGTTTAAATTATGAAAGAAATATAAGTTATGGATAGAATAATATTAGACTGAAGCAATTGACTGATTTGTGATGAAGCAATATTATTTATTAGTGAAAATGGGATACAATTTTCGTTTTGCACCCATGCGGTCGAAAAACTCGTTCATGTTACCTATTTATTTTTATGGACGTAAAAATGCCTTTGTGGCGTTATAAAATGTTTTTTAATCGAAGTAATCATATAACCTTACTTTATGCGTGTTTCGTTTTATTTGACACCAGTGTATTAAGCTACATTTTTGTTAAATCACTTAAATCCACGCTTAAAGATTATATAATGTAAACTAAGGTGGTCAAACTGCCATGTTTAATAAATCCGAGGTGATATCCCGTTGAATCCAGTAATCTGTCTCATCCAGATTCTATTGCGGAGATAAAGACAGATATATCACGGGACAACGTTATATCACCTGTGTTTTTAATAGCGCTTTACTTAACAGTAAAATAATGTATATTGTTTTTTCAAATTAGTCGCTGTGCCAAAATTATCATAGAAATGTTATTACCATGTAACAATCAAATTTAATTGATTTGAATGTATTTTACATAAATAAAATATACTATGTAATGCATAGATTAGGCTGTAAGTGATATTTATAGTAATATGTTTTAATGCTAAATAAAAATACATACAATTTTGCTGTATTTAGAGGCGTCTTCCATCTTTACTCATTATTTTCTCATAGATAACTTTCTGTCGGGGAAGAAACACATGCAGAAATTAACATTGATGTAGAGAAAAATCAAGGCTCCTAAATAATAGTACATTACTTAACAAGGGCGGTAAAACAAAGAAAGTCTCAGATCGCAGGTATTTGACGCCCGAGCCGAAGGCAAGGGCGATAAATATGCGATCTGAGGCTTTCTTTATTACCGCCCGTGTTAAGTACAACATTTTATGTCACCCCCTGGCCAGGAAGCGGGATTTTCCGCGCGCGGAGCGTGCGGTAATTGCCGCTTTATGGCCAGGTGTGAAATAAAGATATTTAATAACAAACGATCTTAATATGTTGCTAGAAGATGAATGCTGCTTTTCCATCTAAAGCAAGAAGCAAATTCACCCCCAGGCAACTTCCTGACAGTCTGGGGGAGGTATGATATGAGACATCTGACAGCTGCCAAAATCAACTGTCAATCGAGTCGGTATCATATCATGTCAGTATCTCTTCATTAACTCGAGCCTACACTTCAATGAGTGTTTTTGCTTGGCACGGAATGCGCGAAAGCGAGGCGATACGTATAAAGTACTGCAACGAAAACCGAGCATGATGCTACTGCGCAAATGAAAGACAAAGTATCCCGTCAACTTATTAACATTAGTGCGACATTAGTAAGTTCACGTCACAGAATATGTTACATATCAATCTCACATTTGTTAGTTTCAGTTTCGCCCTATGGTTGATTGGTAGAGAATGCCTCATGGCATTAAGTCTGCCCTTTTTATATTGTTTGTCCCGCCACATCATGTCTCCGCCGCCTCATGTAGGTTGATTTCAGTAGGTACTTCTACTAAGTTTTTTTGAAAGAAAACAAGCGAACGCGTTTGCATTTAGTATCATTTTGTAAGGCAACGTGAGCAGCGCCTCTGGTGGCCTTAGTTGGTAACTATTTTTTGCCATATAAATTGAGGCTAAACGCCATCGTGTTCGTCTGTGTTTTGTTTCGAAAAAAACTTATACTAGACCTCTAGTACAAGTTTTTTCAGTTACAGGCGAGGTAACTGATTATTTTTATTTTATAAGTCTGTAGTCATGTTGTTTGTTCCCCGACTGTACGTATAGCCTTTCTTTCGGTGGTATAAGGAATATAGATGAAACTTTACAGCAATAATTAGTACCTAATTGTAGTAGTATTTTGCTGGTAGATGCTACGTATGATATAATATGTGTGATACAATTACATTTTTTTTTTCATCGTGTGCTTTATTTCACTTTTCTTACATTTGAACAATGAAATATACAGGTTGAATCATAAGTCGTGAACAGAAATATTAAAATATGAATCTATCAATTATTCTGAACCACTTTTACTATGGAACCAGCATTTTCCGTGAAAAAAATTGCTTCTTCATACATTTCGATTAGGCGACCGATGACCTTTTCCAATGAAACAGCAGTTTTACTTTGGCAAGGAAAAAGTTGGTCCCATGGTAATAGTGGTTGAGAATCATTTATAGAATCATATTTTTATATTTCTTTTCACGACTTAGGATACAATTATATCAGTTGTTCAAGAATAAGAAATGCCTTTTTAAAAGAAAAGTTATATCGATATGATATTAAAATTGTTGCGGCTTAAAAGTAATCGTGAATCAGAATAATTTTATCTAATTTATTGTCTAAGTTATGTGACGTTTTTATTTAGTTGTAAGTGGTATTGGTTTTTTTGTGAAAAGAGAACTTTTAGAAAAATCTTCTCGTAATCATATTTAATTTTATTTAGAATAATTGTTTTGTGGCTCGTGTTAAGGTGTTGCCACTAGTGATTATTCAGGTTCTATACTGATGGACTTATTTAGCTTAATCAGAAGATTATACAATGTATAATGTACTTATAGCCTTGCCAGAATTACGTAAGGATACAATATAGCCTATATTGCGAAATTTCATTGAAAATACTGTACTAGTTAACAACATTTACAGATGCAATACAAATCCAAAAACAGCGTCTCATAATTCTGGTCAGGCTATGAAACTGAAAATAAAACTTAGTACAACGCTTAAAGCGACCCTTTGTATGGTTTGAGCGCGTGTAGCGAAAACCTGAGGGTCTACTCCCAACATAGAAATCGAAATTCGTATCGTGCCGTCCCCTTTACTCTCGTGTTATACACTATGAGTGAAAGAGACGGCACTATACGAAGTTGGGAGTACAGCCTCATTGTAATATATCGCCTAAGGCTTTATCTAAGGCATGAAAATCTATTCAGAATAGTTATGTCACACATGTTGACATATGTGGCAACACCGCTGCTTGCTTCTAGCGCTAGTTTGGTCTCCGAACTATTTTAAGTAAACAAATTGTTGTTGTTGATATTTTCCGGCTTGTGAAACACCACTTTATTAATATTATTGCTATTGTTAAAGAGTTATTGTCAAATTTTTATTTGTCCTAAAATCTTTTGTCTTTGTACATATTCATTAAATAAATGATGTACCGAGGATACTACGTTTTGATTTTTATTTTTGTTTAATCCCATTAAGTAATTCATCTATGGGGCTAAGATGATTCGTCCCTTACTGGTAAGTATGTAAGTGCGAGAGGGACGAATGATCCATCCGAGAATGATAAATGGTCCCAAAATAAAAGAGTAATTTAAAAACTATTTTCATGTATAAAAATAACCTGTAGCGGGAAGCGCATACGATTACAGATTACAGCGTCGCCTATCGGCGACATCAGTGACTATTCGCCTCACCTCCGACGCCCGCGCCCGCGCCGAGAAGGCATGCGTCCGCAATTCATAGTGATTTGAGCTGTGTTTAATTGTACTGTTCGCGTGGTGTTTGTGGATACCTAATAAACAAACTGTCAATGAACTCGGTTTCTACGGCCATCTAGTGAACAAGAAACAAACTACACAGTTTAGCTTTTCACCACTAGATGTCAGGTCGTATACATTAATTTTAGCGCCCTCTAGTGATCAAGTAACACACTAAATAGTTTGGCTTTTCACCGCTAGATGTCAGGTCCTACATATTAATTTTAGCGCCATCTAGTGATCAAGTAACACACTAAATAGTTTGGCTTTTCACCGCTAGATGTCAGGTCTTATACATTAATTTTAGCGCCATCTTGTGATCAAGTTACACACTAAATAGTTTGGCTATTCCTCACTAGATGTCGCATAATTAGAATAGCTCGTTCTCACACCACTAGATGTTTTAAATGGGGGACTGTAGTCTTTGCATTCTACTCAAATTATGCACATTTTTTTTGCGTCAATCAACATGGTACATACAAATTGTTTTGAAATAGTGCCTTAAACATTTAAAAGGGATTGCTTGGTAAATACGCATAGATGGCATAGTGGTAATACCATTTTTTCATACAAAGTCCGGGGACTTCCATGGCCACTCTGTTACACGATCTACGGATACTTACCATATATAGTCCATAACTCCATAGTTAAATACCAATTTGACAAAACAGTAGTAGGGGATACTAATTATTCCCAATGTACAATACAATACAATACAAATACTCTTAACTCTCAATGTATTGCTTATGGAAGTTTGCCTTTACCTACAACCCGACCAAAAAAAAAAGTTGGTCGAGGGACAAAACATGCCACTCTTTACTATTTCCTCTTATAGGAATCGAAATAAGACTATCTTTCTCTAGCAAAGCGTGTCAGCCCCTCTTGTCGTAACCCCAAAGAGTATAATAATATATATCAGGTACGTAACCCGGTTGGACGGGAGAGAGATAGCCGCAGGTCAGTACTCCTTTACCTTCATGGTACCTTGGTACTTTCGTCGTGTAAAACGTTACTATTTGTAGTATAGTAGGAATTCTGAAGAGCAGCCACTACTACTTTCCTTAATTTATGGTGCCCTGGTACGTTTACCTACATTGTGAACTAAGAGTGGTGGTCATAAGTAGATGGAATACTTCTCGCGTTCACCAAAAATGACATAGAAATCCAGCTTAACCCTTTGACCGTCAAGAACCTTTAAAGTGGTTGTGTCGTCGTGCCCACCACGCCAACAACCACTTAAAAGGTCGGAGTGAAGGTGTACTTTGATCATGAAAAAATCATTTATGAACTGTTTTTATTGGTTTAGACATTACACCAAAAAAACAGTGCTTGGCGTACTGTGCACGACGACACACTATCACTTTGGCGGTCAAAGAGTTAAAATAAGAAAGAAAAGGGGAAAATAAAAAAAAACAACAATTCGAGTAGCAATATTATTTTATTTCGTTTTCTACGTACATACGCTGCATAATAAAATGTAATCCACAACTTTACTGTGTAACTATGACCGACTTGTAATCGGGAAGCGGATAAAAATGGTACCGTTGAAACTCACTTCGCCTACAACGCCTATCTCTGCCTAAAGTCAAAATATTCAACCAGCACTTTCGAATCGTCAGTTGACTAATAAAATTAGTCTTACAATACCAATAAACCCATCTCATGAAAATACTCGCAAATATTCACGCTTCAAAGTTTTACAACTATTCTTTTTCACATGACTTGATATAAAAGTCAGGGCATTGGGTGCCCCACACGCCAATGACTTCATATCGAGTCAATCAAGTCGATGTAAAAAGGCAAGCTACGTGCTATCAAGGATCATTTTCAGTCTTTTGCTACAAAGACTGGCGTGTGTTGCACAACTTAAAGAATCTACTGGCGCGGTGAATAGGTTAAAACATTCATGTGTAAAAACTAAATAAGTCGTGACGTCACTTGTTCCGATTTCCCTACAAACTTCTTCTTCAATAACCCTTTGACCGCCAAAGCGGTAGTGTGTCGTCGTGCTCACCACGCCAAGCACTGTTTTTTTTGGTGTAATGTCTAAACCAATAAAAACATATTAAAACAGTTCATAAATGATTTTATTCATGATCAAAGTAGACCTTCATTCCGACCTTTTAAGTGGTTGTTGGCGTGGTGGGCACGACGACACACAACCACTTTATAGGTTCTTGGCGGTCAAAGGGTTAAAAAAGGCTTTCCATCAAATTTACGATGATTTCGCCAACCAATACTTGTTCAGAGACGTTGTTCGGTAACGTGACGATGCCATGACAGTAGGCAACTGGTTTTATTCGGTAGTGGATTCTGCTCGTCGTCGCGCCGAGCACGTGTGTTCACCAACGCATTTCTGACGGTTCATAAAAAGTAGTTAATTTGACTGTTGGGACCGTGCACGACGACAGCGCCACGGACAGGTGGCCATTATGGACATTATGTCATAGCTGTCAAGCGAGAAGTAAGTATTGTGAAAAAAATTAATGAAATCTTGTGTTATTTTACTATATTAGACAATATTGGACGATGGTAGTCAGTAACATTATTGCCAATAACATTAAAATTGTTGTTTTCAGTTGTTATTGTCAGGTTAGGTGACTTACTTTTTTTTCTTACGGCAATTATCCACTTATTTCTTTGGTCTCGTTTCCACCACGGTCTTGAAAATTGGTAAAATTTACAGTCGCTATTCTGTGGTGTTTTTACAATTCACAATAACACATTTTACTAGGGCCATATTAAATTTATCTCAAAAACGATTAGAAAATGTTTACTGCAATATGGATTTGACAGCTCAAGTCACCGACAAAATGTAAATTTTAGCCGTAGCGAGCGCTGTGATCGTTTAGGCTACCCCCTCCACCCGCTTTGCACCCTGCCATAGTCAACTTCCCTATTCGATGTAATTGAAAGTTGGTGGCGATGGCGTGGTAGTGATATTTATGGGCGAAAATAGGCATCATTAGGCGAACTTACTTTCAACGGCATCTATTATTATAAATGAATATAAAAGGTTTTAGTCTCAAATTTGTTCCTGACAATTTGTAGAAAGATTATTCGATATCTGAACTAGACTTATCAAACAAATAAAGCCTAGTCTACACTAAATAGATAACTGCTAACATTTCGATACTACCACCATTTTCATAATATAAACAAATACCTAGATCTACCATATAGCATAATATCTTACAATTAAAAGCTAGGCTCAAGTTTATTTCTCTTTTACACATAAGTTTCGGCGCGTCTAAAATAACATTTCATAAAATTCAAATAATCCAAAAATACTGGATTATCATTGGAATATGGGACTTATGCCAAAGCACGTAGATCGCAAATTCACTGCTCTATCCGACGGGCAGGGCTCGGAAACCGGTTAATTTCTCAAACCGTTATCATGTACTTGCGGCAAAACCTTTTTATTTCGGTTTCGATACAAAAACCGTTTTATTTAAACCGGTTTACGGAAGAGCTTTATATAAAGGTTTTGTCGGATTAACTGGTTTAGAACGATAAAAACCGGTTAATGCGGGCGCACGATCCTGACTGAAACAATTTGAGTTGGCCGAGTTGCATCAACTTAATTTGTTTAAGAAGCTATCTTACTGATCAAACAATAAGGTTCAAAATCCAATAACATGTTTATAGAAATTCGGTCAACGAAAATAATTTTAACTATACCTACCTACCTATCGTAATACCTACAGACAGTGACCCCCGCCGGACATCTCGTCGAATAAACCGGTTATTATAAAGTTCTTAAATGGTTCGCGTTCTCAATAAAGTTCGGAGCTAACCCAAATAAACCGGTTTTAACCGGTTCCGAGCCCTGCCGACAGGAATATCACTGACGCCCAGTTACTAAGAGAATATTATCGTTTAACGTATTTATGTTAATAGTACATTACTTAACAAGGGCGGTAAAACAAAGAATGTCTCAGATCGCAGGTATTTGACGCCCGAGCCGAAGGCAAGGGCGATAAATATGCGATCTGAGGCTTTCTTTATTACCGCCCGTGTTAAGTACAAAATTTTATGTCACCCCCTGGCCAGGAAGTGGGTTTTTTCGCGCGCGGAGCGTGCGATAATGGCCGCTTTATGGCCAGGTGTGACATAAAATATATAAAATACCTACACGATCATAGCGGGAATAATTGTCATTACAGCTATAACATGTTAAAATTCGATATTAGTTATTATTTTTTATTACATGCCCTATAACTTCTAGCTAAGTCGTAAATTCTCAGCATACCGATATTCACACACTTTCAGTGCGTTTAAATTAAGTACATAGTTAATTATTGATCATTCTAATGCAACTCTACATTAGCTCAAAAACAATTGCAGCCAAATTTAAAATATTTATTTTTCTACAAAAATATTTCAGTTACTTCCCAATTCGCCACAGTTGCCGTACAGGGAGCCGATTTTTGAGTTTCGAACGCTCGACTTTTCACTCGACATCTGTCAAAACGTCATAGTTTTTTGACAGATCTCGAGTGAACATTCGAGCGTTCGACACTCAAAAATCGGCTCCCAGGATCCAAAAAAATCACAAGCTATCAGCACGCATCATTAAGGTGTAATATGTCTACCCGTGACTTTTGTTACATGCGAGGAGTACATTGATACACACTACGGCGTAGCAACGTAGCGAAGCTTTCTTGCTACGATTGTAGGCAATGATTTAATTTTTTTAATCAAATATTCATTTCCAGTGTTAGGTATAAATAAAATTATTGAAGGACAGTTGACAATAAAGCTTGGAGTAATAAGTTCTCCGGCAAACTTTATTTTTAAATATTCTTTTTGGAAATGAGTTTTTTCATATCGTTTCTCCAGTTTTTTCTAGGCCAAGCCCACCGATGACCGACATGTTTTTACATGACTCCTAAAAAGGAGTATATACACTCAAGAGTAGAAAAATGAGGGTTTTTTTTTGTAACTTCGGTCAGTTTTTGTATCTTAATGAAGACCACCAGACAGAACTACTAATCGCCTTAGTAGATTACAGGTAGGGAATGCAATCTCGAAAATTAGCGAGAGATCTCGCGCTAATTTTCGAGATTCAATCTCGTCGGTGAGAAATCTCGACTTCTGATATCTCGGTAGAGATCTCGACTAATAATTTCGAGATCTCGAACGAGATTACAAGACTGATTTTATTGTTGACCGCTACTTGGAACAAACTCTAAACGATGATACTACATTTTTTTATTAAACGTTGATTTTTGTTTCAGTATTCTAATAATGTAACTTTTTTTGAATACCAGTACTACCCTGAGTAGGGACTGTCCATTGAACGAACGTATCTTTATAGAAAAAGCGTATATTTATAAAAATATGTTGAGTCTCGATATCGACGAGATTAATCGAGATCTCGTCTGTTTTTCTGACGAGATCGCGAATTCCAAATCTCGACGTCGGATTTCTTACGCGAGATCTCGAATCGCCAATCTTGGTGCGAGATTGCATTCCCTAATTACAGGTGTGAGCTAATGTTAGAATCCCTACGTTATCCCGGGTAACATAGGATATAAACCATTATAACATTGCAGTCGTGTTAAATGTTTAATATAATTATCAGGCTGTGGCAACGAGGGGGTTAACTTTGAATCCCTGAAGATTTGATAGTCGCACAAGTTTATTCAAGAGAAGTAGATCTGGCGCGCTTCGGATGGTGACTGCTCCATGGGGCAATACGGGCATTTCAACCTGAAAATACAGTTTAATTACTTAAATTACTAGTGTCTTTGTCAGCTATGGACCGGTGCATGTGGTCGGAGGTACTGGTGTAGTGCAGGATCAAATAGAACACAGAATGGTAGCGTCATTATAGTAGTTTATGCAACTGGTACATAATGAGGTGCATTAAAACACGAGTGTGTTTTATGAAACGAGCCGAAGGCCTAATTATGTACAGTTGCATACACTACTTTATCTACATCCATATATTAAATCCTCTTTCATGTGTTTCGTGTGGGCACGTCTCGCCGGCGTGCGCCATGTTTGCCTCGCCAGGCCGGCCCGCGCGTGTCGTTAAGGTTGTACGTGATCTCATAAGAGTATTATATTTGGTGTTCTTATAGGGGTCGCGCGCAACCGCTGCACAGTATATTATAAAGCGCGGTCGTATCTACGGTTTTTGAACTTATTAAAGAGGATTTACTATATGGGTGTAGATAAAAATACTTATTTAACGCTTGTAACGTCCGCCATTTTGAACTTTCTAGTTGCCTGGCTGATTTTTTTATGAGTATAGAAATTGGCATCGTCGTACTACCAGTGGTTTTTTACCTGGCTCCATGTCTCTTTATTATTTTGTACCTGCTGTTTTATTATGTACAGTCAGCTAAGAATGTGAACGACTTTTCAAATCATCAAATAATCGACCCGGTAATTAAAAAGTTCAAAATGGCGGACATTACCATCCATTTTGTATCTATTTTGTATGGATCAATGTTATCCGAAAATAAAATGATTTGATTTGATTACAAGCGTCAAATAAGTTGTCTGACTAAGGGTCAGTTGCACCAACATACGAACACAGGCCGGTCGGTCATCGTCAAATATGGCGCCGGCAGCTGTCATCCCATAGAAACTTGTCAAACTTTCCATACAATCAGATTTGACGAACACCGCTTACGATTACAGACGGTTTGGTGCAACCCAGCCTAGGGCTGGGTTGCACCAAACCGTCCGTAATCGTAAGCGGTGTACTGACTTGACGCCCATGGTGAGCTTGTTGAGCGCGTCCCTGGAGATGACGTGTCCGCACAGGAGCCGCATGGGCGGGTTCTGCTCGGATGCCTGTTGCCGGAGGATGAACATGCCCTGAGTGTACTGACTTGACGCCCATGGCGAGCTTGTTGAGCGCGTCCCTGGAGATGACGTGTCCGCACAGGAGCCGCATGGGCGGGTTCTGCTCGGATGCCTGTTGCCGGAGGATGAACATGCCCTGAGTGTACTGACTTGACGCCCATGGCGAGCTTGTTGAGCGCGTCCCTGGAGATGACGTGTCCGCACAGGAGCCGCATGGGCGGGTTCTGCTCGGATGCCTGTTGCCGGAGGATGAACATGCCCTGAGTGTACTGACTTGACGCCCATGGCGAGCTTGTTGAGCGCGTCCCTGGAGATGACGTGTCCGCACAGGAGCCGCATGGGCGGGTTCTGCTCGGATGCCTGTTGCCGGAGGATGAACATGCCCTGAGTGTACTGACTTGACGCCCATGGCGAGCTTGTTGAGCGCGTCCCTGGAGATGACGTGTCCGCACAGGAGCCGCATGGGCGGGTTCTGCTCGGATGCCTGTTGCCGGAGGATGAACATGCCCTGAGTGTACTGACTTGACGCCCATGGCGAGCTTGTTGAGCGCGTCCCTGGAGATGACGTGTCCGCACAGGAGCCGCATGGGCGGGTTCTGCTCGGAAGCCTGTTGCCGGAGGATGAACATGCCCTGAGTGTACTGACTTGACGCCCATGGCGAGCTTGTTGAGCGCGTCCCTGGAGATGACGTGTCCGCACAGGAGCCGCATGGGCGGGTTCTGCTCGGAAGCCTGTTGCCGGAGGATGAACATGCCCTGAGTGTACTGACTTGACGCCCATGGCGAGCTTGTTGAGCGCGTCCCTGGAGATGACGTGTCCGCACAGGAGCCGCATGGGCGGGTTCTGCTCGGATGCCTGTTGCCGGAGGATGAACATGCCCTGAGTGTACTGACTTGACGCCCATGGCGAGCTTGTTGAGCGCGTCCCTGGAGATGACGTGTCCGCACAGGAGCCGCATGGGCGGGTTCTGCTCGGATGCCTGTTGCCGGAGGATGAACATGCCCTGAGTGTACTGACTTGACGCCCATGGCGAGCTTGTTGAGCGCGTCCCTGGAGATGACGTGTCCGCACAGGAGCCGCATGGGCGGGTTCTGCTCGGATGCCTGTTGCCGGAGGATGAACATGCCCTGAGTGTACTGACTTGACGCCCATGGCGAGCTTGTTGAGCGCGTCCCTGGAGATGACGTGTCCGCACAGGAGCCGCATGGGCGGGTTCTGCTCGGATGCCTGTTGCCGGAGGATGAACATGCCCTGAGTGTACTGACTTGACGCCCATGGCGAGCTTGTTGAGCGCGTCCCTGGAGATGACGTGTCCGCACAGGAGCCGCATGGGCGGGTTCTGCTCGGATGCCTGTTGCCGGAGGATGAACATGCCCTGAGTGTACTGACTTGACGCCCATGGCGAGCTTGTTGAGCGCGTCCCTGGAGATGACGTGTCCGCACAGGAGCCGCATGGGCGGGTTCTGCTCGGATGCCTGTTGCCGGAGGATGAACATGCCCTGAGTGTACTGACTTGACGCCCATGGCGAGCTTGTTGAGCGCGTCCCTGGAGATGACGTGTCCGCACAGGAGCCGCATGGGCGGGTTCTGCTCGGATGCCTGTTGCCGGAGGATGAACATGCCCTGAGTGTACTGACTTGACGCCCATGGCGAGCTTGTTGAGCGCGTCCCTGGAGATGACGTGTCCGCACAGGAGCCGCATGGGCGGGTTCTGCTCGGATGCCTGTTGCCGGAGGATGAACATGCCCTGAGTGTACTGACTTGACGCCCATGGCGAGCTTGTTGAGCGCGTCCCTGGAGATGACGTGTCCGCACAGGAGCCGCATGGGCGGGTTCTGCTCGGATGCCTGTTGCCGGAGGATGGACATGCCCTGAGTGTACTGACTTGACGCCCATGGCGAGCTTGTTGAGCGCGTCCCTGGAGATGACGTGTCCGCACAGGAGCCGCATGGGCGGGTTCTGCTCGGATGCCTGTTGCCGGAGGATGAACATGCCCTGAGTGTACTGACTTGACGCCCATGGCGAGCTTGTTGAGCGCGTCCCTGGAGATGACGTGTCCGCACAGGAGCCGCATGGGCGGGTTCTGCTCGGATGCCTGTTGCCGGAGGATGAACATGCCCTGAGTGTACTGACTTGACGCCCATGGCGAGCTTGTTGAGCGCGTCCCTGGAGATGACGTGTCCGCACAGGAGCCGCATGGGCGGGTTCTGCTCGGAAGCCTGTTGCCGGAGGATGAACATGCCCTGAGTGTACTGACTTGACGCCCATGGCGAGCTTGTTGAGCGCGTCCCTGGAGATGACGTGTCCGCACAGGAGCCGCATGGGCGGGTTCTGCTCGGATGCCTGTTGCCGGAGGATGGACATGCCCTGAGTGTACTGACTTGACGCCCATGGCGAGCTTGTTGAGCGCGTCCCTGGAGATGACGTGTCCGCACAGGAGCCGCATGGGCGGGTTCTGCTCGGATGCCTGTTGCCGGAGGATGAACATGCCCTGAGTGTACTGACTTGACGCCCATGGCGAGCTTGTTGAGCGCGTCCCTGGAGATGACGTGTCCGCACAGGAGCCGCATGGGCGGGTTCTGCTCGGATGCCTGTTGCCGGAGGATGGACATGCCCTGAGTGTACTGACTTGACGCCCATGGCGAGCTTGTTGAGCGCGTCCCTGGAGATGACGTGTCCGCACAGGAGCCGCATGGGCGGGTTCTGCTCGGATGCCTGTTGCCGGAGGATGAACATGCCCTGAGTGTACTGACTTGACGCCCATGGCGAGCTTGTTGAGCGCGTCCCTGGAGATGACGTGTCCGCACAGGAGCCGCATGGGCGGGTTCTGCTCGGATGCCTGTTGCCGGAGGATGAACATGCCCTGAGTGTACTGACTTGACGCCCATGGCGAGCTTGTTGAGCGCGTCCCTGGAGATGACGTGTCCGCACAGGAGCCGCATGGGCGGGTTCTGCTCGGATGCCTGTTGCCGGAGGATGAACATGCCCTGAGTGTACTGACTTGACGCCCATGGCGAGCTTGTTGAGCGCGTCCCTGGAGATGACGTGTCCGCACAGGAGCCGCATGGGCGGGTTCTGCTCGGATGCCTGTTGCCGGAGGATGAACATGCCCTGAGTGTACTGACTTGACGCCCATGGCGAGCTTGTTGAGCGCGTCCCTGGAGATGACGTGTCCGCACAGGAGCCGCATGGGCGGGTTCTGCTCGGATGCCTGTTGCCGGAGGATGAACATGCCCTGAGTGTACTGACTTGACGCCCATGGCGAGCTTGTTGAGCGCGTCCCTGGAGATGACGTGTCCGCACAGGAGCCGCATGGGCGGGTTCTGCTCGGATGCCTGTTGCCGGAGGATGAACATGCCCTGAGTGTACTGACTTGACGCCCATGGCGAGCTTGTTGAGCGCGTCCCTGGAGATGACGTGTCCGCACAGGAGCCGCATGGGCGGGTTCTGCTCGGAAGCCTGTTGCCGGAGGATGAACATGCCCTGAGTGTACTGACTTGACGCCCATGGCGAGCTTGTTGAGCGCGTCCCTGGAGATGACGTGTCCGCACAGGAGCCGCATGGGCGGGTTCTGCTCGGATGCCTGTTGCCGGAGGATGAACATGCCCTGAGTGTACTGACTTGACGCCCATGGCGAGCTTGTTGAGCGCGTCCCTGGAGATGACGTGTCCGCACAGGAGCCGCATGGGCGGGTTCTGCTCGGATGCCTGTTGCCGGAGGATGAACATGCCCTGAGTGTACTGACTTGACGCCCATGGCGAGCTTGTTGAGCGCGTCCCTGGAGATGACGTGTCCGCACAGGAGCCGCATGGGCGGGTTCTGCTCGGATGCCTGTTGCCGGAGGATGGACATGCCCTGAGTGTACTGACTTGACGCCCATGGCGAGCTTGTTGAGCGCGTCCCTGGAGATGACGTGTCCGCACAGGAGCCGCATGGGCGGGTTCTGCTCGGATGCCTGTTGCCGGAGGATGAACATGCCCTGAGTGTACTGACTTGACGCCCATGGCGAGCTTGTTGAGCGCGTCCCTGGAGATGACGTGTCCGCACAGGAGCCGCATGGGCGGGTTCTGCTCGGATGCCTGTTGCCGGAGGATGGACATGCCCTGAGTGTACTGACTTGACGCCCATGGCGAGCTTGTTGAGCGCGTCCCTGGAGATGACGTGTCCGCACAGGAGCCGCATGGGCGGGTTCTGCTCGGATGCCTGTTGCCGGAGGATGAACATGCCCTGAGTGTACTGACTTGACGCCCATGGCGAGCTTGTTGAGCGCGTCCCTGGAGATGACGTGTCCGCACAGGAGCCGCATGGGCGGGTTCTGCTCGGATGCCTGTTGCCGGAGGATGAACATGCCCTGAGTGTACTGACTTGACGCCCATGGCGAGCTTGTTGAGCGCGTCCCTGGAGATGACGTGTCCGCACAGGAGCCGCATGGGCGGGTTCTGCTCGGATGCCTGTTGCCGGAGGATGAACATGCCCTGAGTGTACTGACTTGACGCCCATGGCGAGCTTGTTGAGCGCGTCCCTGGAGATGACGTGTCCGCACAGGAGCCGCATGGGCGGGTTCTGCTCGGATGCCTGTTGCCGGAGGATGAACATGCCCTGAGTGTACTGACTTGACGCCCATGGCGAGCTTGTTGAGCGCGTCCCTGGAGATGACGTGTCCGCACAGGAGCCGCATGGGCGGGTTCTGCTCGGATGCCTGTTGCCGGAGGATGAACATGCCCTGAGTGTACTGACTTGACGCCCATGGCGAGCTTGTTGAGCGCGTCCCTGGAGATGACGTGTCCGCACAGGAGCCGCATGGGCGGGTTCTGCTCGGATGCCTGTTGCCGGAGGATGAACATGCCCTGAGTGTACTGACTTGACGCCCATGGCGAGCTTGTTGAGCGCGTCCCTGGAGATGACGTGTCCGCACAGGAGCCGCATGGGCGGGTTCTGCTCGGATGCCTGTTGCCGGAGGATGAACATGCCCTGAGTGTACTGACTTGACGCCCATGGCGAGCTTGTTGAGCGCGTCCCTGGAGATGACGTGTCCGCACAGGAGCCGCATGGGCGGGTTCTGCTCGGAAGCCTGTTGCCGGAGGATGGGGCACGCGAACACCGAGTGGTAGCCGCCGCCGTCCTCGCCGAGGTCCACCTGAAGGTTTATAAACTTCTGGACGGTTTAATTATGCCTCACGAGATTATTTTCTACGTAAAAGTTTGACCACAACTCTCACCAAAAATCACATATATAGGGCTCGTATTCTGTCGTAGCATTAAAATGGTGGACAAAAAGTAAAACAACTGTCACTAGTGTCCCTCAATAATTTCATTTAAGGTAAAATTCCATGAGTTCGACACTGATCAAATACGTGGCACTTTCCGTAAATATTATGTCATAATTTGACGACCGCTTTAGCTTAGTTGGTAGTGACCCTGCCTACGGGTTCGAATCCCGGCCGGGGCATTTATTTGAGTAATGAGCACGAATATTTGTTCTTGAGTCTTGGATGTTTTCTACGTATTTATGTATATAAGTATGTATAACTTCGCTTAGTACCCATAGTACAAGCTTAGCTCAGTTTGGGACTAGGTTGATTTGTGTAAGATTGTCCACAAATATTATTTATTTATTTATTATTATTTTATAATAGAGGTGATTAATAGGTGTCTTCTATTGTGTATTAAGGTGTCGGCTATAGGGCTCTTGCTCTGTCGTAGCAGTAAAAACGTGGACAAAAAGTAAACATAAGTAGTTTATTAGACACAACATCGACAAACAAATGTTACCATACTGTGGTTTGACAAAAGAAAATTATAATGTAAATTGTAAGCAGATTAATAAACATTTTTTAATCACAGTAGAGAGGACTATGTACAGCCAACAAATTTAATTTCTGGGCCACTTCGTAACTTGTCAGAGTGACATTAATTGTAGATCTTTAGCTTTTATATTGATTTTCACTCTTCACTGTGACAAGGTACAAAGTTGCCTAGAAATCAAATTGGTACACTGAATACAGCAAACAGCGTTACAGTTAACGAGATGTATCACTGTTCTTTTGACAGCTATCATCACCTCTACTCACCTCTAACGGCAGCTCCTCGTCAGCCCACGCCGCCACCACGTGAGGGTGCGTCATCTTCGCTCGCAGGTCTGGTAACACCCTGGCTCCGGCTAACACCGCCTCGACTAGAGACAACGGGTACTCACCTCTAGCGGCAGTTCCTCGTCAGCCCACGCCGCCACCACGTGAGGGTGCGTCATCTTCGCGCGCAGGTCGTGCAGGGCTGGTAACACCCTGGCTCCGGCTAACACCGCGCCGGCTAGAGACAACGGGTACTCACCTTTAGCGGCAGTTCCTCGTCAGCCCACGCTGCCACCACGTGAGGGTGCGTCATCTTCGCTCGCAGGTCGTGTAGGGCCGGTAATACCCTGGCTCCGGCTAACACCGCCCCGGCTAGAGGAGACAACGGGTACTCACCTCTAGCGGCAGCTCCTCATCAGCCCACGCCGCCACCACGTGAGGGTGCGTCATCTTCGCACGCAGGTCGTGCAGGGCTGGTAACACCCTGGCTCCGGCTAACACCGCGCCGGCTAGAGGAGACAGCGGCGCCAGGCGGAGCAGGGCGCACGCCTCGCGGACGAACAGCTCGCTCGCTTCCGCACCTAACAACAAATTCAATTAATCAACTGCCTTTGAGTCTATTGCAGACAGGACAAGAAGGGAGACAATGTCGGGGCTGAAAGCCAATGCGGGAGCGGCATACATGATCGGAAGCCTGGCAGATCGAAGAACAAATTATCACATAATGAATCAAGCTTAAGTGAAAGGATAGCCAACGCGCACACGTCACATCTAGCGGGCGAGTGTATTCACCCATATTTTTTTTCACACTCACCGAGCGCCTTGGGGTCGAGCAGGTGCCGGTATCGGTCGGGCGGCGACGGCGCGGCGGGCGCGCACCAGGCGAGCGCGCACACGTCACATGTAGCGGTGTATACACTCACCGAGCGCCTTGGGGTCGAGCAGGTGCCGGTATCGGTCGGGCGGGGACGGCGCGGCGGGCGCGCACCAGGCGAGCGCGCACACGTCACATGTAGCGGTGTATACACTCACCGAGCGCCTTGGGGTCGAGCAGGTGCCGGTATCGGTCGGGCGGGGACGGCGCGGCGGGCGCGCACCAGGCGAGCGCGCACACGTCACATGTAGCGGTGTATACACTCACCGAGCGCCTTGGGGTCGAGCAGGTGCCGGTATCGGTCGGGCGGGGACGGCGCGGCGGGCGCGCACCAGGCGAGCGCGCACACGTCACATGTAGCGGTGTATACACTCACCGAGCGCCTTGGGGTCGAGCAGGTGCCGGTATCGGTCGGGCGGGGACGGCGCGGCGGGCGCGCACCAGGCGAGCGCGCACACGTCACATGTAGCGGTGTATACACTCACCGAGCGCCTTGGGGTCGAGCAGGTGCCGGTATCGGTCGGGCGGGGACGGCGCGGCGGGCGCGCACCAGGCGAGCGCGCACACGTCACATGTAGCGGTGTATACACTCACCGAGCGCCTTGGGGTCGAGCAGGTGCCGGTATCGGTCGGGCGGGGACGGCGCGGCGGGCGCGCACCAGGCGAGCGCGCACACGTCACATGTAGCGGTGTATACACTCACCGAGCGCCTTGGGGTCGAGCAGGTGCCGGTATCGGTCGGGCGGGGACGGCGCGGCGGGCGCGCACCAGGCGAGCGCGCACACGTCACATGTAGCGGTGTATACACTCACCGAGCGCCTTGGGGTCGAGCAGGTGCCGGTATCGGTCGGGCGGGGACGGCGCGGCGGGCGCGCACCAGGCGAGCGCGCACACGTCACATGTAGCGGTGTATACACTCACCGAGCGCCTTGGGGTCGAGCAGGTGCCGGTATCGGTCGGGCGGGGACGGCGCGGCGGGCGCGCACCAGGCGAGCGCGCACACGTCACATGTAGCGGTGTATACACTCACCGAGCGCCTTGGGGTCGAGCAGGTGCCGGTATCGGTCGGGCGGGGACGGCGCGGCGGGCGCGCACCAGGCGAGCGCGCACACGTCACATGTAGCGGTGTATACACTCACCGAGCGCCTTGGGGTCGAGCAGGTGCCGGTATCGGTCGGGCGGGGACGGCGCGGCGGGCGCGCACCAGGCGAGCGCGCACACGTCACATGTAGCGGTGTATACACTCACCGAGCGCCTTGGGGTCGAGCAGGTGCCGGTATCGGTCGGGCGGGGACGGCGCGGCGGGCGCGCACCAGGCGAGCGCGCACACGTCACATGTAGCGGTGTATACACTCACCGAGCGCCTTGGGGTCGAGCAGGTGCCGGTATCGGCCGGGCGGGGACGGCGCGGCGGGCGCGCACCAGGCGAGCGCGCACACGTCACATGTAGCGGTGTATACACTCACCGAGCGCCTTGGGGTCGAGCAGGTGCCGGTATCGGCCGGGCGGGGACGGCGCGGCGGGCGCGCACCAGGCGAGCGCGCACACGTCACATCAAAGAATATAGAAAACTAAGAATGCTAACTCTGTACATTGCTAGTTATCTCGCTTAAAACTTATTATCGTCGCTGGTACCTCGTAGTTCAACTTATTATTACAGATGGCGTTGTTTTCAATCTAAACTCGTGTTCTAGCGGCGAAACAGACGCAGCAGCGCTGCGGCGCAGGTGCTATCAGTAGTTTGTTCTTAGTATACACCAAATTTCGGCGCGCGAGTCCATTTTGTTTTGGTCGAGTGGTTCGAGTAGTTGATTTCAAATCCTGAGTACTCGGGTTCAAACCCTGTCTCCAGACTTTTGGATTTTTATTTTTTCTGTAGGTACGAAGTGTGCTTCTTTTTTTTAGTTACTATTACTGGTTATGGTTAGTGTTTTAAAATGAGTAAGTAGTTTTTAATAATTTCGTAGGTAAACCCCGTTCAAAAATGTATTTGCTAGAAAGCCTCATGTACTCACGACACCGTACACTATACGAGTACCAAAAGTACCAATATAAGTTAGGTACGTAGTGGGACCGAATTATCGACCTGAAGCTTTCGATAATTCTAAATTAATTAATTAATAGTCAAGCCACAATTTTAAAATCATAAGCGT
The DNA here is from genome assembly GCA_951800055.1 of Cenopis cana. Classification (NCBI taxonomy): domain Eukaryota; kingdom Metazoa; phylum Arthropoda; class Insecta; order Lepidoptera; family Tortricidae; genus Cenopis; species Cenopis cana. Next base: position 1,448,683 of record OX637486.1, on the reverse strand, counting down.
GCATTTTTCGTCGTGAATGATCTAATATAAGTTCCTAATTATAATTAGTATGTAATTAGATAAGTCTACAAATATAAAAAGGTTATGCAGTCATATTACAAAAAGTAAGACATGTATAGATTGTGTTTTAACAGAATAAACATTAAAAAAGGCGCGAAATTCATAACTACGCCGCCCTCCCGGGCCGTCGAGGCGCCGCGCGCCGCGCCGCCGGCGCACGGCGCACGGGAACGGGAACTAAGCGAGCGGTACCTCGCCTCCCGCCTGCCGCGCACGCGTTGCGGTCGTCTAATTCATTCCACATTTATACGTTTACGCGCGCAATACGCATATTACTTTTCTCAAAAATGGCCCGCAAACTGGACTTTAGTCGCTACATATTGGAAGGTAAAGTGTATAGTTTAAGGTCAGATCCAAATTAAAAAGTAAAAAGCATTGCAGGCGAGTTGCAGCCGGCCTGCAATGTCACATATAAATTCCTTTATTTGTCGAGTTATGAACTTTTTAAAAAGTAGAAACTGTCATATAAAAGGAGGCACAGGTCGTATTCAGCCAATTCAGCTCGTATTTTTCTGTTAGAAACGCGACGTTTTTTTATGTCTCGAATAATTTGCGTTTTTCGGCGGAAAAATATACTTGCGATTCTGTTAAAAAAAAAAAAACGGCGGGAAAGCATGATGTTTTTGACGTTTTAAGGTTATGTTTTTCAAATCTTAATTAAATTTTTGTCATATTTCTCCCATTTTTGAGAAATTACTTTAGGTACTACGATACGAGTACCTACGAGTAATTACCTAGCATTCATTAATGGGCCAATTTTCTTGGCGTTGTAGTTTTTTTTTATTTCTTAGAATTGCATGAAAATTGGTAGGTTGGGAGAGCTCCTGATTCTGAACAATATGTGCGCGATTTCCTACACTGTCCCACAATTTGTTTCCATTGAGTGACAAAACGTATGAGATTTTCGTAACTCAGTGGAAAAAATGGATGGGATAAAAAAATTTTTGACGCCTTGTTGTCATATTTTTTTTACTTGTACAAAATCAGGAGCTCTTCCAACATACCAATTTTCATGCAATTCTAAGAAATAAAAAAACTACAACGCCAAAAAAATTGGCCCTAATAGTACATTACTGCAGAGGCCGTGAAGTAAGGGATTGCTGGACGACTGTTGTGGTGTAGACGGCCGAGTCGTAGACGAGGCCGGATAAAACGAGTCCTGCAATCCCTGTTCCGGCCGAGGCTTGTATAGTGCTTTTCTCAAACAATAGGAAATATTAAAATTATAATAACTACCAGGTAATCAAGTAAATAATAGTTTAAATTTCCTCCTAATTTTTTTTGCGAAAACCGACCCGAACCGATCCGAATTATACTCTATGTCAACTAATTCAGGGATAAGGATTTCAAATTTTAAATTTACTTTGAATTTTAAGTAAATAAAAAAAAATTGCGGAAAGTCGTCATTATATTGGATTTCGACTAATTCAGGGGTAAGGATTTCAAATTTGACATTTAATTTGAAGTTTAAGCCAAAAAAATTTTTTTTGCGAAAAATTGTCATTATACTCGATTTCGACTAATTCAGGGGTAAGAATTTCAAATTTGACATTTATTTTGAATTTTAAGCCAAAAAAGTTTTTTTTTTGCGAAAAAACGTCATTTTACTCGATTTTGACTAATTCAGGGATAAGGATGTCAAATCTGACATTTATTTTAAATTTAAAGCAAAAAAAAAAAAAATTTTTTGCGAAAAATCGTCATTAGACTCGATTTCGACTAATTCAGGGGTAAGAATTTCAAACTTGACATTTATTTTGAATTTTAAGCCAAAAAAATATTTTTTTGCGAAAAATCGTCATTATACTCGATTTCAACTAATTCAGGGGTAAGAATTTCAAATTTGACATTTATTTTGAATTTTAAGCCAAAAAAAATATTTTTTTTTTGCGAAAAAACGTCACTATAATTCAATCAATCATCTTTATTGCAGACCAAAACGATCCATAGTTTGTTAGCATGTCTTACATAACTACTTATATACTAGGGTTAGGGTGACTAAAAGATAAACATGTCAATACACATTATACTCGATTTCGACTTATTCAGGGATAAGGATTTCAAATCTGACATTTATTTTGAATTTTAAGCAAAAAAAATATATTTTTTCAAAAAATCGTCATTATACTGGATTTCAACTAATTCAGGGATAAGGATTTCAAATCTGACATTTACATTGAATTTAAAGCAAAAAAATAATTTTTTGCGAAAAATCGTCATTATACTCGATTTCAACTAATTCAGGGGTAAGGATTTCAAATTTGACATTTATTTTAAATTTAAAGCAAATAAAATTTTTTTTTTGCGAAAAATCGTCATTATACTCGATTACAACTAATTCAGGGGTAAGGATTTCAAATTTGACTATTATTTTGAATTTTAAGACAAAAAAATTTTTTTTTTGCGAAAAACGTCATTTTACTCGTTTTTGACTAATTCAGAGATATGAGCGCCGATGGGCAATTGGCCGGCGGCGGCGCGCCGATCAAAATTGATCGGCGGCGGCGGCGTCGGCGGCGTGACCTTGTAAAAACCTCAGGTTCAAAACAAAAATACGTTTTTTTCCCTTATTTGATGCCGTACACGCCTGTCAACGTCGTTTTTACTGTCAGGATGACAAACACGCCTATTGATATCGATGTGCTACGTTTTATCCCGTCCTAGTCGATTACGCATGGTGGGTTACATATTGTGTATAAAGACTAGGTATGCTCTGCTGTATATGTAGGTAACATCTAAGTGGCAATGAAAACAGCAAGTCTATTGCTGCCTGCGGGAAACTTCGCCTCAAGGTGGTCCAGTCACATGACAAAGCTTTAAAATATGATATGTGTATGTAAACATGACAATTCTGCTCAAACTCTTGGATGCCTCCGAAACGTGGTGTTTCTAACGCAAACACACTCGTATATTATATACTTCTAGGATTTATCACAAATACTAGGAGCGGCATTATACCCATCTTTTGATGAACCTCGAATACATCGAACCGTGTTAGAAACAAGCAAATTCTTGAATATAAACTTTCGTGAGACATGTTATAATTTTATTTTACTAAACGACAATTAATACCGTTTTAACCGTTTAGTAAAGTAAAAGCATGTTCTTCGCTAAACCAAACTAATTTCAACGGCATTGAAGATTATTTAATACGCAGTAGTCGCGTGGACTCTGCTAACTACAGGCCCATTTCGGTCACATCCATTCACTGCAAGATTATGGAGTGTTCTGACTGAACAGCAGGCTCTTTGGCGTATCTAGAATCAAATGATCTCCTCAGTGACCGACAATACGGCTTTCGTCACAATCGGTCCACTGGGGATCTTCTAGCGTACAACACACACACCTGGAATAAGGCCATAGAGATAAAATACGAAGAAGCCCTAGCGGTTTCTCTCGATTTCACAATGGCCTCACTCCAGGTGTGTTATTGCTTTGACATGGTCTGGCACAACGGTCTCTAATCAAACTTTCTTCGTATGGTCTGCCTGCTGGTTGTTGTGCTTGGATTGGATATCGGATTTCCTGAGGTATAGAATCTATTGGAGTGGTTATTGATGGCTGCTCGTCTGATCCGATGGCTATTAATGACGTTGTCCCCCATGGGTCAGTGCTTTCTACGACTCTTTCTGCTGTGCGGCCGGTATCTTTGGGTATGCAGACTTCAGTACTGTTGTAGAGAACTACATATCCACTGCACGAACCAGTATGACCGGAATTCGGACTAATGGGAAGTTATGATTATGCCTGTGAACCTTTCTCTCTTCGATTAGAGCGATGCCAGTCCAGTCTGGTATGGTTCAATGCCACTAAAACTCAGACGTGTCTAATTTCCGCGAAAAAGAGGCAAAAGAGACCCCTACTTTCCGAGATGTAATCGTGCCTATTACCGGCTTTTCGGCGTAACATTGTTTTTGACTCAGCTTTGGCAAATATATAAGTAAAGTAAGTAATCTAGTACTGCACTCCATCTACAAAAAATGCTCCAAGACCTGAGCACGGCCAGTCTTGAAGTCGGACTCAAGATGAACAGGGTAAAGACCCAGTTAATGACCAACGGCGCAAAGCATAGGGTAAAGGTAGATGGGCAGGATATTCAATATGTCGATGAGTATATCTACTTGGGCCAGATAGCATCTTTCGATAACAGGCAATCTAAAGAAATCGACCGACGCATCGCAAACGCCTGGAAGAGCTACTGGTCCATGAAGGCGCTAATGAAGGGAAACCTTCCTTTGACACTGAAGCGCAAACTCGTCGACATGTGCATCCTGCCTATCCTAACCTATGGCGCCCAAACTTGGTCACTAACCGAAGCCCAAAAGTCTCGACTCAAGGTCTGCCAGCGAGCAATGGAACGCAGCATACTTGGAGTCCGTAGAATTGACAGGATCAGGAACACGGAGCTGCGTTCCAGAACTGGCATCGTAGATGTGGGTGTTAAGGCCGCAAAGCTAAAGTGGGACTGGGCTGGGCATGTCTGCCGAATGCACCCGGAGCGATGGGCCAAATTAGCCACCGAATGGGTCCCACAGAATGGCTACCGAGGCAGAGGTAGACCGAAAAGGAGATGGCGGGACGACCTTGACACATATTTTACTGAATGGCAGGTGCTGGCACACGACCGAGACGAGTGGCGAAAAAGAGGGGAGGCCTTTGCCCAGCAGTGGGACACTAAATAGGCTACTAAAAAAAAAAAAAAAAAAAAAAAAGTAATCTAGAACATCGGCACAAAGTTGCCAGTCTGTCGGATTTTGTTTAGAATCGCTCATTAAGGATCCCTTTTGTGCATTTTTGGTACTGAATACTAAAATAAATAACACTATATAACCGTAAAAATATCAAATTCCAAACTAGTTTGCCGATCGATGATATAAGTGTGTAAAAGAGAAGCTACACAGTATCTGAAACGCGCGCGAAACAGATACCGGCGCGCCGATCGCCATGTGTCGGCGGCGGCGGCGTGGGTTTTTGGCCGGCGGCGGCGGCGCGGCGGCGCGGCGCTCATATCTAATTCAGGGATAAGGATGTCAAATCTGACATTTATTTTAAATTTAAAGCAAAAAAATAATTTTTTGCGAAAAATCGTCATTATACTCGATTTCAACTAATTCAGGGGTAAGGATTTCAAATTTGACATTTATTATTCAGGGATAAGGATGTCAAATCTGACATTTATTTTAAATTTAAAGCAAAAAAATAATTTTTTGCGAAAAATCGTCATTATACTCGATTTCAACTAATTCAGGGGTAAGGATTTCAAATTTGACATTTATTTTGAATTTTAAGCCAAAAAAATTTTTTTTTTTGCGAAAAAACGTCTTTTTACTCGATTTTGACTAATTCAGGGATAAGGATGTCAAATCTGACATTTATTTTAAATTTAAAGCAAATAAAAATTTTTTTTTGCGAAAAATCGTCATTATACTCGATTACAACTAATTCAGGGGTAAGGATTTCAAATTTGACATTTATTTTGAATTTTAAGCCAAAAAAATTTTTTTTTTTGCGAGAAAACGTCATTAATCAATCAATCAATCAATCAATTAATAATAATTTATTTCGGAAATGTCCATATCTTATTAGTAACAATGGAACTTAAAAACTATGTTAGTATTACATGTAACTTATCCTATGTGACAGATGTAAGGCATTCGAAGGTTGCAGGAAGGCCCCATCCACTCTGTCCGCGACTGTGGCTAGGAGGCTGTTGGAACTGCCGCGCACACGCCGCACCAGGGATGCAACGCGCTTGCGCATGATGGCGCTGAAACCATCTGTGCGCGCCTCCGCAAACATGCCTGACGCACTACACTACTTTTATTGTTATTAATGTCATTATACTCGGTGCATTTTACAATTACTATACATTCAAAATTCTGTATCAAATGCATTAAAATCTGGTTGTTTTAATCTAAGAAAATATAAGAGCAATCATCCATCAATTTTTGATAACCTTGAAATTAACAAGCAAGACAATTTGACTATTAGCGGTGTTATTGTCATTATACACTATTGTTATTAATGTCATTATACTCGGATTTCAAATTTTATATTTATTTGATTTTTAAGTAAAAAATGTTTTAAAAAAAACGTCATTAAAATTCAAAATTAATATAAAATCTGAAATACTTACTCCTGCATTAGTCGAAATCGAGTATAATGACGTATTACACTAAAAAAAAACTTTTTTCACTTAAAATTCAAAATAAACATAAATTTTTAAATTCTTGCCCCTGAATTAGTCGAAATCGAGTATAATGACGATTTTCGCAAAAAAATATATATTTTTTGGGTTAAAATTCCAAATAAATGTCAAATTTGAAATCCTTACCTCTGAATTAGTCGAAATCGAGTATAATGACGAATTAACGCAAAAAAATATTTTTCTGGCTTAAAATTCAAAATAAATGTCAAATTTGAAATCCTTATCCCTGAATTAGTCGAAATCAAGTATAATGACGATCTTAACAAAAAAAAAATTTTTTGGCTCAAAATTCAAAATCAATGTCAAATTTGAAATCCTTACCCCTGAATTAGTCGAAATCGAGTATAATGACGATTTTACGCAATAAAATCTTTTTTTGGCTTAAAATTCAAAATAAATGTCAGATTTGAAATCCTTACCCCTGAATTAGTCGAAATCGAGTATAATGACGTTTTTTCGCAAAAAAAATATATTTGGCTTAAAATTCAAAATAAATGTCAAATTTGAAATTCTTACCCCTGAATTAGTCGAAATCGAGTATAATGACGATTTTCGCAAAAAAAAAATATTTTTTGGGTTAAAATTCAAAATAAATGTCAAATTTGAAATCCTTACCCCTGAATTAGTCGAAATCGAGTATAATGACGAATTAACGCAAAAAAATATTTTTCTGGCTTAAAATTCAAAATAAATGTCAAATTTGAAATCCTTATCCCTGAATTAGTCGAAATCAAGTATAATGACGATCTTCACAAAAAAAAATTTTTTTGGCTCAAAATTCAAAATCAATGTCAAATTTGAAATCCTTACCCCTGAATTAGTCGAAATCGAGTATAATGACGATTTTACGCAATAAAATCTTTTTTTGGCTTAAAATTCAAAATAAATGTCAAATTTGAAATTCTTACCCCTGAATTAGTCGAAATCGAGTATAATGACAATTTTTCGCAAAAAAAATTTTTTGGCTTAAACTTCAAATTAAATGACAAATTTGAAATCCTTACCCCTGAATTAGTCGAAATCCGCTTTAGAGGTGAGACGTACTAGGCAAAACGCGTACTGAGTTTTGCGAGTACGCGTCCACAAAAAGATTAGATCCAAAGACTAGGTCCAAAGACGCGCTAAACCGACCCCGACCGAATACGAATAGCGCGGAACATTAAGACCCTTAGACGTTTCGAGTCTTCAGAGTCGTCGTACGCCTAGTACTCGATACGCTAAAAGACGCGCGGGCGGGATCGTGTACTTACGCGTCCATGCCCAAACCTATTCCAAAAACCAATCCCGTAAATACGTCTCACCTCCGCTTTTAAAGCACTCTATCCAACAACTTGAATCAAAAAAAGTCGTATCTTCATAGGGGCCTTACGGCACTTACGTCCTTTTATTTGAGCAAGACAGTTCTCAAACACCCTTACATCCATCTTGTTCAAACCAAAAATCGTTGAAAGTATTAACTAGTGGCTCTGTGAGCTGTAGACCTCGTGAGAGTTTTTTTTTTATTTCCAAAACTATGTTAGATATCGAACCTGTAGAGCAGGGGTCGGCAACCTTCTGTTGATATCAACTCGAAACAAATTGGTACTTCGTACGCGACAGTAACGTAGTAAAAATTCGCATCCCTTTTTACGTGAAAAACGAGAAAGACGAAAAAACCGACTTTTCACAGATAAACCAGCTAGTTTCCTTACCAAACCCAGATAATTCGCATTTCAACCGCATCGTAATTTCGCGATTATATATCGCGATATAGAATAGCAGATATAGAAACTTTAAGGGGGCGACGGGTCATAAAGTCATAACACACCTAGATGAAAACGCGAGCGCGAAATTTTTCGAACACTGATGCAAATGCGGCAAATACTTCATACGCATCAAGTCATGACACATCTAGATGAAAATGCGAGCGCAGCGAGCGCGAAATTTTTCGAACATTATGATGCAGGTGCGGAAACTACTTCATACGCATCAAGTTATGTAGATGTAAACGCGAGCGCGAAATTTTTCGAACACTGATTCGAACGCGGCAAATACTTCATACGCATCAAGTCATAACAAATCTCGTTGAAAACGCGAGCGTAGCGAGCGCGAAATTTTGCGAACATTATTATGCAGGTCTGGAAAATACTTCATACGTATCAAGTCATGTAGACGCAAACGCGAGCGCAGCGAGCGCGAAATTTTTCGAACATTATGATGCAGGTGCGGAAACTACTTCATACACATCAAGTTATGTAGATGTAAACGCGAGCGCGAAATTTTTCGAACACTGATTCAAACGCGGCAAATACTTCATACGCATCAAGTCATAACAAATCTCGTTGAAAACGCGAGCGTAGCGAGCGCGAAATTTTGCGAACATTATTATGCAGGTCTGGAAAATACTTCATACGCATCAAGTCATGTAGACGCAAACGCGAGCGCAGCGAGCGCGAAATTTTTTGAACATTAAGATGCAGGTGTGGAAAATACTTCATACTGTCTAACGCAAACGCGGCGAGCGCGAAATTTTTGAAAAAAATTTAGATAGATTTAACTGTAAAATATACTTACAAACACACGTCCTGACCAACTGTGAAAATATTCGTGGTTGGCGATACAGATGCTTTCACGTATGTTAAGAATTTCAAATTTTACCTTTACAAACAATAAAGCCAGGGAGGCTCACGGGCCGCACGGAAGGGGCTCGCGGGCCGCCTGTTGCCGACCGCTGCTGTAGAGGAGGACAAACCATAGATTTTTTTTTAGATTACTCGACAAAAATATTCGATGTAATCAAAGAACGTGCTCACAATACTTCACGAGAATCTGTTGTGAAATGCGACCCTCAGAGGTGAACATATCGAAATTCGGCCGCAGAAACACAACATAATTGATAAAAAAATTGTTTTTTTAAATTTTGAAAAAGTGACTCGATGAAAAAATTCTATAAAATTACCGCACCTGCTCACAAAATTTCACGAAAATCGGTTGATTAATGCGACCTGTAGAGGAGAACAAACCAATGAATAAAATAAAAATAAAAAATAATTACAAAAATTTACTTGCCCAAAAAATTCTATGTAATCATAAAACCTGCTCACAAAACTTCACGAGAATCGGTTGAGAAATGCGACCTATAGAGGAAAAAACGGCCGCAGAAAAATACGAAATCATTGATACAAAGTTTGTTTTTTCGAATTTAAAAAAAGTGACTCGACAAAAAAATTCTATATAGTTACCAAACCTGCTCGCAAAATTTCACGAAAATCGGTTGATAAATGCGACCTGTAAAGGAGATCAGCCAACGAAGTAAAAAAAAAAATTATTTTTTTTTTTAAAATTTACTCTACAAATAAATTATATGTAGTCATGGAACCTGCTCACAAAATTTCACGAGAATCGGTTGAGAAATGCGACCTGTAGAGGAAAAAACGGCCGCAGAAAAACACGAAATCATTGATACAATGTTTGTTTTTTTGAATTTCCAAAAAGTGACTCGACAAAAAAATTCTATATAGTTACCGAACCTGCTTACAAAATTTCACGAAAATCGGTTGATAAATGCGACCTGTAGAGGAGGACATACAAAAATCCGGCCGGACATACGAAAGCATTTTTGTCGAAGCTAAAACAGAGACCTCGTTTTACTCGGTCAATTAATGGGCACACTTTTTAAATAAACAATTTTTATTTATTTACGACTTTGACAGCTAATATTTCACCAATAATTGACTTGGATCGAAATCTTGTTTAGTAACCTCTATTTCATTTTTAAAGGTTAATCGATAAATATTCAACACGACAATGTGCATTGTAATATTTGAAATTATGTGGAGTGCCCCCTAATATATAATTTTTTCGTACTTTTACATCACCTTTGTAGTGGTTCATAATATAATGTCCTACCAAATTTCATAATTGTACTACTCATACTTACTTCTCAGACTAAATTGATTGTGACATACGGCATGACAGACAGACATGATGAAATTATAATATAAGGTTTCTGTTTTAGCCATGATGGCTACGGAACCCTAAAAACTAATATAATATATTTGATCCACCACTGGCTGGAGTGGCTGGTATGTGTCATTCACCAGTGTTGCCAATTCATACATAAAAGTAATAGAACAAACAAACAAGTTTAGTATTATTTAAATTCATAGTTAAAGTATAACACAAATAGGAATATCTTGGAATAGTAACCACTTCTAAGTAAAATAAGTTATACTATTAATAACGTAAATCTAAACGCAATTTATTCTTTCATCATGAATGTAGTTTATCCCAGAAGTTTACCCTTTTTCAATAGCCTGGCAACTTCATTACATGATTGTTAAAATTTGCGCCATCTGCCGGAATACAATGCAGACACTTGGCCATGTAGTTGACAAAAACTTACGATCAGTTGAAGCAAATCAACTGTTAGAAAAGGGCTATTTTTTATTTTATTATTTTCGTGTTATATTGTGACACACTGTATCAAATTATATTTTATGCTTTATAATGTCTAAATATGTCGATTTAGAATGTTAAAATGCAACATTTTGGCGAAATCAACAATACGTTTTTCATTTTCAGCCTGGTAGCGTCATCTCGCTAGTGCTTTCTGACCTGCTATGATACTTCCAAAGAGTTAGCGTTCTTAGCTTTCTATATTCTTTGCGTCACATGTAGCGGTGTATACACTCACCGAGCGCCTTGGGGTCGAGCAGGTGCCGGTATCGGTCGGGCGGGGACGGCGCGGCGGGCGCGCACCAGGCGAGCGCGCACACGTCACATGTAGCGGTGTATACACTCACCGAGCGCCTTGGGGTCGAGCAGGTGCCGGTATCGGTCGGGCGGGGACGGCGCGGCGGGCGCGCACCAGGCGAGCGCGCACACGTCACATGTAGCGGTGTATACACTCACCGAGCGCCTTGGGGTCGAGCAGGTGCCGGTATCGGTCGGGCGGGGACGGCGCGGCGGGCGCGCACCAGGCGAGCGCGCACACGTCACATGTAGCGGTGTATACACTCACCGAGCGCCTTGGGGTCGAGCAGGTGCCGGTATCGGTCGGGCGGGGACGGCGCGGCGGGCGCGCACCAGGCGAGCGCGCACACGTCACATGTAGCGGTGTATACACTCACCGAGCGCCTTGGGGTCGAGCAGGTGCCGGTATCGGTCGGGCGGGGACGGCGCGGCGGGCGCGCACCAGGCGAGCGCGCACACGTCACATGTAGCGGTGTATACACTCACCGAGCGCCTTGGGGTCGAGCAGGTGCCGGTATCGGTCGGGCGGGGACGGCGCGGCGGGCGCGCACCAGGCGAGCGCGCACACGGCGGCCTGCAGCGCGCGCTCGTGTCGCGCCGCGTGCGCCGGGAACACCGCGCGGACGTACTCTATGGCCGCGCCCACGCCCTGCTCGCGGCCCAGCTGTGCGACAGAGAACGGTTACGTTCCGATGTGTTTTTGATGTTGAAGGCCATTTCTAAAGCACATCATACGACAAAAGGTATTAAAAGCCAAATAAATAGCGTCTCGATCTATATGGACTTCGATCCGTGATATCACGGAGCGCAATGCTATTTTTTCGTAATTAAAGCGATGACGAAAAATTATTATTTTTTTTAGTTGAAGTACAAACTTCTACTTAATTCACCTGCATGTATTATTTGTAAAAAACGAGTAGTCAAATTCAAGAAATTTTTAAAAGAGTATTTTGTAAGCGACATTTTCGTGGAATGCTCCGAGAAACCATCTCCCTTTCTTAGCTATCGCTAAACTCCAGCCTCTAACTTAATCGAGGAGGAATAGATTCATCCTGCACAAAATACATAAGTCCAAAAGACACGACCGTAAAACGAATGTGAACTGACCTTGAACAGTTGTCGAATGTCGACTGACCTTGAACACTTTCAGGACATCGACTGACCTTCAATACTTGCAGGACGTCGACTGACCTTGAACACTTGTCGCACGTCGACTGACCTTGAACACTGGACGTCGACTGACCTTGAGCGCCTGCATGCGGTGCAGCGTGAACGGCAGCGGGCTGTGCTGCAGTTCGGCCGCGTGGCGCTCCGCCCACTCGAGCGCGGGCGCGGGCTCGCCGGCCGCGAGGGCCGCGGCGCAGCGCTGCAGCAGCGCGAACGTGCAGGCGCGCGCCACGGGCCCGCAGCCCGACTCCGACACAAAAGCGTCGCCCGCTTCCTCTAGACCCTGTTCAACAAGTTTACTACCATAAACTTAGCAAAAAAAACCCTAATTCTAGTCGCGGTAACGCGGTCATAAACAGATTCGGGTTTGCGTATTTCCTGTGGACATATCAAAAGTTAAGGGCTCCAAAGCTTAACAATGTCACAAGTCCAACAGACAATTGGACTGTGCATTCACTATGGGGATGTGACTCCACAGTGGAAGTATGGACTCTGAAAAAAAGGTTCATGGCTTAACATTGGGAGCACCCGGACAAGAAGGGATGATTGAGGTTCCTGACCACTTTATGCTAACTTAAGGTTAGTAATAAGGATTAAAGGTCACACATGACGATTGTCTGACTTGGAAAAATAACCACAACAGCTAGGTATCCTACTTCTGCTTCTCTTGCATTCTTGACTGACGAGCATCAGGTTTTCTAATGAGGTGGTCACCACACTGAGGGGATGCGGGTGACGCAGGACCGGTCATTGTGGCACTCTTTAGGCGAGGCCTATGCTAGCAGTGGACGTCTTTCGGCTGCTATAATACTATGATGGCATGAGATGGCCTAGGGCGGCCAATCGTGACCAAAAATGCCGCCAATGGGCGGCTGGTTTGCTACAAAGAGGGTATTGTTTGGTTCAATGAGTTCATTATCTTTCCTATTAACCTTGAACGGTAATGACGTGTCGTCTGCGAACATAACAATGCCTGATCTTCGGCTTACCATATATGGTAGATCATTTACATAAACAAGGAATAGGAATGGGCCTAAAATAGATCCCTGAGGTACTCCCATCTCTACCACTGTATCTGATGAAATTGCTCCATTTAACCCTAACTTGTGATTTCTCTGTGTTAGATATCACTTAATAAGATCTAAAGCAATTCCTATAATGCCATAAAAATTCTGCTTACAAATTAATGTATGCACCATGGTCTACACAATCAAAAGCCTTGGAAAGGTCACAGAAGACTCCAATGGCATCATGTGACTCTTCCCAAGACTGCAAAATTAATTTTATCAAACTTGCACCAGCATTAGTAGTCAACCTAGAGCCAAGGGCAGCCAAAACTGCAAATCCGCCACTGATGAAGATGCCTCACCTGCCGGTAAAGGTGCTGTGCGATCGCCTGCTCCATGATGGGCCGGTTGGCGTCATTGCAGAAGCTCTCGGCCTTCGGCGCCACCGAACCGTAGTCGGCTATGAAGTGGCGGTCGATGGATTTGCCAACACGGGACACAGTAGCATGCAGTTCTCTGTGGTCTGTAGATATTTCATTAGGTATTTGTTAACACTGCAACTATCCTCAGGCGGCGGATTGCCCGCTTTGCTGTCGCTATAGGTATGTCGCTATATCTATCGGTTTCACAATTGTAAATTATTTAATCGAGACCCCTACGGGCATCTACCCGCTTCAACTTGAGTGCTCTAAATGACTTGAAAGGTGGATGTATTGTAATGTTGTAATATACGCAATTAAAACCGTTTCAATCGTATTTGTTGTGACGCTAGAACGCCAAGAATACTGACATACTGACAACTATTAGTAGGTCTTTTATGATTCCTTACATACTATCGGAAGATGAAAATATGTCATATAGATAAATAAATAAATAATGAAAGTGACTATAACTTGATACTCAAATAATTAATATACATTAAGTGCACAATTATTGTCAATTGTCAGGGTAAGTATACTTTTTACCCTTATTCTTATCTTATTTTTGTTTGACTGCGATTAATGGAACTCGGCACAAGCCTGGCTCCATTAAGAGCTCCATAAGATTTGTATGCCTAACGGCCCAACATGGTGTTTCAATATTACCTACTCTTAGACCTCTGTAACATACCTGTGTTGAACAAATAAATATATGATTGATTGATTGATTGATTGATTCTTAGGAATTTGCCATTATTTTCGGTATCAGGTACTTAGTAATTTTCATCATACCTAAATATAGGTAATTGAAACTATTTACTAAGATAGCAATAAGGAATTTGTAACTAACAGTCTATGGATCAGTGGTCTGTAATTAAATATTAATAAGAATTAAATTCTCAATCATAATAAGTGATTACCATTAATTAACTAGAGTAACTTTCAAAATTTCTAATCCTTATCAGTCTAAAACGCTCATCTATTTAGGATATATTCTGTATGAATCGCCATGCTTTGTGACATCATCATTTACCTGTAGAGAGTTGTGAGACATTCTGCTTTATGCAAGCAACTAGCTCCTCGACAGCCGCTGACTGTGCTTGTGACAACGGGGAATTTGGGGGCTCTGGAACCAAGCACCACACATTTATCCCTTTCGAAACCGTACAGTACAATTGCGCAGTTGATTGCAAAACATTGTTAAATTAAATTGTAAATTGTGGCAGTTTTTTGACATTCATAGGTACATGTAATATGCTTAAATTGAATAATAAATTAATTTTCATTTTGAATTTTAATTAAAAACGTATGTCAATATACTTTATGTCACACCTGGCCATAAAGTGGCCATTATCGCACGCTCCGCGCGCGAAAAAACCCACTTCCTGGCCAGGGGGTGACATAAAATTTTGTACTTACCACGGGTGATAATAAAGAAAGCCTCAGATCGCATATTTATTGCCCTTGCCTTCGGCTCGGGCGTAAAATACCTGCAATCTGAGACATTCTTTGTTTTATCGCCCTTGGTAAGTAATGTACTATTACATCAGTACAGTGCGGTTTTTATGGTCTAAAAGGGCTATGACTTAACACCATTTTAATTCTCACCCGTTTTTTTAAATAATAGCCTAAAAACATCACCATTCAACAACTTTATTTTGTTATTTGCCTGGAGATCTCCAGGATGGCAGATGACAGATTAAGGACAAATTTACTGATAGACAGTTAACCCGTTGTCTACCGGTGACGGGATTACCCGTCAAGTAAACATAAGATTGTTTTGTTTTTTTCGACATCAACCGTGGGATTAAAATAAATAAATACCTACATCGTGATACACAATATCCTATATTTGACAATACTATTCAACGTTCATTACATGGTTACAGGGCTCAATGAAAAACTGTGATGTGTCATAACCTTTCACTTATTCCGCATCCCACAAAATCATGAATATGCTCAAATAACTGAAGATTGGGTATCAACGTATCGCCAGAGTCAAATAAAAACACGCACATAACCATCGAGTTTTTGCGTAAATCCACGGTAAGGCTATTATTACCCTTTCAAGTACACAAATAGGTCGTCTCAAGAACAAAGAATACTATATAAATATATGGTCAAAACTCACGATTCGCAATTTCCCTCTTTAACTCCTCGACCTGCTGAATAACATCTTCAAGACACTTGTTTGTTTGTTCGTGTAAACCATTGAATTTAGTTAATGCTTTGTCTAAATCTTGCTCGACTCCGATACAGGAATCCATGGCGGCCGGGGTAACCTCAACACAATCAACTAAAAAACCAGTACTGTACGGTAATATTGAATTACTCATTTAGCATTTAGAAGCTACGGATCATTGTAGCAATTTAAATATTTTTCAATGAAAAGAAAACACGAAAGACATTTTGTTTTGTCTTGTCACTCATGTCAATGAACTTCTATCAGCTGTCAATGTCAGGTGTTCCATAGAGTAGTATTTGAATTAAGGTTCACATAGACAAGTGTATGACTTTCAACGGGCCTGCACACGTAACAATCTGACCACCACATTGGACGCTTTTTTTATACTTTATCGTGGACATCCACGGCACGGGTAGCACTCTATGGTTTAGTATAAAAGGTATAAAAGCGACCATTTCGTTTGGAGAGTAGCAGTAGTCAGTTCAACAGTTAAAAGGACAAGTGAAACGTAAACAGCACTGGTTGCACTATATTATTATAGTGTTTGATTTGTTTCTGTTCCTCTCGCACTTACATACTTGCTAGTGAAGGACCGCTTTACGTTTAATATAAACGCGATCATGCTTATGCAAGACAAGTCGACGTATCTAACATGTTTTTGGTTCACAACATCACAACAGATTGTAATGATTAGTTGGTGGTCATATTGTTTCGTGTATAGGCCCCTTACTCAGTTATTTTCTCGACGCAAAGGTTTTAGTGAAGGTTGAGTGAAATAGGTATAGGTATAGTTCAATCAAGTTATAGTTTGAGATCGCAACGCTAGATTTGAATACCTACTAGTTTAATTTATTCACAAATAAAACAAAAAATAATTAAAATATTTTTTAATCGTAATAAATATTTTTACAAAATGTCAAACAATTACTAAAATATATAAGTACATTTATTTCAAATACAAATACAAATACAAATACAAATCATTTATTGTCTGGTTATGGGTTACAGAGGTGTTAAGCATGGTTTATGTTCTCCATATCCTGCCTCATAAAGGCGTACAATATAATATTATGTCTAGGATTTTTTTATTACTTTATAATATTACATTACTATTAATAATATTTATTTATTTAGATAATATAGGTATGTAAATGATATTTATTATAACATTATATAAATTAACTTTCTAAAAAATCTCTTATACTATAAAAACATTGCTTCACTAGCCAGCCAAACAATGCTTTTTTAAAAGGCTTCGCTGGCAATGCCTTTAATTCCAATGGTAGTTTGTTAAAGATTGTTATG
This sequence comes from Cenopis cana, assembly GCA_951800055.1. Classification (NCBI taxonomy): domain Eukaryota; kingdom Metazoa; phylum Arthropoda; class Insecta; order Lepidoptera; family Tortricidae; genus Cenopis; species Cenopis cana. The sequence continues at coordinate 1,431,598 of OX637486.1, read as the reverse complement.
CTCATACAAATTACACTTCTTGTAAGGAGAGCGGATTTAGAACTTGGGCGCAATATATCGTAGCCATATTTTGAACGTAGTCTCTGTGTACCAGGATTTCTCATTGTGAACATACTGGAATTATTCTTTATAAATATACAGACTTCGTAGATGTACAGAGAAGGAAAAGAAAGTATATTATTGTTGACAAATATTGGCCTACATGAATCCATCTGGTTAAGACCGAATACGCAACGCAGACATTTCTTTTGCAGTCTAAAAATTATGTCTTTGCTACTGGTATTGCCCCACAGAATTAGCCCATATCTCAGATTTGACATTACGTACGAGTGAAAAGCCAGTAGTGCTGTTTTCTCTGAGCTAACATTTCTCAATCTTCTCAAAGGGTATACAAACTTAGTTAACTTGGTTATTACATGTTCCGAATGAGAATGCCAGTTAGTATGCGAATCGATAATTATGCCAAGGAATCTTAATGAATTAACATTTTCTAATTCACAGTCTTTATAACATATCGTTGGCTGAGTTTTTTTACCCTGTGGTGCATAGAACTCCATGAATTTAGTTTTTTGTAGGTTGACTTGCAGATTATTGGCCTCCATCCATACATTAATGTCATGGAATACCCTGTTAATTTCAACTTTATAATCTGGGGTTTCGTCACCACGTATTACTACAGAACAATCATCAGCAAACAACAGAATCTTATGTTTCGTGATATTGGGTAAATCATTTATATAGACTAAAAATAATAGTGGCCCAAGTATGCTTCCCTGGGGAACTCCTGTTTTTATGTTTCTGTATTCAGACCTATGGCTATTAAAAGTGTTGCTGATCCTACAATATGCTTGTATCTCAGTACAGTGTTGTCTATTTTCTAGATATGATAGGAGCCACGTGTGGCAGTTTCCTCTTATCCCATAAGCGTATAATTTATCCATAAGTTTTTTATGACATACTCTGTCAAAGGCTTTAGACATATCCATAAAAATAGCAGATACAGGGATCCTGTCATTTCTACATTGAGCAACGGTTTGAATAAGCTCATATACTGCTAATGTTGTTGTTTTTTTTGCTCTAAAACCAAATTGCGTGTTAGATAGTAAATTATGCCTTTCAAAAAAATCAATTAATCTTTGGTAGATAATTTTTTCTATTATTTTTGAGAATATAGGAATCAGGGCAATAGGTCTATAATTATCTATGTCTAAAGCTTTGCCTTTTTTGAGAATGGGTTTGATAATCGTAACTTTCAATTTATCAGGAAAACATCCATCTCTAATTGACAGATTGATGATATGGGTTAACGGGTATACTAATAAGTCAGCGTTTTCTTTTATAACTGAGGTTGGGATGTTATCGTAGCCTACCGAATTAGTGTTACGTAAGTGTTTTATGACTTTAGTGATTTCCAATGGGTCAGTTGGTTTAAGGTAAATACTGGAGCACAATGTACTGTTCAAAGACTGACTTACACTACTATTAAGGTTACCATTATGACTAACTTCGTCGATAAATTTATTGTTAAAAATTTCAGCGATTTTATCAGGTGAAGAAATGATCTGATTATCAACAATAATTGACTCGATTCCCATATGTGGATTTTTACCAACAGTATTATCCCTAATGACATTCCAGGTTGCCTTAACAATATTGTTGGATTTTCTAATATACTTGTCATTTGAAATCTTGTGAGACTTTTCGCCAAATAACAATATTAATAAAGCGTTTTGTAAATGCCTCAAGAGTACAAACATTTAAATGTCTGCAGTTACACCTGTATGTAATGGGGACAAGCCGGTTAAGCGACCAACTAATTCGGTGTGCCGGTTTTCGACCCCTTGTATGAGTTGATGAACTGAATGGATATTTCCTCATTTTTATAAATAAATTCCCTTTAAAATAAAATGCATGTAACTTATACCGTTTCTTTGGGGTCTGTACAAATATTAATATCTTTTTAAATCCTCATCCTTCAGGTCAGGTGGTCGCAAACTGACCGACCTAACCGGCCTAGCTGCTCCATTTAACTCCTAATAAACTTGTTAAACTTATGCAAGTCAATTTTACGTTAGGAAAAGATAACAGAGACGCAGCTATCTGTTAAACTTCTATGTTCTTATGGATAAGCTAAATTAAATTCGAAGTTGGAATTGGGGAACCAATTAAGCGACCTCATAGAAGATCGAAGGCAGATAACTCCACGGCCCGGCCACGGCGAGCGGCGGTGGCGCCAGCAGCGGATTTTCCTCATCCATTGCGTGTGATCTCAACTCATGTTTGAGGCAGCGGCCTTAGGTAGCAAGATGGTCTTGAACAACTTTAAATACAGTGGCCGCCAGAACTCCTAAGATGCGCTGTGTTGACTGTTTATTCCATAAGTTACCTACCAACATGGCGAATCTTCAGTTATAATAGGTGAGGTGTATTGGACAATCCTGGATTTGCCATGTGACCATGGGTTACGGTATCTTAATATCAGTTGGACCGTATGCTTGTTTGCCATTATCGGGGAATATAGAAAACGAGATCGTGCTATCGATAAATCTACGTTTATGGCACAATTGTCACCTTGGTCGTTCACAACGACTAGAGGCAGGGTGAGCAGTGGATGGGGGAGCCATAAAAAAACGGAAAATTACAATTTTGGTTGTGCTATCTGAGTCGCCGAACCCATCGGTCTACTCTGATCCGTTGCTAGGTCCGACGCTATTTAGAGAGTATCTCCACGCGAACCAGTAGAGGGCTGCTAATATTGTTGTCAAGTAATACTAGGGACGTGTAGTATCAGAGTCGAGAGAGGTGGTGAATCTTGTAACAGCATTGGAGACTTAGTAACGGCTCTTGTATTTGTTGCTCACGTGGTTCGCCAGACAGAGACCGAAGATCACAGCGATTAACTGGAAAATGGAAGAAAATATCAATTATAAGTACGAAATAAAGAAAATAGCAAGTAATTTTCCACGTTGCAGTAGCTTGCTGGCAGCTTCAGCTATGAGTAGGAGTTCCTCATCACCATCATTATCATATCAGCCGAAAGACATCCACGGCTGGACATATACTCCCCCCAAAGAGGGCTACAATGACCGGTCCTGCGCCATCCGCTTCCAGCGGACTCCCGCCCGCGACCTTTAACAGGTCATCAGTCCGACCTGTGAGGGGTCTACCCAGGACGCACCTTCCGGTACGATGAGAGTTCAACCTCCTCTAATGTTAAAAGTAGGTTGGAAAGGGTGTTTACCTCAATACCGATCAGAATGATGCAGCACGCGGCGATCCCGAAGCCGAAGTCCTGCACATACTCCCCAAGAGCCTCGTTGCACCCGTGATACGCGTTCACTATGGTGCAGATTTCCTCCTTGCAGCAGCTCGCTGGCAACTTCAGGAACGGATATGATCGGGCACCCGTCGTGCCGCAGCATTCCAGCTGGAGATGAAGAAGTTAAATCATTATCCCCGAAAATACAGGCTCCTAGATCCACATCAAGTTACAGGTGGCTCTAAAATGCCGCCAAAAGCGAGGAATTCGAGAAGCATGGTATGGCAGTGCCTTCGTTTGTTTTCCTCTACTTGGTGGGGGCACTGCCATGTCCCCAGACAATAAGAAAAAAAAAATACCGTCACGCATAAGATAGGTACAAAAATACGGATGATACAATATATATCGACAATCCGTGATCTTAGGGTTTGAGTATCGTAGGGTCGTAGGGTAGGGGTATCGTTTATTATGCTATAAAAGAATGTAAGTAGTTTGTTTGCAATCTGTTGTATCTTGTATTGTTTATGTAGTCTCCTTTCCACGCTGACCCAGCGCGGGTTAGACATTATTTTGCAGGTGTATGCGAGGTAGTCTACTTACCGCCTTCTCAAGGTCGGAGATAGACTCCGGATTGGCCCTGAACTGCCTCTCCAGCAGATTAATGGCGATTTCCTTGATGGTGCCCTGGGCCGCGATGATCAACGTGGCCAGCGCCGTCTTCAGGTTCATCAGGATGATCAGAAGAATCGAGTACTGGAAAAAACAATCAGTATATTATTTACTAACAGACACAGAGCGGAGGATATCGAGGACAAGATTGAATTGAACCAAGCAATGGAGCATATCGTGTAGTCCAGTCAAAGGCGCGACACGGGTCTATCGGTGTGAACCGAGTGTCGGTGACCTTGGAACGCCACGATTCTATACTTTGCCCTTCCGAGGAGTGATTTCCACACACCGCGCCACCCTCGCGCGCCCCCGCTCGCGTCCGGACACGCACACATATTATAGCCGCGAGACGGGTTTACAGCACACATGCTTCGATGTCGCTTCTTCTTACGTTAGTATTTATCTTCTTTGATTCAGTGAGATTGGTTGAGCGGCTTCAACCGAATCTGCGGTGTCAGTGGAATCGAGCTACTGGGTGTTTTGTCGATGGCTCATTAAACCTAGCCTAGCTGAGAAGAATCCAGCAAGAAACTCGGCTAGGCCCGACCTGGATTGTGTCAATTTGTGTCACTACACAAGGCCACGTGTGAGTGGAGTTTTCTCGCTGGTTCGTCATATCGACCTCTATTTGACACTCACAGTGAAGAGCATACACTTGTTGTCCATGATGGCTCCGCAGCAGCCGAAGAACGAGACGACGAAGGCCACGGCGCCGACCACGATCACAGGGATCGGCGCCTCGCCGTGCACGACTAGTAGCGCCGCCACGCCGACGCCGATCAACGCCAGGCTCGCCAACTAAGCAACAAAGGTCAAAGCCAAAGCTGTTTAATCTTCAATTTAGGCATATTATATGCACCTATGATAAACCACAATTCAAACTAATATTTAAAATAAGCTTGTTTGTTACCTCTTCTCGCTTAAACCGCTGAACCGATTTAGATGATTTATTTTGCGTAGTTATTCTGGAAATCAGCGATAACTAGGTAAGCGCCTGAAAGCGGATGAAGTCGTGGGCAAAAGCTACTTTTCAGTAAAAGTGAAAAGCTAATAAATTAATCGCCATAGGTAGCATTCGAACCACATTCGAACCCGCTACCTCTGTAATGTAATACGTCCACTGCTCTTAACCATCTGAGCTACCGTGTCTCTAGCTGCCATGTGGTGACGAATCTTTTAATCACTTACCCTTTTGTCTTTTAACCTAGTTGTTAGCAGAGTAAATAAAAAATCTTATGTCACACTCACACCTGGCCATAAAGCGGCAATTACCGCACGCTCCGTGCGCGGAAAATCTTACTTCCTGGACAGGAGGTGATATAAAATGTTGTACGGGCGGTAATAAATAAAGCCTCAGATCGCATATTTATCGCCCTTGCCTTCGGCTCGTGCGTCAGAAAGCTGTCTGAGGATTTCTTTGTTTTACCACCCTTGGTAAATAATGTAGGTACCTACTAATATTGGTTAGTCTACAGGCAGAATATTTAAGGCCGCCTTTTGAACGATAAGGTTCCCTTTGTTTATTACGATTCAAATAGTCATTGTTAGATGTTGAATAAGGTTTGTTTAGCAGAATAAGTTTTGTTTACTCTTATGGACGATCATAGGGCTTTATTTTGCAAGATGGATGAGTTCATGTAGTGCGAAAGAACGTGATTTGTATACCTACTGCATAAGTGGGTATTGTGATTGACCGAGTGAAACGAAGGTCTCTGTTTCAGTTTCGACAAAAATGCTTTCGTACGTCCGGCGAATTTCTCTTCGGCCTCTACAGGTCGCATTTCTCAACCGATTCTCATGAAATTTAGGGAGCATTGAGCAAGTTACATGATTACTATATTTCATTATTACATTTAGAGTAAATTTTTGAAAATTAAAAAAAAAATCTTCATGTGTTGATTGTGTTCCGCTACAGGTTGTATTTCTCAACCGATTGGTCGCTTTTATACTTTACCATGGACGTCCACGTCCACGATATTCTCTATGGTTTCATTGGTAATTAGTAAAAGTCTATAGTCCATGGTCTATTTATGAATGAAACGGCATAGAGAATATCGTGGACGTGAACGTCCACGGTAAAGTATAGAAGCGACCATTCGTGTGATATTTTCTGATCGTCACCAGGTACAGCTCACAGAGCTACTAGTATTTTTATATAAATGAAAAGAAGATAACAGAAGTTATGTAAAAGTTGTGGATATATATATAGACTTTGTACACGTGTTAGTTTGTCTATCTTCTGGTTCCTCTCTCCACTCAATTGCTCAAAGGTTAACTGGAAGAGATCCCTTTTAGGGATAAGTTGGCCTTTGTACCAAAATATCCTAATTTGTTTGTACTTTTTGTGTACAATAAAGTAATTACAAACATACATACATATTTCCTAACTGAACCTAATTCTTTGTGGATTTAGTGACACTGGAATGAAATTTAAATAAAATTAAATAAACTAAACTATTTGTGGATTTAGTGACACTGGAATGATTAGGGAGGCAGGTATGTAATCAATTAATCGTATTGGATTAAATCTTTACAAATATTGAGCGCATTCGCCATCCAATAATTGTATGTTTCGTCAGTAAAATCCACTGTAAACAACGCTGAATTAAATTGACTATAAATGAGGTCATCACTTGGAGACAATTAGTGGACGCGCCACTTTAATCTAAATTTAATGGTAAGTACCTAACATTAGTACACAGTGTTTAAACATACTCATGCTCGCGCTTTTTATTCATAGTATCATTAAACAGTTCTCGTCTTCTTCTTTTTTTCTTAGCTTCATGAGCTTCATTCTATTTTAAGTGGGGTTGGCTTTCCTAATTCTGTGGCGCCAAAATGTCCTGTCTTGGATTGAATCAAATTGACACATACCTAATCTTATCAACGCCATATATATGTGTATTCTTAAATTGTATTATACACATTGTTCATAAATGTTTTGATCCTAATTGGTGATAGTTTCAGCACATTACGCACCGTTTTCAGCTGAATTTCAGCAAGTAGAGCAAAGATTATATATAGAACTCCGACATTTTAAAATGTTGACCTTGTGAACCTATTATTATTCGGGGCAATTCTATTTAGCTGAATAGGTACAGCTGTGTTTACTGTTTATATGCTTTGATATGATAGCTTTGTTCTTTAGGTTTTAGTATTATCCTAATATAGATAACGAGGAAAATATAAAAAAAGTGCTCAGCGCCGCTAAAGAAGTTTTCACTTCAAAAATATTTGAACCGAATTTCCAAAATGTTGTCCCTTCTGCTAATAACACAGTGAATCCTCAAATTTAGAATAACACAGTGATTCCTCAAATTTAATAATAACACAGTGAATCCTCAAATTTAATAATAACACAGTGAATCCTCAAATTTACGCACGTGACTGCTTTTGAGTTGCGGGCGTCTATAGGCTGCGGTGTCCACTTACAATTAGGTGGACCGTACGCTTGTTCGCCACGGTCGTTGTTTGTTTAGCAAACAAATTAGCTCCGGCTTGTCTACGTTAGACCTCACTCCACTAAATTTTTTGAAAAACGCACGTTAGCAAGTTTTTAACAGTAAACGAACCACGCTTAAATGTAGCCTAGCTATCATCTAAACAACAACAATATTTTAAAAATACACAGGACAAAACTAAATTAACTACAGTATATTTTTACGTTTGCTAATTAACCACAAGATAACGGAAGAGTAAATTTTTTTTTTGTGTTGTATTGGTGAATCTAAACTAATTGTTTAACGAGAATAAACATTTTTAATGCTACAATTTTCCACTGTTTCCCTATAAAGTATAAAAGCAGATAGGAAAACAGATGAAAAGCCGCAAATTTCGGAGAGACCTTGGACTATAAAAGTCACAACTTGCACATTTCAAATTTGCAATGCATAGAAAAACTCTCGTGACATTCAAAGACTATAATAAATAATAATATATGTTAGTGAGTGACATTCGTGTATAAATAAACATGGCTCACCGCGAATAATATGTTGGTGATGATCACCACAACTTTCACACAAGTACCACAACCCATATTTTATATTTGTTATAAAATTTTGTGATGAACTTCGAACTCTATTCCCTTAATATAAGAGTGATGCGTGGAGTTGACAAATGCGAATCAGTGGTTATATTATCAACGCGTGTTTTTGTTTTAAATGCGCGGACGATCTACCTCTCCCGCGGTTTATTTTGGACTGAGCCGGCAATTACGTGATCGCTGTCTGTTTCATTTGGTATCCAAAATTCTACGTCTATTGGGATCGTTCAGGCAGTCCCATCGCCGGCGAGCAGCGAGTGGTCTCACAGTAAGACACTGGTCCCACCGCTGGCAAGTAGCGAGTATGTACTCTCATAGTATTTCTATTCTACTCGCTTGAGCGACAAAACGTGTAGAATTACTGCGAAAGTACTCGCTGTGCGCCGGCGATGGGACCAGTAGCTCTACTTAGTATAAGTTTTTTCGAAACATTAACTAATTCGAACGCGTTTGGCATGAAATTGAAAACGCTCTCACCGAGTTTGAAATACGCGCGTTCATCGGTTAGCAACAAATGTTATACTCGCTGTTTTAGTTTCCACTAGTGACCAACAGAGGCGCTGTTCACGTTTTCATACCACTTTCATACATTTTGAGACAAAACGCAAACGCGTTCGAATTAGTTAATGTTTCGAAAAAACTTGTAGAGGAATTTCCTCCCTCGCACGCTCCGGTTGTGGAATGAGCTCCCTGCCGAGGTTTTCCCGAGGGACTACAATATGGGGGTCTTCAAGAAAGGAGTGTATACATTTTTAAAAGGGTCGGCAACGCGCGTGTGACTCCCTTGGGGTTGCAAGCGTCCATAGGCTGCGGTGACCGCTTACCATCAGGCGGGCCGCACGCTTGTTTGCCACCGACGTGGTATAAAAACTTATACTAGAGCTACTGTGCCTAAAGCCCGTCACAGACACAGCTATAATAAGAGCCTTTATCACACTGGCGACTTGCGAGCGACTTGGAAGCGAGGCGAGCGCCGGCCGAGCCGAGCTCGTTGCGCACTGGCGGCGAGCTCACTGCGCGCTCGCCTCGCTTCCAAGTCGCTAGTGTGATGGCTCTAAGTACTTCAAAAGTACAATCCTGAGCGTAGCGAGGCTCTCACGAGACGCCGAACAACTTTGCTGCCGAGCGCAACACACAACTTTTCACCCCACCACAGCGAGGAAATACTTTCATGTATACTGCAAGTTGTATGTATACCTATGTACTCATGTTCAATAAAGGGTTGTTTAAATTTCATCCAGTTGGGTATGTACTCGCGGTTAACAGCTAAAACAAATAAATATATTTAACTCTTTGCATACTTATCAGGAGGAATTTTAATACAAATATCTTCTGCACTGAAATCAATAAATAAAATTCATTATTTTGATTTTGTTCCAGCTTAAAAACAAAACAAAAGATAAATATCTAAACGCATCGAGTTCTTTTTTCTTAAAAACTGAGTTTTCAAACGGTGCGTTCCAAAATTGCATTGAGCGTAAAATTTTGAAACATTACTTAGTAGTGATAGTAGGTCACTCCTGGATGAGATTGGCAAGGGACTGGGACGGGTGGCGTACAAGAAGAGAGGCCTATGCTCAGCAGTGGGCGATTACGGGCTGAAGATGATGATGATGATGATAGTATGATGGGTCATTGTCAGATTTAGGTACTTACGCGTCTTTTCGGTGGACATGTCAAAAGTTAAGGGCTACAAAGCTTAATTTTCGATTGATCTGATAACCCACATAATCTGTAATATTTTCCGTGTCTATAAATCCACGTAATAAAAACGTAAATTACATGCACACAAGCCGTTAACTATTGACCACCGAATGGACAACTTTTGTTTTTCTGACTGACAATGACCCAGGACCCAGCTGAGTAGTGTAGTGATAGGTAACTTAAGGCCGTGTATTACCACTTTTGAGTTTTTAAAAACCATCTGAGACAGAATATAGTGTCTTAAAATCTAAAAAAAATATGTGTTACATGAGGATCTTGTCTAGTCAAAATCGCAGTCAGTTACTTGATTTGATGAATTTCACTCGATAGAAAATAATCGCGAAGTTACCCCTTTTTGGAATGTATTTTCAATACTACGGCTATATTACTGATATTTAACATTTAATTTTTGTACTCAATTAAAGATCGTAAATAAAGATCGTAAATTGAGATTTTCGCTAGCGGACGCATCCGCTTAACAAACATATTAAAGATCGTAAATAGTTATAGACAAATTCGCAGGGTTTGCTTTAGCTAAATATTCACGAAACTGCGCGCAGAGCTTGCGTAGAGAGCGGGATGGTTAATTGTAAACTCACGCATGTTAGAGCGGGACAGTTGCGTTGGGGATACCTCCCCTTAACCTCAAAAAGGTGATATTCCCAGCGCTTCTCTCACCTGGATCTTATTTTTCCTTTTATTGTAAATTTTCATTAAAAACAGCGATAACAGGGGAAACACTGCAAATACAAGGAAATAATATTGACACAATAACAAAACAAATGAACTCATTTGCAAATTACCGCCGGTAAATCAAAATAACGGACTTAATTAGTATATACCTAGGTACTTTAGATTCGCACAAACAAACAATGTGCTCCCTCTCTTTAATTACAAGTTAGAGAAGGATGGCATTATACCTACACTGTTATCGACATGAGAGCCAGTTTACAATTTATAAGTTGACTTAATTGTTACGAATCTCGCAGTGGAGATAGACTGGTCAAAAAGGTCAGAGCATCAGTGTGATACGGTCTATATAAGTGATAAACATAGTGTTGACAGCCAGTCAGGGTCCTGCTGGAGTGACGGACACCATGTATCGTACAATCAGTTTATTCATTTTCGTGTGCGTCATCGCAGCGGGGCTTGCTAACCCAGCAATTCAGCTGGGTTGTGGGGGTATGTATTCAATCAAGTCAAATTTTATTATGTGATAAAACGTGGTGTGAAATCTAGTCGCAAATGTTAAAAACCGGCCAAGTGCGTGTCGGACTCCGCACATTTAGGGTTCCGAACCGACCGCAAAATTACATTACCTACATTATTCAATAAGAAGCGTAAAGTCTCATATTCATATTAGAACTTAGGCAATTAACTTTTTAGAGTTTTTTTAGGTTGGCTTTATTTTTTTTATCCTTGCAAACATTTGATATATAAGTACCTACAATTATTGATAGTGCCCTGGACGCACACGCAGAAACGTATAGCGTGCTATCAGCCGGGTCAAACGATAAACTAATGCTACAGAAGTATAAAGCATTCTACTGTTATGGGATCCGGGTACAAATACGCCCGATCTTACATCACAGACAATTCTTCTCTCTATTTCTATAAGAACAGTAGTTTTAATCTCACGTTAGCCATAAGTGTATGTGTGTTGCACATACGAACACATAGACAATGTGAACTCAGCTTCTACGCTGACGAACACATAGACATTGTGCATGTATATAGCACAACACACAACTATGGTTACGGAAACGGGAAACGGGATATAAAAAAAGAAGAAAGAAAGAAAACACTTAATTCACTGCACAAAACGAAAGACACAGATACAAAAGCAAATAAACGCACCACATTGAACACATAAATAATGTGTGTCTTCACGGCAGTGAATCGGTTGCTGTCTCAGCATTATGCCCCAGGTGTTAGACACCTGTATCTAGCGCTGGTTTTCAGACAGCACCGTACTTGAAACGAACCTTAAGACTCACGTGACCCATGGAACCCTAAGATATACCTCTTGTTGAGTTGAATGCTTGTGACATACGAACAGACTGACGAGCATGAGAAACCAGACCTCTCTCCCTTCGCTACCCTTTGACTTCCCATCCCTTTATCGCCATGCGCTAACTTTTTAGGTACAGCTAAGGGCATTTAAGTAGTATAGGTCTACCACTACCGTCTACCAGAAAGGGTTCGGTTAGAACAGTGACCCTTAGACAAAAATAAGTTTTCTGTTTATAAAAATTCAATGAAACATTTGTCTGCAAAACAATAATACCTTTTCTCTTATAAATAAACAAAGAAACAATTAAAAGTGTTATTGGAAAACCTCTATACAATGAATAGGTATGTTTATGCGGCGAGGCAGGCCCAGGCGCAGATGACGAGTTGACGAGATGACGTGTCTCATTCGCCAATGATTGACCAGATATTGCAAGGGACAGAGATGTATGGAAATCCAACGGCCTTTACCCAGCAGTGGGACACACTAGTAGGCTAAAATAAATGTTTTATGTGTTTTACAGACGTGGAGACGAAATGTGAAGTAAGCAACGTGGACATCACTCCGTGCGCTAAAAAAGAGAGATGTATGTTCAAGATTGGAAAGAACGCTTCTATCAGCTTCGATTTCGTTCCTGGTAAGTCTTAGGCTTAGGGTCTCCCCAAAGACAAATCCAATTAACCTTTTAACAGGCCTTCGGGCGACTCAGTAAAATATTCAATTTATTTTTAACTAGCGACCCGCCCCGGCTTCGCACGGGTGCAAATTATACATATGAACCTTGCTCTTGAATCACTCTATCTATTAAAATAAACCGGCATCAAAATCAGTTGCGTAGTTTTAAAGATCTAAGCATACTTACAACGGGACAGACAGCAGGAAGCGACTTTGTTTTATTTTATTTATTTTATATGCGGGGTCCGCTACCTAATCCCAAGATTTAACGTAGGCACTAGTTTTTACGGAAGCGACTGCCATCTGACCTTCCAACTCCGAGGGGAAACTAGACCTTATTGGGATTAGGCTTTGTCAAGTGAGTGGGCAACTTGACTGTCTCAAACCGCCCGAAGGCCTCCAACTTGGCTGAACGACTGCTGCCATAGACAGCAACCGGGAGCAACGGCTTAACGTACCTTCCAAAGCACGGGAGCGCTCAGTTAGTAACCACTCCAAGCGGTCACCCATCCAAGTCCTGACCGCTGCCCACGCCCTTATAGATACCGCTAAGGCGCCGCTGGGCCACGAGCGCTCCCACGCCACGAGTGACTTACCTTGCATATGTTTCAGAATTCTCAGCGTCAGAAATGTCGACCCTGGTGTCGACGACGGTCCAGGGACAGGTGGTTTCGCTGCCCAATTTCGACCAAGACGCTTGTAAGGTCACACAGTGCCCCGTGCAGGCCGGCAAGAAGCAGACCCTCACATACAACTTGCAGCTGAAAAGAAGACAGATGGCCAAGGTAATCAAGAGAGAGTAGAGTCACAGAATATTATAATAGTATTACATACAGAATGGCCACGAACCCCCCGCACCGAGCTCAGCTACCTCGTCCCTGAGAGACCCGCCTGGTGTCGACCGGGTGCCGTTGCGCCTCGCGATTCGACCGCGCCACGCGCTACGCACCCGCGCAAACAATCGCTATTTGACAGTTGTAAAGATAAAATAATTAATGTTTTTTATGGTTTGGTATTAATTTAATGGTTTACAATACTCATACAATAGGTTTTGTGCTTTAAAATTAATTGAAAACATTTTATTTTTGAAAAATTAATTAATAGTTTTTTATCTGTGGATTACAAAAACCGAAACGCGTGTGACGTCACATTTCAAAGTTAAGGTTTAATTCCGCAACAGACCGCAACTGCACTTACTGCTGCACGTTATGTTTCTCCGCACTCCAAATTGAACCGTAACGGTATTCGTAAAAAGCTCTATTGAAAATGAGCGGAGAAGTGTCGCAACAGAACAAGTTACTGTACAATTTGGAGTGCGGTGTAACATGCAGTTGCCGTCTGCTGTCGGCTGCGGAAGTAAACCTTTAGTTGTTTATCAAGTCCGACGTCACAGTACTCACAGTCACGTGATCGGCTGTTTTCGCGCGAAATTCAAATTACATAAAGAAAAAATTTTTTTTTGAAAGAAGTTAAGCTCTTTGGGGGAAAAGGATAATTGTTACAGGTATAAAATAAACCTACGTATAATTTAAAATACATTTCCGAAAACTGTCAAGTAGCCAATTGACGCGTGTACCGACAGCGCACGCACACATACTTACCCACAGCGCTTACGTTCCTTCGCGTGTCACAAGGTTGGTAGAGTCTAAGTGTAAGGCCTGAGTGGACGCTCGGAGCGGAGCATTCGGCGGGGCGTGCAGCGGGGCGGGCGAGCGTGCATAATATTTGTGCAGTGGCGACTCAGGACACCAGTATGAGTTACCTGTTACCTAAAAACAGGTTTACCTGATGATGATGGCTTCGTATGTGGATTGCGCTCCCGATACAGTCCCGATTCACCGATACAGTCCGCATGGCATATGTCAACCCGTAGGATAGCATATGTTGCTGCCAAGTTTTATTGTTAATACGGTCATTCTGTGTAATCAATGTTTGGGGGAGTTAAACAAAAATTAATAAAGTTTTGAAACTTGTGTGGTATGATACATTAAATTATCTGTACCTTTCCACCATACTAGCTTCATGACTCATTCCTTCGCCGTGCAGGCAAGCCGTCTCTGGAATTCACTCCCTCTCACCATCAGACAAGCCCCAAGCAAGTTTGCTTTCAAGCGGATGCTACGTAAGCACCTGCTTAAACAAGAATTCGTATAGAATCCATCCTTATATCAATAGTATGTATTAAATATGTAGTATATATATATTGCAATATGTATGTATTTGTGTATTGTATATATTTATGTTTATTGTAGTGTATTTGCAATTAATTTGTTTTTAGTGTTCCGTGTAGCCCGTTTTCTTACTTTTTACTTTGCACCTTTTATAAAATCTCTGTTTAGCCCAATGGTTGGCTGGTAGAGAATGCCATTTGGCATATTTGCCGTAGAAATCAGTTCCTTCGCGCTATAAAAATTCCAATTTTATCTGGTATTTACTTAGAATTATAATAATCTAGGATTTGTTTTATATTAAAATGATAAACGGGCTATATATTTATGTAGTTTATTTTACTAAGATTGCTATATTACATGTATAATAAGTAAAATAACGAACCACAATAATATGAACATTTTTTCTATGAAAATTTGAAATATATGATTACGCATTTTTCGGATTTTTTGTAAATACAGGTTAAAAGTGTGATACATTAAATGAAATATTCGTCCCTAAATTATGTGAAAATGATATTGAACTTCATCTAGTAGCTATAGGCAGGTAGAAATATAACATAGGCTGAACCTCAGCAGCCGACTCTTTCTACCCCTCTCTTTGGTAAGTAGCCAGGTGTTAATCGCGTGCCCAGAAGTCTGAAACAGCTTAATTTGACCAAAGGAACAATTTTGCCAGGCGGCTTTGCCCGAGATAAAAGTGGATGCTCACTAGCACTATGTTCCCCAATACGTAATTATTTGCATTAGTGTTCATTTGCATTTGCAGCTTTAAAACCCTTCGTCCTATCAACATAAGATTAAGTATAATATCAATTTTGTTAAAAAATTTGAGGATTATTTTTGTCTTCACCTTTTTCATATCTGTTTATTCATAAAAAGTTAAATTATAAAAAAAAAAATAAGTTTACGAAAAAAACTGAAAAAACCAGAAAACGGGACATATTTCAGGGTGAGGGGGGGTGAAGCGTTAGGTGGAGAGGAGGGGAGAGTTGTGAGTTTTGAAGACCATGCCCAAAGGTATCATGCCACACAAGTTTCAAAACTTTATTAATTTGTTTGGCTGAAAACATAGAATGACCGTATTTTGTTATCAACAATAGATCGATCTCTGGCCCCTATAGGCACCACAAAACTTTACAAGTCTACAAGTACATTTTTCTATAGAAAACGTTGACAAAATTGTCGAATTGTACTTTTGAGTGTCGAACGCTCGACTTTTTTCACTCGAGATCTGTCAAAAAACAATGAAGTTTTGACAGATGTCCAGTGAATAGTCGAGCGTTCGACACTCAAAAATCGGTCCCCTGGCCTGGAGAAATCGTCTATCGGTGATCATCTAATTTGTGTCTATGTTTTCAGGGAAAATATGATCTCAAATGGACATTGTGGAATAAGGCAGTACCCACGGAGATCTGTTGTTTCATGACCAGGATTGAGCTAAAGTTTTAGGATTAATTAACATATGTATAGCTATTAATAAACTTGCAAAATACTCCGACTACCTTTTTGACCGCCCTTAACCATTCGCTGTTACTTCATCCCGCTATCGTTTACTGGGATTCTCTACGCCGGATTCTCTGGGCACCTAGTCCCAAGATGAGGAGTATAAGCACTGTATTACGATGGTCTAGACTATGCCTATTCACTCTTGCCTTAAATAGGTCCAGGTTATATAAACTCGGAAATACAGATGCCGGCAGGGAATTCCAAACCTTAGCAGTGCGCATTATAAAAGACGACGAAAAGCGCTTGGTCCGAGTAAGATGAATTTCAACCAGGTAAGGATGGTAACCTGCCTTACGTCTGGATGTCCGATGGCAGAAGGGGGAAGGCGGTATGAGCTCATGGAGCTCCTGAGCACACTCACCAAAGTACATTTTGTAGAAGACGCATTAGGCACGCTACTTTGCGTCTGAATATGTTAGGCTCTGCAGCTTAGATCCTGCTTCCGTACTGTCGCCAATGAGCTCCTGGCTCTGCGATCCACCGAGTCGACAAGTTGGTCTTTCGTTTAATACAGCCACAAAGTATTAAGGCCGGGTTATAGTAAAAATCTGATTTGGTAAACGGTTTTATTTCGAAATACTACATATTAAAAATGTCAAAAAAATACGATGTTATATTTGAGACCTTTATCTAGTGCCGTCGGATGTCCGTTACACAATTTTCAAAACTTTGTTCGATAGAAAAAAATTCCAAACATACCTACCTCTATTTTATATCTTAAAACTCATTTTATTTCAATCTTAGGTAACATGATGAGTAGAAAATAATACTAAAATAAACGTATTTGATGGTATGAGGGATGTCGGGATTAATATTGTTAATATAGTAAGCCATGTATTTTTCTCACCCAAAAAAGTACTAAAAATTTACGAAAATTACGCCCACAGTTCCGTAGAGAGTGGGATGGTCAATTGCAAACTCACGCGTGTTAGAGCGGGACATTTGCAATGGAAGAACCTCGCCTTAACACGTGCGGCTGGCGATAATTTTGTTAGCTATTGTGGCCCTACGCTGATAAAAGGTTGCCGAGATCTGATTACAAGTGGGGTTTAAGCAGCAGCAAACTTAGTTGTAATCTCTTTTCGTCCCTCAGATCATACTTAGAAAGGTCTCAATTTTTTAATCAAAGTGAAAATTGAAAAATTCAACACCACAGGTGGGATTTGAACTTTTGAACCCACGACCTCTGGAATCCGTCCATTGCTCTACCAATTGAGCCACCGTGGTATCCCTTGTAGGTAATGGTGAATTTTTCAATCTTAACACTCATCTATTAAGCCTTATTAGGGAGGCTCGTAGCGACATCTACCGTGAAGCTATTACAACTTCTGAAACGGCACCAACGTCCCAAGTTGCATTGGGAATCGTTAAAAAATTGAGATTTTCGCTAGCGGACGCATCCGCTTAACAAACATATTAAAATTTATACTTAGAAAGGTATTTAAATACAGCATTTATATCTGAAATATAGCATCCTTCCCCCACTATCAAGTACTTAAGGGCCTGTCCACATTACCACGGCGCGGCGTCGTAAACGTGAAACGGCGCGGCACAAAAAGGCGGCGGAAAGGCTCGGTGCCGTAAAATGGAGCTAATGAATGGAGCGCTCTCCAAAATTAGAGTAAACAAAAAAATAATAATAATGCCGTGCCGTTTCACGTTTACGACGCCGCGCCGTGGTATAGTGGTAATTTTCTAATATGTCCGAAAATCTATAAAACGATCATCGTTAACAAACAACAAACAAATCGAAAGGAGTAAAACAGTAGCAGTCTTTGTTACGCCGGCCGACTACCTGCGCATGCGCAAGCACCGACTGTTTTATTGCCAAGTCACTACAACTTGGACCTTATCATCTAGAACGGAAGGTAAGCTATTTGTGCGGATAATCTTTTTTCATACTTCCTTGAAGTGCTAATGATAAGCGTTTTATGGCTTTTCGGACATATTAGAAAATTACCACTATAATGTGGACAGGCCCTAAGTGTGATAAGGACAAAGCTCCCAAATGGGACCAGCTGAGCTAGCACGATTATAGCCGTAAAACAATAGCATGACCGATCGTGCGAGCTATCATATGGGCCCACATTTTTACCGCCTTATACCGTAGGGATGTCGGCAGTGTTCCTGCTATGATTGTTTTGGCGAAATTTGGCCTCGCGCGCTAGCCTCAAGAGTCCGGTGTTGATTTGCGAAGGATTGCGAACAACATCTATTAAAGTGGACTGTCGCGATACGAATATTAACAGTACCTCAACTGTGAGAAAACGCCTTTGCAGTACCCAGTAATAAATATTGTAGGTCTAGGTCGGTCTCTGGAAAGAGACAATTAGCTGTTTAAGTACGACGATTTCCAAACATTGGCGAATGTCCATCAATCATCTTAGTTACCTATTAGTTGACGTTTCATATCAAATAAATACCGCACTATTCGCTGGGTGCGAAGTAGGTGGTGGGGGAACCACGAATCGATCGCAGCGCGCACCGTGGCCAAAAAAGGAACTTGCCGCGGACCAACTGTCACTTTTTACTAGCGAAATTTACGTATCCGTGCATTTTAAGGGGAGGTATCCCCAACGCAAATGTCCCGCTCTAACACGCGTGAGTTTATAATTAACCATCCCGCTCTCTACGCAAGCTCTGCGCGCAGTTTTGTAAATATTTAGCTATAGTCATTAAGCCAATCATTCTATCAAAGCAAACCCTGCCAATTTGTCTATAACTATTTACGATCTTTAATTGAGTACAAAAATAAAACGTTAAATATCAGTAATATAGCCGTAGTATTGAAAATACATTCCAAAAAGGGGTAACTTCGCGATTTTTTTATATCGAGTGAAATTCATCAGGTCATGTAACTGACTGCGATTTTGACTAGACAAGATCCTTATGTAACACATATATTTTTTTTAGATTTTAAGACACTATATTCTATGTCTCAGATGGTTTTTAAAAACTCAAAAGTGGTAATACACGGCCTTAAGTAAAAATAAATAAACATGCATTACGAAACCAGCTGCGTAGTTAACTGCAAGAAGAATGGCATAACAGTGATCATAAATTCTATAAATTTCCACCAGTAAGTTGGAAACGAGCACAACAAATGAAATGGATAATCGTTGTCAAGAGGAAAAGTAAGGAAGCTAACCTACCTATAAAGCATGATTTTTAATATTATATTCGATCGATCGCCATGGTACACAAAGCCACATGACAGGATTTGCAGTGCGCACTTCATTGGAGTTTTTATAATTAATTTAGCCATGTTTACCTGAAAATGCACAAAAAGTCTGCATTATTTACGACACTACAGTCATAAATGATCGTCTACAATGTATATGCAATGCTTTATTCAATTATATTTGTTTATTTCTTTACTTATTTCTCGTGAAGTCAGCCATGAGAAAGTCCGTGTAGGTACACCTGAAATTTATTGATTTAGCCATTTAAGGCGTGAAATAGACATAAGCTTTACGTGATCGAATAGAATCTATGAAAATTACGATATTTCATTAAAATTGTTTGTTTGTTTTCCTTCTTTTCGTAATGATAACCAGCCACTGGATATTTTTAAGTCCGCCGTAATTGTGACCGCTAGTTGGCGCTGCCATCGCGCACCCAGCCAATATGGACTTTATTAGTTTACGTCAAATCGATGGCCTGTAAACCTTGGATAGCTAGGTATCTATGGTTGAAATTCTTTTTGTTGAACGTATTTGTATTAAAATGTTATTGGATTTTGACCCTTATTGTATTGACGCCGGTTGATGAGGGCCCTTGCGGATGCACTTCGACCCAATGGGATCTTATCGCCGGTTACTGTACTAATCCGAGTACCCGACTGACGGGTGACGGGTGACTACAAAATTCAGAAGAGTAAGTAATTTTTCGTCTCATATCATATTATGTGGATGGCATTGGCATATTAGAGGTAATTGGCTTTAAGTGAAACGTCCATTTGGTGCTTCGTCCGTCGATGTTTTTTGTCCTTTAATTCAGGGATCGGATACCGGTATTTGCTCCATACAAAAAGCCGGTATTTATATCGTTCTTTTTCGTTCTTTGGTTTATAATTTAATTTTTAATGGGACACTCTAATAATACGAAGTTGTTAAGTAAATGCATGATTCAATCCTATTTTATATTCGAAGGCAAGGAAAAGATGTTTTAGCTAGACATGTTTATTGGAAGCCAGTTGAATCAGTAATAATAGACAATCATACAATAGACAAATAGAAAACTCATTTGACACATACAGCCAGTATGTAACATGCCCCTTTTTTGAAAGAAAAATACAACTCTGAAAAGTCAAAGTGGCACATGACATTCCGGACACTGTCAACAGAAATTGTGAAATATTAACAAAATAAATTACTTATTTTTATGTTAAAATAATGTTTATGTTAGGATGTGCAGTGAAAATAAGTTCGGGAGTTATGTTGTGATAATATCAACAACGTGTTATAAGTGAAATTGTGCAATATCATAACATAGACATTGGAAGCTGCAAGTTACATTGTTGATACAAAATGTTAAAGAAATATTTACATTAAACTTATAAATCCAATCTTCTTGGCTTATTAATTGTTCTACCAGCCCTAGTTACGTAGTTACCACTAGCTGGCCTACGCACAACAGTATCTGGTGTAGTTCTATTTACATTAGGAGTTGGCGAAAGAACTGTACGAGGACTATTAGTAGGAGTATCGAAAGGATACGAATTATAATAGTCATGAGACGTAATATTGTCATTCATGCCTTCCCTTTCTCGGGGGCGAAAAATAAATTGCTGATTTCTCCGATATAAAACATCATTGCTGTCTTTAATTATGTATGAACGTGGATAGTCAGTCTTTGAAACTATAGTGCCTTTATTCCAAAAATTATCAGTTGGTTTCTTTTTGAAATAAACAAAATCATTGGGTTTCAAAGTATCTGACTGTTTTGCATGTTGATTATAGTAAAATCTAGTTTTATCAAAGTTATGGCTCTTATTTTCAGAATGAAGTTTGAAATTAACAAATTTAGGCTTTAAATTAGTAGTTTTAATTGGTAATTTAGTTCTCAATTGTCGTGACATAAGTAACTGAGCAGGAGAGCTAAGATTTCCTCTTGGGGAATTCCTATAGTTTAGTAAACCGATATAAGGATCTGTTCCTGACTCCTCACATTTTCTGAAAATGTTCTTGACAACTTTCACTGACACTTCAGCGAGACCATTGGATCTAGGTAAGTATGGACTAGAAGTTATGTGTTGAAAATCCCAATTTAATGAAAATAGCTTGAATGCTTGAGAATTAAAAGGAGGGCCATTATCACTAAGCAATTGTAATGGAATACCGTGTCTGGCAAATATAGACTTTAAGTTAGCAATTACAGCATTGCTGTCGCTGCCCTTAGACAAATGAACAACTTCAATGTAGTTAGAATAAAAATCTACTACGAGTAAATATTTTCTAGATTTATAGTCAAATAAATCTATGGCAACTTTTTCCCAAGGAAAAATAGGTTGCTCATGTGACATAATTGGATCTTTAGGCTTGTTATTCATATACATTAGACAATATTCACATTGTTTTATTTTAGACTCAATATCATTGTTAATATTCGGCCAATAAACCGTGCCTCTAGCTTGAGCTTTTGTTTTTTCTATGCCTAAATGACCTTCATGTAAAATAGATAGAATTTCAGACCTTAATGACATGGGAATAATAACACTCTCACCTTTGAAAAGTATGTTATTAATGACATGAATTTCATCTCTAATGTTCCAGTATGGGGAAACTGTTAAAGATATAGTCTGCATTCCACCTTACATCATTCATGCATTATCTATGCTTTACTTGGTTATCTGTACAAAATGCTCTGTTCTCTTTGGTCTCGGATTAGCTAAATGGCGGACGCATCTCCCGAGCTTAATCATTCTGAAATATTAGATAATTGTTGGTATTTTAATGAATACCTGTTTGAAGATCTCTACGTGAAGTGCAAATACTGTAAGTGCTACTACAATAATAAATTACATTAGGCTGGACAATTTGTTTCCTTGCGCGATCCCTTCAGCCATCTGCTGTAACAGGTTATGGGCCCAGATAATTGTCCAGCCTTTAATAATTTTCAAGACTGAGGACTGAGGCACTGGATGTACTGTTCGTCTCGCCACTACACGCTACCTGTGTCACCGTGCGTGATTGTTCGTGCGCTGCGCCATCGCCGTGACAATAAACCGAGCACGTGGCGCGGTCGTCGCATCTGCTACGAGGTACACGATTTACAATGGCTGACGATCAAGTACGCCAAGCGCAACAACTGAACAGTACAATAGAAAAACTGCGTGGGGCTGAGAATTATCCTACTTGGAAATTTCAAATGAAAATGCTGCTCACGCTTGATTCGCTCTGGGAGGCCGTCGAGGGAACGGATAATGATCAGAGTCATATTAACCGCGCTCTAGCTCGCATTGCGTTAAGCGTGTCATCGTCGTGTCTGCAACATATCAGAAACTCCGACAGTGCCAAGACCGCGTGGGATAACCTAAAAACTATATATGAGGATAAAGGTTTATACAGGCGTGTCTTACTATTGCGGCAACTACACCGGATACAATTTAACGAATTTAACTCTATGTCTCGCTATTTAGAGCAAATTATGTCACTAGTTCATCAATTGGCCGACATAGGGAAGAAAATCGAGGACAAAGAAGTCGTAGAGTTGGTGCTGAGTGGTTTACCGGAGGAGTATGACGCCTTAGTCAGCAACCTGGAGACTGCCAACATAGCTAATGAAGATCTTAGTTTAGAAATGGTTCGTTCTCGGCTGCTACAGGAAGAATCCAGGAAGGCGAAATTTACTTCTACCGAGGATGCAGCGCTATACTCCAAGTCAAGGAAGGTGGTGAAACCGGTTGTGTGCCATTATTGTGGAAAAACTGGCCACATTAAAAATAAATGCTTCAAGTACAGAAGAGACAAGACAAAGAATCGCTCGCTACTGGCCACAGATGAGACAACAACAGCATTCTTGGTGCACAAATCTTCGTGGTATTTAGACTCGGGATGCTCGAATCACCTTTGTAACAACAAGGAGCTGCTTAGAAACTACAAGGAGCTTCCGGGTACGGGCAGCAAGGTTACACTGGCCAATGACGACTCGATGACTGCGGAGGGCATCGGTGAAGTTGAAATTGAAGCTATGAACAAACTTGATAAGGTATTATTTGTTCCCAATTTATCAGCTAATCTTTTATCTGTTAGTAAACTTTGTGAGAAGGGTTTTACTGTAGTATTTGACAAAGAGCAATGTAAAATTTATAAATGTTGTAAAATTCATGGCGATCCTATTGCCTCTGCATTCAGTAGAAATGGGCTTTATGAATGGAAAGGGTGTAGTCAGGGTACTGCGCCACAAGTGCATTCTTCCATGTTCTTGTGTAATAGACAAGGTACAATGAGTGCTAATGCCGCTGTCCCTGTGCAACCAGCTGAGCTGTGGCACAGGCGTCTAGGTCACCTTAACTATAGATCTATGTGTGTTTTAAGGGATAAGCTTGCAACTGGTGTTACTTTTCAGACATGTCATGAAGCAAAGTGTGAGACCTGCCTGCTTGGGAAGCAAGTTGCCTTGCCGTTCCCCGCTGGCGAGGCTACACGAGCTAGTAATCCGTTGCAAATTATACATAGCGATGTAGCCGGACCTATGCAAGTGGACAGCTTTGGAGGGGCGAAGTACGTCCTGAGTCTGACAGACGACTACACCAGGAAGACCTACGTCTACTTGATGAGGAACAAATATGAGGTAATTGATCATTTTATTAATTTTAAAAATGAAGTTGAGAAGCAACTTGGATTGCCAATTCGTGTACTGCGTTCTGATGGTGGATCCGAGTACTGTAATAAGAGGTTTGCCGACTTCCTGAAGCAGCAGGGCATCATTCATCAAAAGACTGTGCCCTATTGTCCTGCGCAGAATGGTGTAAGTGAAAGGGTGAACCGAACGTTGTTAGAGAAGGCCAGATGCATGTTATTGGGAGCTGGTCTTTGCAAGCGCTTTTGGGGCGAGGCTGTTAAATGTGCCGCCTTTTTGAAAAATGTAAGTCCCTCCAGCGCTTTGGCAGGACATACTCCGGAAGGGTTGTGGACTGGGTCAAAACCGGACCTTAGTCACCTTCATGTCTTTGGATGCATTGCCTACTCACTGGTACCAAAGCAAAGGCGTCGCAAACTAGATCCTAAAAGTAAGGCATATATTTTTGTTGGGTATAGTGATACAACAAAAGGTTTTAGGTTACTGGATCCAGAAAATCCCACTAAGGTGATTCTGTCGAGGAATGTAGTATTTTTAGAAAACAAGTTTTACAACAATTTAGATAAATTGAATTTTAATGAAATTGACAATGAGAATTATTTATTTTATGAATATAATGTGACATTGAATAATAATAATAATATGGAAAGTAATAATGTATCTATTGAAAATAATGAAATCATTAATTCTAGTCCAAATGCTGATACGCAAATGTCTAGTCATAGTTTTAATAATTCTCCCATGGCTGTTTCAGATGCAGAACAGTATTGTACCGGCAGCGAGTATGAGGAAGATGACTCCTTCTCTCCCCCTTCGGGCCAGAGTGACTCGTCGAGCGAGCCTGTAGTGCTATCGCAGCGACTGTCATCTTCTGTCTGCCCTGCTTCGGGCCTGAGTGATTCGTCGTGCGAGCCTGCAGTGCTGTCGCAGCGACTGTCACAATCAGCCTGCCCTGCTTCGGGCCTGAGTGATTCGTCGTGCGAGCCTGCAGCGCTGTCGCAGCGACCGTCGTCTTCAGGGGAAGCTATAGCGACCGATGGTGCATCTGCTGCTCATCATTCTAGACCTGTACGGTCTACAAGGTCACGCCCTCCAAAAAGGTATGATGATTATACATCTGATTATTCCTTGGTCGCGCATAACGTCTCATCCATAGACGATCAATGTGTACCGCTGTCCTATAAGGAAGCTATCAACAGTCCCCTTAGCACGGAGTGGTCTGCTGCCATGAAGAGCGAGTATGACTCTCTCATAGCTAATAAAGTTTGGAAATTAGTTGATAGACCACAAAATACTAATGTCATTAAGTCAAAATGGGTTTATAAAATTAAAAAGGATGCAGCTGGTAACTTTGAAAAATATAAAGCGCGTCTTGTCGCCATGGGTTACACACAGGTTCAGGGAATAGACTATAAAGACACATTTTCACCTGTCGTAAGACACAGTACTATGAGAATTCTTTTTTCTTTGGCTTGTCAGTTTGATTTGACTATAGATCACATAGATGTGACTACGGCTTTTCTCAATGGAGACCTTGAAGAAACAATTTACATGGAACAACCACCAGGTTTCGACAATGGCCATGGGGAAAAGGTTTGTTTGTTGCAGAAAGGAATCTATGGTTTAAAACAGGCTAGTAGAATATGGAATAACAAAGTAAATAAAATTTTATGTGAAAATGGGTTTTTACAGAGCAAGTGTGAACCTTGTATTTATATAAGTAAAGGTAATAATAGCCTAGTAATAGTAGCACTGTATGTAGATGATTTTTACATTTTTTATAATAACAGCACATGTAAAAATAAACTTCTAAATATTTTGCAAAAAGAATTTAATTGTAAAAATCTTGGTAACTTAAAGAACTGTCTGGGCATAAATGTCACAAGAGAGGGAGATGTATTAAAATTAAATCAAAAAGAATATATATTGAAAATGCTCAAGCGGTTTAATATGGAAAATTGTAAACCTGTATCGACACCTATGACAGTGGGTTGTAAGCTTGATGACAGCAATAATGAAGTGTTGTGTGATGAAACTTACAACTACAGAGAACTTATGGGCAGTCTAATGTATGTCGCTATTTGCAGCCGACCTGACATAAGTTTTGCATGTAGCCATTTGAGTCAATATAATTCAAAATTTAGTAAGTGTCATTCGCTTGCAGCTAAAAGGATTCTTAGATATCTAGCAGGAACAATTGACTATTCCTTATATTTTATAAAGAGTAGAGAATTAAACATAACTGCATATGCTGATGCCGACTGGGCTAATGACGCTCTAGATAGACGCTCATATACTGGCTTTATTGTTAAGTTAGGATCAAATGTCATAAATTGGGAATCACGAAAACAACGTTGTGTAGCACTTAGCTCGACTGAAAGTGAATTTATTGCAATTAATGATGTATGCAAAGATCTGTGCTTCATTAAGAACTTTTTGTCTGAAATTTTATGTGTAACACCAAGCATTACCGTTTACAATGATAATCAAAGTGCACACAAACTATTGTTATGTAAAGAATATAGTCATAAACGTACGAAGCATATAGATGTCAGGTATCATCACATAAAGGATTTGGTGCATAATAATGTATTAACTGTAAAGTACTTACCGACAGAAGTGATGACAGCTGATATACTTACAAAACCGCTGAGCTATAGTAAACACTCTAAATTTGTTCACAGCATGAATGTTAAATAACATAGGCATGTAAATGTAGAGTCCTGTTTTATGCATTTATTTGGCATGTAGAGATGTAAATGTAGAGTCTACTTATTTGTTTGCCTGAACAGTGTATGTGTAATGTTTTAGCATGTTATTGTACAAATTTGTATACATAGAGTCGAAGCCTCTATTCAGGTAAACATTGTTATCAATGTTAACATATATAATTGATGTTATATAATGTTCATTCCTAGAGTCATAGAGACACTCTTTACAAATGTGTTTGTGTATAGAGTTCTGTATGTGTTCATGTGTCAGCATGTGGGAATGATAATGTGTTCATGTTGTAAGCTTGAGGGGAAGTGTTAAAGATATAGTCTGCATTCCACCTTACATCATTCATGCATTATCTATGCTTTACTTGGTTATCTGTACAAAATGCTCTGTTCTCTTTGGTCTCGGATTAGCTAAATGGCGGACGCATCTCCCGAGCTTAATCATTCTGAAATATTAGATAATTGTTGGTATTTTAATGAATACCTGTTTGAAGATCTCTACGTGAAGTGCAAATACTGTAAGTGCTACTACAATAATAAATTACATTAGGCTGGACAATTTGTTTCCTTGCGCGATCCCTTCAGCCATCTGCTGTAACAGAAACAATAGGATCGACTTGGGTTTTAGAATTAGGCCATCCATTTTGAAAATAAAACTTTAATTTCTGTAAAGATTCATCTTTATTAGTGTGTTCAAGAATTTTATCAAGTTTCTCTTTAGTGATAGCTAAGTGTGAAATTAATAGATTGACATGGATCTCTACATCCTCTTCTAAATCATCAAAATTAAATTGACAATTATTAGGGATATCTTGCACTGGTGCTCTAGATAACGTATCAGACACATACATCTCTGAGCCCTTTGTATATGTGACACTCAAGTGATAAGGTTGTAAACTAATCATCATTCTTTGTAATCTTGTGGGAACTTCACATAATGGTTTTTTGAATAAGGTTACAAGTGGTTGATGATCTGTCTCAACATGGACAATGTTACCATATAAGTATTGATGGAATTTTTTAGCTCCAAACAATATAGCATAAAGTTCTTTCTCAATTTGAGCATAGTTTACTTGTGACTTTGATAAAGATTGTGATGCAAAAGCTATAGGATTCTTTCCGTGAAATATTACGGCGCCGACCGCTGACTTTGAGCTATCAACAGACATTCTTATTGGCTTCTTGAGATCAAAGTGAGTAAGAACAGGTGCTTTGCATATTAGTGACTTTAATCTAGTAAGTTGTTTCTCATGTGACTCCGACCATTGCCACATATTCTGTTTTTTAATCAAATCTCTAAGAATACTGGTTTCATCAGATAAATTAGGTATGTACTGACCTAAATAGTTAATCATTCCAAGGAATCTTTGTAGTTCCTTGACATTTGTGGGACTTGGCATATCCATAATAGCCTTAACTTTAGACTTATCAGGGAAAATACCGTCCTTGTTGAACATGTGACCTACATAATATACTTCTGACATGTTAAATTGACATTTTGACTTATTAAATCGAATATTGACTTCTCGAGCTCTTTTGAAAAGATTATCTAGACGTTCATCATGTTCAGCTTGTGACTTTCCATATACTAATATGTCATCTATGAAAATCTGAATGCCTGGTAAATCATCAAATAATTGTACCATGCTTCTGTGAAAGATTTCACTACTAGAATTAATTCCGAAAGGTAGACGTAAGAATTTATACCTACCGAAAGGAGTATTAAATGTGCATAAGTCACTACTCTCTTCATCTAGAGGTATTGTCCAAAATCCTGAAGTAGCATCAAGTTTGCTAAAAACTGTTGAACCAGCTATGTTTGATCGTAAGTCGTCAAATGTAGGGAATGTATAGTGAGGTCTTTTTATTGCCTCGTTCAAGTTACGTGGATCTAAACATACTCGAAGTGAACCATTTGCTTTTTCAACTAGAACAATTGAATTAACCCAATCAGTTGGCTTTTCAATTTTTTCGATGACCTTTAATTTTTCCATATTTTCAAGTTCAGTCTTCAAACGAGACTGTAAAGCAAAAGGTATTCTTCGTGTGGCACTAATTTTTGGTTTGACACTGGGATCAACATCCAAGTGAGCTTTAATAGGTAAACATCCTAAACCTTCGAATAAATCAGCATATTTATTGACAATATTTACTGACCTTGACTTAAGACATGATTTCATAGGATTGCTACTTTCCTGACTTTCCTCTTTGATACTTAGAATCCGTTTTACTATTCCACAGTCTTCACATGTTCTTTGGCCAATTATTGTACGACATGGAGTATTTGCTACAGCAAAATAGATATTTGCAGAAACATTGTTGGAAAATGTACAGTTTAAGTAGCACCCTCCAACAACTGGTATTGTGTTACCTGTAAAGGAACAAAGTTTATGTCTTGCAAATAGTATTGGGACATTTTGATTGAGACTATCCAAGGTATATTTCGATATGACATTAATTTCAGCTCCTGTATCAATTTGACATTCTACATTTTTGTCATGGACTTTAATATTCAGTATCCAATTGTTATTTATTGGTGACTTGTTATCTATAGACAAAATTATGTAAGTATCGCTATTGTCGCTTACCATGTTTACACGACCTTTATTAGTATTAAAGAAACAATATTTCTCGTAGTGGTTCCGACGATTGCAATTCTTGCATTTGACTCCTTTGGCTGGGCATCTGAAACGATGGATTTGACCACAGCGTTGACATGTTTCACTAGGACTGCGATGATCTTGTCGACGAAAATTTCGTTGATCTTGATTACGCGTAGATCTATGCAACGATGTGCGCGACTCACTCCTTGGTGGTGCTGGACTGAAGTTTCTCGTTGTAGACCTCGCACGGCGATTTTGATAAGACTGGGACACCGCGTTGATAGTTTCTTGAGACTCGACATTGTGGTTTAACTTTGATGATCTTTCATGAGAAAGTTTCATGCTTTTCGCGATCTTGAGACATTTTTCGATGTTGAGATTTTCTTCTTGCAAAAGACGTTGTTTGACATTCTTGTCAAGAATTCCAATCACGAATTTGTCTTTTATTAAGCTGTCACGCAATGTGCCAAATTCGCATGAGGTACTGAGGTTGGTGATGGCAGTGACATATTCCTCAAATTCTTCGTCTGGGTTTTGCTGACGAGAAAAGAAATTATACCTCTCGACCGTTATGTTTTTCAGAGGATTGAATTTTGAATCAAACCGTTCGATGATTTCTTTCAGGGTAGCAGTTTTGCGATCGATGGAGAATGAATTAAATATGTCTAGGCCTCTGTCGCCGATTAAATTTAGGAATATTGCGACTTTTCGTGTTTCGGGAAGGTCCAAAAGATTGTTGGCTTCGATGTAAATTTCGAATTTTTGTTTCCACGTACGCCATTTTTCCGTTACGTTGCTGTCGACTTTTAATGGTTTGATGGAACCGACTATTATATTTTCTTGGTGCTTCTCATCTTCGTCACTCATTTCCCGACTTTATTTTTCTTCCGAGACCACTTCTAACACCATATTTTATATTCGAAGGCAAGGAAAAGATGTTTTAGCTAGACATGTTTATTGGAAGCCAGTTGAATCAGTAATAATCAAAGAATATAATACTCACTAAAGGAGAAGTTCTCATTTTACTTAACTGTAATACAATTACATGCTAATTAATTATAACTTTGACTTAAGTACGAAATGCAACTTCCATAATTTTACACTAGATGGCGTTGTTTAAACAACTATGACTCCAAATTGTAATAAAAGCTTACAGATTCGTCCATCCTGACTACTGCTAACACGCCCTCGTGAAGCTTTATTAAAAAAATACATTATATAAAACAAAACAATGAATCTACTATAGTTCATAACTTATGTATTAAATACTATCCAACAATCCAATACAATCCAATGTACAATCCAATTAATCTCTGAAGAAAACATCTTGTAAATAGGTTTAATTTCAATGAATATTAGAAATGCCATCTTAATACGTAAAATAAATCAAAACAATACAACTAAATATTCAAGTATTTTAAGTAGTATACATCTATCGCAAAAGCAGTGTAAAAATCAACCATAATACATTGTTATTCTTTTTTTTATATATATATATATGTACATTTTGTATCATTAAATCTGTTAGAAATCCCTTCTGCTAATATAAAATCCAAATCCTTTCACCAAATCCTTCCAATTTTAATCAAATCCTTCCAATTTTAATCAAATCCTTCCATCAATTTAACCATAATCCAATATCCAATCCAAACCAGGTTATATATCCCTCTGAAAAAAAATATGATTAACATCCTTCCAATAACCATTAACAAATGGTGACAAATCATCCTTCCATCCTTTATATTTTAAACCATTTTTTTAATATTTTTATCTCATTTTACAGCCGTTTAACTTAGCCTACTGTTCTATGGATCCATCTGTTAAACTACTATCCTCCTCCATTTCATCCGAACTTGAATCATCTACTGATCTTTTAAAGTTTAGCCACGGGTGGATCTTTTCAACTGGATATATACCTTTGTAAATAGCCTTTCCTTTATGCCTGGTGATTTGAGTATCTTCTATCTTATACCTGTCATTACTCATTACTTCGACGATTCTATATGGACCTAAACATTTAGCAACTAGTTTCTTACTTTTTCCGGGGCACAGTACGGACCTTTCTACCCTAACCAAATCTCCTACCTGAAATTTTCGAGGATCGCATCTAGTTTTGTCAAACCGTTTTTTTTGTTTTTGTTGTGTTATTTCTACGTGTTTATCAACGCTAGCCCTAATTTCGGCTAGTTTATCAGTACAACCGTCTTGCTCAACATCATCATTTATTGTAGAGTTTAGTTTGCCTTCAGCCATACTTGTCAAATTAAATCCGAATAATACCTCCGCGGGTGTGCGCCCTATACCTTTGTTTGTCGTATTATTTAAACCCCATTGAACATCTAAAACTTTACTATCCCATTCTGTCTCATCGCGCCCATGATTCATCGCTGTCAAAGAATCTAAAATCGTGCGATTATATCTCTCCACTTGCCCGTTCGCCCGTGGAGTGGCAACCGCGTTCATTATATGCTTAACTCCAAGACCTTCTAAAAACTCTGCGAACTTTTTACTCGTAAACGAAGAGTATCGATCGGTTATCAGTCTAGAAGGGCACCCAAACAGAGAAAAGTACTCTTTAAAAACCCTGATGGTTTCAAATGATTTTGTACTTTTAACTGCTTTCAAAATGATAAATTTACTGTAAGAATCTATGATTACAAGTAAATATTTATTTTTACGTCTGCTCGTGTTAAATGGTCCCAGATGGTCAGCGTGCAGAGTGTGAAATGGCTTAGAAACCTTAGGTATGGGGTGTAAATAGCCAGATTTCTTTCCTGATGGTGTTTTACTGTGTGCACACTCTAAACAAGATTGGACATATTTCTTAGTAAATTTGTTCATTTTCGGAAACCAGTAATTTTCCTTGATTTTGTCCAGAGTTTTTTCCACAGAAAAATGTCCAATCTCATCATGGCATGCCCTCAGTATATGCCACCGTACTCCCTTGGGCACCAACCATCTGTTACCATCACTCGTTATCCTATACACGGAATTATTTTTTATACAATAGTTCTGCTTCACATCTACAACATTATTAGTCTCCGGATCCCGTAATATATTTTTGATTCGTTCTATTTCATTATCCGCAGATTGGACAGTTTTTAACCAATCTTCAGAAATCGTGAAAACTGTTGGCAATTCCCAATCAACCAAGCCATCATTTGTTTCATTGGGAATTGGGTTGCGGCTTAAGGCGTCTACGTGACTCATCCTTATGCCAGCCCTGTACTTAACTTCACAATCGAATTCCTGAATTAAACTCCACCACCTCGCCACCCTGGGAATCATATCTCTCTTCAAGAACGTCGCTCGAAGTGAACTACAATCCGTTACGACCGTGAACGACATACCAAGAAGATAAGGCCTGAACTTTACCAAAGATGAGACGACCGCCAACGTCTCCAGCTCATAGGCAGAAAAGTATTGCTCAACCGATGATGTTTGGCGGCTGAAATATGCTACTGGCTTCCAGTCACCGTCCTCTTGCCTCTGAAGTAAAATACCGCCTACTCCCCACTTGCTTGCATCGGTGTGCAACTCTGTTGTTAGTAATGGATTGTACAGCGCGAGTATTGGTCGAGATATTAGTTTTTCTTTTAATTCATTAAAAGCTTTGTCCTGTTCACTGCCCCAAACCCAAGGTACATTATTTTTTAGTAAGCATGTGAGAGGTTTGGCTATAACAGCAAAGCCTTTAATAAATTTCCTAAAGAAACTGGCTAATCCAAGGAATTGACGGACGTTATGAACGCTTTTTGGTACCGGGAAGGATTGCACGGCATCTATCTTCTTAGAACCCGGCTTGATACCGTCAGCAGTCACTTCAAACCCAAGAAAATCGACAGAGGTTTGGAAGAAAAAACACTTACTGGGTTTTAGAGTTAAGTTAAATTCCCTCAATCTTTTAAAGATGGATTCTAGTTTTTCCAATCCATCCTCGACAGTTGTTGAAGGTACCAAGACGTCGTCCATGTAAGCTACCGCCGTGCTAAATCGAAGTGGACCCAAAGCCTTGTTTACAACCCTCTGAAAAACGGCTGGTGCGTTAGCCAAGCCAAATGGCATTCTATTGAATTCCCATTGACCGTCTGGAGTTATGAACGCAGTCTTTGGCTTCGCTTCCTCCGCCAGCTCTATCTGGTAGTAGCCGCTGGCCAAATCTAATGTAGAGTAAAGGGAATAACCTGACAACCTATTCATTTGATCTTCCATGCAGGGAAGAGGATAATGCTGTTTAATAGTCTTTCTATTTAATGCCCGATAATCCACGCAAAGGCGTTTATCACCAGTCTTTTTCCGAACTAATATTATTGGACTGGCATACGGAGAACTGGATTCTCTAATAATTCCGGTAGTGCTTAACTCATCTATCATACCTTGCACCTCTTCTCTTTCTTTTTGCGAAAGCCTATATGGTCTGTAAACCACTGGTTGATCATCAGACAAATCAATCTTCATTTTTTCTAAGTCTGTGCAGCCTAATTCGTTTAACGAAGTCGCAAAACAATCCCGGTAATCGTTAACTAACTTCAAGAGGCGCAATTTTTGTGATTCCATAATATTACCAACGTTTAAGTCTTTTAAAGTAAACGGTTCAACTGGATGTTGACTCTCAATTCTATTAACCTCACTAAGCTCGACAGACTCTACGACAATCTCTGCCCTAGCAACCAACTCATTTCTCTTAAAAGTGATTGGGTTGTTGCTTATTGGAGCCATTAAAATATAGCCTACCCCCTCTTTAATAGAATATATGCCCTCTTCAATTTCATATTCTCTACCGGGTTGATTTCGATAGCTGCTACGTACATATATATCTCCTGACAATCCAGAATTACATTCAACCTCCAATAAATCTGCTCCTTTGACAGAAATGTCGTTAGCCACACGCAGTTCAACTAGCCTTTTTATAATCACATCAGTATTATAATTGCTAGTGAAAATCAATTCTTTCTCTGTTTTTAACATTTGGATGTGCGGTTGCTCGGTGAACGTCTGTCCAATCAACAATGGATACTTAAGGTATTGATCCGGCACTATGATACAAGTAACTTCAGCAGTTACATCTTGTATTTGCACCTCTGCCACGCAAAAACCCAAGGAATTCACAACCGCACCTCCAAATCCTATCATTTGACGACTACTGCTACTATCAAACGTGCCAAATATCCGCTTTGCTTCACATTCTCTAATTAAAGTCAAGTCACTGCCAGGATCAACCAAACAGGTTGTCTCATGTCCGTTTACCAAAACCTTTTGTACATATTTAGACTTATTATGCTGCAGTGATTCGTTGATCAGCAACACCGATTTACCCTTCTTGTCATCATGTTCGTTCTCATTCTTGAAACGAAAACATTCGGACTCGATGTGACCAATCAAAGAACACTTCGTGCATTTCTTTATAGGTTTGGGACATTTTGACAACGGGTGGCCATCCTGTTTGCAATTGTAGCAGCGTATGTTAGAGTTCGGTTTATTTACAATACCTGCAGCAGTACTAGGTTTCGACTCCCTAAACCTTTTATTGACA
Organism: Cenopis cana; assembly: GCA_951800055.1. Classification (NCBI taxonomy): domain Eukaryota; kingdom Metazoa; phylum Arthropoda; class Insecta; order Lepidoptera; family Tortricidae; genus Cenopis; species Cenopis cana. The sequence continues at coordinate 1,396,902 of OX637486.1, read as the reverse complement.
TTGGTAAAGTTCCTAACTGGTGCAGTTTTCACATTTCGTAAATATGCTAAAAGTTTGTCCGTGTCGGTAAATTGTGCCGCCTCAGCCCCAAGGCGGACTGACCTATCATCTATACCGAAAATAATGCATTCCACTGCTCTTTTCCCTACTATGTCGCAACGATTTAACAAAGAGACTTTCTCGTAGTAATATTCTTCGAGTGACTCGCCAAATTTAGCTCGCTTCGCCAACATATCTGTCAACATCTGGCCATAGTTCTCTTCAGACGGAAATGCAGACCTAAGTTTGGCTTGCCACTCGGCCCAGGAAAACAAAAGTGTCGGTAACCCTTCGTACCACTTTTTCGCAACGCCTACAAGTTTTGGTAATGCGTAATGTATTATCTGACGCTCGGACCATTCGTATAATGCTGCGCATTCATTTACCTTTGTTAACCAATTTGATATGGTCTGGTTTTTAAGTGAAGGGTCAAATTCTGGCACTACATTAACATTTGAAAAAGATTCCTTGCTATTCTTACGAGTGGATCCAAAATTATCTAACAGCTTTGTAAATTGAGATAAAAACTCACGCGAGGTATCTTCAGTCTTCGGAGATTGCCGCAGTCTATGCGAAGACTCGTTGCCACTTGGTGGATTCCCCCGGGACCTGTCGCGGTGTCGAGACGGTTCTCTGGATCTGCCGTAGCGTCGCAACGGTTCCCTGGACCTGCTGCGACGCCGTGATGCCCGAAATTCTCTGTAGTGGTTCCTGGTTCTAAAGTCGCGCTCGCAGGAACGACTCCGACTTCTGGTATGATCTCGACGTAGTCGGGAGCGCGAGCGCGATCTAAGTGACGACAGACGTTGCCGTAAGTCCCTGGGTGGCGATGGGCTACGCAAGACGTGCCTTCGTGATGTGTGTGTCCTGCTGCGTCCACGATCGGGAGGAGTAGGTAGAGTAGAGTTTTCATTCACAGCTTCGGCTTCTCCCGTATTTGGAATCCCATCGCCCTCATCCATTATTCAACCTGAAAATAATAAACGGACATCAAACGTTCAACAATATCTAATAGATTTATTAATAATACGTTATTGCGTTATTGGTAAAATATACCCAAGGAGTAGCCTTGGCAGTATATTTTAAGTAAGATTCCTTAATGATGCATCCAGGGGGTAGCCCTGGCTATGCCTCATCAGTGAATATACTTTGTTGATACTTAACTATGATATAAAATCACAAAACATACCCAAGGAGTAGCCTTGGCAATATATTTTGAGTATAGTTCATTAATAATGCATCCAAGGAGTAGCCTTGGCTATGCCTCATCATTGAACATTTTTTGTTGATGTATAACTATCATATAAAGTAGCAAAACATACCCAAGGAGTAGCCTTGGCAATATATTTTGAACATAGATCATTAATGATGCATCCAAGGAGTAGCCTTGGCTATGCCTCATCATTGAACATATTTTGTTGATATATAACTATCATATAAAGAAGCAAAACATACCCAAGGAGTAGCCTTGGCAATATATTTTGAACATAGTTCATTAATGATGCATCCAAGGAGTAGCCTTGGCTATGCCTCATCATTGAACATATTTTGTTGATATATAACTATCATATAAAGAAGCAAAACATACCCAAGGAGTAGCCTTGGCAATATATTTTGACCATAGTTCATTAATGATGCATCCAAGGAGTAGCCTTGGCTATGCCTCATCATTGAACATACTTTGTTAATACATAACTATCAAGTCTCAAAATATATCCAAAGAGTAGCTTTGGCAATATATTTTGAGCCTAATAGTTCACCAATGATGCATCCAAAGTGTAGCTTTGGCTATGCCTCATCAGCGAACGCGTTATGAGTAGATATGAATATGTAAGGTTTAATATAACACTCCCTTAATTACTACACTATGTCTGCATATGAGAAACGTGCACTTAATTTGTCTAGTCCCAAGAAACGAGTAAAAAAAAAATTTGACTAACATTTATAATCTTGATTAGAAATGTCGTCATGCTTTATTGAGTTACGACCATGCGACATCAAGGGACACTTAAAAAGCATAATCGGGGTGTAACCCTGACCGTTATGGCATCGCCAGTAATTTTGAATTCGGTTACATCATAAACAATAGCAACTTGCCAATTATGTAGTAAGTTACACGGTTCCCATAAAATATAACCTCTAGGTTATTTGAAAGACACTTAACTTATAAGATAAGTATGAAAAGTTTTTACGTACCTTAATATATATATCCCACTTTCTGACTTGTAAGACCAAAGTCAGGATCACCGGTTATAATAGAGAAAGACTGTTTTACTTTTATGTTGAAGTTTATTTTAAGTGATTTACATTAGTTAAATACTTCAATATTCTTGCACATTACTTAAGTAGTATTTCTTAGACGAGTTTACACTTCGTGGTCAGCAAACAGAATGATTCCTCGACTTGACATCGATTACTCGAAGGTTCGTTATCCTCACTCAACATTGGCAAAAAGGCGCCAACCGGAAATAGGGTAACCGTTGTCAAGTCTGAAGTATTTTAATTATCTATTATCTTCTATTTATGGTGTATAATATAACTAGAATAAATAGTTCTCATTTTACTTAACTGTAATACAATTACATGCTAATTAATTATAACTTTGACTTAAGTACGAAATGCAACTTCCATAATTTTACACTAGATGGCGTTGTTTAAACAACTATGACTCCAAATTGTAATAAAAGCTTACAAACGATAACTACATAGACAAAAAGAGTGAACTTTCAAAACTTCGTTTATACTACTAGCGACACAGGTTTTGACCAGTGAACTAAATATGGCGGGGTTTTCAAATGCTTGACAACCACTTTAGCCTAGTTGGTAGTGAGCCTGCCTATGAAGTTGGAGGTCTCGGGTTCAAATCCCAGTATGACTTTTTTTTATTGCTACGACGTAGTATAATGCTTACAATATTATATGATTTTTTATGTAAATTATCTTAGTATTCAATTTATAATATTTGTTTTTTCTCCGCTACCCAAAGGAAGGCATCCTTTGGGTAGCGGAGAAAACACAAATATTATATTAATATTATATATATATGTAGCAGAAAAAACAAATATTATATTAATATTATATTAAAGAGTAGATAAAATCACTTTTTAGTGATTGATAAGAACTCCCTAGCTGGCATGATTGCGTTTATGTCATACATATATCATTCGACCGTGACTAGTAAATACGTAAGTGCGAGAAGGAGGAATGCACGGCATAAACCCATTTACGAGTTACAAAACGACTTAAATGTATCATTCAGTTTCCTTGAGACACCGTCTGTTAAAGCTGAAAGTCGGTGATAAGTCGGTAACTCAGTTGTTATTTGCGCTAATTATACGGATTTAATAAATTAAAAAGCAAATTTATGTGTTGATAAAGTTTATTAAACAATTTGTAATTTGATTAAATGTGCGTTCATTACATTTTTTACTTATTGGACACCAATAATACTAAGTTTTTTTAATCTCCATAACTAACCATACAGTTTTTATAAATGATGTGGTTCTATTTTATGAATTGTAATAATATCAGGGCTCAGAAACCGCTTTCGTCTATGTACAATTAACCGGTTCAAGTTTCGGTTCATCATTTGCTTTTTACGATATTTTTCGTACTTTTAATCATTTATTCCATACATACCCCGATTTGGACAAGGCCCGCCCGTTTATTGTTCACGTATCACTAAACGCAGAGTTTCCCAACTCAGGAATCTCACTACAACCAATAAAAGTTGGACAGATTATGAACAAAGAGTGTGTTTCCGACATAAAGAAAGATGGCCTCAGGTCCCTGGGTAGAAACTGCGTCTCGGTTAGGGCTTCCATTCCGTAATTACGTAATTACGGAATTACGTAATTACGGACAGATATTTGACTTCTAATAATTACGTAATTCAAAGGTTAAATTCCGTAATTACGGAATTATGTATTACCTCTTATTTGTTTAAAATATGCCTACTATTTCAGTCTAAAAATGGAAAAAGGTTTTATGAAATTGTAAATTAACGTATTATTAAATAACATAAAAGATTATGGGATATTATTTGGAGTTAGTACCTAGGTACCTCGACACATCACTAGCGAGAATGGACAGGATGGCGTTGTAACCCTTTCGACTAGGTTACTCTGATGTCTGTGGACTAGATACAAGAAGGAGGTCCGACAGGGGCCAGGGGTGCATTATTTTACCGGGCGGGTGTTCGATGTGGTGGCTGGAATGGCGGAACAGATCAAAAACCTATTAATATCATATTACTATTTGGGGGTAGTGGCTATAATTGCGACCATTGCTGAACTATTGGGATCATAAAAGTGGGTAAAGTCCTGCAAACTTAAAGAATTGCAGGATTTTGCTGAACTCGAGAAATTTAGTCTCTTCAGGGCACATGACGTGTTTGCCCAAGAAAGAGCTACGGCTGTGCATTAGGCTAGGGCAGTCAGTTAGGATGTGTGCAATGCAAGCGTCTCCTCCACTTCAATGCAGCGTCTGCACCTCCTTGTGTCACTCAATCCTAACGTGTGCATGTGCTTATTTAGTAAGCACCCTTACAAACACGCGTAGTCGGTCCCTGCTTAGCAATAGGCATCAGGGGACTCCTTTTTGTTAAAGGCCTTAAATAGCGCCTTGGAATGGTTCAGACATGGGAACTCTCTCTAGGCCTGAATGGTTTTGTAGAAACAGTAGATTTCCAGGGTTAGCTTGGTTAGATGTATGGGGATGCCGCAAAACGATTCTGGCCCGCAATGCATCCCCTTCGCGCCCGCTCGTGCAAGCTCGTCAGCTCTTTCATTTCCCGCGATACCTAGCTGCATGCCCTGGGACGGGACCCACCGTAAAATAACCTTGTTTTTCGCTCCAAGGTTATTTAATCGATTTTAGACCAGCACAATATTCGAATCAGACTGTCCACCACACTACCATACTTGATCAATAACAACTGGTTGCCAATACAACAAATAAAACTTAAAGACGACCGTATTACTGGTAGAAGTTCCTCAAGCTGGACTGACCATATACGTTCAGCTGTTTGTTCTGAAAATTACACGTGGATGCTGCGATTTATTTAAATAATGGTGTTAAAAATCGTTTCCCTTAATTATAATTAATAATTATAACAAATACAAATTATTTAGAGATTTTTAATTTGAACTCCGGGTCAGTTACGTAATTACGTAATTACGTAATTCAACGTTCTAATTACGAAATCAATTACGTAATTGACAAATCCGTAATTTTGGAAGCCCTAGTCTCGGTAGAGTTTAAGTCGGCCTCCGCTGCAAACTTTTCCGTTTTGTAGATAATCCATGTCTCGCTCGCAAAACGCTGGTCGGTTCAATCCCCTCCTATCAGGTGTCCCGCATGAGCCTGGTCCGAGGTGTTCCAGTTGATTGGACAATAGAGGAGTTTGTTACTGCGACTGAACTTAAAGTTGGCAGTGGTAGAATTCTTAAAGCTCGTCGCCTTCAACAGTAGGTTGTTAAAGAAAGCGGCCCTCCTTCTTGGGTGCCGACTCAGGCCGTGGTGGTCACATTTGAAGGCCAAGTGCTCCCTTCAAAGGTGTATGCTTTCTACAGGTCTCTCAATGTTGAGGTGTACATACTGCCCACTATTCAATGCAGAAAGTGTCTGAGATTTGGCCATATTCAGTCCCAATGTAGATCCGATGCCCGCTGCTTCAAATGTGCCCCGCAAGCATCCCGGTGAAACCTGCAACATAGCCCCAGGACATGTCACATGCCTGTATTGCACTGGCCGTCACTTTGCCACAGACCAACGCTGCCCTGAATTCTGACGACAAAAAGCAATTGAAAACACCATGTCAGAGCTCAATATCTTCTACCAAGAGGCACTAACTCGGCACCCTGCTGTTCGAAGACCCTATGCTGACCTGGCGTTGCCCGAATAGTATTTTCCCCTGTCCCAGTGACTCCATGGCATGCTTCCCAAACGCTCCCTCCTTCCTCACCCACCTCTCAGCCTTCTGTTACATCATACCGACAGACAGTGACCCGTAAACCACGTGATAGATCTCCCCTATCTCCTAGCTACGACCGTGAGGCTCACCAAAATATTGTCACGAGGCCTAACTCTCAGGTCCCAAATGGATACGCGCTGTCTCTGTCTATTCAAGTTACTGACCAATATAATGCGCCAAATGGAGCGATTGTTTACCGCCCGATGTTGCCCTCCTAATGACGACCCTCGCAGAGAAACTTTCTTTCTCCAATGGCTCCCCTGGCTAAATTTTTAGTATGGAATAGTCGCAGCATTAACTCTAAAAAATCTGACTTGATCAGTCTGATCAATATCCACTCTATTTCTGTGGCGGCCATTTCGGAGACATGGCTGAGACCGGGTCCCGTTTCTCGTGCCTCCGGGATGACCGTGACGATGGCCATGCAGACTGCGCTTTATTGATCAGCAGACGATACTCGTTTTCTGAAATTCCTCTTCCCCCTCACTCCCATGAAATTAACGCAGTCGCGGCTAATGTTATGGAAATAAACTTCATATCTATAATTTATATCCCTCACCTTAACTTAAATCTAATACCTGACCTTTCCAAAATCCTATTCTCTGTTCCTCCCCCTCTCCTTATTCTAGGAGACTTTAATTGCCACAACGTCTCTTGGGGTTCATCATCCACTGATGTATTTTCTTATTTTCTTCTTGATTTGTTTGACGACGTTAACCTTTCTGTACTCAATGACGGTCCTCCCACTCATCGGGTGTACCCCCGGTAAGATCCAAGATCAGCCTTAGGCTTGATCGCGTATTCCCCCAATCTTTCTTGTCTCCTCTCTCATCATGTCCTAAACAAATCTTATGGTAGTGACCATTTCCCCATTATCATATCCAATCCAACATCCGTACTGCCTTCTCCAGCTCCCGAACCTCTCCTGAAATACAAATTAGAAAAAGCTGATTGGCCCAGTTTTTCGCTTCACGTAGAAGACAGACTTAAATTGCTAGATCCCAATCTTTTAGACCCCCTACAAATTTATTATCATTTTAAAAGCATTTTACTGGAAGCAACCGATCTACATATTCCTAAGAAAAAAACCCCATAGCTTCAAAATTCCCTGTCCCCCTTGGTGGAACGCTAAATGCACTTCTGCAGTATCAGAACGAGAGAACGCAGACCGCAGATATAACGAGTCTGGCCTCTGGGAAGATTTCATTTCGTATAAGAAAATCGCAGCCCATCAATAAATCAAAAAAGAAGGGCTTTTGCGAAGGTTTAAACCGCACGACTCCCCCATCACTTGTATGGAAAAACATTTAAAAATTCAGGGGCTCATTCCGGCCAGACCAGGAGCGCACGTGGCCCAGCGGCGCCGGGTACCGCTTGCGGTATCTAAGGTTAAGCAACGTGGGCAGCGGTCAGGACTTGGATGGGTGACCGCTTTGAGTGGTTACTAACTGAGCGCTCCCGTGCTTTGGAAGGAACGTTAAGCCGTTGATCCCGGTTGCTGTCTATGGCAGCAGTCGTTAAGCCAAGTTGGAGGCATCCGGGCTTCTTGAGAACTTCTAACAGTCAAGTTGCCCACTCACTTGACAAAGCCTAGTCCCAGTAAGGTCTAGTTTCCCCTCGGGGTTGGAAGGTCAGATGGCAGTCGCTTCCGTAAAAACTAGTGCCTACGCCAAATTTTGGGATTAGGTAGCGGACCCCAGGCATCCTTCAGGATGCAACTGTACTGGGATAACGCTAGGAGGATGATGATGATTCCGACCAGACTGTCTACCTACAGACTCTTCATGGTTAGAGGACTTCACTAATAAAATGGCTCCGGCTCCGGCATCGGTTCCTGAAGATAACTGCATTCATCCTCCTCCCCTATCCTCCCCCCTTACCCCTCTAGACTCTCCCTTTTCCTATTACGAACTAGAATTGGTTTATTTATTTAGACGGACTGCATAACAGCTCACCAGGAGAGGACGGCATCCCATACTGCTTTGTTACAAAATTAAGCCATTTTTCGAAAGAACTCCTCTTGCGCTTACTAAATTCGTTCTACGATTCCGGAGAGATTCCTGGCGATTGGAAGTCACAAATCGTCATTCCAATTCTTAAACTCGGAAAGAACCCACAGGAAGCATCTTCGTATCGTCCAATCGCGCTTTCTGCAACAATAGGTAAAATATTTGAACATCTCATTAAAAACAGACTGGAATGGCAGGTAGAAAATAAGAATATTCTAGCTAACTCACAGTTTGGCTTCCGAAAGGGTAGATCCACCATGGACAGTCTAAGTATACTAACTTTTGACATTATGGCTCTATCAAATAAGCAAAATCTGGTAGGGTGCTTTTTGGATATCTCAGCAGTATACGACAACGTACAACTTCCGCTGCTCAGAGCTAAGCTACTTCAACTGAGCATTCCCGTGAGGATAGTACAAATAGTCTGTAAGCTGTTCATGGGACGTAGGTACAATCAAAATCCGTTCCGGCAAGTCTCTGCTCCCTCCTCTAATCCTACGGCAAGGACTTCCTCAGGGTTCGTTCCTCGGTCCATTATTATACAACCTTTACACTTATGATATTGAACAAACTGTCTCCCCCTTCTGTAGTACCTATTCTTCAATATGCGGATGACTTGTGTCTATTTATGCTGCTGTACCATCAGTGGATGAAGCTTCATCTAGAGTCTCAGAGGCCCTCAGCTATCTTCAGGACTGGTTAGACGAACACGGCTTATCTCTATCTCCCTCTAAAAGCTGCACAGTTACATTTACTCGCAGTAGAAACGATCCTCCAGCAGATATTCCTTGGCGTTATCCTGGATTCAAAAATGTCTGGTGCCCCACACTTGCATTACATAATCATCAAATACAAGAAGGGTATTAATGTCCTAAGAGCCCTTTCTGGGGTTTGGTGGGGTGCTCATCCATACTTGCAAAAACTGTTATATAATGCTTTAATTCGCAGCCAGATAGACTATGGCTCAATGGTGTGGGAGCCTTGCAGCAAAGTGGCACTCAAAAACTAGACCTTATACAGGCTAAGTGTCTTAAGATAATTCTTGGTGTCATGAGATCTTCCCCAAAAAATACTATGCAGGTTGAAGCCCTTGATCCTCCCTGTGGTATCGGAACGTATCCGAATCACTTGCTCGCTCACTCCTGTATTTCTCTCTCTCTCTATTGGCCACATCAAAGATGGCGCTTTTTTGAATTTGTGCTTATCTCAAAATAAACATAATTAATTAATTTGTGCGTTTAATTGAAGATATGACATTTGGCGACGAGGATGGGATTTCTCTGTAGGCAATATTTGTCAGATCGATATGTTTTTAAGGCTTGCTCCATGACAAACCACCCACTTTTTCCACGATTGGACGCCTTAGCTCGTGAGGTACCTGAAAAAGCATATTGGTTGAATAGAGAGGCACCAAGGACTGTTAATAGTTTTGCTAAAATCAAAGAACTAATAATGTTAACCTTCTTTTTAAAACAGAGTATGACTGCATCATCCACAAGCCTCAAGTCATCTTGGACATTGGTATCTCTAAAGATGACCCGGCAGCTAATTCCAAATTCAAAAACGTATTATTAAATAAGTGGAATGACTACCTTCCGATTTATACCGATGCTTCCAAGCTAAGAACTGATGACTATGGTGTGGATTCCTAAATTCAAGATCTTATTGTCACACATATGCCCTCCTTAGTCGTCGTTCTTTACTGGAGAGTCAGTGGCTCTACTGGAGGCTGTCTCTTATGTAGAGTCCCACAACATCGCTAAAGCTAGAATTTTCTCGGACTCCAGAAGTTGCCTGCAAGCAATTGTAGGTAACCATTTTAAAATGAAAAATTAAATTCCCTATAATTTTAAAAATCAAAACAATTTTATATGCATGTGAAAAGAAAGGTCTCCAAATAGCACTTGCCTGGATTCCTGGTCACTGTGGCATTGAGGGTAACGAACAAGCAGACATATGGGCTAAATACTCCATCGAGGTTGGTTCCCTGTCGTCAAACTCTGTCCAAGCATCTGACCTAATGGTCTTCGCTAAAACGAGCCTAAATGAATCTTGGCAGGGGCTATGGGTTTCCTCAAGGCTCCAAAAAGGTCGTCACTATGGAGTTATCCAACCTTCCATCCCACGTAAGCCATGGTTCTTTCGTTTTCGTTCGGCAAGTAAACGGGTCACGTCCAGAATTTGATGTCTACTTTTGGGTCACGCCTGTACTCCGGTGTTCTTGTATAAGATTCGGGTGCGGGATAATTCACTGTGCGAGTGCGGCCCTGACGATGGCACCCTGGCTATTCTTTATACGATGTTCTTCCTGAAAATATTCCGCGGCTGGCTAATTTCCAATCACTTCTTGTTTCCATGGACACTCCCCTCATTGCTCTCCTTATAAAATATATTCAGGACCACAATATTAAATTATAACCGATTTCGTATTATTTTTTCCACTTTTTTCATATTATATTTCTCACTCTCCATCAAAACAAAAAAAAAACATTAACACCAAATTTCAATTTCACATTCAACCGAGATCGTAGCTGAATATTTATTTGTTTTGGAGTATTTTAATTTTCCTCTGTAGCGCTTTTTTGTTGGATTCTTCTGCTAAATCGACTTAGCGAAGCCAAAGAAACTGCACTTAATTCTGATTCAGCGGAAACTAAGAATAAATGCAGAATAAAATTTGAACAATTTGTCAGTTTGAAATGCTGACACCATTGACATTGATAGCTCTAAATAATATTGCGCAATAACATTGCGCAATAAAATTGATCAAGAATAAATATGTTGTAATTACTGGCAACAATTTATCGCATGCTGATTCACACATAGGCAAATACGAAGCACACCACACATCTTAGCGTAGTTGATACGCCTTGGTAATAATAGACAATCATACAATAGACAAATAGAAAACTCATTTGACACATACAGCCAGTATGTAACAAATCCTACGTAAAGACCATACAATAATTCAAAATATTGGACTATTTCTGTGATTTTCAGAAATACCGGTTTCGATCCCTGCTTTAATTATTAAACTTAGATATTTTATACTGAACAAAACAATTGCTATGTGTATTAGGGCAGGCTCCAATGGGCTGTTCGTTGCAAAAATTGCGTACCACATTCTGACTCCAGGGAGTCCATGGTGCCGATTTTTGAGTGTCGAACGCTCGAATTTTCACTCGAGATCTGTCAAAACGTCATAGTTTTTTTTGACAGATCTCGAGTAAAAAGTCGAGCGTTCGACACTCAAAAATCGGCCCCTTGATATATACCAGCTTGATAGCATACCAGCATTCAATCAACAGATGTTTTGTGGTCCCCTACGATGTCATAAATTTTTCGTATCCTTGGAGCCTGCTTTAGATTGATTATATGTGAAAGTAACTATGGCAATAAGCATTAATATATGTAGTACTCGCCCTATACAGGGTGTCAGGGTCGTCAGTAGAGTGCGTAACGTATCCAACGGCGCATAGTGCGCATACTTAATATCAGTGTTGCCAGAGCACTTCCGTCAAAAAGCACGGTCGGGTGTCCAAAAAAGCACGTTTTTGGAATAAAAAGCACGTTTTTAGGGTTCCGTACCCGAAGGGTCGAAAATTACTCCTATTGCTGTTACTCACGCGTCCGTCCGTCCGTCCTTCAGTCGTATGTCACAAAAATTTTTCGTAAGATTATTTTTTCTTCCCATTAACCCATTAAACTTGAAATTTGGTGATACTGTTCATTATTGCCGGTATTTTGCCAAGAAATACTTATATTTTGATAAAACAGATTTTTTGGTTGGAAATTTCTTTATTTTTCAATATAAAACCAACATACTTTTGCGGTTGGTTCGGAAATCTAAATGTGTGAAGTCCGATACGCACTTGGCCGGTTTTCGTCACATACAGAGTATTGAGCCTTTACACGACACGAACGATAGAGCTTGCAGTTGCAGGACAAGTTCTTTCCTGCAACGGCAACCACAGGTAAAACATAACTTTTAACTTTAGGATATCAAAGCGTAGGGTAGGAGAGAAAGATTTGTGAAGATGTTGTGTTAAACAACACAATGATTGTTAGAAAAAAAATTACAGTTTTAGAAAGTACCAAACCAACATTACCTCCTCATTTAGTAGTAAAATCATAAAGCACCATAGCACTTAAAAAAGCACGGTTTTAGCACGTTTTTAGGGAGCGCACGTAAAAAGCACGTTCGTATCCAAAAAAGCACGTAAAACCGTGCTAAAAAGCACGTTCTGGCAACACTGCTTAATATGTATACCTACTGATGCTTCTTATAAGTTTATTGTAAGTACGCTGTACGCGATAACCCCGTGGTCAGTGTATGCATAATGGACTATATCTATACGTAGATACGGTTCGGTCGATATCGCGAACAATAAGCTCACATTTATTGTAGTTGTAAATAGTTAGGTATAAGTTTAAAACAAGCCAATATAGAGGTAGCTAGTAACTATGTGTTTATTAATTACAATATCGTTTTTTTTACTAAAATTACTGATATTTTTTAGTCACTTTCGCATGTTTTGCAAGTCAACATGTCTTGACCGCTCGCTCTATGATGCAAACAAACTGAAACAGAAACCCGGCAAGGGTTTTCACAATAAATTAATTTATAAATGAAAATGCATATCCGGTCGATCGTTAAGTATTGCAATTTGCAAATATTGCAATCGTCTATTATTCGTTTGTGGGAGCGCTCGTGGCCCAGCGGCGCCTGTGTGGCGCAAGCGTTATTCAAAGTCAAGCAACGTGGGCCGCGGTCAGTACATGGATGGGTGACCGCTTTGAGTGGTTACTAACTGAGCGCTCCCGTGCTTTGGAAGGCACGTTAAGCCGTTGATCCCGGCTGCTGTCTATGGCAGCAGTCGTTAAGCCAAGTTGGAGGCCTTCGGGCGGCTTGAAAACTTCTAATAGTCAAGTTGCCCACTCACTTGACAAAGGGGGGTCGATGTTGCACCACGTCCGTAGGGAAAGTACCCACCGCTACCCTACACGTGACCCCTGGGTGGTTCTAAAAGTGCAACAAAAACTGGCAACCGTACTGTCTTCTCGAAGATCTCACGGTTCGAAATAAATGCCATACGATAAATAAAAAAAAATAAAAAAATATTCGTTTCAAGTATTGATTGAATGATCAATGGATTTTTTTTATTACACAAACAAGCGTACGGTCCTCCTGATGGTAAGTAGACACAGTGGCCTTCAGACGTCCGCAAAATACTGAAATTACTTCCTCAATGAATTTCTTCCTTCCTTCTTTCTTCCTCTTGAGACTCTCAAGTCTCAAGTTGAGTTGAGACAATATAATATTGTAATTTATGATATTAGGCCATTACACTTAGTCCAGCACCCTTACCACGAATTTGTATCGAAAACTCGTACTCGCTAGCGACTGCGTAAACGATTTAGTATGCCTTTGCCTATTCTTAGTTCTATTGCATAGCCGCCAGTGGCGCTGTACTTTTGTGCATACTAAATCGTTTACACAGTCGAGTCGCTAAGCGAGTACGGTAATGCAAGAATTGCAAAGTTGCAAACTCATGGTAAGGGCACTGTTCCAGCTAGTAACTTTGCAAAAAATGCCAAGATACTCCCGCGTTCGTGAGATAAAAGTACTAACTATAGGTAACCGGGAGGTTAAGCAAATAAGCGAGACCTGGGGGCCGATTTTTGAGTGTCGAACGCTCGACTTTTTACTCGACTTCTGTCAAAACACCATAGATTTTTGACAGATCTCGAGTGAAAAGTCGAGCGTTCGACACTCAATAATCGGCCCCCTGTCTTTGAACGACCTCCTATCCATTCCATTGTGTTGTTAAGTAATGTAATGAGCGGATGGATCGACAATCATGTTATTCGCTTAAAATCAACAACACTTCGCAGCTGTGTGCTGTTTCTTAGCCAACACCACACTAGGACGAGAAAGCATTAAGTGCGTACAACTTCCTCAACACTTCGAACGTTCCACTGTCAGAATTAACATGAAAACCCGTGAAAACGTAATTATTAGCACGAAATCATTTGTGTACACAATAATACCAAGCTAACACATACAGGACAAGCAATTATAGACTCTGTGTGAACAAGTTAAGAGTTCCGAAGGAGCGAGATAAGTTGGTCAGGACTTGACTTGAGTTTGATTTGAAGGTATATACGGTTAGGTTAGTTCAGAACCGACCGTTGAGATGTGGGCCCGTGTCGTGTGTGTGCTCGTGTGTGTAGTGGCAGTTAGCTGCGAAACTGTTACGAAGAAGTTCTGTGATGATGGTGAGTTGTATTTACATTTTATATTAGGTACTAGAAATCTACCCTTTATCTGCTTTGCACAAATTAAAATAAAATAAATATGTAGTAATTTCTGAATAGAATGAAATTTGAGACTCCAGGAATTTTATCGTGGAAAGTTGACGGCACCACAGTGTTATTTGTTGATCATCATCAGCCTATGTACGTCCCACTGCTGGGCACTGGCCTCCTCTCATAGATGAAGGGGGATTGGACAGGTAGTCCCCACACTGTCCCAGAGCGGGTTGGGGACTTCACATACAACTTCGATTTTCTTCGCGAATGTTTTCCTTCACCGAAATGCTAACGGTAAATATCAAATGATATTACGTAAGTTCCGAAAAACTCATTAGTATGAGCTGGGATTCGAACCCACGACCGCCGCTTGACAGCCGTAAGCTTGAACCACTAGGCTATACCGTACCGCCACAGTAGATTCTGTAAGGTGTGCCTCACACGCTATTAGACAAAAAAAACTTAAAATGAACCTTATTTGATAGCACGTAGCTTGCCTTTACATCGACTTGATCGACTCGATATGAAGGCATTGGCGTGTGGGGCACCTAATGTCCTGACTTTATCTAACAGAGTGAAAACTGGAGTGGAAGTTCGTATACATCTCTCTGTAGTTGACGGCGCCACAGTGTATTTGTTGATGTTTCCAGTGAATCCGGCGCAGTGCACGGTTCACAGCGCTGCGGTGGACCCGTGCCCTAAGGGCATCAACTTCTGCAGCCTCTACAGGAACAAACCTTATACGCTCTCTGTGGACTTCACTCCAAGTAAGTAGCCAACCACTGACAGATCAGTTGTCCACTATTTATTTCAGCCAGGGAGCTGATTTCTCGGGACTCGAGATCTGTCAAAAAACTATGATGTTTTGACAGATGTCGAGCGTTCGACACTCAAAAATTGACCCCCAGGAGGCCGATTTTTGAGTGTCGAAAGCTCGAGTTTCCACTCGAGATCTGTCAAAATACTATGATGTTTTGACAGATGTCGAGTGAAAAGTCGAGCGTTCGACACTCAAAAATCGGCCCCCAGGTCCTTACATCCACGGCCACGACTGGAAGCAGCAGTGACAGCAGTTTTTCTAATTATAACCTGGAATGTCCCACTGGTGGTTCAAGGCCTCCCTCTTTCTCTTTCACGAGTCCCGATCCCAACCGTTCTCCTACCAGTCATTCTCAATGTTTGTATGTATGTATGTAATTACTTAATTGTACAGGTAAAAATACAAATTCAGTTATATTGGTTCAAAAGCGAACTTATCCTTAAAGGGGATTTCTTTCAGTTAACCTTCAAAAGCATCGAGTTCATCTCCCCATTGCTGTTTTCCTAATACATTGGTAATCCCACGAGATGCAACCACTGCAACACTTTTTTGTAGTCCCACGGGAATAGCTTTTTTAGACAAATGTCGATAATTATATGTGAAGTGTGTGAAGTTTTATCATATTTCCTCTTTGAGACTTTAGTCGAGGCAAAATACCCTCAAATTAGAGTCGTTCGTCACCTTGACCTGTTTAAAAAGGAAGCGCATAATTTTCTCGAAACTGACCAATTGATATGAGTTTGTCTATTACCTACGTGTCTATTGGCGATATGGTTATTTAACCTGCTTACAATGAGGTCACAGGTTACATTCCCGGATATACAATGATATTATCTTACCTATAATTAAGACTTAGAGGCTACTGCTACAAAGTACGCTTTATCTTTATGGGTATTAAGCTAAATATAATAATTAAGTTTATTGCGGCCTCGTGTAGCGAAAATTACCTACTTCCAGTATTTTGCGAATAGTACTTTACTTATAAGTACGGATGGACATGGTATTACTTGTTTTATGTATTATAGACAGCTTCAGATCGCATATTCATCGCCCTTGCCTTCGGCTCGTGCGTCAAATACTCTCTGTTTTACTGCCTTAGATAAGTAATGTAATATTAACAGGCATGTCCATCGATAGTATCGAAACTACTTACTATACTATTTGCAAAACACTATAAAGTAGGTAATCGCTACATGATACATACCAGTTCAAGAACCTTTAGTAATTATAATAAATAGATAATTAAAGTACGAGCGAACATTATATAAATCATCATCCTCCTAGCGTTATCCCAGTACAGTTGCATCCTGAAGGATGCCTGGGATCCGCTACCTAATCCCAAGATTTGGCGTAGGCACTAGTTTTTACGGAAGCGACTGCCATCTGACCTTCCAACCCCGAGGGGAAACTAGACCTTATTGGGATTAGGGTTTGTCAAGTGAGTGGGCAACTTGACTGTTAGAAGTTCTCAAGCCGCCCGAAGGCCTCCAACTTGGCTTGGCTTGCCATAGACAGCAACCGGGATCAACGGCTTAACGTGCCTTCCAAAGCACGGGAGCCCTCAGTTAGTAACCACTCAAAGCGGTCACCCATCCAAGTCCTGACCGCTGCCCACGTTGCTTAACCTTAGATACCGCAAGCGGTACGCAGGCGCCGCTGGGCCATGAGCGCTCCCAGCGAACATTATATAAATATGAATACTTAAATATCAAATGATATTTGATACCTAATTTAAAAAAAACCAGTGGTATGAGCCGCATAAGCCGGGTTTCGAACTGTTCGAACTGGCGCCCCCCAGATTCAAAGTCGCGTGCCTTAATTACCACTCGGTTATAGTGGTTTATGATTCGTAACATCGATGCTTGACGCAACCCCAAATAATCTCCATTCGATCCCACCTATGTCAAGCCGCCTCGTGGGAAGCCAGTCCTGTCAAGCTGGTCTAATTTATTTGACAGACATTCCGATGTACAAATAGTGATAACAAGGATAATACTCATACCATGTCGAGATTTAAATTGAAAAAGGGTAATACTCATAAAAAGACTTATGTCCAGCAAGTTAAGTCTTTCGGCTTTCGGCTAATATATGATGATAATGATAATGATTCCAGGGTTCTCAGCCCGGAACCTGAATCTGGCGATGTTCGGTGACGATAACAATGATGGTAGCTTCGACAAGATAGTGAAGACCCCGGCAGACCCGTGCGACCTGATGACCTGCCCCGTTAGTACTGGCGAGACCCAGTTCTTCAACCTCCACTTCACTTTGGACAAGACCCACGGCACTGTGAGTACTACAGACCCCGGCAGACCTGATGACCCCATCAGCAATGACGAGACCTAGTTCATCAATCTCCACTCCACGCTGATAAGACCCCCACGGCACTGTAAGTACTGCAGTCCCCGGCAGACCTAATGACCCCGTCAGCACTGACGAGACCCACTTCTTCAACCTCCACTTCACACTGGACAAGACCCAAGGCACTCTCAGTACTGCAGACCCGGCAGCCGGCAGACCTCTGCCCCGTCAGCAGTGACGAGACCCAGTTCTTCAACCGCTCCTAAAACGTATTCCTTGGACCTAACACACACATATATGATTCAATTCGCTGGCACCATTACCGCGACTAGCGCTGAACTGTTTGTATGGATGCTGGACTGGCGTACATTGCCCAGCACTGGCAAACTGTTGGCAGCGATAGAATTCATTTAAAAGCGGATTACACCAACAGAAGAATATTTTAGAAATCTCCCATGGTACAAATTATACAGTAGGTAATGTAGGTATGACCTTGAATAGCTACGGTAGCCCAGTGGTTCAAGCATGCGGCTGTCAAGCGGCGGTCGTGGGTTCGAATCCCAGCTCGTACCAATGAGTTTTTCGGAACTTATGTACGGAATATCATTTGATATTTACCGTTAGCTTTTCGGTGAAGGAAAACATCGTGAGGAAACCTGCATACATCCGCGAAGAAATTCAAAATTGTATGTGAAGTCCCCAACCCGCTCTGGGCCAGCGTGGAGACTACTGCCCAATCCCTCTCATCTATGAGAGGAGGCCTGTGCCCAGCAGTGGGACGTATATAGGTTGATGATGATGATGATGTCCTTGAATAAAGTGCACAAACAAATAGGGATGAACTAGATACAACTATCGACAATAAAAATTGTCGAATAAAAAAAAACGTACCTATTTTAAAAGTTTTATTTCAAATCAATAAAGCCCACAGGAGGCAAGATATCTTGCTTTGTTCCGATAAGGTATTTTTTATTGATTAAAGTTAAATAATTTTAGTTGAGCGCTCGTGGCCCAGCGGCGCCTGCGTACCGTTTGCGGTATCTAAGGTTAAGCTACGTGGGCAGCGGTCAGGACTTGGATGGGTGACCTCTTTGAGTGGTTACTAACTGAGCGCTCCCGTGCTTTGGAAGGCACGTTAAGCCGTTGATCCCGGTTTGTGTCTATGGCAGCAGTCGTTAAGTCAAGTTGGAGGCCTTCGGGCGGCTTGAGAACTAACACTACTAACAGTCAAGTTGCCCACTCACTTGACAAAGCCTAATCCCAATAAGGTCTAGTTTCCCCTCAGGGTTGGAAGGTCAGATGGCAGTCGCTTTCGTAGAAACTAGTGCCTACGCCAAAATCTTGGGATTAGGTAGCGGACCCCAGGCATCCTTCAGGATGCAACTGCACTGGGATAACGCTAATGATAAAAAGTTAAATAATTGTGTAAAAAAAAATCCACTAATTTTGGTCGATAAAATTGCATCTAGTTTCATCCCCATTTGTTTGTGCAATTTATCCAGTCGTAACGTAAGTCGGGGGAGTCAGCTGGATGCGGGTGGCGCAGGAACGGCCATTGTGGCACTCTTAGGGGGAGGCTTATGTCCAGCAGTGGCTGCAGTGGACGTCTTTCGGCTGATATGATGATGATCCAGTCGAAGTGTGAATGTGTCGTCGACACTGACGACACAATGTGTCACGATCCGGATTGTCAGATCTTGTTTTCTTAGACCATGGAAATCGTCAATTAAATAAATAAATAAATATTTGAGGACAATCTTACACAAATCAACCTAGTCCCAAACTAAGCAAAGCTTGTACTATGGGTACTAAGCGACGATTACTTATATATAGATAAATAAATACTTAAATACATAGAAAACATCCAAGACCCAAGAACAAATATTCGTGCTCATCACACAAATAAATGCCCCGGCGGCCGGGATTCGAACCCGGGACCTCCAGCTTCGTAGGCAGGGTCACTACCAACTAAGCAAAAGTGGTCGTCCCTTATCCCTTTTCACTTTGTTTCAGGCCAAATTCCCGGTGAAGTTCAAGCTTTGGAACGCAGACGACGAGTCTCAGTCTCAGGCCTGCTGTTTCACTTTCAACGTTAAAGTTAAGAAATAAATATGTATTTTAAAATACTGTAAGCGTTCGTTTTATTGTCTGCGATAAAAGAGATTCTATATACAGAACGTACCTAAAATTCTGGCAATCCATTCTAAATTTCTAACTACCTGTGCTCCATCCAAGTCGTAATGCGGCTATTACACTATCCTGAATCAGGCGTCCTAACTAGTGGAGGGGAGTTGAAGCATCTCGCTCTAACGTATAGGTCCGAACCGAACCCTTCTAAGTGTCCTGAATTCAGGACAGTGTAATACCCGCTTAAACACTTAACCCTTACTTAGGAAGCCCATAGAAGTGCTTCGCTATTAAAATCACATTGTATTATTGGAATAATATTGCAAGTGAACATAATTATGTCATATTTAAATCTTTGCTTTATTTAAATCTTTGCTACGCATAAAATGAGCATCATCTTCCAACATTTAATCGAGATTTAATCGTGAAATTTAGTCTATTAACATCAGCCGAACACACTGTCTATTAATTAAAAAGGGGTTAAATTAGTCTTGACTAATCATGTGGCGATTGATAGTTAAAAAAAAAAATCGTTTAATGCCCGTCTCTGATGGTTCTTTGTACAAAAAGTAACGCAATAACCCTGCTAATTCATTTTGCTTCATCAATTTGCCAGATACGTGGCGTATTGCTATAAAAAACCAGTAGGCGCTTTTGGATTACTGAAAGAGAACTTAGGTCAATACCTAAGCGTAATCTACAATCTGCGATGGTATACGTCTAAGGCGACTTCCTGACTTGGCGGGGCGGGATCGATATGAGACATTTTCTTCTTTGACGTGAACTTACTGACGTCGCAAAGATTCTCACTTGACATAGGTAATACTGTCAGTATTACGTTTGCGTCGTCCCGCTTCCGCGCATCCCGCGCCAGTCAGGAAGCACTCATTTAAATGTAGAGGCGCAGTAAAAAGTAGTAGTGAGTTGACTGACAGTTGACACTAACATTTGACAGTTTTCTCATATCGTACCGCCTCCGCATCGACAAATCAGGAAGTCGCCTAAGTTTGTACAATCATTGTATTCAATAGATGATCCCACTAAGGTGAGATTTATGTGATTAATCAATATCGCATGCAAGTTCTTGCACAATTGACAAAGTGTCATGATAATGGTGACATTTCCGACATATATCCGCACTGTCATGATCATGACACTGTTATAAGTACAGTCAACCAATTTGATTTCTGGGCCACTGTGTACCTTGTCGCAGTTAGAAAATATGAAAGCTGCTAGAGATCTCAGTCAATGTGACAAGGTACGAAGTGCCCCAGAAATCAAATTGGTTGACCGTACTTACGTAGATTTTGAAAGACTGACTGTGTGTCTAATCTAAACTCTGGTCCACCATTTGGCGAAGTTGTTTGACAAGAATCTGCTTCTCGTGACTTTGTCAAAGATATCCCGTTAACAACGGTATTTTTCATTTAAACGGTTTTTTATTCAAAACTTTCAAAAGGACATTAGGCGCTACAACGAGAAATTTAGAAACTTTGAAACGCTGTCCTGCCCAGACTAGTAAACAGTAGAGGCTGATTTTCAGATATATGATTCTTGACTATATGATTGTGATACTGACAATAGCCGAAACATGATTGCTTAAAATTTTCTCGATAGAAAAAAAATCCAAACTTGAGTATATATTTTCCTTTTTTTACTCAGCCTACTAAAACAACTTATTATTAAAAGACACGATTAAGTTAATATGATGGTATCTTACCTCATCTAAACTCTGTCAAGAGAAAATTTAATAAACCTGCACACAATCAGATATTTAACGAGATTTGTCTAAAAAAGCCATTCTCGGAGAGTGTTGCATCCCGTTTTGTCGTGAGCGAAAAACATTTAGGGCGTCTCTTTCAATCGATAATCGCTTTAATATCACTGTAACTGTAACATAATTTTGTCCCTATTACCGTCATACAATACCTACTCGTAAGTCAAAAGTACAAAGTGTCAGGTACGTATTTATTTACACATTTGACCCTAGACCAATTACTTGGTTGACTGTACCTAGAATGGAACTTGGGTTTTCTGCAGCAGCAGTACTATCAACATTGTATTCACAGTTAATTGACCATTGGTAGTTCTTATCTCGTTATAATAAGGTTCAAGATCAGTTAACTGAGATGGTGGTAGTCGTAGTTATGAATGGACAATCATTCACTTTCCACGGGTCACGAAGTCGAGTCGAGTCGTGACCCGCGGGTCAATGCACCCGCGTTGTTTATAACAGAACCGACATGTTTACGGAAAATATAAAAAATATAATTGCTTTGAAGTATTTTTGCTAACGGTAGTTTAGTATTAGTTATAGTGCGCGCCATCCACGACGACGCGCCCCTCCACCGCCCGTTCCGTACAACTGCGCACAGATTAGTATGAGATGCGCTGTGGAGGGGCGCGTCGTCGTGGATGGCGCGCACTATATAGGGTAAAAGGCCTTATTCGTAAACTTTCATCAAATTATGTTAGGTTAGCACAAGCCTAGCTTCGGCCAGGATTCCATCCGCGGTAACTGACAGATGGGGATGTGTCGGATATCGGATACACTTTTATATAGGGATTTTGAAAGACAGTGAGCGATTGTGTTTCTGGTGCAAACTGATTCGTGCTAATGCCTGATAAGTGCAAAGTTGACCCTCCAGGGCTAAAGTAACCAGACTTTACGGTAGGTACCGATCTTTATTTTATTTTTTCGACTGAAGCATCCTTATAAAATCCGGTCTATATGTGCTTGTCTCATTTAAACCCAAGGTAGGAATTTGTTGAAAGTCGAAGTATCTTTACACCTAACTCATCATCAGGTCACAGGTTCAAAATTCAAGGGTTTAAACTTATTGTACGAAATAATTCAATTCAATAAATAAGGAAAACATTCCGGTGTAGGAAAACATCGTGAAACAAGTGCGTGTCGGGCCACGCGCAAGGTAGGGTTCCGTAGTCGTTCTCCCGTTACATTATGTGGACTAAAAAACTTACATTTACTATGTTTTTGACAGAAATAACAACATTATCTAAGGTATCAATGGAAATTATAGGAAAGTTTGCTTTTGCAAAGTACATTTCTGAAGTTCGACTATTACTCGTTAACTAGTAGGTAATGTCTACTTAGCTGTGATAGTTTTCCGTTTAAATTCATCGTATATACTACTACCATGATTTTTGTCACATGCCTAGTAACCACCATTTAACTGGCAGGGGGGGGGGGGGACGACGACACTTAACCGTAACAAAAATTATCACTTCAAAGCTTAATATCACGCTAACTAATTCTTTAATCAAAAAATGCTTCTAAAAACATCATAATATTTTTAAAAGAGCTATCCAATGATAACCCACACGATGGGGTTTGGTACAAAAAAAAAATTCACCACCACTTTACATGTAGGGGAGGTACCCTAAAAAATTTTTTTTAAAGATTTTATTCTACCGTTTTGTCGGCGTCATTGATATGTATACTCATGCCAAATTACAGCTTTCTAGTACTAACGGTTACTGAAAAAAACGGGGGTCGGACGGACGGACGGACATGGCGAAACTATAAGGGTTCCTTGTTTACTACGGAACCCTAAAAAGTGATACAATCCTAATATCTACTTTGGGTTTAAAGATCAGACTCGCTTCACCAGCTTTACATTGCGAATTAGGTACCTACCTAATGTAGGTAATATTTTGCCTATAGCGTAGGTAAGAGTGGAGCTTCAGTTAGTAAATTAAACGATCTAATTATACGACCGTACAACAACTGTAACATGGCAGATTCATCGCTCCGATTTCACCAAGCAATCTCACAGTGCTTAAAGTTAAGCACACAATCGTTTGACTTTCGTTTCCCAACAATAGTGTTCGGTTTATCGCCCATCAGCAATTAAAGCCCGAGGTGGAATTAGACGGACCACACTGAGGGCTGTCATGAACGAAAAAGAAATTGCTCTCTCTGTCGCACTTGCAGCTGCGAGTCTGGAATTGTAGGCGTTTCTGGGCTACGATGTGTGCCGTATGCTTGACCGCCACGGTCTTGGGCTTGGAAAAAAAAATACGTAAGTATATAGGCATACTGATCCATTAGACCTTCTGTCGAAAGTTGTGTCAAAAAAATAACGGACTGGGTTACCAAAATTTGTCATTTCTGTCTAACGAATCTTTATATACTAACGTCCGTAACTTAGTAAATAGTCTAAGGTAAATCTCTTAGTACATAGGTGCATATATCCAAATAACATTGTGTATTCGTCCTAAGTATCTGCTAATCAGGCAATCACAATCAATTAAAGCAGTTAATTAGACGTGCTACTTCCGATCACTATTGTACATAGATCATTATCATTAAGTGGTCATTAACGTTCAGTGACGGGTGACAAAAGAACGACTGGTTTTAATATTTGTAAGTATCTGGGGGCCAATTTTACGACGAACGCTCGACTTTTCACTCGCGATCTGCCAAAAAACTATGATGTCTTGACAGATGTCGAGTGAATGAAATATCGGCCCCCAGTACTAAACAGGCAGGCGGCGCGAGGGAGACATCATCAGCCGGGGGGGCACAATATCAGCAAAAGGGGTGGTGTCCTAGAAGAGCCCAGGGTAGGTACGTATTGGCATGTAATCCCAAGATTTGGCGTAGGCACTTATTTTACGAAAGCGACTGCGACCAGCCCACAGGGAAAACCAGACTTTTTTGGGATTACACCGGTTTGCTCACCATGTTTTCCATTACCGAAAAGCTACTATAGCGGTAGTTTTTCGGTAGTTTAATACATACAATATCAACAGATTTCGTACAGTTTTTGAAAAAAAAACAGTGGTACAGTCAGTATCAAAAGTAGCTACATAAATGAATCGGTCAAAAGTTCTTAATTCCATTGTACTAAAGACTTTTATTTATAACTCTTCATATGCGTAATAACTTTTGATGCTGTACGAGCCGGGGTTCGATTTTCGATTGTTCGTTCGAAAGTTTCGCTCACTACCTTACCGCTCATGCTCGCATTGCTCGCCCACAAATACTTCACCTCTATCGTGAGATAAAAATATTTGTCAGCACAATTTGTAAGCACCCACATCCTCGCAAATCACCGCACCGGTGGACAATCACCCTAAAGTTACGGAGATCCTGTACAAAGTGGGCGTTGGCAGTGCGGAAGGGAACCGGCCGGCCCTTGCGCGGAATGCGGGCGAGCGAGCGACGACCGACTCCTGCGCCGGTCACAAGTCACAACGCATTCAGTACGACCAGCTAGATGCGATTTACTATAAGCTCCTCGTCCGCACCTATCACCACTAATTCTCTCTCACCCGTTTTAATATAGAAACTGTCAAATGTCGTTTGGCACTTTTTTGACAGTTTCCATATAATTAACTCATTAAGAAAGAATCTCAATAAGAAAATTAACTCATTTCCTGTTTCCAGGGAAGTTTCTTGTTCTGTTCCATCCTGTTTACTAATTAGGTATGTTAGGTACTTATATTTTTTTACTTCGTGCATATTTTCGTTATAAGTGCTGATGTATTGGTGAAAACTTTGCTGGCTTATGATCTACCTACTGTAATAGCTTTATGTATGATTGTTGCTGTTTGTTTTCCTTAATAAAGCAAATAAAAAAAAATAAAAAAATAAAGAGGTGACAGCCCAGGGGTCGGATACCTTTAGAACTTTTATCTCACGAGAGCGGGTTGGCCATTGTTGAAGTTGTGACACATGAACACATAGACAACGTGAACACATAGCTTCTACGATGACGTACACAATCTATATCTATACATATAATAAAGCAGAAGAGGGTCGAAAATCTGTACATTGAAGATATTAGTAAAAAAATCGATGGAGGGGTCTAAGAATCGATAACAGAACACGTTTCAACTGTTTTTAGAATTCGTGTCTGTTTGTCTGTTTGTCTGTTTGTCTGTTTGTCTGTTTGTCTGTTTGTCTGTCTGTTTATATGTCTAACTATCACGCGAAAACTAGCGAATGGATTTTAATACAGCCTTCACTAATATGTTTATTGGATCTTCGGCCAGGTTATAGGCTATAAAAATCATACAGGTTAGGGATGAAAGGGGGTGAAAAGAGGGGTTAAACTTTGTATGAGAAGTCTTTCAGTTCATGATTTACAGGCTTGAAAGTTGGTAAGTATATACATGGACGCAAAGTAAATAGAACCTCATTCAAACATTGTATAATAAACAGATAGTATTTGAAAAAATGGGGGGTGAAATAACAATACCTCTGCCTCTCAAGGCTATAGACTAAAATACAAAAGTCCCTCAAACCATATTAACTGTTTGAAATGAGAGATCTAATTATGTTTGTCAGTCAGTCGCTATCAATATTCACAAACCTTACTACGCAACCTCGGTTTTTTTTTTGTTTGCGATGGAGGGTACCTTACCTACGCACAGCGGCGGGCTCTCGGTTGCATGGTAGCACTTGCGACATGTACTAACCTATATATTAAGTATGCGCATTTTTGTATAAAATATTGTTTTTTTGAGGTGCTCATTACAAGAATGATACTTATCCATTTTCAAATCGAAGATGGCGGACATTTACTTATTTACTTTTCTTAATAATCGATATGGGTGTCATCTTTGAGGTTCTTCGAGGTGCCGATTAGTTGCGTTTTCCGTCAGCAAAATGTATAAAATACGTTCAGCGCGTAACAGACATAAATTTAGGGTATATTGGTATTCGTTATTAAAACATACATACCTACGTAACAATAAACATCAAGTATGACCAAATTCGAACAGGCGGATTGGAAAGCAAAAAAAACCGGCCAAGTGCGAGTCGGACTTCGCACATTTAGGGTTCCGAACCGACCGCAAAGTTAAGTTGGTTTTTATAGGAAAAATAAGGAAATTTCAAAGAAAAAAATCTAATTTATCAATATATTAGTATTTGTTGGTAAAAAATACGTAATAACAATCATTATTACCAAACTTTAAGTTTATAGGTGTTTGGAAAGTTAAAAAATTCATCGGAACAAAATTTCGTAAATTCCAATAATTTATGAACAAAAAAAATATATCTATTCAACTACCTCTTTACAAAGCCACTTGATAGGTCAACAAATTTTTTTTGTTCAATATTTCGCGCTCGCTGCTCTCGCGTTTTCATCTACATTGCTTGATGCGTATGAAGTATTTTCCGTACCTGCATCATAATGTTCGAATCATTTCGCACTAGCTATTTTATCTACATTACTTGACGCGTAGGAATTATTATCCGTAACTGCATCATAATGTTCGAAAAATTTCGCGCTCGCTGCGCTCGCGTTTTCATGTGCATAACTTCATGAGAATGAAGTATTTCCCGCACCTGCATCATAATGTTCGAAAATTTTCGCGCGCCGTACGCTCGCGTTTTCATCTACATTATAGTTAATGCGAATGATGTCTTTTCCGAACCTGTATCAGAATGTTCGAATCATTTCGCGCTCGCTGCGCTCGCGTTTCATATACATTACTTAATGAGTGTGAAGTATTTTCCGCACCGGCATCAGAATGTTCGAAAAATTTCGCGCTCGCTGCGCTCGCGTTTTCATCTACATTACTTGATGAGTATTTTCCGCACCTGCATCATAATGTTCGAAACATTTCGCACTCACTACGCTCGCGTTTTTATCTTCATTACTTGGTGCGTATGAAGTCTTTTCCACACCTGCATCAATGTTCGAAACATTTCGCGCTCGCTGCGCTCGCGTTTTCATCTACACTATTTGATGCGTATGAAGTATTTTCCGCACCTACATCGTAATGTTTGAAAGAATTCGCGCTCGCTGCGCTCGCGTTTTCATCTTCATTACTTGATGCGTATGAAGTATTTTCCACACCCGTATCAGAATATCCGAAAAGTTTCGCGCTCGCTTCGCTCGCGAGCGTTTTTATCTACATCTATAATAAGTTAATAACATATATTTAGTCCTCTGTCATGTTTCATGTGGGCGCATTGAGCCGGCGTGCGCAATGTTTGGCGAGACAACCCGGCGAAATACGGTGTAGAAGTTGATATGGATAATGGATATTCACGCGAATGAAGTCGCGGGCAAAAGCTTAGATAAATAAATTTAAAACTGGACTACCCGTGCGAAACTGGGGCGGGTTATAAATGCGAAAGTAACTCTGTCTGCCTGTTTCCTCTTAAAATGCTCAACCGATTTAGATGAAATTTGTTATGGATATAGTTTGAGTCCTAGGGAAGGACATAGGATACTTTTATCCCGGAAATCATCCCTTAATGGGGTTTAAGTTAGAATGGAAGAGAGATAACTAGGTAAGCGCATGAAATAGAAGAATGAAATAACATTCTAACGGGATGACGCGAGTTCTACGCAGACGAAGTCGCGGGCCAAAAGCTAGTAGACAATATGCATGCATATCTCACCACACAACCATACCATGGCTCACTTGCGTTCGTGAGAGAAAAGTTCTGTACTTTTATCTTACGGGCAAATATGGAGGGGAACTGAAATCAAAATCAAACATTATTCTGCAAGTAGGCCCTCCTTTACTGAGGTTACATAATATATAATAATATGGACTCATTGTCATTATGTACTGTTACTCGTATGTGTTACTTTTGTTGAGGTTATGCAATAATAGTTATTTGTTCAACAAGAGAGCAAAGTAGATTTTTGCTGCGAGTGTTGATTTTGAGTCCCGAGGAAGCGAAAGATTCTATAATTGAATCACGAGCGTAGCGAGTGATTCAAAATTAGAATCTTGAGCGTAGCGAGGGACTCAAAGACACGAGATGCAAATATCTTTGCTCTCGCGTGATACATACAACTTTTCACCTCAGCGGCGAGAACATATTAAACTTTAATAACATCATTTACGGCTTATCATAGGCTTTTACGCACGTGTCTCGTGATAAATCAAGCAGATTTAATTCAGCATTGATTAGGAATCTGCTGCTTGTCTTAACTGCTCAGCTAAGCCAGCACAAGACGAACGCAAGCGCGCGACTCGTCGAGTTTAGGCGCGGCAGACTTTAGGTACATAATCGCGCGAACTAATTCACATGCACACTAAAAATTAGTTGTATTGTTGTTAAAATACAGCCTATGTCAGTGTCACAGATTTCGCTTACCTACGTATTTTAGTTATTTGAACAATATCTGTAGCGCAAGAATGAGACAATAACACTGTTTAAGTAGGTACTCTTCTCACTCGAGCCAGCTCGCGTGTACACTAAGACGCACTGTTTTCTAAGTCTAAATACACCCTTCATCACTAATGTTTTCTAGATATTTTTATAATATTCAACACTGATTATTAATTAATGTCTGTTAGCGCAAGACAGAATAAAAGTAAAAACGAAAAAAAAACGCACAAATTTTTAAAGGGTGCGTTCTGAAATGGCTCCGGTTTTATTCTTCTACTAAAATAAAAATTGTTAAAAGTAAAATTAATAATTAAAGTGATAAACTTTCTGTTTTTTCTGCAATAAAGGTTTTATTTATAAATATGTATTATCATAATAATATTATATTTAAAAGAACCGTTGCCAACAACTTCCTGATAATTATAACTCTTAGGTTAATTTATGAGTTTTCGAACGTGTTTTACGTTACTTATTTAGCGCGTTTGTGGGAGTCGATTTGAGTCGATTAGAGAATTTGAATATCAAATTAAGAATCTACATATGTGGGCCCTCTCTTTTTTAATATAACGAATTGAAAGGAACAGAGCGATTGAAGGTCAAATATATCGAATTCGTAATATACCCCGAACTACGGAGTGGCAGATCTTGGCATTCGTGGACCAAAAATTAAAAAGCTACTTTGATCCACGCTCGCAGCAAAATTGCATTTTGGCCACTGGTTTCAAGCAGCAAAACAGCCGTGTTCGAGCCGCTGAGGTGAAAAGAGTATTTGTATTGTATTGTATGGAATCTCTTCTAAAATGTTTTTTTTTTTTTTTTATTTAACCTCATGTCTACCCTCTACCGGTGACGCGATTACAAGTCAAGTAAACAAAAACATTGTTTTGTTGTGTTTTTTTTTTCCGTCAACCCACTGGTATATATTTGTGAATAGCGGTTGTATGTAGACTTTCTCTAGACTAGATGCATCTATAATAGGGATGATGACACTATAAAAGAAAATCAATAAATCCAGTTATTTTTGAGATATTTGAATAGGATTTTCACTATTTGATTTGGCATAGTTTTATGTGTTCTTTCTATTGAAGTAATATTTTTTTGAGTCAACATTCCTATTAGATTAAGCCTAGGGTACTCTTTTACATCTAATCCCAAGATTTTGCGAAGGAACCTTTACGATTTGTTAGGTTTAGAGGTTTCTTCACGATGTTTTCCTTCAACGAAAGCCCACAGTCTGTATGTATATGTCAATTAAAAGTGGCCGCTAATCACCTTTACATCATCATTATCATTATCATGACAGTAATTAAGCGCATTAAATCAAGCCGCGGCCATTAGTCGAAACACTTTCTTCTCAATTAATTCATTTTGCGCTTTGCGTCCGCCGGCGTTTTGGGCACAGACTGAAATGTTGAATGTTGTAGACTGATTAAATGATGTAGAATAATACATACATACATATACATGAAACCTGAAACATTACACTCCTCTTTTGGGCAGTCGTGTAAAAAAATATTGTGTATAGATAGATCTCGAATTTATGATACTTTTTTAATGAATTTTCGAGAGTCAATCTCGTTGGTAGAATACGTTGTATTTTGAAAAGTCGAACTATAGAAGGTAGGGTCAGTTGGATCGGGAGTCCCGACTCAGGACTAATGCGCCATCTAATTTCAACGTACGGTTCGAAATAAATGCCATACGATAAATAAATAACGTACAGTCAGCATCAAAAGTATAGCTTGGCATATGAAAGAGGTCAAAAGTTCCTTTTCCATTGTAATAAAGACTGCAGTTTTCATTATGCCATGCTTTTCATGCTGACTGTATTTATTTATGTTACCTATATTATAGATTTTGAAATTCTCAGCTAATCCTGAAATTGTATAAAGGGTTGGCAATGCGCACGTGACCCTTTTGGAGTTGCAGGCGTCTAAGTTTACGCTGCGGTGTTCGCTTACCTTTTTTATCTACACCCATATAATAAGTAAATCCTCTTTAATAAGTTCAAAAACCGTAAATAAGACCCCGCTTTATAATATACTGTGCAGGCCTGTCGAGGCAAACATGGCGCTAGCGAGACGTACCCACACGAAACACATGAAAGAGGATTTAATATATGGATGTAGATAAAGTAGTGTATGCAACTGTACATAATTAGGCCTCATTATGTACCAGTTGCATAAACTACTATTAAAATTTCTTTTACCTTAAAAAACCTACATTAAGATGAAAAAGGCAGTTTCACCACAAGAATATTCAGTATGATTTCTTCACCAAGCTTTCATAATAAGTCATCATTAGTTGCTAATTTTTTTAACTGTAACAAAATAACGTGTTGACATGTTGTCCCGTCTATCTCTTGCCTGCTCAGTGCCTCGGTTTAGTTACACACCGTATCACTTTCTCGCCTGCTCTCACTAATTCAAATTGCATTGTAATTTGTATGGATGTGGCCGTAAACCCGAGATTTAGGAGAATAGACGCCGCACAGGATCCATGAGGGTTCGTGATTTTAAAGGACGATCTCATTCGAGACAATAGGGATGTTGACAACAAATAAGAAAATCAATGAATCCGAATTTTCTCGAAAAAGGATCAAATTCTCTATCAAATAGTGAAAATAGTAATACAAAAGAATAAATAATTACATAATTATAAGTCTTCAAAGTTTTAGGAGGGGGCATTTTCTGGCCCTTTTCCGCAAAACGCCCCGTTGTATTGAACGATCGTCATTTACTATGGCGCTCGAGGTCAGTGACGTCACTGACCTGTAGTGTTTTCTCTCTCTAACTAAAAACATTCTAACGGTTATAGTTTCGTTATTTTTTGAGATATTTGAATAGGGTTTTAACTTTTTGGCATAGTTATATGTATTCTTTCGTATGGAGTATTAAAAATGTTTGAGTCAACATCCCTATTATAGAATAAAACTGGTATGAGAAAAAAACATAGGTATATACAATAAAAACCGGTAAAAAGACACCCATTTCAGAAAAAAAATTAGAATTTAAAAAGCCTTTCTTTAAATTCTGTTATTGTCTTTTCTTTTCATAATTACTTACGTAGGTAAGTACAACATAACCACAGAATAAGTAATAGTACTACGTGATAAAAGTGAAGACCTTTTATTGGGTAGCTTCTGCCACCGTCCACGTCAAACATCCACTTCCTTAACTTTATTTTACTAAACGGTTAAAACTCACGTATTAATTGTCACTTCGGGCGACATGTTCATGTTCGCACTCATCCTGATGAAGAACTCCCGAAGAGTTCGAAACATGTCGCCCGAAGTGACAATTAATACGTGAGTTTTAACCGTTTAGTAAAATAAAGTTATAACATGTCTCACGAAAGTTTAAATTCAAGTATCCACTTCCTATTATTTCATCCCTTTGAGGCATGATTTTCGGAATAAGAAGTAGTTATTCTATATGTTGATCGTTATAAACACGTTGTATACCTACCAAGTGTCATCGGCTATTTCTGCGTGATTGAGTAACAAAATCCATCTAAATATCCAAAATCTAAAAATCCAAACATCTACTTTCGCGTTTATAATATTAGTAAGATTATAGTAGTTGGACCGTACGCTTGTTTGCCATCGTCAATGTTTTTTCACGCTGTACATATATACTTAGGTAAACGTATCTAAAAAGCGACTCGTCTGCAATTTAATCGCATCTTTATAGACCATACAATAATCATTCACAAATCTATTTCCTACGCGATCGCCCGAATGATATCAGTAATTGGATTTTACGGGCACAAAAACTATTCATTTCATACTCAATTAGAGGTAAGTACTTGTTTCTCACAGAGAAGAAAGTTGCTCGACGAAAGATACCATCAGTTGGAGGGTATCTTTGATTAATGAGGTGTTCGCGTGGTTTAAGCACTGAGGTAAATGGGTTTAAGCCTGCTTCCTGCTGTTTTGTTGAACGATTTTGACCTTTTCTAAGCTTTTTTTTATTCTTCGTTGGCAAACAAACGTAAATTCTATTCATCTATGCCTGTTATCTTATCTTATCCAGATGAGGGTCCTTGTGGATGCACATCGAACCAATGGGAACTTATAGGCAATAGCCCTCTCCTTTATACCTAGGTTCCCCAAGCTGTTCTTCAACATTTCGACAAACCGGATGATAAAGCTCAGCGGGAGTGGTACTCCGAATTCCTTTGGTTCTGAGTTGACAAAATCGTTCATTCTTTGTCTGGGAAGAGAGAGGAAGATATTGACAATGACAATCAGCAAGTGTTCCATTGTCTCGTCATCCTCGCCACAC
The DNA here is from genome assembly GCA_951800055.1 of Cenopis cana. NCBI lineage: Eukaryota > Metazoa > Arthropoda > Insecta > Lepidoptera > Tortricidae > Cenopis > Cenopis cana. The sequence goes on along the minus strand of OX637486.1, from coordinate 1,363,925 downwards.
ATCCTACAATCCATGTTGTCTGATAGTCCCATCTTGGCCAAGAGTCCTTTGACCCCGAAGTGACCTATAAAAACCCCAGATATGATCTGAGCTGCCAGATATGATCTATACCTGTTTATAAATTAACCATTTAATATACGTCGTCATTGGTGATAGTACCTACTGTTTTGACAAGCTTTTACTAACCACATACGGATCGTTCGATTTCTTTTACGTGCGTAACCATTATACTCGTAGATACTCTTTAAGTCTTACTGACAATGAGTCAGTCGCCAAGTTAGGTGGCCATTATACGCCCCGATCTTGCTGAGGCCGTCTAGTCCTTAATAGGGGTTTACTCTAGCTTTATGATAATAGGTTGTTTACCTTTAATAGTGGTTGTAGGTGGGTTTATTACTTTGAATAGGTTCAAAGCGGTTAATGGACGCTTGTATAGGTACTTTGTCGTCGACGGACACGGGACGGTAAAAACTCTACGGTTTTATTCATAAAAAGACCATAGGCTATAGACTTTGGACTAATTATGAATGAAGCCATAAAGTTTTATCGTGCCGTGGACGTCCACGGTAAAGTATAAAAGCGCCGATTCACTGTAGTCGAGCGATAAGACACGCGACGAAGGTCGCGGGTTCGAATCCAGGCTTATAGTGTCACTGGGCTTTTCAAAGAATATAATGTACGATACATCATTTGAGTATTAACAGTGGCTTTTCGGTAAACGGAAACTTGAGGAAACCGGTTAAGAAGAAGGCTGAGTCTATCCAGCTGTTCTCTGCAGTCTGCAGGTCGTATTTCTCAACCGATTTTTTTTTCTCGCCTGCTTGCACCGGCTACGAGCTCACGCAGATCCGCTTCCACCACACACATATAGGGTACATTATAGGTACAGTTACCTACATGGTCTCTGTACATGTGAGTCACCGGGCGACCATCGCGCAGGGTCGCGCGCGGGCCATATGGCACGCCGGTTATGGTATCCACCGCTTTTGTGCGGCCACATTGCATTGTGTGACCTACGGTCAATACGGTGCGAATATCAACGCGCGGATGTTTACTACGCGAAATAGTGCCAATGCTCTCATCATCCGGTGTCTGGAAGGGATAGCTCTTTAGCGATAAGACCGCCAGTTGTCTACTTTTACTTAGGTACAACATGTTGTTTTGATTTTGTATGTTAAGAGGAATGCCTAGCTGACCAACTTTTCAAATCTTGAATTTTTGACATAATGTTTCTGTCGCGCTGCTGGGAGCGGGAGCGGGCGCTGTCTATGTGTGAGCGCACGCACACAGGCGCGAGACGCGAGCCCGCGAATTTACTTACTAACCCAGCATACGATAAATTAGGCTGTAGCACAAAATAAAGAATATACAGAAGGTCCGTTCCCGCCGTTCTTGAAAATACATACCTAAACTACAGGGTTGCTTCTGTATTGATTCTGAATTTTAAAAAGGAGCAGATAAATTAAAAATTCTTCAACATGACATTTAAATATGAACCAGCGTATCTTGGTAAAAAACCGGCCAAGTGCGAGTCGGACTTCGCACATTTAGGGTTCCGAATCAACCTCAAAAATATGATTTATTCATATATTAGTATTTGTTGTTAAAATATACGTAATATTGAACATTGTCACCAAATTTCAAGTTCATAGGTCAATGAGAAGTCTAAAAATTCTTCGGAACAAATTTTGTGACATACGACGGACGGACGGACGGACGTCTGGGCGACACCAATAGGGTTCCGTTTTGACCCTTCGGGTACGGAACCCTAATAAATTGATGCGTGACCCGCTGCGAGTTGTGACTTGTGACCGGCGGCGGTCGAGAGCGCCAACAAAAATATACCTAATTAATTAGGTACCTACTTAACTAAACCATAGTACTACTTAAATATTGGCGTTTTACCAGCGAACGATAAGATGAATGTGTAATGGTTGATCGTCGTTATCAAAGCGGCAAGTTTCAAAAAATTACCTACCTACCTAGTTAGGTATTGTAACTACCAAAATGAGAAAACCGTTTTATTTACCTTTCAATATCGTTTGAAAATTTGAAGAAAGTGTAGGCACCGTTTTTTGTTGTATTTAAGTGTATTTAAACAATAAAATACATTCCAACTGTAATAATATCGGTTATTCATTTTGACGTACGTGACATAAACTATCTACGTAGCGGCGAGGACGTCAAGTGATCAACGCGCGCACAACTAGCACTCGCGACGCGACAGTGACAGTCGCGACTAAGCTAGTCCGAAATCAACCGAGAATGCCTGTAAATGTTACGTCATTGTGCGTGCGGCGAAAATGGCACTTTGTACTGAGCGGACTCTCTGCTCCGGCGCGCGCCGCCGCTATTTACTTTGTGGCTGTAGGTACAGATCGCACCATAGAAAAAGTCCCCTCTTGAGCACTTTATGAAAACTGTACAATAATTTCGTCAACTAAAATCAATCTACTTTAGCTAGCTGACGTTAACATGGTTGACACGCAATCAAGAGGTTCATGGTTCAAATCCAGAGATTGACAGAACTTTTTGCTTTTTATTTTTCTTACCAAGTAAATTAATGTAATGCTTTTATAATAAATGTTTATTTACGTCAATATATTGATAGGAAAATGAAATAAAATAACGCCTAAACTTTTTTTTACTTTATTAACTTGAAATACTTAGCAATATCATATTGAAAATAATAGCGTTTTATCTTGGCATAAAAATATGTATATCTCTCTTACAACAAACATATTTTTTTTATTGCCGTTTTTATAGATAATGGTACGGAACCCTTCGTGCGCAAGTCCGACTCGCACTTGGCCGGTTTTTATTTCATTGTATGGAATCCAAGAGTGCACCATCTAAGTATAATCATGTTTCACCGGTCTCCCCCATTGAAGTCAGTTTTTTTTAATTATATAATATGTAGATCTATAAAAAAAAATAGGTTTATTTCTATTACATGACATTTTTCTTACTCTTAATCACCACGAGTTCTACGCGGACGAAGTCGCGGGCAAAAGCTAGTGGGTTATAAAAACCTATAATTCGTTAATAACTTTACCACTAACTAAGTAGCATTTATTCCTATATCAAAGACAAGGGTTCCCAGGTCACCTTTCTATTCAATATTCTTCCATTGTGACTCAGGGTTTTTCTTGTGATTAATAACTTTTCTGGTAATAATGATTTATCGATAATTTTTCACCACTAGCGTATCGACAATATATGTCAACGACTGTTGCCCATCCCTATTCCTTCTGTGTACGTATATTTAGAAACTGACTCCGCCACGAATTCGTGCGATAAGGACAACTGCAGCTCGGACTAAAATTCCCTTGCAAAAAACTGAAAAATCGAGGTTTCGTTCTCGACTGTTTCCTCATCCAAAACGCAACCAATCATTATAAAATTTTGGAAACTGCAAGAGCAAGAACTAATCTCTGCCGCTACGTTTTGATTTTTTGGATATTTGTTGTCATATTTGTATACTGCGCCTTTTTATGGAGCCAATTCAACTAAGCCGTTTTTGCGATTTTTGGAGGGCTGTAACTTTCTTTAAAATAAAAATATCCAAAAAAACAAAACGTAGCGGCATAGATATTGATGATATTGATCTTATTTGAAAAAATCATTGCTCTAGGTTCAAAAACCAGGGAGGAAACAGTCGAGAACGTTTGTATGGGAAAATCGCAGCTAGGCATTCCTCTTAAGGCGCCTGTATACGCTAGGCCTTCTCCATACAAACTCTGTGCAAGTTTTATTCGTCAGTTTTGGCACTCCCGCATATATAATTTTTTTTTGCTTGTTAATATTAGATATATACGAAGAATGTCAAGCAAAAAAAATAAAAATAAATTTAATGAATTGAAAAAATAAAAAATAAACTTTTTTTTTCTTGAGGTTCTAGCTAACTAAAAAATAAGCGTACTGACCAAAAATCATTTAAGTGTAATGCAAACACAAGGCAAGAAAAACTTGCACAAAGTGTGTATCAGGATTGCTTGCGTATACCCAGGCGTATTCATTTGTGTGAGGTGTGTTATAAAGAGTATTTGTGTTGTATTGTATCCTCCTTCATCCTCCATGTTTCAGCGAATGTTATGAAATTTTATTTAAGAAAACTTCTCTCATTCGTCTTTGATTCCGACGCTAACAGTTTTACTCTTTTACCAATAACAAACCGATTTATCTAATTGGATGTGAACCTTTCTATTATTTCGCTTTCACGCGTGTATTTATTGTTTAGTTGGTAAATGGGTGCTCTAGGGTTGTCGACATCGAAAAAAAAATGCTTGACCCCCAGAACTGCTTCCAAAATAGAGTATACGCCTTTTCGGATCCTGTGACATAATTAGGTCATTAATTGGATTGCCATACATCACACCAAATTTTTAAAAATCCTTGGTTCAGAACACTAGAATCATTTATTTAAATCTAATTATTTTTTACTAGCGGCCGCCCCGGCTTCGCACGGATAGTCTAGTTTTGCTACCTATTTTTTTTTAATTTTGAAATAAATTATAGCCTATGTCCTATTCTGATGTCTAAGCTACAACACTGGAAAGTTTCATAGACATCCGTTTAGTAGTTTTTGAGATTAAACGGAACGTACATCCATACATCCGCACAAACTTTCACGTTTATAATATTATTAGGATATTAGGATTAGGATTAGGATATTAGGATTAGGATTAGGATAGGATATTGTGGTTTGTGCGGGCTTTCGATGCCGCTTCGACTCCATAGGATATTGATATCTATGGCTTAGAGGTATTTGCTTATACCCGTTGCTTCTAGGAATTTCCAAACTCTGGGTCGCAACGCAACCTGTTGTATCTCCTCTGGATGATGCGCTGCATGATCTGCGTCCCTAGGTAGATAGACGACCGCTTTAGCTTAGTTGGTAGTGACCCTGCCTACGAAGCTGGAGGTCCCGGGTTCGAATCCCGGCCAGAGGATTTATTTGTTTGATGAACACGAATATTTGTTCTAGGGTCTTGGATGTTTTAAATGGGTAGCATTTAACGAACCACCAAATTAGTTGCCGAATGATGCTCTAAAAAATTACATTGATTACCAAAAATATTAGATTCGCACCAAATTTTCAACTCCTTTTAAATATAAAGTGCAACTCAAAGAAGTAACATGTCGATAACCTATTAAATTAAATTGTTACCAAATAAATTAGTCAATACCCAAAAATACTTAATGATCACCTAATTTCAAACACCAAATTTCATATAATTTACATCCAAATATTACAGGGCTCGTAATCCTATTAAAATTATTTACACCCAAATAATTCATTCGATACCCAGAAATACTACATGATCACCAAATTTCACGCGGCAATTGTTTTTTAATGTCCGACGCGCAAAGCAGTTCCAATCTAGTCTAACCTCATTGCTAGCACACTGATGCGGTTTTCCATACGGTCCGTCTCGCTCGCACCTCGCACCGCGTGCGAGCAAGACAGCGCTAAATGATTTTAAGAAGTTGAAGTTAGAAATAAAAATAGCTATTTTAATTTCAAACTAGTGGAGATTGGAACAGTATTGACGGATCTCCGCTGGCGCGGAGCTCCTATTTTGAGTTGTTTTGGCCCTTCGGGCCGATGCAAAACTAACATAACCTAAACCTACCTATACCTATTTCTACCTATTAACTTCCTTTAATTTTTCCATGAAAGTCTATCTATATTAATAAAGTAAACTCATTTGAGGACCTTTATCCATTTTCCTAACAAACTAACAATTTAATAAATCAACAAAACTCATTTTCAAATAAAAGGTTTCAATTAAACGCGCTCACATCAACGCATTAAAAAAAAAGTTTGTAAACCATCAGCAATAGGTAGTTAGAATGAAACAGCAAAAGGTACCTTTCACTCTAACGACATATCAATAATAGGTTTTATGCTTCAGACAATTCTTTGTATTTGATTGAGTGAGATAGCAGTATACGTGTTATTATTTCACACAGCCACATTGCGCGTTGCTTTTTAAATTAATTTTAAATTTTACTTTCTAATTTATAACATTTTGGAAATAACTGAAATATTTATAGTGCTAAAAACAATTAATTTGTAACTGTTTACTAAAATGTAGCATGCGATGTATATAATATTTGGATGTAATTCTAATGAAAAAAGGTGCATGAGATTAGGTGGTAGTTTAGTGTTTTTGGTGGTACTTGACAATTTTTTTGATGCGATTATAAATTTATAGGAACGCAATAAGTAAAATAGGTGCAAGTGCTGCAAAAATAGGTAGAATTTTTTTGGTGACTCGGAATTGCTGATCGATAAGTTTTTTTGAGTGTTCAACCTTATTTTAGGGTTCGAAAATTTGATGATATCAAAAGTTATTTAGGTGATCATTTTATTTGTTCCCGTTTTAAATAAACCATCTGTTACTTTCTGATATGACTCGATGGAAAGTGTCAGATGATTTATCTAGTCGTTTGTTCTCGATAAGTAAATGTGACCACAATACGGGGCCAGGCAATAGCCACTTATCATCAGGCAGGAGGGAAGCCAGCTTTCTTGCCACCGACGTGATATTAAAAACATGACAGTCGAGAATGTAGAGATGTGTGTCTCGTTTTTCTTTGTATTTTTTGTTGAACAAAGAATAATATGTGTATTGTAATGTGGCAACCCTGGACATCCCGCCTCCGGCAGAGAATGTACGCGTGAACAGCGATAACACGGAGATAATCGGTCTTCAGTCGGCTTTCAAATTTCGGTTCACGGAGCTACGCGCCCGCCCGTGGCCCGTGGCGTGGCGGTCGAGCGGTCACCAACCTTCATTGTTCAATCCTGCGACTTGACATCATGACTTTAAAGACCAGCGTAAGGCTGGAAACAGTGCTCGACCGACAGTCAGCGCGTATGGTCGGTCAGGCGTAGCTATCGCTGAGCATACGTGCGTTCAGATTGGTTCAGAGCGATGCTCACCGTCAGCGCGTATGCGGCCATACAAAACACGACCGACCGACCATACGCGCTGACCGTCGGTCGAATCGTGCTCTGTTTCCAGCCTAAGACCGTAATAGTACATTAGCGGTAAAACAAAGAATGTCTCAGAACGCAGGCATTTGAAACCCGAGCCGAAGGCAAGGGCGATAAATATGCGATCTGAGACTTTCTTTATTACCGCCCCTGGTAAGTACAGAATTTTATGTCTCACTGGCCAAGAAGGGGATTTACGTAACGAAGCGTGCAGTAATTGCCACTTTATGGCCAGGCTTTATTACATAAAGATATTTTGACAATATGGGAACGAATAAATATTTTCGTGACTTACTTATGTAAACATTATTTTCACGCCATTTAAACCAATAAATAACAAACTTTGACAGCAGTCACCTTACTCGACTAGTGGTAAACAGTAGCGACAACTGGTGAGCACAAAAACGGTACATAGCCCTCATTATCGCTATTTAAAGCCGGTCTCGAAGAGATCGCTCTTTAGCAATAAAACCGCCTGATGTAGTTTTAATCCTTTATTAATTAGTTGTATAGCTATTTATTTTACTTATTTTCCTTATGAAGGAAAACAAACAGCAACAATCATAGGTACATAAAACTGATACAGTTAGAGGTGGACCATAAGCCAGCAAAGATTTCACTAATACGGCGATATGTGACATTTTCTTCTTTGACGTAAACTGTCAGTAGGTATTACGTTTGCGCAGTAGTAATATTATGCGCAGAAGCGAAGCAGTACCGCCTTCGCATCGTCCCGCTACCGCGCATCCCGCGCCAGTCAGGAAGCACTCATTTAAATGTAGGGGCGCAGTAAACTAGTGGCTCTGTGAGCTGTAGACCTCGTGAGTGTTTTTTTTTTCCAAAACTATGTTAGATATTGAACCTGTAGAGCAGGGGTCGGCAACCTTTTTGCACCCACGGGCCACATAGTAGCTAAAAAAATCTTCGCGGGCCGCAGATGATAATAATGATCACTGTCTGTTGATATCAACTCGAAATAAATTGGTACGTCGTACGCGACAGTAACGTAGTAAAAAATTCGCACCCCTTTTTACGTGAAAAACGAGAAAGACGAAAAAACCGTCTTTTCACAGATAAACCAGCTAGTTTCCTTACCAAACCCAGATAATTCGCATTTCAACCGCATCGTCATTTCGCGATATAGAATAGCAGATATAGAAACTTTAAGGGGGGGCGGGTCATAAAGTCTTAACACACCTAGATGAAAACGCGAGCGCGAAATTTTTCGAACACTGATGCAAATGCGGCAAATACTTCATACGCATCAAGTCATAACACATCTAGATGAAAATGCGAGCGTAGCGAGCGCGAAATTTTTCGAACATTATGATGCAGGTGCGGAAACTACTTCATACGCATCAAGTTATGTAGATGTAAACGCGAGCGCGAAATTTTTCGAACACTGATTCAAACGCGGTAAATACTTCATACGCATCAAGTCATAACAAATCTCGTTGAAAACGCGAGCGTAGCGAGCGCGAAATTTTGCGAACATTATTATGCAGGTCTGGAAAATACTTCATACGCATCAAGTCATGTAGACGCAAACGCGAGCGCAGCGAGCGCGAAATTTTTCGAACATTATGATGCAGGTTCGGAAACTACTTCATACACATCAAGTTATGTAGATGTAAACGCGAGCGCGAAATTTTTCGAACACTGATTCAAACGCGGCAAATACTTCAAACGCATCAAACAAATCTTGTTGAAAACGCGAGCGTAGCGAGCGCGAAATTTTGCGAACATTAAGATGCAGGTGTGGAAAATACTTCATACTGTCTAACGCAAACGCGGCGAGCGCGAAATTTTTGAAAAAAAAATTAGTTAGATTTAACTGTAAAATATACTTACAAACACATATCTCGTCCTGACCAACTGTGAAAATATTCATGGTTGGCGATACAGACGCTTTCACGTATGTTAAGAATTTCAAATTTTACCTTTACAAACAATAAAGCACGGAAGGGGCTCGCGGGCCGCCTGTTGCCGACCGCTGCTCTAGAGGAGGACAAACCATAGATTTTTTTTAGATTACTCGACAAAAATATTCGATGTAATCAAAGAACGTGCTCACAATACTTCACGAGAATCTGTTGTGAAATGCGACCCTTAGAGGTGAACATATCGAAATTCGGCCGCAGAAACACAAAATAATTGATAAAAAAATTGTTTTTTTAAATTTTGAAAAAGTGACTCGATAAAAAAATTCTATAGAATTACCGCACCTGCTCACAAAATTTCACGAAAATCGGCTGATAAATGCGACCTGTAGAGGAGAACAAACCAATGAATAAAATAAAAAAAAATTAAATTTACAAAAATTTACTTGCCCAAAAAATTCTATGTAATCATAAAACCTGCTCACAAAACTTCACGAGAATCGGTTGAGAAATGCGACCTATAGAGGAAAAAACGGCCGCAGAAAAATACGAAATCATTGATACAAAGTTTGTTTTTTCGAATTTCAAAAAAGTGACTCGACAAAAAAAATCTATATAGTTACCAAACCTGCTCGCAAAATTTCACGAAAATCGGTTGATAAATGCGACCTGTAGAGGAGATCAGCCAACGACGTAACAAAAAAATTTTAAAAATATACAAAAATTTACTCTACAAATAAATTATATGTAGTCATGGAACCTGCTCACAAAATTTCACGAGAATCGGTTGAGAAATGCGACCTGTAGAGGAAAAAACGGCCGCAGAAAAACACGAAATCATTGATACAATGTTTGTTTTTTTGAATTTCCAAAAAGTGACTCGACAAAAAAATTCTATATAGTTACCGAACCTGCTCACAAAATTTCACGAAAATCGGTTGATAAATGCGACCTGTAAAGGAGGACATACAAAAATCCGGCCGGACATACGAAAGCATTTTTGTCGAAGCTAAAACAGAGACCTCGTTTTACTCGGTCAAAAATGGTACCGAGTCGACTGACAGCACACACTGACATTTAACACTTTTCTCATATCGTACTGCCTCCGCACCGACAAATCAGGAAGTCGCCTAAGGAAAATATGCAACAAGTAAAAAACATACAGCATGGAACACAACGTCAAACTTCCCTGGAAATAGGATTTTGATTAGTCTTAGTAGTATATTTTTGCCTAATTAACTATGTTAATATTCGTTATCGTTGCTTACGAATATTAGCTATATAGTTAAGTATATTGAATTGCCTATTTAAAGCCAGAATATCCGACCAAATCAGGAAAAGGCTTATAAAAGTGTACGTCTGGAGCATAGCATTATACGGGTGCGAAACGTGGACAATGACACAGAGGGACAGAGAACGACTTGAAGCCTTTGAAATCTGGTGCTGGCGGCGGATGGAGAAGATCAATTGGCCGAGAGAAAATCTAACGAGGAAGTTCTCAACATTTGTGCAGGAAAGGAGGTCCCTGTTGCAGACTATTGAGAACAGAAGAGGAAAGATGTTTGGGCACCTGTTACGACACGACGAATTCATAAAGCATATTGTGGAAGGGAAGGTAGAAGGAAGGCGGAAGAGAGGGAGACCAGGAAGAACGTACATGGACCAACTTAAGGAAAAAGTAAACGTCGTGATGTCGTATCAAGCGGTCAAACGAAAGGCTTAAGAAAGAGATACATGGAAATTGCTCCACCGACAAGAGCTTGGCTCTTAAATTGATGATGATGATCTTAAATTGAAAGAAATTATATTACTTATATTGACTTAGAGTGTACAATACGCTATAGGTACTACGTAATACTCATCTCGCTTTATAACGTCGACAAAAACTGCTGCACACCATAAGCAACGAGACATAAATATTGTAATAAGACATTGTTCGTCCGGCTGAGGCTCTCACCTGCGACCTTGTCAATGACAGAATGCAAGACTGCATATAATAATAGAACATTAACTAAGTCCAGTTTTTATTCGGACACAGCTGTGGTTAAAACCAGTCTCAGGCTGCGTTTCCACCAGAGATGTGCGAGGATGCGTTTTCATACATTTGACACCTCGCAACGCGCCGAGCGACATCCGCACATCAGCGCATCCTCGCACATCTCTTGTGGAAACGCAGCCTTATCCCACTGTCATTTTGGCGTGTAATGACGCTTTTTGATTACGACGATTACTTATCCGAAGGGCCCTATACCTATCCTGTCACCCACGCGTCCGTCCGTCCGTCCGTCGTCTGTCACAGAATTTTGTTCCGAAGAATTTTTTAACTTTCCACTGACCTATGAAGTTGAAATCTGATGAAAGGATAGGCTGCGGTGCGGTTGCGGTGACCTCTTACCATCAGGCGGGCCGTAGGGTTGTTTGCCACTTTGCCACCGACGTGGTATTTAAATAAAGAGAATAACGTCTAGTCCATGCGGTAGATAAAGCTTCTATTTTTATACATCGGATATCGCAAACTAATGAATAGGATGGAGACGTGTCTTTAGTCGCCGATACGGAAAGTAGATAACCGAGGAATTTATTATTGGTCACGCAACAATTTGCGACAGATAATGATAATTATAGATTGTTTATTATTGGCTATAACTTCTACCTCATTGTTAATAAAGGGTCGGCAACGCGCTGGTCACTTCTATAATGTGTAATGTCCCAAGCTTAATTCTCTCAGGTCGAATCGATCTGTCTTACTCGTTTGCTCATTTATCGTATGGCATTTATTTCGAACCGGGAGATCTTCGAGAAGACAGTACGGTTGCCAGTTTTTGTTGTATTTTTAGTATCACCCAGACCCAGGGGTCACGTGTAGGGTAGCGGGTGGCTACGGACGTGGTGCAACTTCGACCCCCTTGTCAAGGCCTCCAACGTGGCTTAACGACTGCTGTAATAGACAGCAGCCGGGATCAACGGCTTAAGGCGATATATCGATTGAAAGAGACACCCTTTGTTTTTCGCTCACGACAAAACGGGATGCAACCCTCTCCGTGAATGGCTTTTTAGAAAAATCTCGTTAAATATCTGACTGTGTGCAGGTTTATTAAATTTCCTCTTGTCAGTACCTAGATGAGGTAAAATACCATCATGTCTTTTAATAATGCGTTGTTTTAGTAGGCTGAGGAAAATAAGGAAAATATAGACTCGACTTTGGATTTATTTTCTATCGAGAAAATTTTAAGCAATCATGTTTCGCTATTGTCAGTACCACAATCATATAGTCAAGAATCATATATCTGAAAATCAGCCCCTAATGTTTGCTAGTCTGGGCAGGACAGCGTTTCAAAGTCTCCAAATTTCTCAGTGTAGCGCCTTAACGTGCCTTCCAAAGCACGGGAGCGCTCAGTTAGTAACCACTCAAAGCGGTCACCCATCCATGGACTGACCCCGCCTGACATTGCTTAACCTTGGATACCGCTTTGCGGTACGCAGGCGCCGCTGGGCCACGATCGCTCCCCATCTCCTTCCGCCCATGACCAAACCGGTGAGCCAGATTGCCAGAGTTTTCGAGACTGGCACTGTGTTGAGAGCAAGGGAGGTCCCTTGAAATTTGTCCCTTTTGCTGTGAACACAGAGTGAATCCGCTTTGGAGTTGCGAGCGTCTATAGGCTACGGTGTCCGCCTACCATCAGGTGGACCGTAAACATGTAACCATGGGCAGTATTTTCCGAAACACAACCTCGACTTGAGAACAAAACGCAGGAAGGCCTCTTTTGTCATGCTTGACCGTGGAACTATCTGACACTTACCTGCGTACACATCATACATGATTCGTAAAGCTGTGCCTATAAAGTAGAAATTTCAGTGGCATATGTTCGAGTAACCGCAAGTGCAAGTTGGGAGGTTGTTTGGTCAAGGTTGTGACCATGGATTTGGCAGGATGCGGTTGAGTTTATTAGTTTTGGGTATGTAGGTCAAACCATAGCGTTTAAGTATTTCTTAATGATAATGACAATTGTAATGACTACATCATCAACTCATCATCCTTCTTAATGTAGGTAGCGCTTTCCCGGTTGCAGCCTAGGATCCGCTTTGGTAGGTAATCCCAAGATTTGACGGAGGCACTAGTTTTTTATAGCGAGTGTCATCTGATCTTCTAAGTCTTACAGACAGAGGATTAATTCTCAGAATGATAATTACCTAATGCTTTTTTTAGGATGGACCGGTTTCCCCACGATGTTTTCCTTCACTAATAGCCTTATGTTACGAGACTACCTATTAATTATTAATTTTTAGGGCTCCGTGCCTAAAGGGTAAAATGGGACCCTATACTAAGACTCCGCTGTCCGTCTGTCACCAGGCTGTATCTCAAAAACCGTGATAGTTAGACAGTTGAAATTTTCGTGATTTTTTTGCCGTTTTTAAAGATAATGGGACAGAACCCTTCGTGCGCGAGTCCGACTCGCACTTGGCCGGTTTTTTATTTTATTTTAATTTAATTGTGACTCCCACTCGCTACTTGTTTTGAGTACTTTTCTAAATTAAGTGCTTTACAACAACAACAACAACAACAAATACTCTTTATTGCATAACCTCAACAAAAGTAACACATAACAGTACATAATGACAAGCAATATTAGTTAGCAAAGCTTTCAATATTAAGAACACTGGGAACCTCTGCGCCAAACATCTAGGGATGCAAACGAGCCCGGATACCCCCATTTTTGTCGCAGAGCAACTGACCCCGAAAGCGGCCAGGCTGTACTTCCTTGCCAGGGAGCTGAAAAAAGCTAAAACTTTCAAACACTGTTGGACAAATTACGGCAAGGTTTTCCTAAGAAAAGAAGACAACTCCCAAGTCATTGAGGTTACAAGTGAGGCACAGATCGAGCGAATCAACAAAGGAAAGTGACTAGTATTCGTAAGTTCCTCTGTGTTAAAATGTAGTCTACTGACCTATGATCTATGCACGCGTGGTAGCTGCAATCTATACCCCTATATAGTAAAACAGTTGTTATTGACACTGTACAGACCTGGGACCCAAAAAGACACTTTCTCGTTCATCAAGCGTATCCTCACACTGGAATTATTTGCAACACTTTGTAGCACGCTTACGCGTTTATTATTAACTAGCTTTTGCCCGCGACTTCGTCTGCGTAGAACTCGGTCATCACGTTAGAATGTTATTTCCCTGGCTAGATGCTGGCCAAGAGCAATCGCATTATTAATAAAAAAAAAAACTTCTATTTCTTGCGCTTACCTAGTTATCTCTCTTCCATTCTAACTTAAACCCCGTTAAGGGATGATTTCCGGGATAAAAGTATCCTATGTCCTTCCCTAGGACTCATACTATATCCATACCAAATTTCATCTAAATCGGTTGAGCATTTTAAGGGGAAACAGGCAGACAGAGTTACTTTCGCATGTATAACCCGCCCCGGTTTCGCACGGGTAGTCCAGTTTTAAACAACAACAAACAACAACAAATACCTACTCTTTATTGCACACCTCAATTAAAGGACACAGATCAGGATCACAGGGAGAGGATTTTTTATGATTTAAATTTATTTATCTAAGCTTTTTCCCGCGACTTCATTCGCGTGAATATCCATATCAACTTCTACACCGGCTGTCTCGCCAAACATTGCGCACGCCGGCTCAATGCGCCCACATGAAACACATGACAGAGGACAAAATATATATTAAGAAGGAAGTAGATGAAAACGCGCGCGAGCGGAGCGAGCGCGAAATTTTTCGGATATTCTGATACGGGCGTGGAAAATACTTCATACGAATTAAGTAATGAAGATGAAAACGCGAGCGCAGCGAGCGAAATTTTTGAACATTAATATGCAGGTGCGGAAAATACTTCATACGCATCAAGAAAAGAAGAAAATCGCGAGCGTAGTGAGCGCGAAATGTTTTGATGCAGGTGAGGAAAATACTTCATACGCATCAACTATAATGTCGATGAAAACGCGAGCGTAGGGCGCGCGAAAATTATCGAACATTATGACGTAGGTGCGGAAAATACTCATCAAGTATTGTAGATGAAAACGCGAGCGCAGCGAGCGCGAAATTTTTCGAACATTCTGATGCAGGTGCCGAAAAGACTTCATACGCATCAACTATAATGTAGATGAAAACGCGAGCGTAGCGAGCGCGAAATTTTTCGAACATTATGATGCAGGTGCGGGAAATACTTCATACTCATCAAGTAAAGTGTATGAAAACGCGAGCGTAGCGAGCGCGAAATATTTCGAACATTATGATGCCGGTGCGGAAAATAATTCATACGCATCAAGTCATGCAGATGAAAACGCGAGCGTAGCGAATGCGAAATTTTTACGAACATTATGATGCAGGTGCGGAAAAGACTTCAAACGCATCAAGTAATGTAGATGAAAAAGCGAGCGTAGCGTGCGCTAAAGTTTTTGAACATTATGATGTAGGTGCGGAAAATGCTCATCAAGTAATGTAGAAGAAAACACGAACGCAGCGAGCGCGAAATTTTTCGAACAATATGATGCAATTGCGGAAAATACTTCATACTCATCAAGTAATGTGTATGAAAACGCGAGCGTAGTGAGCGCGAAATGTTTCGAACATTATGATGCAGGTGCGGAAAATATTTCATACGCATCAACTATAATGTAGATGAAAACGCGAGTGTAGGGCGCGCGAAAATTATCGAACATTATGATGTAGATGCGAAAAATGCTCATCAAGTAATGTAGAAGAACACGCGAGCGCAGCGAGCGCGAAAGTTTTCGAACATTATGATGCAGGTGCGGAAAATACTTCATACTCATCAAGTAATGTGTATGAAAACGCGAGCGTAACGAGCGCGAAATTTCGAACATTATGATGCCGGTGCGGAAAATAATTCATACGCATCAAGTCATGCAGATGAAAACGCGAGCGTAGCGAACGCGAAATTTTTACAAACATTATGATGCAGGTGCGGAAAAGACTTCAAACGCATCAAGTAATTTAGATGAAAAAGCGAGCGTAGCGCGCGCTAACGTTTTTGAACATTATGATGCAGGTGCGGAAAATAATTCCTACGCGTCAAGTAATGTAGATAAAAAAGCGAGTACTGCGAAATGATTCGAAGTTCGAATCAATTCGAACATTATGATGCAGGTACGGAAAATACTTCACACGCATCAAGCAATGTAGATGACTGAACAAAAAGAAATTGTTGACCTATCAAATGGCTTTGTAAAGAGGTGGTTGAATAGATATTTTTTTGTTCATAAATTAGTGGAATACCTTTCAAAGTTCAAAGTGCTTTGTTGTAAAACATAGGTATAACTGAATACCTTCTTTGATCTGTTCTTTCACTTTCGAAGATGGAGTAGAGGCCTTGGTTGATAGCGCACCCACCCTGGTTGCTTCTAAGAGTTATGTGATTTTCTGAGAATTGTTTTTTTTTGCTTCCTATCCGCCTAAAACTTTCGAATTTGGTCATACTTGATGTTTATTGTTACGTAGGTATATTTTACTAACGAAAACTAATATACCCTAAATTTATGTCTGTTACGCGATGAACGTATTTTATACATTTTGCTGACGGAAAACGCAACTAATCGGCACCTCGAAGAACCTCAATGACACCCATATCGATTATTAAGAAAACTAAATAAGTAAATGTCCGCCATCTTCGATTTGAAAATGGATATCATTCTTGTAATGAGCACCTCAAAAAACAATATTTTATACAAAAATGCGCATACCTAATATATAGGCATACATGTCGCAAGTGCTACCATGCAATGCAACCGAGAGCCCGCCGCTCTGCGTAGGTTCCCTCCATCGAAAACAAAAAAAAACCGAGGTTTCGTAGTAAGGTTTGTGAATATTGATAGATACTGACTGACCAACATAATTAGATCTCTCATTTCAAACAGTTAATATGGTTTGAGGGACTTTTGTATTTTTGTCTTTAGCCCTGAGAGGCAGAGGTATTGTTATTTCACCCCCCATTTTTTCAAATACTATCGGTTTATTATAAAATGTTTGAATGGGGTTCTATTTACTTTGCGTCCATGTATATACTTACCAATTTTCAAGCCTGTAAATCATGAACTGAAAGACTTCTCATACAAAGTTTAACCCCTCTTTTCACCCCCTTTCATCCCTAACCTATATGATTTTTATAGCCTATAACCTGGCCGAAGATCCAATAAACATATTAGTGAAGGCTGTATTAAAATCCATTCGCTAGTTTTCGCGTGATAGTTAGACATATAAACAGACAGACAAACAGACAAACAGACAAACAGACAAACAGACACGAATTGTAAAAACAGTTGAAACGTGTTCTGTTATCGATTCTTAGACCCCTCAATCGATTTTTTTTCTTATATCTTCAATGTACAGATTTTTGACCCTCTTCTGCTTTATTATATGTATAGATTATGACCTGCCGCGAGCTTTGCGCTCCTGGTAGGCTGCAATTTGAATACAAAATATGTAAAATACACAACAAAACACTACCTTACACTAACTTCACTCACACTCAACACACACACCCATGCAACTACAACACTAACATCACCCTAAACACCCTTAAAGTGCATTTTAATTTTAATAATGTAATAAATTGGAAGACTAAAGTCCACATATCATACTCCTTTCTTTCACAGATTCATGGATCTGGCCATATGCAATTAAAGTTCAAGTATTTAAAACTTAAAACATACTCTACTTATAGCACGTTGGATATATACCCACACTCTATCTTTATCCACACGCAATGAATAGTCAACTTACTACTATAGAAGAAATTGATAACACGGAGATCGCGCAATCCGTAGGATGTGATACCCAGGATCTCCACAAACATATTCCTTATATTAATAAATGTAATCTAACTATAATATCGCAGAATATTCGGAGTATCTATCGTAATTTTAATGATTTCCAGATAACCCTTTCACAACTATCTTTTGAACCAGATGTACTTATTCTAACCGAATGCCGGCTAAGCTTATCAAAGCCCGTACCTCAAATTCCAAACTATACCTCCTTGTCAACTTTGCATAATCTTAACCAAAACGACGGAGTAGTAGTATTTGTAAAAAACAACCTTAACGCTAACATAGACGAAGTGAAACTTGAACACGCATCATGCCTACAGGTCCGTCTAAGCAACACTATTATTCTTGGAATCTATCGATCTCCTTCAATTACAAATGCTCAAAACTTTATAAATTCTCTCAGTTCACACCTAGATAATCTAAAATTAATAAATACACTCGTTATTGCTGGGGATCTAAATATCAATCTGATACCTCGCTTACAGGAACAACAATATGAATCTTCGAACAGACACCTTTATCTAAATATGCTTAGTACATATGGTATCTTACCAGGGCTTCGCATACCTACAAGAGCGAGCAGCTGTCTCGATCATTTCATGCTAAAAATTAACAAGAAACTAACCAACGCATACACTGCTGTTCTCAATACATCCATTACGGACCACTGTACTACACTATTAGCCTTAAATAACCACTCTAGTTATACCTCTGATAAGACACCTAAACCTACTAAAGTAATTAATTATGAATATCTTTTCTGTAAAGATCCCTACTTTGTAATTGATAGTCTAATATGCAAATTGAACGAATCAATAAATGAGAGTAAAATTACAAAACCTATACCTAGATGTCAGCGAACTATCAAGCCCTGGATTACTCCGGGTATTCTGCGTTGTATAAAAAACAGAAATAAAATGCAGCTTAAACTAAGATCTAACCCTGATAATGAGATCCTGGGTCTCACGTACAGGAGATACCGCAATTATATAAACAACCTAATTAAGAAACTAAAACGCAAATATGACCGGCAGCTTCTTGAAAAAAACTTAAAAAATTCTAAGGCCCTGTGGACTTCAATCAAGTCAATAACAAACTATAAACCAATTAAAACTAATAACACTGATCTACTAAAATGCAAGTCTACTCCCGACGATTCTGTTAATCATGTTAATGACTTTTTTACTAACATTGGTAGGGATCTTGCTGCCAGCATCCCACTTGGTGACAGAATCCCCTTACCAGCCACTAAATCACACCATCTAATACATCCTCCTAAATCATCTTTTGTCCTCCTGGACACTGACCCCCAGGAAGTAACTAATATCTTAATGTCACTTAAATCTGACAGTGCAACCGGGTATGACGGTGTGCCTACTAAACTCCTAAAGCTCTGCAAATCAGCTATAGCTCCTGTGGTCAGTCACCTAGCAAATCTGTGCTTTGCAAAAGGTGTTTTCCCACCTGCTCTCAAAAAATCTTTAGTCACGCCTGTCTACAAGAGTGGGGAGAGAACCAATCCTAATAATTACCGGCCAATCTCAGTGTTAACAGCGATTTCTAAAATAATTGAAAAACTCATTAACAATAGACTCACAAATTACCTTAACAAATATAACTTAATCTCTAAATCTCAATATGGTTTCCGACAAGGGAAATCAACAGAAGACGCTGTACTGGACCTAGCAACTACCATCTGTAAAGAAGTTGACAATGGCAACAAATGCCTAGCAGTGTATCTAGATTTAAAAAAGGCATTCGACACGGTTTCTCTACCCACTCTTGTAGAAAAGCTAGAAAAATATGGCATAAGAGGGAAGCCGCTGGATCTGCTGGGTGACTACTTAAGAAACCGTTACCAAAGAGTTAAGGTTGGAGACTACGTGAGTGAGGACGCGGAGGTTTCCTTCGGTGTCCCACAGGGTAGTGTCCTTGGTCCCACCCTATTCTTGATGTATATAAATGACCTAGCGGAAGTTTGCTCCAACAACAGTCACGTTATCTTATACGCTGATGACACTGTCGCGGTCTTTGCTGGTAAGAACTGGAACTCGGTGTTTGAATGCGCTGAGAACGGTCTTCGTAAGATTAATTCATGGCTTGTTTCCAACCTACTTACTCTTAACACTGAGAAATCTACCTACATCTGCTTCACTAAAAACACCAGTACACAACCCCCTAAAGAACTTAAACTAAAAATCCATAACTGTACCATACCCAATGAGATACATACACCCTGCAAGTGCAAACATCTTGAAAAGGTAACCAACACCAAATACTTGGGGATTATTTTCGATCAGCGTCTCTCATGGCACCCACATATTGAACTTATAAATAACAGAATTCGTAAACTCGTATGGTTATTTAAAACTCTTAGACACATCACTACAACTAAGCTACTAAAACAAATTTACACCGCTCTAGCCCAATCTGTAATGAGCTATTGTATTCCAGTATGGGGAGGCGCTACGAAAATGAAATATCTAGAAGTAGAAAGAGGTCAAAGATGTCTATTGAAAACTATGTTTTTTAAACCATATCGATACTCAACCTCTGAACTATATAAACTATGCGAACTCCCAAGTATGCGCAAATTATACATCGGTGCGGTTGTGCTAAAACTTCATAAAAAACTATCTTATGACCCCTCTAACAGTTCGCATTCGCAGTCCGCACCCACATCACATTGTACTATGGATCTCCAATCTTGCCATTATGTAGACAATAATGACATTTTTAAAATGTCCTTGATTAATTGTCTATGATAATACCAATTTGGCAGATCAAATTTGCAAAACCATTTAAACCTACGCTCATTCCGTGACTACTGACTCACCAAATTACACGTGCATTCAAATAATATAAATCCGTTCTTATTCCTTAAATAAATAAGACACAAACAAAGTCAGCGGAAAATATGGTAACTTTTAATGTTTTCGCGTTTTTGGGTCCTTGAACCTGGTCATTATTCGTTATGTAACTGGATATATTTAGTGAGATGGTTAGATATTTAGTTTATATGGTACAAGGTACAAGTGTCGATACACTGTAAAGATAAAATGAATATGAATGAATATGAATATGAACTGTATTTTTATTATTAGTAATTAATGGTCTGGGAAATACTTTGTATCGCTATATCATAAATATTAGACTAATCTAGACATGTGGAAGTATGTGAAGCCAAGTTAGAATATTGAACTCTTTAAGCCTTCAGCATATGTACTTTTCTGTGCCTCTTGCCTATTTTTTGTGGCTGTTTTGGGTTCCTAAAGTATTTAAAATATTAAGGCGCGTATAGAGGCAAGCACTCTCCATACAAAATTTGTGCAAGTTTTTCTTAGCTTGTGTTTGCATTACACTTATGATTTTTGGTCAGTATGCTTATTTTTCTGTTAGCCAGAACCTCATACTTGTTTGTATTTACGTGGGTCATAACTATAAGATGTTAGGAATTTGCGTTTATGGTTTGATTTAGCGGTCCCTTGGCTAAAATATGAATAAGTAAAAAAATATTAATGTAGGTAAGTACAGATATCTATCAGTAGATAGTATCTGCACTTAAGTATATTGAATTACTTTTAAACAAATTTAAATAGCTGTGCAAATTAGTCCATTTAAAAATAAATATAAAATAAGCCACATTTCTGGTACCCAAATCGAGCCCTGCCCCAAGTTAACTATTTCGTGTACTAAATACAGTATATGACATTATTGTCACCTAAGCCCAAAACGCACTGACAGTGGTAGCGGGGCGGGGCGTCGCGGTGCGGAGGCGGTACCGGTTGTAATATTCGAACTAATATGAAAGGGTCCGCACAGAACGCTTTTTTCCCGGCCGGTTTTCTGTGCAGACCCTTTCATATTAGTTCGTATATTACAACCGGTACCGCCTCCGTGTTCCGTGTTCAATGCTTTTGCTTTTCCGCGGAATTCTTGATGCGCGTGCGCCACATCGTGAATGGCGATTTAGCGGTAGTGTTGCCAGCGCGTCAACGTTTCTTAACATGTATTACATGTATACAATAAATTTAGAAATAAAGAAAAAATCAATTTTTCCTTTATTATATTGTACTCCTTAATACAAAAATTAATGTAGGTATCCAATAAGTAAAATCTTTAAGTTAAAATTCGACAAAAGTGCAATTTTATCTTGAAGTAAAGAGAATTTATAAATACTTTAATAGTGAATACAAAACGCCAGTGCCCTTACCATGAGTTTGCAATGTTTGCATTACCGTACTCGCTAGCGACTGCGTAAACGATTTAGTATGGACAATAAGAGTTTTCGATACAAACTCTTGGTAAGGGTACTGATTTATAGTGGCCTGAGTCTCGTTGGAAGGTCGGCTGGCGTCAACTCTTATCGGAAGCCAATTATCGACTTCGAGTCGCTGAGCCAACGAAGTAAGATAAGGAAAGTTTTAAAACATTAGAATGACGTTAAGCGACTTAAAGATTGACCAGAAAAACTAGTTCGTTGCCTTGCTTACAGTATTTACAGTTAAGTTGATTGATACAAATATCGCCAGGTGACAACCTAAAGTCACTAGCAAATCTGTCACTATTCTTAGAAACTCACTAATAGAACGATATGAGATTTACCTTAAGAAGAGCTGAGCGACCGTGTCTTTATATAAGGGCCTTTTATTTCGAGCTCATAGCTCGACGAATCTAGCGACGTAAAAGTTTGATGTGATTTTAGAGGTACTTAAATACAAAATACAGTATAGCATTCCCCTTTTGTAAATATCTATCGTTGAATTTAAATAATCACAATTTACGAGTTACGCTAGTGGACCCGTTCAAGCGCTCTTGTGTAGGTATTTGTTTCGTAGTAAGTTTTGATTGTCATCCGATGATACGACGACATGTTGATCTAATTACACGCACTTTTGAAAGTGACTATTATTCACAAATTTCCTGCAGTTTTTAGGGTATTTTCACTCCATAACCTTGCAACACTGAATTCTGTGACAATACCTGTCTCGCCGCTCGCGTCCGCTCCGCGCCGCGCGTGGCGCTAGTCTCGTTTCAAACGTCGCGATTGGAGGTTGTCGCACCGTCAGCGAGCTCATCGTCAAATTTTACGTAAATAAATCACATACGTTGCTTCGAAACAGGATTTGTTCTCACGAATCAGTGATAGTGTTTGTGCCCAAGTGTGACCCGATGAGTGTTTTACAAGTTTTGTGCAGTTCTGATTAGTTTTCTAGTGGTTTTACGAGAAAATCGCTGAGTAAACTTGTGCTAACGGAACTACATCGCGGCGGATACTCTGCCACAGGTTTTATTGGATTTCTCGGTGAGCATTCGTTGATTCGTTATTTCATGGTCATGGGCGAGGATCTCAGAGAAGTTCGACCGTTTATTTGAATTTGTTAGCCGTTAGGTTTGAAAACAACTGCCATTTTGGGGTACTTATTGTGAACTAGCAATGTCAAATTGTCTAAGTACCTATATCATGAGATTAGGAGTTTAATAGTTTACGGGAGGAATACTTTTGTAAAGTCGCCCATAGATTTACGGAACCAGTTAGAAACAAATCATGACAGAACTCTGAACTGCAATTATTTGCTAAGTGTAGGTAGGTACATAGTCATGTCATGTCATTTATTACAACCTTAGTGTTTGTACAGATCTTAGATAATAAATATTTAGTCTCGGAAGGGCATAGTTTTTTTTTAAATGTTGTATACTTAAAGAAGCTCGTAAAGTATTGTTTGATGATCATCTTCAAAAATAGGTTTGTTTTCAAGATGGGACGCGTAAGGATGAATAGACTGTAAACAGGCTCAGGTCAGGGTGCAGCGAGCGATTCAGTCCGCGCCACTCAAAAATGACCACCAAAATGTTACCTATACTATACCTCATTTTTTGCTCGGCTTTTTGAGCCTCTAGCTAAACTCTGGTCCACCATTCGGCGGAGTTGTTTGACAAGTCAAAATGCACAAATGTTGCCACAGTACGGCCAGTGCTGGTCATATCGATATTATTTAAGGTCTCACTAGACGTACGGATGATCTTACGTACCTATTTATCGGGTACCGTACCCCTTGGTGCTTCCCGAGATCATCGAAAATCTAAATTAGTAGTGTTTCTCTCAATCTAAAATGCTCTCAATTTAACAAATTAAAATGATTTGTAAATTTTATGATTTTTTCATATTTATTTTACTTTTGTCCGCTTAATTTAATGAGTTGCCGAAAAGTAGAAACTTTTACATTTATTAAATTAGGTAGTAAAATAGTAGGACTTAAATCTTGATCAAAAAAACTTCCTATCGAATATATATCGATTTTAATATTCCGAAAAATGCTGGCTTATTTTTGTTCGTGAATAAGAGTGTATAGTTAGTTACTTTATACTTATCGACATATTTTTATCGATATATACCGTCACTATTTATTTTTTTCTACTCCAGGCAACATCTCATCTGCCAGTTTACTCCGCCGAATTATGGACTTGACCTTAGACACACACAGACGCTTAGAGTAGCCGCTGCCTCCCCCTTTTTTTAGCCGTTGCCTTCCCTATGGGGCTAAGGGCCGACCCAGCTCACCCAGCCTAGCTAGAATGTTTTATTTTTTATTTTTTTTTCTAATAGTGTTTCGTTTGTAGTTGATTGTAGTAAAACGGATTTTGTTGGTAGTTGCGCCAAAAAAAAATAGGGAGGGGGTGAAAAAGGTCAACACCCCACTTACGAAATTCTAAACTTTTATGAGTGATTCTTGTTCAGAATCGTTTGTAGTTAATTGTAGTTCCTTTATTAATAGTACATTACTTACCAAGGGCGATAAAACAAAGAATGTCTCAGATCGCAGGTATTTTACGCCCGAGCCGAAGGCAAGGGCGATAAATATGCGATCTGAGGCTTTCTTTATTATCGCCCGTGGTAAGTACAAAATTTTATGTCATCCCCTGGCCAGGAAGTGGGTTTTTTCGCGCGCGGTGCGTGCGATAATGGCCACTTTATGGCCAGGTGTGACATAAATGCTAATTATATGTCCGGCATAAACGCGATCATCCTATATAGCTTTTTACTTTGCACCTTTTATAAAATCTCTGTTTAGCCCAATGGTTGGCTGGTAGAGAATGCCATTTGGCATTAAGCCCGCCATTTGTACAATTCTGTGTATTTTGTGCAATAAAGTTTAAATAAATAAATAAATAAATAGCCAGACTGCTGTGAATAAATATAGATTTCAAACATGAAATGGTCTAAATTGACGTTATTACTCTACGAAATAATCGATTATCCACCAACCTCGCCTACGAACCTATTTTGATAACAACCGTATGCTGATAAGGAAATTAATAACAATGTTTACATTTTCAACGCGTGTAGTAAAGCATCACGTTACTAAGGTAAATGTCCCTGTCCTCAACAATGACCCTATACATGGCACTGTCAATCTTATGTCATTGTAACAGAGGTGAAAGCTGTCCGCTACCGGTGACTATATCCCCGGCCGGATAACTAAAGATGGCTTTGTTTTGTTTTTACGCTGGGAGAGGACGGGTTTAGGTGTCATCTTTTAGGCACTAAGGTGTCGATCACTGGGACGTTTACCTTCTATTAAGGTAATGGCACTTTCAATCTTATGTCATAGCGACATAGGTGATAAATATGTCATTTAGTGGACACTAAGGCTGGGTTGCACCAAACCGTCTGTAATCGTAAGCGGTGTTCGTCAAATCTGGTTGTATGGAAACTTTGACAAGTTTCTATGGGATGACAGCTGCCGGCTCCATATTTGACGATGACCGGTCTGTGTTCGTACGTTGGTGCAACTGGCACTAAGGTGTCGGGCATTGGGTCATTAACCTGACCCACTTCATCTGTCGAGTTAAGTAGGGAATGTTTCGAGAGATCGTATCTAATTATTACATCGATAGTAAGTCTTTAACTATAAAATTATGTAAATACACCCAACAATTACTCTGAAACCGCTTTCATAACGTTTACGAACATAAGACGCATAACATACAGTTATCTATCCATCTCGCTTGCTGGATGAGTACATACTGAATTATCTAACAGCCCTTCACTTTTTGAACGTTGTGAGAATAGGTTTCCCTCATATTGGACTGTAAATTCTGCCTGTTGTGTCATGACTCGATATGACGACAGCGACTAAAGGATATTTCTAGTAATTTTATCTTAGGAGGGGTAGGGCAAGCTCTCTCCATACAAACTTTGTGCAGGATTTACTTCGTTTGTGTTTGCATTAAAGTTATGATTTTTGGTCAGTATGCTTATTTTTCTGATAGCTATTTCGTGATGTAATTTTTTTTTTTATTTTTTTTTCTTAATTTTTTTATTTTGAATTTTTTTGAAATATTTGAAAATTTTCACATCACGATCTTCGCATATCTAATATTTACAACCAAAAAAAATATTATATTTGTTAGTGCCAAAACCGACGAATAAAACGTGCACATAGTTTGTATGGGGAAGGCCTTTCCCTACCCTGCGCCTTAAAAGAGCGCGGGTTGGGCATTGTTGTAGTGGTAACACATATGAAATACAAACACATAGACAATGTGAACTCATAGCTCGGTATAGTCGGTATGCTGACGCACACATAGACATTGTGCATGTATAGCTCAACACACCCAGCCATGGCTCATCCGCGCTCGTGAGATACTCTATACTTCGTTTTCGGTTCGCAGAAAGCCAGAAGGAACCGAACCTTTTTTTCCAATCAGTTTTATGCAATTCCACTCCAAAATTTACGTTTGGTGTCGACTCGTAATCGGTTGGAAACTAACCATAAATGTTTGATTTACTAATCATTACAATATAATAAGAATCTCATTCCATCAACCTTATATCTCGGAAGGCGCATGCACTGAGCGAAAAAAATTACTAATTATTAGTAAGTTTTAGTGAATCCCAAGACAAGGAGATTATATACTAACGGTTACAAAACTGTTTACTAGTAATTAGTAGTTACACGGACAATTTTTTTGGTATTAGTAAATAACTATTATTATCAAAAACTGTTTTGTAACCGTTAGTATAGGTATAATCTCCTTGTCCTGGGATTCACTAAAACTTACTAATAATTAGTATTTTTTTCGCTCAGTGTGGCCTGTTGTGTTGTGGTACGTATAAATGGAGCGAAACCTGCCACCATACCAGTCTGGCAACACAACAGGCCACACTGAGCGAAAAAAATACTAATTATTAGTAAGTTTTAGTGAATCCCAAGACAAGGAGATTATATACTAACGGTTACAAAACTGTTTACTAGTAATTAGTAGTTACACGGACAATTTTTTTGGTATTAGTAAATAACTATTATTATCAAAAACTGTTTTGTAACCGTTAGTATAGGTATAATCTCCTTGTCCTGGGATTCACTAAAACTTACTAATAATTAGTATTTTTTTCGCTCAGTGTGGCCTGTTGTGTTGTGGTACGTATAAATGGAGCGAAACCTGCCACCATACCAGTCTGCGGGGTCAGCCACCGCCTGCGGACCGGACTGCAAACGTGTCCTAGGTAGCTAGTACTAGTACATCCTGCTTGGAATTTATGTAATGTCGGCGTGAAAGCCTTGCTTGTAAAGCGGGGATTGGACTAGCAAGACTTGCGTGCAATTTTCAGTGATTTTTCATTACACTGCAGAGTTTTATTGTATTCATCTTGTCTCAGTAGCTCGCAGTCCCGCCATGTATAGAAACTTGCATTGAGAACTCTCCTCAATAATAAATAAATATTTGTGGACAATCTTACACAAATCAACCTAGTCCCAAACTAAGCAAAGCTTGTACTATGGGTACTAAGCGACGATATACATACTTATACTTATATAAATAAATAAATACTTAAATACATAGAAAACATCCAAGACTCAAGAACAAATATTCGTACTCATCACACAAATAAATGCCCGGGCCGGGATTCGAACCCGGGACCTCCAGTTTCGTAGGCAGGGTCACTACCAACTAAGCTAAAGCGGTCGTCAATGTATAATAAATGAACTTTACTCTGTAAGTAGACCGCAATTGCACTTTTACAAGCCTAAATTCTAAAACAGATGACCACTGTCAAGAAGAAACATAATGTAAATACGACGAATATTCACTTAAAATCGGTATTAAATATCCTGTAGCACTAGTATAAGTTTTTTAGAAACATTAACTAATTCGAACGCGTTTGCGTTTTGTCTCAAAATGTATGAAAGTGGTATGAAAACGTGAACAGCGCCTCTGGTGGTCACTAGTGGAAACTAAAACAGCGAGTATAACATTTGTTGCTAATCGATGAACGCGCGTATTTCAAACTCGGTGAGAGTGTTTTCATACATTTTGAGACAAAACGTAAACGCGTTCGAATTAGTTAATGTTTCGAAAAAACTTATACTAGAGCTACTGGAGACGATAGAAACTCAATGATACAGGAAACATCGTGAAGAAATCTGTGGTAGGCTAGTTTTCTCTGGGATGGAAGGATGATGGTAGAGATAAACCAACCTTAAAATTAAGTAATCCCTACTAGTAAACATCATTTCCATGTGTCGCGCCTGATCCTGACAGAAATTTCCTCAAAAAAGCCTAACATTCCCAAGAAATCGTGGGAATTTTTCCTGAGAATGTCGTTCGGTCAACCTTATCCTCGCTTGAATGCCTACATTGACACAGTAAGCCGAGGACAAGAGGCGTAAAATCTGTCACAACCCTGCTCGAGTGTTCAGATATTTCTGCTCCCTTTGTCGTGTGAGACATTGTAGGTGACTTCTCTCACAACATGTAACCCTGCTTATGCAGGCTGTATTGTATTGTCGTGAGAACTGCAGCGGGCGAGGTGGGTGACCGGCTTGTCATTGTTTTATGCTTAATGTGTGTATGTTGTCAATATAAATGAACGTTTAGAACTTACGAAGATTATGCTTGTAAATATTACGGTAAAACTAATTTAATTATGGTGCGGTACTCGCATGATAAAACTGTGGAGTTCCAAACTAGCTGCCATCATAAAATCTGAGAAAACAGTTCATCAATAATTTAGGTGATTCACATAAAGATTTCCCACTTTGATCCCCAAAGTGACAAATCACCAAAAAGTATGATGAAAATTTTAATTATTGTGGTGAAGCTAATCATAAAATCATGGAGTAATGCAATTATGTGATTAGCTTCACCATAATAATTCACCATATTAAAAGAGAGATAATAAAAGAGGGGTCTTTATGTGAATCACCTAAATTATTGATGAACTGTTTTCTCAGTGGTTAAGCAAAGCTCAATGATTTCAATCAAAAGTATGGATGGAGCACCTGTACATTACTTATTAGTTCTGTGTTTTGTGTACAATAACGTAATTACATACATACATTACGCACCTCAAATTCGGTTGAAGCCGCTCGCTCAACCAACTATTCCAGTGATTAAACCGCTGTGTGGACATGTCGGAGGCTCCCCTTGGATTTTCTCCAGGCTACGCTCCTACCGCTACTACTATTGCTTTTTGGGCCCGGCCTATAAAGCCACAATTAGGTATAAAAACACACTCAAACTATCACTTTCGATCTGAAAAAAACATTGAATATTAGCGTAGGATAATAATTTTGCGTAAATTTACGCAACCTTTGCGGTAACTTATTAAAAATGAACCTAAACAAATAATTTAAATGTGTATTTATTAAAAATAACAGTTAATGGGCCATTTTACGGAAAGTTGTACACTCGACTTTTTTTTTAAATTTGGATAAAATCGGGTTTTTTCTACTCAGAATCGAAAGCACTTTCGAACCTAATAGGAGAAAAAAAGTGTCCCAAATTTTTCATACAATTTTCAGTTTTTCCATTCCGTTACCACCATACAAGATTACAAACTTAGTATGAAAACGGTAACGGAAAGGAATGAAAAAAATTTGGGACACTTTTTTTCCCCTATGTCATTCGAAAGTGCTTTCGATTCTGAGTAGAAAATACCCAATTTTATCCAAATTAAAAAAAAAAGTCGAGTGTACAACTTTCCGTAAAATGGCCCTAATCCCCAATTTTAGCCATAAATAATACTTAAGTCCTCCGTTCACACGTTGATAAGTACGAGTCCTTTACGATAAGTATTGATAGTGATAAGTTGATAACAGATTTGCGTCACGACTTCACGAGTACTTCCTAACACATAAATAGTTCGTTATCACTCGCTATCAGACAAGTTGGTTACCTCTACTTTAAGCCTAATATTCTGTGTTGTATTCTTTCTGAGGTGTGCAATAATAGTACATTACCTAACAAGGGCGGTAAAACAAAGAATGTCTCAGATCGCAGTTATTTGACGCCCGATCCGAAGGCAAGGGCGATAAATATGCGATCTGAAACTTTCTTTATTACCGCCCGTGCGGTTATTGCCACTTTATGGTGTGACAAAAAGACTATTTGTATTGCATTGAGACATGTCTGTGCCATTTGTACTAATTTATTTTGTGTAAATAAATGTATCGCCTATCGTAATCTTCTCCAACCTTGCGTAGATAAAATACAAAGCTTCCAAAGGTAAACAATCTGTCACACTTTCGCGCACAATCAATCATTTACAAAATTAAACGAATCATTATGAAAGGAATCGAAAGTGAGTTGATATTCCACAATACAAACGTAATAATTTACATAAGCGTGTAATTGGATCTCGGATCTGGTTCGATTCTCGAATTTCATTCTCAGGATCGAGATCAGCGAAGTGGGACAGATGTTACTAGACGTGCTTATCTTACACCGTAAATAACAATTTATATCAATAATATAGTTATGTATAACTTATTCTAGTTATTGTATGATCGCGACGATTATAAGGTGTTGTAAAAATACTATGCTTCTACAATTTACAGATACATTTAATTTTTTTACATTTACGTTTTAAATTTGTCACCGTATCATTTATACAATCTACAATATTTTCCCATTTAAGTATTAAAACAGAATTTGTTCTTTTAAGAAACATCGCAGAACTTCCCAGTTAAAATTGCTTTTAATCATTCATTTAAAGACTTCAAAAAAAAGAGTTCCTTTTATGACCAAAAATGACACAGATACACTCTACCCTCTTCTACATATAGTAACCAGTTTTCTGAGTCGAAGTCATTCATTGGCAGGGTTTATTTGTTATCTTTATTAAATTGTCTAGAAAATAGATTTGCCACCGTCTACCGTTAATCCTTACTTACCTTATTCTGCACGTGATCCCCACTATAAGCAACTGGGTCAGATTTCTTCACAATATGTCAGACCATACGTCAATGTAATCGATTGAACGCCGACAATAAACCTGAATCGGACACCTGTCGCGAACAAATGAATGAATAGAGAGCTAGGAGGTTATCTCGCGGCACAATTTCTAACCGAGAAACTATGAAACATAGTAGGTTGTTGCGGCGTTGTGGCCATAATGTCGGCGGAATGGGTATTTTATAGTCATTTAGATGCTAAACATGAAAGTCTATAGGTTTTGAAAGTTTCTTCGAACGGTAAACGATCAACTAACTAGCAGTGCATGGGAGAAAAGTAGTGTCATTCGATCCCCAATCGTGCCGATTTAAAAAGAACTTTAATGTGTGATCTTAGATCCTATGCATCACAGGTATAGGACGCCTTTTTGTGCAAGAGCTGGGGTCTATGATGGGCGCGTAACAGCGTGATAGACAACATGATAAAGCATCTGTCACTTTCTGATACTACTCGATAGAAAGTGACAGATGCTTTATCGTGTCGTACACAATCAGTCAATCACCATCCTACCTTGTCCCCGGTTGTGTACAAACTAAGTTTCTACGAAAACGACTGCTATCTGGGGATCGATTTTTGAGTGTCGAACGCTCGACTTTTCACTCGACATCTGTCAAAACGTCATAGTTTTTTGACGGATCTCGAGTGAAAATTCGAGCGTTCGACTCTCAAAAATCGGCCCCCTGGCCTTCTAGCTTAGAGGGAAAACTATAGTAAGAATTGTTAATATATGTGACATCCACATCACACTTCTTCAATAAAAAAAAACTAGACCCTGTTGGGATTAGATCGGTTTCCTCACGCCGCGATGTCACGCTATCCCCGTAATCCCATTACTCCTCTCCTCTGTGCCCACCGCTTAGAACATAAGTGTCAGGCAGTAACTCTCTGATATGCCGTCTATGCAAAATTTGTAATATTTGTAGTGACGTGGCGGGTATCCACTACGACCCACTCGGTAAATTTTTAACTACTGTCCGTAAATGTATAAGTAATTAGTTATTACATAGTTAATAATACCTAAGTCATTTTTTGTAAGCTGTTTGCATTCTAAACTGTTTCGCACGTGGTGTTTGCCTATAAGTGATTGTGACAAATATCCCTGAATGTACTACGCTTGTAAATTTTAAATGTACTGTTGTCAACAATCGTTGGTGAACCTTGAATAAATAAAATAAAATAAAAAAGCTATTTCGATACCTAAGTTTCTTGAAAATCCCTGTGGTACGTGGCCTCTGTGTGTGTAACATAATCAACGAAATAATTTTGCAAAGCTAAACCAATCCCACACGCCCTTAAGCCGAATGTCATAATCTGGATCTGGAGATTACCATATTTCCTAATCGCCTTTGTCGTGGCCTTAGCACACGCAATTGTATGCAGATGTGACAGATGGCGAAAGTACCCCGCGGGAATCGAACCGGCACTCTTTCCGCTAGTACTGGACCGAGAAAGTATGGGAGCATGTGCTTTAACATGCTGTAAATGGGATAATAGTGATCAGCTGAGTCTGTCAAATTGATATCCGCACGTGAGTAGAATGCTATAATAGTAAAAAGTTATAGGGTTGGGAATTGTATAAATCCGGTATTTCTTTATGAATGTATGTACACTTTATTGCACATAAACAAACAAATACAAGAAACAGAAACAAAATGTAAAGGTGTGTTTAAATGAGAATTATTTGTTGATTTCGATATTTATCTACCGTATTCAGTAAAAGTCGCGCAATTGTAAACTGTTTTGACGTATAACTAACTGGGCTGGTGCGACGACCCAAAATGAGTCTTGGCACTCTTGGCCTCCGACACAAGAGCACGCCACTTTGCTCGGTCCTGCGCAATTTCTCGCCAGCTTGCACCAGGTCCGAGCTGAGGCAGGTCCGCTTCCACCACATCCCTCCAGCGATACTTGGGGCGACCCACAGGACGTCGTCCGGTCGGTCGGCCCAAGTATACTCTCTTCACCTGTCGATCTTCTCCCATCCTCTCTAGGTGGCCAAGCCAGCGAAGACGATGTGCTTTGGATTCACCTAATGTTTTAATGTATACGAACATGATATACATAATGTATTTTTTGATATTATGCTATGAGGATGTGATAGCTTTCCGTTTCCACCAGTGTTATGTATATGATTGGTGGATATCAATGCATCCTTAGCAACGTAGCCATAGCACAGCTCTGATGGGAAGGCACTCTAATGTCTTGGTGACAGTCACACGTACCGAGCAAAACGGGTGAGACAGTAAAACTTCCATACTAATTTTACTGTCTCGCCCGTTTGCTCGGTACGTGTGACCAAGGCATATCATGGAATCGGTGCAGCATGTTTTTTTTTTCTTCCATTCCTCTCTGACATCATATATTCATATTTATATCTGTGATACAGTCCTATCGCCCGTCATCTAGTCACCTACCTACGGCTTAAATTTCAAATAAAAATACCTCTTTTAAATCTCGATTCGTCAGCGTATGCGCATCTGGTTTTGTAGCTTGTTTTGCATGACATACGTGTGTCTAACTGACCTAAATATCAACACAAACGATAACCTTGCAGATGACGCACGAATCAATTAGCTCTGATAACCATCGGTATACCTAGAATGTCATCATTACGAACACACATCATTTACAATAGGTATATACGCCAAATCCGGTTTCAGTAAAAACTGGTTCAAACTATATATGTTGGTATTTATGTATATTATTTAATTTTTATTAGCATTCTGCTACGTAGCGAGTGACAAAATAAAGTTCCCGCGGCCGCGGTTGTTGCATTACAGGTAAAGAATTCATTAGATCAGCATTAACAATTTAAAGGCGCGTACACATAAGAGGCCTTATAAGTTTTAAAATATTTGGATTTCAAATTTTTACAGAAGTAATACCAATAAATTTATTAAAGGATAGGATGATTTCATTAAAGTTTTAGATAGTAACATTGCCCTTTATTATTTTATTGTGTGTAGTAGAATTTAAGCGGAAATAGCAGCTTTTAGCTCGAAAATGGTCGATCTGTCTGGAGTGATGTTTGAAAAAATATTTCTTACTTAATGAAAAATATATATATATATTCTAGATTTATTGAAAAAATGTCAAGATATGTGTCAATTAAACAGAAAATGGTCTAAATTATATGAGGGTTTTTTAACTGATAAGGACTTAATAACTACTTCAACTTATTGGATTCAGAATACTGTTTAGTGTACTCCAAGGTACTTTTAATCTATTGTTGCTGTGCGTACATAAACCCTCATCAAAGAATGGGAACATAAGTCCAGACGGCCTACCGCGTTAAAAAAAGACCAGTATGTATCTAAACTTCTTGATAATTACCCTTGCATTTTTATTCCCGTGCCCAAATTCAATCCAAAATGACGTAACAGAAAACAAACTACGACTGATGCATTAAAATCCTAATCCTAAAACAAACTAGACAAGGCCGTTTATATTAAGCCTTAAGTATCTTCAAAACTGAAACTTCGCCATTCGAATATAGCTCTTATATAAAGGCCTTACGAGCTACCATGACTCATACATTTACAGAGTACGTGATGTAATTGTCCTTTGTTTGTATGGTCTAAAAAACTAGGCGCCATCATTGTTGTTTTTTTAAATTCCCGGTGGCTCAATGCACTGCGCCTACATGCGGCCTACACCGGTACAGGCAAGGCGTTAGGGTTGTCAACGTTAATACATTAATACTTAAATAAAGAAAATGATAAAAAGAAAGAAACATTTAATTCACAGGCACAAAAGACACACGTGTATGACAAAAATGACAACAGAATAAAAATATACACACCACGTATATGTAGTAGTATTTGTTATGAAGTTGTAAGTACATATTAATAACAATCGAATTGGTAAAAATAACACTGTTCCGTTGAAATATTATCCGCGTTTTTTATTGATAGCGTGTGAGTCGTTCAAAACACCATTAAAGTTTTCCTATGGACGAAAAAAATTTAAATATGACTGGTAAAATAACTCTTATTATAATTCAAATGTAATAATATTGCAAAAGTGCGAAATTAGGGATATATCAAATTTGATGGTTCATTTTGGGTCCTGTCCATAGGCTCTTCCTTCTTGACCCATGTTCAGTTTTATAGTTTGCCCTGCGTTTTTTTAACCTGAATATAAATTGATAAGAGTGCGCGGTTGGATAGTGGCCAACGGAAAATCTAGGAGAAACCTCCGACACGGCCACGCTGGGGACACTGAAATACCCTAGCTTCAATGTGTGATGTTGGTTGTTGTAGTATTTATGAACTGAATTACTGTAACTATAGTAGCTGAACATTGGTCAATGTGCTAGGTGGCTTGCACATTGAAACTGTTTTAATTACTTTATCAAGCCAACTATAAATACTCACGGTTTGAAATAATTGCCATACGATAAATAAATAAATAAATATTTCAAATAACTAGAATGTGACAACCCTACCGAGCCGTCACCCATGTATCTTGTCCATGTCCACACGCCTCCGTGCGAGTGGCGCAAGGCGCAACGTGCGTACGCGCCGGTCCTGGTACGTCCAGATTAATTAGAATTTAGAACCCTCGTACCACCCAGTCCTCATACCTCATACTAAACAGGGGTCACACATGATGTGGAAAATACTTGTGCTACCTTTGTATGGGATTATGGGTAGGTAGCAGGGTGAACTAGCTTGGGTAGTTGGGTGGTCTGTGCTTAAGGCGCTACACTGAGAAATTTGAAGACTTTGAAACGCTGTCCTGCCCAGACTAGCAAACAGTAGGGGCTGATTTTCAGATATATGATTCTTGTCTATATGATTGTGGTACTGACAATAGCGAAACATGATTGCTTAAAATTTTCTCGATAAAAAATAAATCCAAAGTTGAGTCTATATTTTCCTTTTTTTCCTCAGCCTACTAAAACAACGCATTATTAAAAGAGAACGATTAAGTTAATATGATGGTATGTTACCTCATCTAGGTACTGACAAGAGGAAATTTAATAAACCTGCACACAGTCAGATATTTAACGAGATTTGTCTAAAAAGCCATTCTCGGAGAGGGTTGTATCCCGTTTTGTCGTGAGCGAAAAACAAAGGGTGTCTCTTTCAATCGATATATCGCCTTAAAGCCCGAAACGCACTGACAGCGGTAGCGGGGCCCTTTCATATTAGTTCGAATATTACAACCGGTACCGCCTCCGCACCGCGCCGCAACCGCTGTCAGTGCGGTGGATCTAGGTTGTCTACATCGCACGATATCAGGTTCATACAGTGCCAAAGTTGTAAAACTTTGTACAGTCAACATCAATATTATAGGGTCTATAAAGTTACGCACTGAGTGACAAATGATTGGAATATGACTTTAATGTCAAGGGCGTAAGAGCGTTGCGAGGGTTGTCACTTTGGGAAGGTATACAGTCAAGGGCGCCAATATCTACATACTTCTTTTATTTCCAAAAATGTTTTATACATTTTTATGCCACGATGTACATATTAAGACTTGAACTGTACAATCCTCCTGTCAATTCCTATTTTAGTGCTTTTTCATTGTCAAATGTGCTTTTCACTTTATTTTTTTAATTCAGAATTGAATGAGCCGAATGATTAGAAACGTCAAACTCAAACACAAATAAAGTTCACACAAACAAAACAATTTTTTTTTTTATGGTACCGGTTTTACCGTATTGTAAAAAATATTTACCAGAACTCGTACAGTCACGAGTTTAGGTTGACAGTCCTGTCAAACTGTATAGAAAGCCAAAGAAAAAGTTTGCGAAATGTCATAAATTAAAGCGCGTGACCGTACTACTCGTACGTAGCAATAGCAATGTACTTTTGATATATCGTTTTTATTCGTAATCAAGTTTTTGGCATCGCTGAATGCCATTGTACAGTATCGCTGTACAGTTAGAGCACATTGTTTTCGCCAATTTTATTACAGCAATGTGGGTTCAACGCTTTGGCGAGTTGCAAAGTTTTTCCCGGTTGTGGTCAGACAACAGATTGCAATCAGGATCAGAAAACGATATATCTTTTAAAAGCTTTTATGTCACACCTGGCCATAAAGCGGCAATTACCGCACGCTCCGCGCGCGGGAAATCCCACTTCCTAGCCAGGGGGTGACATAAAACTTTGTACTTAACACGGGCGGTAATAAAGAAAGCCTCAGATCGCATATTTAGCGCCCTTGCCTTCGGCTCGGGCGTCAAATACCTGCGATCTGAGACATTCTTTGTTTTACCGCCCTTGTTAAGTAATGTACTATTATTTAACTTGCAATGTATATAACTATGTTGTAATAGTACATTACTTACCACGAGCGATAAAACAAAGAATGGCTCAGATCGCAGGTATTTTACGCCCGAGCCGAAGGCAAGGGCGATAAATATGCGATCTGAGGCTTTCTTTATTATCGCCCCTGGTAAGTACAAAATTTTATGTCACCCCCTGGCCAGGAAGTTGGTTTTTTGGCGCGCGGAGCGTGCGATAATGGCCACTTTATGGCCAGGTGTGATATAAATTTGTTCGGGTGGAATCTTGCAATGCAACTCAATTTTCCACCACTTGCCGTTAGAGATCTGAGGCTTTCTTTATTACCGCCCGTGGTAAGTACAAAATTGTAAGCGGAGCGTGCGGTGATTGCCACTTTATGGCCAAGTGTGACATAAAGAAAGAAAAAAAACTATACTCGTAAAGTTGTATCAAATAAAAGTATTTATTTACAAAAGTAAGTATAAGAGGTACTTAAATCATATAAAAACCGACCTTAATTTGCGAAAAGCTTCAAAATGCAATAACTGTTTGCGAAACTCAATAAAAGAAACAGGTAATTGAATTAGCTTGTAAAGTTTAGTGGTTATGTTCTTAAAGTGCACTTTAATCCAGCAGAAGTAGGCCAAATACGACTTTGGTTCACGCTAACAACCGGGCCCGTATTAAGGCTGGGTTTTACCACTTTTGAAATTTTTAAAACCATCTGAGACATAGAATTATTTTATTATTATTATTAAAGCCTTTTTATTTCCATGCTATTACATAGTAAAAAAACTAATCTATATTGAGTTGCTTTTATAGCATGGCCCCTTTCTGGGTATAGGCCTCCTCCAACTTTTTCCATTGTTTCCGGTCTTGTGCTCTATGCATCCAGTCCTTTCCTGTTATTTTAACGATTTCGTCAATCCATCGGTCTTTTGGTCTTCCTTGATTCCTTTTTCCGGTAGGACCTATCCATTCAGTGACGCGTTTCGTCCATCTTTGGTCTTTTATTCTTGCGATGTGTCCCGCCCATCTCCATTTCAGTTGCAGTACGTGTTGTGTTGCGTCTATGAGCTTTGTTTTCTTACGTATATCCTCGCTCCTTTGTTTATCCGTAAGCTTAATACCCAAGATGCTTCGTTCCATAGAACGCTGGCATGAACGTATCTTGTTTTTTGTTTTATTCTGGAAGATCCAGGTTTGAGCTCCATATGACAGGCATGGTAATAGGCACGAATCTATAACTTTCTTTTTAAGCTTTAATGGGAGTTTAGCTTTTAAGATTTCTTTAAAGCTCCAATACTTCTTCCATGTCATGCTGATCCGGCGTTCTAGTTCCTCGTCGTGCCTTGATTTCCTAAATGAGATTTGTTTTCCAAGATATATATAGCTTTCCACATATTCTATAGCTGTTTCATTAACCATTATGGGGTTTTGTATACTATTCGTAGCAACTTTGGTTTTTGAAGTATTTAGGTGCAACCCGATTTTTTTACTAGCGTTGTCTAGTTCACCTATCATGGTTTCCAGTTGTCTTGATGTTTTTGCGAATAGGACGATATCATCTGCAAACCTTAGATTGCTTAAAAACTCTGTTTCTATTCTTATTCCGCTTTCGTTCCATTCCAGCTCTTTCATAATGTTTTGCAGTACGGCTATAAATATCCTGGGGGATAAAGGGTCCCCCTGTTTTACTCCTCGCCTTATGTTAATTTGTGATCCAAGTCTATCCAACTTTACCCTGCTCGTGCTGTTTTTATAGATATCTTTGATGATATTTATGTAAGTATTTGAAACTCCTTGGTGAGAAAGTGCTTGCCATATACTCTCATGCGAAATGGAATCAAACGCTTTCGCGTAGTCTATGTATGCAAGGTAGAGCGGCTGATTGTATTCCTGGTATTTCTCTATTATTTGGTCAAGAGTGTGGATGTGGTCAACAGTTGAGAAGCCCGGCCTGAATCCGGCTTGTTCTATTGGTTGGCTTGCCTCTACCTGTGGCGCTATTCTGTTTTCTAGGCACATGGCGAATAGTTTGTACAATGTTGGTAGCAGGCTAATTGGTCTATAGTTGTTAATATCTGAAGGATCACCCTTCTTGTAGAGCAAAATTATTCTGGACTCTCCCCAGCTCTTGGGTATTTCCTGTTTTTCTAATATTTTGTTGAATAACGTTGTTATAGGCCTTATTAGTATTTCTTTTCCGATTTTTAGGGCTTCATTAGAGATATTGTCGGGACCAGGACTTTTTTCTTTCTTTAGTTTTTCAATTTTCTTCATTATTTCTCTGTAGTCAAAGGGGTAAATGGTTATACTGTCTTGTGTTTCATATTTTCTGTAGTCGTCTTCTTTCCCATCTTCCGCCTGATAAAGTCTCTGGTAGAAGTCTGAAGCTATGTTAATTAGGTCGTTACGGGTTGGTATTTTATTTGTTGATTGCTGCGTGTTCAATGTGTGTATCCATTTTTTCTCTTTATTTAGTTGTTTGTAGGCTTTTTTCTGGCTTCCTGTAGTGACCAGATTTTTTTCGATGATTTCTGTCCTGTATTTTTCATAGTCCCTTTTCAACATTTTGTTTGTGCCTTTGTACAGAGCTGTCAGTTCTTTTTTCTCTTCTTTTGTTTTGGATGGTTTCGATTGTAGCTCTATACGTTTTTTAATTTGTTGTTTTGTTTCTTCGGTTAGTATGTCTTTAGTTGCTATTTTTGGGGTGGCGGCGACTAGGCTTTGTTTTATAGTTGTCTCTATCTTTAAATAGAAAGACTCTATGTCGTCGGCGCTATCCCACTTGATTTGTCTTGAAATTTCTAAGGACTTGAGATATGCTTGTTGGTTTTTTTCGGAAGATAGGTCAGTTTGAGGTTCTCTAAATGCTGCTCTACTTTTTCTTGGTTTCTTAAGTTGTAGTGTGCCTCTTAGTAATCTGTGGTCGCTTGGAAACGTGCTGTTTTTTAAAATTTCCATGTTTGTGAAAAGCTTACAATTGATGGACAGGATGTAATCAATTTGATTTTTGTAGCGTTTGTCTGGTGAGGTCCAGGTCCAAAGGTTTTTAATATTTTTCTTAAACATTGTATTTATTATTGTTAGTTTATTTGTTAATGCATGTTGTAGTAGTTTCTCTCCTCTAGGGTTCCTTGTACCATAACAGTAGGGTCCCATAACAATATTTTCCGTTGATTTTCTTTGTCCTATTTTCGCGTTAAAATCCCCCATCAAGATAATATTTCCGATTGCGAGTCTTTGGGCCTCTTCAATTTGACCATAAAAAACATCTATTTCCTCTTCTTGAGCTTCGGATGTGGGGGCGTACACCTGTATTATTGATAGCTTTATTGTGTCGAATTTCATATTTAGGAGACAGACTCTTTCCGATATACCTATATAGTTTTCAATATTGTTTTTATATTTCTTTTTCAGTAAAAAAAAATCCGACTCCATATTGCCCTTGTATCTTTCCAGTGTAACAGAAAATATGGCTTTCGTCTTCAGTAATTTCATTACCTTTTCTTCTAATTTCTGATAGGCCTATGATGTCATATTTAATATTGGATAGTGAATATTTCAGAAGTATCATTCGTTGTGGTGATAGTAATGATTTCACATTGTATGTGCAGATGTATAGTTGTTCACAAGTTGGAGGGTTTTTGTCGAGCTCTCCCGCGGTGACAAGCCGTAGTGGGAGATCATATTTGTGTTTAATTGAAGTTGTATTGTTTCGTTTCAGGTTAGTAGTTGAGGTATGTATTTTTGTCGGACATGGCGTATGATCGCTCCCGCATGATCTGAAATGCATCAGTCTTTGGGACTGGTTTGTTGGCAAGCTCTCGTAGTTCTTTGGGATTTGATACGTCTGCTCTTTGGATTTTGCTTTGGACCTTGCTAGTTGAGGGTTCGTGATTGACTCTTGGACTGGGGGTATCCGAGTTCCTTTTTCTTTTTTCTTTCTCGCGAAAGTTCTCATTTTTCCTTGCTTTCCTTTTCTCAACAATGTCCTTTGAGTAATCTTTTGTTATATATGTATTTTCCTTCATTTTCTTTTTGTTCCTAAGTATTTGAACTTTCTTCTGAAGAGTTGTTGTTGACAACAAGATAGGTCGTATTTTGCCATTGTCTAATTTTTTGCCCAGACGTTGCACTTTGTTTATTTCGCTATTTTCTATAGGTACATCCAATTCCTTTATGGTTGTTATGACCAGATTGTTTAGATCTTCTGGTTTTTCGTTGCTAACTTCTGGGATACCGTGAATTAGGAGGTTGTTTTGTCGGGCATTTAAGTCCAGTAGAATATCAGGGTCAATCAATTATTTCTTGTCACTCGTTACCATGGTTACGTCTCCTGGGTCACTCTTAAAAACTGTGATTTTACCGACTTTAATCCTACTAAACATGATTTTTAGCAATGATTATAAACCCATTCTGACGTTGCTCATCTCTTGAGCAGAGCATGCTAGAACTCCATATTATAGCATTGTTTCTAAGACACTCGGTTACTTTTGTCTCCTGGCTGACGGGACAGAATAACAACAAGGAAAAGTTGATTGACCCATCATCATCATCATTATTTAAGAGTTTCACTCTTGTCGGTGCAGTACATAGAATTGTCTTATATTCTAAATAGTGATTCTGTGTTACATTTATAAGGATCTTGTCTATAGTCAAAATCGTAGTCAGTTGACAGACACAAGACCTGATGAAT
Source organism: Cenopis cana (assembly GCA_951800055.1). Classification (NCBI taxonomy): domain Eukaryota; kingdom Metazoa; phylum Arthropoda; class Insecta; order Lepidoptera; family Tortricidae; genus Cenopis; species Cenopis cana. The sequence continues at coordinate 1,322,043 of OX637486.1, read as the reverse complement.
TTACCTAGATAGAAAAAAATCGCGAAGTTACCCCTTTTTAGGGTTCCGTAGTAAACAAGGAACCCTTATAGTTCCGCCATGTCCGTCCGTCCGTCCGTCCGTCCGTCCGACCCCCGTTTTTCTCAGTAACCGTTAGTACTAGAAAGCTGTAATTTGGCATGAGTATACATATCAATGACGCCGACAAAACGGTAGAATAAAATTAAAAAAAAAATTGTTTTTAGGGTACCTCCCCACCACCATGTAAAGTGATGGTGGAATTTTTTTTTCTTCCAAACCCCATCGTGTGGGGTATCGTTGTACCTATAGCTTTTTCAAAAATATTGTAAGGTTTCTAAAAGCATTTTTTGATTAAACAATTGGTTGGCGTGATATTAAGCTTTGAAGTGATAATTTTTGTTATGGTCAAGTGTATTCCCCCTGCCAGCTAAGCCTTTGGCTTGGTCACACTGCGTTGCGCGACGTCCGCGCGACGCGAGACGCGACCGCTGCGCGCCGGAACGTATGCTAACAGGTTAGCGACGTCACACCGGTTGCGCGATGCGAGCGGGACGGTTTCATACATTTTGGCGCGCAGCGCAGCGTCCCGCTTGCGTCGCGCAAGTGGTGTGACCAAGGCTACTAGGCATGTGAAAAAAATCATGGTAATAGTATATACGATGAATTTAAAAGGAAAACTATCACAGCTAAGTAGACATTACTAGTTAAGGCCGGGTTATAGTAAAAATCTGATTTGGTAAACGGTTTTATTTCGAAATACTACATATTAAAAATGTAAAAAAAATACGATGTTATATTTGAGACCTTTATCTAGTGCCGTCGGATTTCCGTTACACAATTTGCAAAACTTTGTTCGATAGGAAAAAAATCCAAACATACCTCTATTTTATATCTTAAAACTCATTTTATTTCAATCTTAGGTAACATGATGAGTAGAAAATAATACTAAAATAAACGTATTTGATGGTATGAGGGATGTCGGGATTAATATTGTTAATATTTTTCTCACCCAAAAATGTACTAAAAATTTACGAAAATTACGCGCACAGTTCCGTAGAGAGTGGGATGGTCAATTGCAAACTCACGCGTGTTAGAGCGGGACATTTGCAATGGAAGAACCTCGCCTTAAAGAGTAATTAGTCGAACTTCAGAAATGTACTTTGCAAAAGCAAACTTTCGTACAATTTCCATTGATACCTTAGATAATGTTGTTAATTCTGTCAAAAACATAGTAAATATAAGTTTTAGTCCACATAATGTAACGGGTGGACGACTACGGAACCCTACCTTGCGCGTGGCCCGACGCCCGACACGCACTTGGCCGGTTTTGGAATGTTTTTTCAATATTACGGCTATATTACTGTTATTTTACATTTAATTTTTGTACTCAATTAAATATCCTAAATAGTTGTAGACAAATTCGTAGGGTTTGCTTTGATAAAATGATTGGCTTAATGACTAAAGCTAAATATTTACGAAAACTACGCGCAGAGCTTCCGTAGAGAGCGGGATGGTTAATTGCAAACTCACGCGTGTTAGAGCGGGACATTTGCAATTGGGATATTTGGGATACCCTTCCCTTAACGAGGTTTTATTGAATTATTGTCACATTGTGTATGTTTGTTTGTCACAGTCGTAGATTTTTTAAAAAAGGCGCCATGTCGCGAGCTGTCATCAAAATATGTCGATTGAGCTCCCATGCTTGCGGCACTGACCCGGCCTAATAAGGCGAGAACAATTGCCGTGTAATTGCCGATAAATGGCGCTGCGGTTTGTCTAAGTATCCGGCGACCTCGGAATGTGTCAAGCTTGCAACATGCACACTATTGCATTCTAGATTAATCGTATGCGGGGAAAGCTGATCACGTATTATGTTCGTAGTTATCGCGTGATAAACGAGATAAAGCATCCTTCACTCCTATACATCATCAAGGTTGGGAACACTATAGATAAATCATATGTATATAGTATCCGGAAAATGATCCCTTGCCATTTCCTAAGCTTTTTACATGTACGGTCAACCAATTTGATTTCTGGGCCACTTCGTACCTTGTCAAAGTGAAAATCGATATGAAAGCCGCTAGAGATCTGATATCAATGTCACTGTGACAAGGTACGAAGTGGCCCAGAAATCAAATTGATTGACTGTACAGTGCGAAATAACATTTTATTAGCTTAGAATAGATCATGCGGTCGCTTGCCAACCACTTTCCTAATACACCACCGTTTTAGGACGTCCACAAATGGACAAAGGTCTCGTCACTGGAAGGTGAGAAGACAGGTGAAGTGTGTAGTGGATGCAGTGCCACCTACACACACACACACACACACATACACACTATAACTCTCACACTATAGCCATAGTACATAAGCTCATGTACACCACTAAACATGATTCATGATACCTGTTACACTGACTGAAGAATGATGAGTATTTTTTTTATTTCGTATACTTCGTTTTGACATTTAGAGACATTTTACACCTCTAAAACTTACTTGCCCATGGGGACCCTTTACATATCCGCTTATATGTATATTTGACCACAGATGCTCTTTACATCTCTGTATTATATTACGTTCAGCAAATATATACCCAAGTACATACTTATCTTGACGTTAACGTTGCTTTGTATACATGTTACTACATTATATAATTGTCATTGTACAGTCAAGGGCACCAATATGTATATATACACTTTTTCATCCTATTCCATTGAACTAAGGTCCAAAAATGTATACATATTTATGCCCTCAACTGTACCTATTGTAATCTATGACACGTAAAAGAGCCCTTGAGCGCCGCCGCTAATTACTATGTGCCTTGAGGCCTACTTGCAGAATAAATATTTGATTTTGAATGGTCCACAGAGTCGCGATGCCCGGCTGCTGACGGCGTGATGATGAGGCTCGACTCGCCGGAGAAGCCGCACCGCTACCACAACTTGTTGCACGATGACCATGCCAGTGAGTATATACCCCACCATTTCCTATACTTACTTTAACGGCGCAGCTACAGCGACCCAAAGAGGACCTTGCTCTTGGCCTACGAAACGAGATCACGCCGCCTTTCCCGATCCATCGCAGCTTCCTGTCAGTTTTCGACCTGAAGCTGCCGAAGATTCGCCTCCAGCCTCCACACTGTCTTCCCAGCGATACCTGAGCCGGCCAACTGAGTGGCGACCACTCGGTCGCCCCAAGTATGCTTTCTTGACGGCTCTAGTCGATACTTCGTCCTTTTCAGATGAAAAAAATCGTGCGATCGTCGCCATGCCATTTCAGGGAAAATAATGCTCAAATGAGAGAAAATATGTGGCGTGCTGTCTTTGAGACGTAATAAGCTACTGAAATAAGTGAAATTAGTACAATATTTATACTCCGATGTCTTAGGATAACGAAGAGTTGTAGGCGAAAATTATCGTTAAAATTGTAATCTTAAAGAAAACGGGGTATATGCAAGTTCCAAAGGACATCGTGACTGATAAAACCTTCAAGATCATGTTAGGCCACGACGACGATGCCAATGTCTAATTTAAAATATTTTATGTCACACCTGGCCATAAAGCGACCATTATCGCACGCTCCGCGCGCGAAAAAACCCACTTCCTGGCCAGGGGGTGACATAAAATTTTGTACAATTAACACGGGCGGTAATAAAGAAAGCCTCAGATCGCATATTTATCGCCCTTGCCTTCGGCTCGGGAGTAAAATACATGCGATCTGAGACATTCTTTGTTTTATCGCCCTTGGTAAGTAATGTACTATAACGCCCGTATCCTATTGGCCATGGTCGCGCGATAGCGGGATAAGCGACAAGACAAGATACAGTATCTGTCACTTTCTATCGAGTAACTAGTATCAGAAAGTGACAGATGCTTTAATCTTGTCGTTTATCACGCTATCGCGCGACCATCATAGACCCCCGTCCACATAGTTTAAACCATCCATATTTCCTATACGTTTAGTAAATTGTTTCCTATAGGTATTTGAGTGCGATATATGTGATGTGTGTTTATGTGTGCGTATTTATATTGATGAATACTCGAGTTATGCAATACAAATACTCTTTATTGCACATAAAACATGAAATGGGTACATGGATTGGCTTGACGCTTGTCCGTTGGTTTGGTCTTAACCTAAACCCTTCAATATTAGGTTATTTCTAAGTACCTATGTATTTCATTATGTTACCTTGCAGTGGCGGCGCGTCAAAAATATTCTTAGGGAAGCCGGAAATAGTTTGCCTTTCTTATTCCTCATGAGCCGTATATACTAAAAGTACTGGTGTGGCTGAAAATTAGGCAAGCCGGTGGGAATCGAGTTGTATGGACGCTCCGCCACTGTTACCTTGTCAAACTTATCAAGCCAAGGTTATTGAACAATAACTAACATTAACCATTTTACGAACAGTAAGTAATTAGTCTAAAATGCCAGTTTTAGCCATTAGTGCTAGAACGAAAAAATAATTTTAATTGTATTATGTCTTTTCTCATGGTTCACATCGTTAGAGCGTTCATGAATTTAAAACACTATTATTGTCGGTATATAAGTCATTAGTTTCTCAGCATTGAAGCATAATTAAAATATGTTAATACTGAGAATGTATTGAATATTTCTGCATTTTTCTTACAAATTTAAAACTAAAGAAGATCGTTAAATAAATTGTAAAACTTTTATTGTTTTGATCTACGGAGACGCACCAGTCTAGAATTTTTATTGCCTTAGCTTGGACCCTTGGACCGCTTCATCCATCTTGCCATGTCACTTCGTAATGGTTACCGCTGGGCCACGAACGCTCCGTAATTTGTAGTCATTGATACCTTAAATAGATCAATGATCCATATATCACATATATCACGTGGGCGCCATGTTGGCGCATGCGCTCAGCCGGGGTCGCGTAATTGCACATCACGCGGTAATTGCATCCTATTGTGTAAGTTAAATAACAACGACGTAAGCACAATGCGAAGTTGAATGACGTTCGATGTACAATGTTTGTCAAACTAAAGCGTCCGCTAAATTATAATTTTTAAAGTGAAAAATCGTATAATTCAAATTGGGGTTTAATATCCGCTAGTAGCGATTCATTTTTCATATAAGTTTACAGCAATTATTGTAATTTCAGCGTTTCTTTATGTACGTTATAACCAGCCTATTGACATTTAGATCTACCTTACGAACGGTCGAAAACGTTTCGTAATCCCATCGCTGCTCACAAAGTTTCCCGAGAATCGGTTGAGAAATACGACTAGGGGGTCTATGAGGTGAGGGTCTCGTTTATCCCGCGATAAACGACAAGATAAAGCATCTGTCACTTTCTGATACCACTCGATAGAAAGTGACAGATGCTTTATCTTGTTAGGTATTTAAATAACTGCGACGAACTGCTGTAGAGGAGAACGGTCGGACATCCGGATATTCCGGTCAGACAAACGAAAGCATTTTTGCCGAAGTATCTTCTTCTGTTCAATAAAAATAGTATTTCTGTCTGTGCTCATCAAGGGCCTGTTTTAGATTTAAGTTAGCTTTAATTTTATTTAAGTTATTGTTGTATTCTTGTATATATTTTCTTCTAAATAAATGATTCATTTCATATATGTATGTATGCTTCGACCGGCATCGGCACCGATAACCGCCAACCCCTCATCGCTCGTCGATAAGCGGGCAGCGAAGCGCGACGTCACACAAAACGCAGGAAGCGCGGCCGGAAGGCAGGTGCGCCCGCGCCGCCGGTCAGACCCCCACAGCCCACATATGTTCGTCTACCTGTACGATGAGTAAGGTTGAAACTCCCTTTTGTTTTTTGTTTTGAAGCCTAATCCCAACAAGGTCTAGTTTCCCCTTGGGTTGAATCCTTCATGAATTCATGATGCATCTGTACTGGGATGACCTTGATGAACCTTGTTATTTGAATGGCACAAATATTTTTTGTATGAATTACTTTGATGCAACTCAGCCTAATAACATAAGTATTATTATAATTTTATACCAACGGATACGGCACAGATGAGACTATGAGACCAGCATGGCTAGCACAAGTCGACGCGCGAGCTATCTCTAGATTTTGTAGTTTGTTTCGCGGCGAAATTGGTCGCACACTCTAGTGCTATCCGTGCAGAAAAAATAAATTAGTCTTGCACTACCAACAAACGCGAAGTTAGTTGAAAAACTTCACGCTTCAACATTACTGTTATTTAAAGATTTTTAAATACAAAGGCAATGGGAACATACACACCTTGTATTGATTTCCATATAAATTGCCCCGTTTTCATTGCTCATAAGCATACAAACAGCGCCGGCGCTATAAATCCTTCCCCCGCAAAACTAACATTAAACTAACAAAACATAAGTCCAGTCAAAAATGACGATTCATAAGCCGTTTCAAGTTTTCAAACGTACAGTCTTAATTGCTTAATACCCACTAGTAATCACTTTAATGATAGGCTTTAATAATTTTATTGCAGTATTGCTGTCAGTGACGCTTGGCTACCCGCGACGCGACGCTGATTCGTAAGGCTGCTCGATAAGTTGATGTCTTTATTAAGCAAATTAACAGCCACTGTATTAGCTTACCGGCTTACCGCCCGCGTAGTCGTGTTGGAATTTAAGTTTCCCCTGGATTTTGCCCAGGCCACAAGCCACAATCCAACCGCGCACTCCTGTCGCCAAAGAGAATACAACCACTACGTTTCCTAATTGCTGCTTTATTGGACGTCTATAAAGCCAAGCCACGGACAGATTCATAAATAAAATAAAACTTTCATTCTTATGACACAATGACAGAGGTGAATAACACTATTGGGCACTAAAATGTTAAGCACTGGGACGTTTACCTTACTCAATTGGGTTGTATTAATTAAGCATATTGACCGATGTCATTTTCTATTCAATAGACACATCCATTTTTAAAACGCCACACGATCCGTACTTACGTCTTATGATCGAGATTGCATGACTTAGTTATCTGATGAAATAGATTCGCCAAACAGCATTTCATTCGTGACGGCGCACACGACCGGCTATTGACATATGTAGAGGTATTGCACGCCAAGGCCGCGCCAGCTCATGATCAGATCATATAACAACGGTCGTTAGTGTAGCACGTAAATACTTTGTTTATTTAAGAGCCTAGATGTCCCACTGCTGCCCCTCTAGCATAACATGCATCTCGTCTCTACTCGCGCGCGAGATAAGCTACCTGTCACTTTTTGACAGCATTAATCAGACAGTGACAGGTAGCCTATCTCGCGCGCGAGTAGAGACGAGATGCATGTTATGCTAGCCCAACAGGACAAAGGTCTCCCTCTTGCTCTTTCACGAGTCCCGATCCCGACCAGTCTCCCAGCAGTCTTTCTCAAAGGCATCGAGTTCATCTCACCATTGCCGTCGTGGTCTACCGCGACACCGGATTCGGTTCTGTGGGACCCAATTGGTGTTTGTTTTAGTCCACAAGTCCTCCGGCATGCAACAGACGTGTCCCTGTCCAGCCCAGTCCCATTTAAGCTTGACGCCAATGACGCCCTTGACGGCCGTTTCAGCTACGTCTGTTATTTTAGTTTTGGAGTGTAGTAGTGTAATTCTAATGCAATCCTTTAACTTCACGCCAAGGATACTACGCTCCATCGCTCTCTCACAATGCGACGGAGCGTAAATACTGCATGTGTAATTTTACCTCTTTGTCAAAAGACGATTTCTGACTGCGGATGATTTTTAAAGAAAATTGCACCATATTGACGAAGCTAAAAGATCGGTAACGCGCCTGTTTCCTCGGAGGGCTCACTGTCAATTGTTTATGTTTATCTAATTTTCACTTGCGAGACCAGCCGCAACCGTCGCTGAGTTGCGCGCGACGCGATTAATTGTGGTAGCCCGCCTTCATCATCATTCGCTTGCCCTTTTCAACCCTTTTCCCATTTATTTGGGGTCGGCGCAGCATGTCTTTCATTCTGTCGCCCGTCATCTCTACATTCACATCCTTCTTATTCATATCGACTCTTACACAATCCATCCAGCTTTTCTTTGACCTACCTAGTTTCTTGCATCCATCCACACTCATATCTTCTAATAGGTACTCTTCTTGTTACATTGCTTTCATACCTCCTCATTACATTACTACGCCAGGCGATTGGCTCTTAGTTTTTCGGTAATGGGTACAACTTTCAGGCTTCCTCTTAACATACTCATTCCTAAACCGGTCCATCCATCTCAACATTCTCATCTCTGTAAAATGCATACGCGTTTCATCGGTAGCCTGCATCAAAACAAGAAAATTCAAAAAAATGCTGTTAATTTAGTAATTTGTAGACATAAGCTAAAATAAACAGTTCACGGTGAAATACTTCTGCGTAGACTTTCCAAAGTTGTTTTCGGATAAAGTAATGTCAACTTTGGTTTCTGTGCACTTGGGCGTCTGATAGTCTGATGTTATTGCGAAGCTTGCGCGGCGTCGCATTCCAGCGAAATGTGACAAGCCTCTTTTACGAACCAGTTTCGTCCTAAATATACCTATATTTACAAACCAGTTTCGTCCTAAATATATATACTAATATTATAAATGCGAAAGTTCAGATGTTTGGATACTTTAGATGTTTCCATGTTTGTTACTCAATCACGCAAACTCGGCTAATCGGATAATGTTGAAACTTGATATACAACGAGGTTCTAGCCTGGATTAACATATAGGATACTTTTTATCCCGAAAATCGACCCTCAAAGGGATGAAATAGGGAGTGGAAATTTACGACGACGGAGTCGCCGGCAAAAGCTAGTACCTCCATAAAACAGCGGCTAAGATAAACTACATAGAAGGTTCAAGGTGAAATATCGTACTTCTGTTTATATATGCATATGCATATAACGAAAAAGTTACCCAATACGATACGATGGGCGTATGGATGTTTACATTACTCTAGTGCTAATATTCGTACCTGCCTACTTGTGTTTCAACACAAGATGTTGATTGAAAAATCATTTAATTACAATAACCTTGATGATGGATTTGGCTTTGTGAAATGTCGTAAGAACTAGTAAGTCGGTAGAAACTTACTTTTTCCAGTTGTGTCTTAATTGTATGTTGCAAATGCTGTTTTGTAATGGCAAATTGAATGGAACAGGGCCCAAACTATAGGTTAACAATACAATATAAGTACCTAACACAATTATCCGTTATGGTTCATAAAAAAAAAAACAATCATTTATTCTGCAAGTATAAGCCTCAATGGCTCTTTTACATGTATTTTCAATACTACGGCTATATTACTGATATTTTAACATTTAATTTTTGTACTTAATTAAAGATCCTAAATACTTATAGACAAATTCGCTGGATTTGCTTTGTTAAAATGATTGGCTTAATGTAATGACTATAACTAAATATTTACTAAACTTCGCGCAGAGCTTGCGTAGAGTGCGGGGTGGTTAATTGTAAACTCACGCGTGTTAGAGCGGGACATTTGCGTTGGGGATACCTCCCCTTAAAGGCTTGGTTACACGTTAGGCGACTTCCTGACTTGGCGGGGCGGGATTGATATGTGACATTTTCTTCTTTGACGTAAAATTACTGACGTCGCAAAGATTCCCACTTGACGGAATACTGTCAGTATTAATTACATTTTGCGCAGTAGTAATATTATGCGCAGAAGCGGACCAGTACTGCCTTCGCATAGTTCGCATCGTCCCGCTTCCGCGCATCCCGCGCCAGTCAGGAAGCACTCATTTAAATATAGGGGCGCAGTAAAAAGTAGTACTGAGTTGACTGACAGTTGACACTGACATTTGACAGTTTTCTCACATCGTACTGCCTCCGCACCGACAAATCAGGAAGTCGCCTTACACCGCTCGCGCGACGCAAGCGGGACGCTGCGCTGCGCGCCAATTATGTATGAAACCGTCCCGCTCGCGTCGTGCAGCCTGTGTGGCGTCGCTAACCTGTTACCAACGCTGTGTGACCATGCTTATTCCAATATTTAATGGATGGCTATATAGTGTGTGTGTGTAACTATCGGAAATGCATGGATCTCTAATCTCTATGGCATTTTATGGCGATGCTTTTCATGGCAGTAGTGTTCGTGCTCGTAAAACAATGATTGCTGCGCTATTGTTCCATACCATAGGTGAATGAAAAGTCATGGTAACTTTCCGACATTGTCCATATGATTGCTAATCGAAAGTGGAATATAATAGTGGAGCCGTAGTGTCTGGAGTACAAGACAGACATAAATTATTAATAGTACCTAAGTGAAAAGGTTTTCTAGTAAATAATACCGATGGTTGAGAGCTGCCCCGACCCCGGTCGGGCCTAGCTGCCCTTTTTGCTGGACTCTTCTCAGCTAGGGTAGGTTTAGTGAACCAGCGAGAAAACTCTCAGTAGCCTGGCCTATAATGCCACACAAATAAGTTCTGTTGTCTACATAATTAGAGTAGTCTCGTTTGCCCATCAACATCATCCCTTAGTAAAGTGTTTAAACGACCAACTTGAACGATGTTGCCACTGACTGACCAGCAGTGTCAGCCGCACAGCCGCGTTTGAATCGTACTAACACCCCGGAGGTGTGAAAGACACGAGATTAGCCGAAGTGGCAAGATAAGGAAAATGGCAGATATGATTGGCTCAAGTCTGACATTTATCCTTTTTGAAATCCCTTTGATACTTCTAAGGACGCGCTAAACTTAATCAAAATATAAACACGGCCCCATTGCCTACATAGCGCAATAAAGTTCATTGCCGCAGATACGAGTACACTTATCTTATCTTATCATTAACTAAGGAATATATTAAAGGCCTTGAGTTATCAGTGTTAATATATTTGCTGTTTTAAATCATTCACAGTTGTATTGTGTGGGGTTTACTTTACGACGTTTCTGTCGTAAAATAAGACAAGTTATTACGTTTATGAAACAAATGAATGTGAATTGTCAATACTTACTACTCACATATTGTAATTTACAACACAATTATGCTAGTATATAATATATAGGTAGGTAGGTACTATACTATAGTCCTGTGCCCTTATCATGAGTTTGCAATGTTTGCATGACCGTGCTCGCTAGCGACTGCGTAATTGCGTAACTGCCAGGGCGCTGTACTTATGTCCATACTAAACCATTTACGCATTCGCTAGCGAGTACGGTCATGCATTGCAAACTCATGGTAAGGGCATTTGGCCTTACAACTCTCATTTTTAAAGGCATTTGCAAGCACTTCCGTGCAATTTTCTTTACATTGCGGGCCTACAGGCTATCGAGGTAAAACGAGTATGATCAAACCCTGCAACGTTATGCAAATTGCATACAAGTTCTTGCAAATGTAAATCGAAATTTGTCTCCGCTTGCTTATATTACTCGATATATATACGGCATGGTTGTTGCCGCTAAAAACGACATGAAAAGAAGTATTTTGTGAAAATAAATGGACAATTCCAGAAAAGTGAACAAAATATACTTAATTTAAAATAGTCTAGTTATTTTCCTATAGTACCTATTTATAAACAAGTGGGATACTCAAGTTTGCCTTAAATTGCTCGCGGTGTATATGTACGAGTATGTAAGCCATTATTTATTTATCGTATGGCATTTATTTCGAACCGGGAGGTCTTCGAGAAGACAGTACGCCATCACTTCACTAGTATGTTTTTCCACATTACCAAAGAATATAGAAAGCTAAGAACGCTAACTCTTTGGAAGTATCATAGCAGGTCAGAAAGCACTAGCGAGATGACGCTACCAGGCTGAAAATGAAAAACGTATTGTTGATTTCGCCAAAATGTTGCATTTTAACATTCTAAATCGACATATTTAGACATTATAAAGCATAAAATATAATTAGATACAGTGTGTCACAATATAACCCGAAAATAATAAAATAAAAAATAGCCCTTTTCTAACAGTTGATTTGCTTCAACTGATCGTAAGTTTTTGTGAACTACATGGCCAAGTGTCTGTATTGTATTCCGGCAGATGGCGCAAATTTTAACAATCATGTAATGAAGTTGCCAGGCTATTGAAAAAGGGTAAACTTCTGGGATAAACTACATTCATGATGAAAGAATAAATTGCGTTTAGATTTACGTTATTAATAGTATAACTTATTTTACTTAGAAGTGGTTACTATTCCAAGATATTCCTATTTGTGTTATACTTTAACTATGAATTTATTTATTTATCGTATGGCATTTATTTTCGAACCGTGAGATCTTCGAGAAGACAGTACGGTTGCCAGTTTTTGTTGCACTTTTAGAACCACCCAGGGGTCACGTGTAGGGTAGCGGTAGGTACTTTCCCTACGGACGTGGTGCAACTTCGACCCCCCTTTGTCAAGTGAGTGGGCAACTTGACTATTAGAAGTTTTCAAGCCGCCCGAAGGCCTCCAACTTGGCTTAACGACTGCTGCCATAGACAGCAACCGGGATCAACGGCTTAACGTGCCTTCCAAAGCACGGGAGCGCTCAGATAGTAACCACTCAAAGCGGTCACCCATCCATGACCCTACTGGATCACACAGACAAACTGTTCCGACAGTTTTGTGAGACCCCGTTAATTTTATGCTTTTATACCCTGATTATTAAATAAATAAATAATAATAATAATGTACTGACCGCGGCCCACGTTGCTTAACTTTGAATAACGCTTGCGGCACGCAGGCGCCGCTGGGCCACGAGCGCTCCAATAATACTAAACTTGTTTGTTTGTTCTATTACTTTTATGTATGAATTGGCAACACTGGTGAATGACACATACCAGCCACTCCAGCCAGTGGTGGATCAAATATATTATATTAGTTTTTAGGGTTCCGTAGCCATCATGGCTAAAACAGAAACCTTATATTATAATTTCATCATGTCTGTCTGTCCGTCCGTATGTCACAATCAATTTAGTCTGAGAAGTAAGTATGAGTAGTACAATTATGAAATTTGGTAGGACATTATATTATGAACCACTACAAAGGTGATGTAAAAGTACGAAAAAATTATATATTAGGGGGCACTCCACATAATTTCAAATATTACAATGCACATTGTCGTGTTGAATATTTATCGATTAACCTTTAAAAATGAAATAGAGGTTACTAAACAAGATTTCGATCCAAGTCAATTATTGGTGAAATATTAGCTGTCAAAGTCGTAAATAAATAAAAATTGTTTATTTAAAAAGTGTGCCCATTAATTAATACTTTCAACAAAAACTGGCAACCGTACTGTCTTCTCGAAGATCTCACGGTTCGAAATAAATGCCATACGATAAATAATAATAAATAAATACTTTCAACGATTTTTGGTTTGAACAAGATGGATGTAAGGGTGTTTGAGAACTGTCTTGCTCAAATAAAAGGACGTAAGTGCCGTAAGGCCCCTATGAAGATACGACTTTTTTTGATTCAAGTTGTTGGATAGTGTGCTTTAAAAGCGGAGGTGAGACGTATTTACGGGATTGGTTTTTGGAATAGGTTTGGGCATGGACGCGTTAGTACGCGATCCCGCCCGCGCGTCATTTAGCGTATCGAGTACTAGGCGTACGACGACTCTGAAGACTCGAAACGTCTAAGGGTCTTTAATGTTCCGCGCTATTCGTATTCGGTCGGGGTCGGTTTAGCGCGTCTTTGGATCTAATCTTTTTGTGGACGCGTACTCGCAAAACTCAGTACGCGTTTTGCCTAGTACGTCTCACCTCTAAAGCGGATTTCGACTAATTCAGGTGTAAGGATTTCAAATTTGACATTTAATTTGAAGTTTAAGCCAAAAAATTTTTTTTGCGAAAAATTGTCATTATACTCGATTTCGACTAATTCAGGGGTAAGAATTTCAAATTTGACATTTATTTTCAGTTTTAAGCCAAATATTTTTTTTTGCGAAAAAACGTCATTATACTCGATTTCGACTAATCCAGGGGTAAGGATTTCAAATCAGACATTTATTTTGAATTTTAAGCCAAAAAAAGATTTTATTAAGTAAAATCGTCATTATTCTCGATTTCGACTAATTCAGGGGTAAGGATTTCAAATTTGACATTTATTTTGAATTTTGAGCCAAAAAAAATTTTTTTTTTGTGAAGTTCGTCATTATACTTGATTTCGACTAATTCAGGGATAAGGATTTCAAATTTGACATTTATTTTGAATTTTAAGCCAGAAAAATATTTTTTTGCGTTAATTCGTCATTATACTCGATTTCGACTAATTCAGGGGTAAGGATTTCAAATATGACATTTATTTTGAATTTTAACCCAAAAAATATTTTTTTTTGCGAAAATCGTCATTATACTTGATTTCGACTAATTCAGGGGCAAGAATTTAAAAATTTATGTTTATTTTGAATTTTAAGTGAAAAAAGTTTTTTTTTTAGTGTAAAACGTCATTATACTCGATTTCGACTAATGCAGGAGTAAGTATTTCAGATTTTATATTAATTTTGAATTTTAATGACGTTTTTTTTAAAAACATTTTTTACTTAAAAATCAAATAAATATAAAATTTGAAATCCGAGAAAATATATTTGTTTTTGCTTAAAATTCAAAATAAATGCCAGCTTTGAAATCCTTATCCCTGAATAAGTCGAAATCGAGTATAATGTGTATTTACATGTTTATCTTTTAGTCACCCTAACCCTAGTATATAAGTAGTTATGTAAGACATGCTAACAAACTATGGATCGTTTTGGTCTGCAATAAAGATGATTGATTGAATTATAGTGACGTTTTTTCGCAAAAAAAAAACTTTTTTTGGCTTAAATATTCAAAATAAATGTCAAATTTGAAATTCTTACCCCTGAATTAGTCGAAATCGAGTATAATGACTATTTTTCGCAAAAAAAAAAATTTTTTGGCTTAAAATTCAAAATAAATGTCAAATTTGAAATCCTTACCCCTGAATTAGTTGAAATCGAGTATAATGACGATTTTTTGCAAAAAAAATATTTTTTTTGCTTTAAATTCAATATAAATGTCAGATTTGAAATCCTTATCCCTGAATTAGTTGAAATCCAGTATAACGACGAATTTTTGAAAAAATATATTTTTTTTTTGCTTAAAATTCAAAATAAATGTCAGATTTGAAATCCTTATCCCTGAATAAGTCGAAATCGAGTATAATGTGTATTGACATGTTTATCTTTTAGTCACCCTAACCCTAGTATATAAGTAGTTATGTAAGACATGCTAACAAACTATGGATCGTTTTGGTCTGCAATAAAGATGATTGATTGAATTATAGTGACGTTTTTTCGCATAAAAAAAAAAACTTTTTTTGGCTTACAATTCAAAATAAACGTCAAATTTGAAATTCTTACCCCTGAATTAGTTGAAATCGAGTATAATGACGATTTTTCGCAAAAAAAAAATTTTTGGCTTAAAATTCAAAATAAATGTCAAATTTGAAATTCTTACCCCTGAATTAGTTGAAATCGAGTATAATGACGATTTTTCGCAAAAAAATATTTTTTTGGCTTAAAATTCAAAATAAATGTCAAATTTGAAATTCTTACCCCTGAATTAGTCGAAATCGAGTATGATGACAATTTTTCTAAAAAAAAAATTTTTTGGCTTAAAAATTCAAAATAAATGTCAAATTTGAAATCCTTACCCCTGAATTAGTTGTAATCGAGTATAATGAAGATTTTTCGCAAAAAATTTTTTTTTTTGCTTTAAATTTAAAATGAATGTCAGATTTGACATCCTTATCCCTGAATTAGTCAAAATCGAGTAAAATGACGTTTTTTCGCAAAAAAAAAACTTTTTTGGCTTAAAATTCAAAATAAATGTCAAATTTGAAATTCTTACCCCTGAATTAGTCGAAATCGAGTATAATGACAATTTTTCGCAAAAAATTTTTTTTTGGCTTAAACTTCAAATTAAATGTCAAATTTGAAATCCTTACCCCTGAATTAGTCGAAATCCAATATAATGACGCAAGTGTATTTTTCCGCCGAAAAACGCAAATTATTCGAGACATACAAAAACGTCGCGTTTCTAACAGAAAAATACGAGCTGAATTGGCTGAATACGACCTGTGCCTCCTTTTACACACAATACCCCCGCCCCCTCGGGCCAATCCGGTTGCACTGTAGTTGCACTCCGCGTATTTTAATTTTAATTACATTAAAATGACGACGAAACAGCTCGAAAACCAAATACGCGAGTTACACAATACCGTTACATCACTCGTGAATAAAGTGGGCACGCTGGAAGCTAGAATAATGGAGCAAAACTGCATATTATCAAACCAGGTGGCGAATATTTGCAAGCTATGTGGACCAAAGAATGACAGCGATTCAAAAGGTAACCGGCAATCGTGGTCAACAGCGCCTGCGCCGACTATATCCGCACCTCTGCCTGCGCATGCGCGCGTCGCCGGATCCCACCGACCAACGCGCGCAGCGAAGACGAACGCAGCTGCCAACATAAACAAACTCTCGAGTGGAACAAGGAAGGCGAACACGACTGCTTCCAGCGGACGAGCGACTCCGATCCATGACGAAGTGCTGCGCAGTGACACTCTAATCACCGATGATGACCGAGGCTTGACGACCCCGGTTGGGGCCACGAAAACCGCTCCCGCTCCGCTTATCGACATCACACCAAATAGTAACTTTGACTTCAGTCAAACCTCACCGGAACAGCCAGGGCCTGTAAATGAAGTTGAAGTAGTGGACGATGATAAGACATGGAAGAAAGTAAGTTATAAAAAGAACAGGAAAGCTAAGACAATTGTAGTCGGAACGGGGCGAGCCGACGACACTATCAAAGCAGTGTCGCCAATAAAATATATCCAAGCCTGGTGTTTTAAACCGGACACAACGACTGATGACATCTTAAGTTTCCTTAATAAAACAGAGCAATCTAATGACTACTTCGTCGAAAAGAGGGTAATAAACTCAACCAGACATGCTTCATTTATAATAGGTATTCCAGAGAATTTGTTCGAACGCTTAACATCGCCGACTGTGTGGCCCCAGGGCGTTAAGTTCTCAAACTGGTTTCTTGTCCGCTCCCGCCGCGCCGGGCGCGGCTCACTCTCAGTCGCTGCTGCACCGGCCGCCGAACAACACCAAGGGAATGATCAGTGCATGTGAGCGTCAGCTGCATATTCTGTTACAAAATGTGCGGTGCCTTCGGAATAAAACTGTAGAGATCGAGTCTTTACTACAGGGAAGCATTAAATATGATCTACTGCTGTTAACCGAGCATTGGCTGCAACTTGACGAGTTATTAGTGACAAATATAAATAATTATATTTTAAGCTCAAAATATTGCCGTGTAAATAGACAGCACGGGGGTGTGTGCATTTACGCTCATCGTGACTTAACTGTAATTGATAGACTTGACTTATGTACCTATTCCATTGAAATGCATGTTGAGATAGCGGCTGTACAAATTATTGACATAAATTTAATTGTTTTATGCGTTTACCGCTCCAATACGGAGGGTGTTTTTGATACATTCATTCACCAGTTGGATTCATTACTTTCTCAACTAGCTAATGAATACGTAAGCATTCTAGTAATGGGTGATATCAACATAGATTTAATGAAACGGACAAAACAAAAACGTGACATTCAGGAATTATTGAGCAGATATAACTTGACATCCATGGTAAATTTTGCGACAAGAATTCAAGGAGACTCTAAATCTTGCCTTGATCATGTGTACACGGACATACCGCGAGATTCCACCTCAGTACGTCCAGTGGACACTTGTATAAGTGACCACTGTGCTATCTCATTTAGAATAACTATTATGTCAGTAAACAACCAGACTCGGCACGTAACTAAGAGGCTTACTAGTGAAGCAAACATAACACGATTCCTAGACTATGTCGGTAATTGTGAATGGTCTATGATATCAAACACGTTGAATTTCGAAACACTATTTGAGGTATTCCGTAGCAATTTTGATTTATTCTGCCCCATAAAAAAGGTAGCTATTAGACCAAAGGACAAGGTTTGGTTGAATGCGGAAACAGTAAAGAGTAGGGAATTTCTGTTACTTTTAGGTATGTTTGCAAGATTCTACCCAGAAAATAACGATCTAATAGACCTAATAAATAACTATAAATGTAAATACAACGCCTTACTAAGCAAAACAAGAAAAGTGTATATGAACAGCATAATTGAGTCCAGTACAAATAAGACCCGAGCACTGTGGGACATCATCAGGTCGGAGACTAGTAAGGGACGAGTAGGTAGCAATGAGTTCGGTGTGCTGCGTCGAGCGGTATGCGGCGAACGTGGCTCCGGGTCCGAGCTGGCGGACGCGCTAAACCAGCATTACCTGAGCGTGGTGCGGGACACCCCGGTGCGCCCGCGCCTCACAGAAGCTATGCGCCTCCTGCGTGCGGCCTACCCGTCACAAACTGCCACAATGTTTTTACTGCCTTTCACGATGCAGGAAGTGGTGGCTATTATAAAAAAAGTTAAAGCAAAGAACACAAAGGACATATATGGTTTCCCAACTTCAATCCTTCACAAGTTGCCCAACAACTTCATTGAGCAGCTCTGTGAATGCTTCAACGACTCTTTTTCTAATGGCCACTACCCGGATCCACTCAAACAGATCAGGGTGACCCCGGTGTACAAGGGAAAAGGCGGTAAGGATACAATGAAAAATTACCGTCCGATATCCCTTGTACCCGCAGTGTCGAAGGTCTTTGAGATGGGTATATGTGACAGATTGGCAAAGTTCTTGACTAGCACTGGGGCACTAAGTAGTGAGCAGCACGCCTACCAAGCGGGCCGCTCAACATTAGGGGCAGCACGCAAACTCCTGCGAGTAGTCTTAGAAAACCTAGAGGCGAAAAGGTGCGTCGCTGCTATATTTTTTGACCTCTCGCGCGCATTCGATTTAGTGGACCATAATTTGATAGCGGCTAAACTTGAACATTATGGCGTTCGGGGAACGGCATTAAATATAGTAAAGTCTTTCCTGGTAAACCGTTCCCAAATAGTTGACGTGAATGGTGACAGGTCGGAGCCAGGGCTGGTCGGGGATAGATCTGTGCCGCAGGGCTCCAATGTCGGAAATACCGTGTTTACCTTATTAATTAACGACTTACCATACCACAGCTCAATTGTAGAGTTTATAATGTACGCAGATGACATTTGTGCCATAGTCCATGGCTGTAATCATGACGAACTACAAAATAATGCTAGGGATGTTATTTGCAAGCTACTAAATTGGTTTGAAGCGAACGGCATGCATAGTGATGTGCCGCGGGAATATTCCCCTGGGGAATATTCCCGGGGAATATTCCCCATGGGAATATTCCCAGTAAATTCCTTTGTGCCCGGGAATATTCCCCAAACCGGGGAACAATAAAATAGTAAAAAATATAATAAATTAAATCGTAAAATATGATAGTAGTGTTATAGTTAGGTCCAATATAGCGCAGTATTAACATACATGGATTAATCTCGAAAATAAAAGGAAGGAAGAGGAAGTTTGATGCAAATGTAAGTTCTTCATGATTTACAACTGTGGGTAAGAGTTGTAAATCTTGAAGAAGAAGCACTTACATTTGCATTAAACTTCCTCAATACCTGGAGTTTCCGGAGGAAGTTGAAGCATTAAGATCGAAAACTGCTAGAGAAAGGAAGCCGATTACTGTCATTAACACGGTACCGTTCCTAGATGACGCGCACAAGAAGACATTACACAGAGGTCCTCAACTAATGACTACATACCTGAGAGAAAGATACTGGCTTATTGACGCGGGAAACGCGATTAAGGTCTATGTGATCAACGTACGCATGAGCCCTAGGCGAGGGCCAAAATCGTTCAAAGCTTGTACCTATCAACATTATCATGCATTTTGCATGTCATCAAAGGTTAACCACATTGAGTGTGTGCCTAATATGGAAATGGAAGCCTTTATGGCCGCATTCATATGATTTACTTCAAGAAGAGGATTTGTCAAAGAGATATGGAGTTACCACGGAAATAATCTCGTCGCTGCGAGTAATGAGCTACTGGAGACCTGAAGTCTTGGTATATCATCAATCCAATCGACTTTCGAAGATCGGAACATCTGTCTTATACAAATAGAGGTGAATCCAATTTCTAGACTTAAGCGATCGACACCATTAAGCCATCGCCCTTAAGCTATTAAGCGATCACCCTAATGACTTGGTGCCAATGATACCTGCACATTTTATAGTTGGCAAATCACTGGGGCACTACACTACCCCTCCCAGACAGAAATTTCACACAGCATAAAGTACAATTTTAGTACTTCAAAAAATGTTCATCGGAATACTTAACTTAACCAGATTACAGTAATGCAATGCGTAAGAGTTCGAGATTGGGGTCCTAATACAGATCAAAGGCCAGAGGTACCGCCCTATCAAATGGTTATTGGGACTATTTCTACAGAAGCACCATGGACAAGATAACTTGACGCGTAATCACATTTTATTTGCGCACTATGTCAGGCGTGTTAACCCGTACGATTTCGAAACTTTGTCCATTACCTGACGGAGTAACAGGACTCTGTTGATTTTTTTTAGGCTTGAGTATGTAGAAGTTAGCCTAATTTCCTGGCAGGTGGCGCTGCTGAGACCTAAACGTGACAGTTTTTATTCAAAAAACAAGTATATATTAAGTGGCAAATATAATGCGTTATATTGTACGTTCGGCAGGCATCCTTCAGGATGCAACTGTACTGGGATAACGCTAGGACGATGGATATTGTACGTTCGGATTCGCAGTAATAATTGCTTTATTTTGAGTATACGCCAAAAAACTGGAAAATAAAAAAATACACGCAATAGTTTATATTAAAAAATAAACCTATAGGACACGGCTAACAGAAAAACAAGCATACTGACTGACCAAAAATCATGATTGAAGTGCAAACACAAACGAAGAAAAACTTGCACAAAGATTGTATGGAGAGAGCTTACCCTACCCCTCGCCTTAAATAGTTTCATTTATAACATACAGATAAATTCCAACACACCATAAATGGTTTTTGGTAAACAAAGAGAATGTTCACAGAGACATAAGGCATATTCAGGGGAACATTGGGGAATATTCCCGGGCACATTGGGAATATTCCCGGGGAACATTGGGAATATACCCGGGAACATTGGGAATTTTTGTAAGGAGGTGACTATTTTATTATATTTCTCTAGTAATCAAGAAAACAACACTTTACGATTCGTACGGTACATTAAAATGGTTGTTGTATGCACGTGAGTCTTAAATTCCCCTATATTCCCCTATGGGGAATATTCCCGGGGAATGTTCCCGGGAATATTCCCAGTTGGGGAATATTCCCGGGAACGGCACATCACTAGGCATGCAACTAAACGTGGGTAAAACAAACCTATTGCAATTCACCCTTAGCTGCAAGTTGCAACCAGTGCTAGATGTGACTGTTGGTGGTACCCAGATAGAACCGGTAAATCATGCTTGTTACGTGGGTTTTACATTTGATAGCGGTTTACAGTGGGGCGAGCACATCGACGCACTGTGTGCAAAACTGAACTCGGCCTACTACGCATTAACTCGCCTAAGACGTACTCTGTCACTGGAGAACCTACTCACGGCATACTATGCGTACTTTCACTCGCACTTAACACGCGGAATCGATCTATGGGGCTTAGCAGCTGATAGAGATCGGCCGTTCATTCTGCAGAAGAAAGTCATCCGCTTGATATGCCGTGTGCCTCAGGACGATCCAGCGAGACAACTATTTATACATCTTGGAGTCATGACAGTGCCTTCTTTGCTTATATTCGAAGTAGGTAAATATGTGAGAAGGAACTTACATGAGTTTTCAATGGCTAAAACCTACTCTGCTAGAAGGAAACCTGGGCTGGCCGTCCCTGTACACAGGTTAAAGAAAACAGGCAGATTCCTCGGTGTAATGGGTCCTAAGATCTACAACAAAATACCTGAAGAAATCAAAATTGCTAGCACGGAAAGCGCTTTTACTCGTAGACTTAGAGCGCATTGCACGAGGAAAGCCTATTATTCTGTCAAAGAGTTTCTGGACGAATAACGATTGGTGAATGAATGTATCAAAACATTACATGTATTTGACATTCATTAAATTATTTAAATCTATTATATTTTTCGCAACTGTTCCTATTGATTAATTTATATTGTAAATTTATTCTAAGTTATTTATAATTTGATAATGTTCTTGACAATGTATGATCAATACAATAAATGATATCTATCTATCTATCTATCTATCTATATGACAGTTTCTACTTTTTAAAAAGTTCATAACTCGACAAATAAAGGAATTTATATGTGACATTGCAGGCCGACTGCAACTCGCCTGCAATGCTTTCTACTTTTTAATTTGGATCTGACCTTAAACTATACACTTTACCTTCCAATATGTAGCGACTAAAGTCCAGTTTGCGGGCCATTTTTGAGAAAAGTAATATGCGTATTGCGCGCGTAAACATATAAATGTGGAATGAATTAGACGACCGCAACGCGTGCGCGGCAGGCGGGAGGCGAGGTACCGGTCGCTTAGTTCCCGTTCCCGTGCGCCGTGCGCCGGCGGCGCGGCGCGGCGCGCGGCGCCTCGACGGCCCCGGGAGGGCGGCGTAGTTATGAATTTCGCGCCTTTTTAAATGTTTATTCTGTTAAAACACAATCTATACATGTCTTACTTTTTGTAATATGACTGCATAACCTTTTTATATTTGTAGACTTATCTAATTACATACTAATTATAATTAGGTACTTATATTAGATCATTCACGACGAAAAATGCACGCTTATGATTTTAAAATTGTGGCTTGACTATTAATTAATTAATTTAGAATTATCGAAAGCTTCAGGTCGATAATTCGGTCCCACTACATACCTAACTTATATTGGTACTTTTGGTACTCGTATAGCGTACTCGTGTCGTGAGTACATGAGGCTTTCTAGCAAATAAATTTTTGAAGGGGTTTACCTACGAAATTATTAAAAACTACTTACTCATTTTAAAACACTAACCATAACCAGTAATAGTAACTAAAAAAAAGAAGCACACTTCGTACCTACAGAAAAAATAAAATCCAAAAGTCTGGAGACAGGGTTTGAACCCGAGTACTCAGGATTTGAAATCAACTACTCGAACCACTCGACCAAAACAAAATGGACTCGCGCGCCGAAATTTGGTGTATACTAAGAACAAACTACTGATAGCACCTGCGCCGCAGCGCTGCTGCGTCTGTTTCGCCGCTAGAACACGAGTTTAGATTGAAAACAACGCCATCTGTAATAATAAGTTGAACTACGAGGTACCGGCGACGATAATAAGTTTTAAGCGAGATAACTAGCAATGTACAGAGTTAGCGTTCTTAGTTTTCTATATTCTTTGACATTACGTAACAACATCTGACGTGAATTCGTCTTTATTTGAATACTTAATCTAGAAAACACCTCGACCGATTGTCTGGCCGAAAAGGCCTTTGTTTCTGCACTTTTTGTTGTATGTTAACAGTGTACGAATGCTTGTGAACTCGACAGCGTGACAAATGAGTTGTAGTTGTGAGCACACTTGTTTACATCCGGCTAGAAGGACCACCTCGAATGTCTAATGGACTCCAAAGAAGTGTTAAGTTCGTGACCTAAATTGTCCTGATTAATTCATGTTATGTGAGGTGGAGTGCTGGTAAGGTAATGTTGGAACTTGGAAGTAGGTACCTCATCATCGTTCTATACACGTTCCACAGCTCGTGGCAGTAGCCTCGTCTTTTAAAAAATCGGCCCTAAACCAGGGGCGACTCACTCGCGTGACGTCATCGCGCCGCTCAAAGGTGGGACCTCCGTCGGGTGACTATCAATGCGAGAGAAAGTGATGTAGCGAGTGATGCGCGTGCGATAGAAGGAGATGGCCAAGCGTCGGCACGTTTGGCTTGCCTCGCGCAGATTTGTTAACAGTGAGACTTCTGTACGTAGTACTATTACTTATTCTGTGCCTAAACGAGAAATTTCAATCTTTCGGATATCGCTTGCTAACGCTAATACACTCAAAACAAAATAAAATTGGTACACTTTGTGTTCAACATACAAAATGTACTCATTTCTTGCTCTTAAGTGTAATTAACACTTAAGATTACACAGAAACGCTTGTGTACTACACATGTAACAATAATAGACGCGCAAGCATCCACACCGTGACCAAACGTTGCAACATTAAGTAGTTGATTGCTGTCACGACGGACATTGGTCACATACGAAGCCTGTGTGCCTTTACTTCTTATATTTAAAGTCTAAAATTCTAGTCTAAAAACTCGTCATAATAGTAATGGGAATGTTGTAATGGCGATTAAAAGAATACCCACAAGCCATGTCGTGGTTTATTGCAACTTGCTAATGAAGGATGCATTTGCTGTTTACATTACAAACGCTTTCATATGCACGTAAGTACATGACCGCGCGCATGAGTTCTACTGTGTTAGGAAACTTGGGAAATATGAATGTCTGATAGTCGATCAACATGTTTGATATATGTGGGGTCTTCTATATATTTCAAAACAAACGACTGATCAAAGTCCCGTGCGGTTAGAAGATGTTGATAATCGCCAGTCATCTCGCAATCAAGGATGTTATGATACATTCGAAACGTCAGGCAAACCTCAAAATAGGTAAATAAATTACAAGTGTAGCGATTAAGGCTTGGTCACACCGCTTGCGCGACGCAAGCGGGACGCTGCGCTGCGCGCCAAAATGTATGAAACCGTCCCGCTCGCGTCGCGCAACGTGTGTGACGTCGCTAACCTGTTAGCATATGTTCCGGCGCGCAGCGGTCGCGTCGTCGCGCGGACGTCGCGCAACGCAGTGTGAGTGACCAAGCCTTTAAGTCCCGTTTACCAATAATGAAAGTGCAATAAAGGATTATGATCTGATTCAGTCACGTTAAAATTAATTTTATGGGAAGTTTGACATTTCCCTATTGAATGTCATCGATATACAACGAATCTATTTGAATTTAAATTTTCGTGTGTCATTATGTGTCGTCGAGTGTACGTCGCGGGCGCATCGCACTCATCCTTTAATTTTAATTTTGTACATAGTTAAGGTTCTAATATAAAAAGCAGCTTCAGGCTGGCTTGAAATTAACATATTTGCAACCTCGCATTTAAAAATATTTCTACTCATGCACATCAATACATGAGCAAACATTATCAGATAGCATCGGCGGGATGACACCGAAGGTCGACAGTGATGTCAACATTACATCATCAGTTATTTACCTGTACTGGACACGGACGCAAAGGAGCGGTCTGTGAAGGCTTAGCCAAAAATAACTGTGAATTTAAGTAACATATACCTACTAATAGTTGGTTTGGGACTAGTACAGAAGGCGCACTGTCTAGAAAACCCATTATTTCGCAGGAAATCTCAAGCACTGCTTTCTTACGCACGCTAATCAAAGCTAGCTAGCTAGGATCGCTCAATCAAATTTGTAACACCCAGCAAAATAGGTATTCTGTGCTCGGATGAATTGACTTCTTGGCCCATCTTGATAGCAGATTTTGCATAAGTACTGAGACTTTATCGCGGACTCAAACCTTCACAACTTTATCCTAGCTTTGTGGAGAAAACTTTAATCCTCTATATTTCTGGATAGCTGTCAAAATGGCTTTTGAGTAAATACAACCACTACGAGTAGCTTAACTGGTTATTGAGATATAGGGGGAAAAAAATGAGTACGACTGTTTAATCTGAGTATTACATTTTGACCTTGATTTGGTAACTGTAATTTAATTATCTCGAGCAGAACTGCGACAAAAAGTAGTAATGTTCATCAGCTGTCACTATAATAAACCTTTTTGACTGACGCCCCGAATTCGCTACCCTTTTTACCGTGGAAATTATTAATTCATCGCCTTATATGGGGAAACTTGTGGGTTTTACCCATCTACATCTGATGTCATTAACTATGTCGTCTATTTGCACTCCAATGCTCAGGAATGTGGTATAGTTTCTTCTAACCTGTCATCAAACACACATTATGTACTCAACTGTTCGTATTTCCTTGGTAACTGTTTGTAAATCTTGAAACAAATTATTTGTAATATTTACTACGAGCTACAACGCAAGCGCCATAGATATCCATGTATTATATACTTTGTCTTCAATGGAATAAGGTTTGTTTTGTTTGTAGAGTGCCTGTTTCGAAACCCTATTGTGCCGCATCACGCATGCGTAGCAGCCTTCGCCTCTTACTTTGACAAGGTCTCACGTTCCAGCATTTCTCCACTTTCCTCTTTCCTTATCAGTATTAAGGTTCATTTGCGTTTCTTTTCTACATCTGGAACCCTGTCGCATATCTGTTTAATCAGCTGGCTGGCCCCAATTGATAATTCAGTTAGTGGTGCTCTGGCTACCGGCGGTCTGAGTCTAGACTTTTAATATTTTAAAAAAATACGTTTTTACCTACAGCTTAGTAAAACTGTGACCACTGTGACGTTAGTCAGAACAGTTGGAAAGTGAGGTTATGTGCGATCGGTTTTTAGGTTATGTGTCTCAGTTATAGAGTTGTTTTTGTTTCGTGATTTTATGTTTATTTTCATACTTCTCTTGTTTCTTCGACAGTTTAGCTTATTTTGAAAAGTGAAGGTATATAGCGTGGGTTGTGTAGTGGCTAATCTAATTTGTAGGTGCGACTACAAAAATGGGAGTGCTAAACAAAAGGGTTCGCGTCCACTATCATTATTGGCAATAAATCTTATCGATTACTAGTTTGAAACAAAAGGATATACGGTACTAACTTCATTACAAAATAGCGTATGAGAAATGAGTGATTTCTATCATTGTATTAACTAGGTAAACCTTTACATAGTTTACATAATTCTGTAACAAAAAAATCCATGTGTTATCCATTCCAATCCATTAGAATCTGCAGAAAAACATAAAAATCATGTTTAGAAATGAACGTAGATATAATATTTATCACTAGGTAAGTATTATAGGTATGTATTTTCACAAAGTGACAAATGTTTTTCTCAGTGGTATAGGACATATAAATATACACTCACGAGCAAAAATAATGCATTGAACTTCCATAGAAAGTGTACCCGTTATTTTTGCTCATGAGTGTATTTAAATTTTAAAGTAGGCGTATTGTATCAATAAGTCTATGAAAGTTAATAAAAGCGCAGTGCAGTGCTATTGCGCTTATTTTCATCAGAAAGGAATATTCACGTCACTCAAAAAATAAGCAGGTATGTATAAGCAGGTATGGTAGTTAGAAGAAGAAGAAGAAGAAGAAATACATTTATTTGGTGTAAATAAAGAAAAACAATAAAAAATAGTAGGTATGGAATATTTCAACGACACAGCTAAGATTAAGTAGGTACAGTCAGCAAAGAAAGTCCTCTACCACTTTTGGACTTTAACATACGCATAATAGAGTCGAAAAGTGGTAGACCACTTTTTTGGTCGGCTGTACCTACTCTCTATTTCACACGATAAAAATAAAAGTTGGCCTCTATTTCAATCAGTTCCATTTCACATTAATTCCAGTGATACGTAAACAAATGTCTAAATATATAAATTATACAAATCACCTAAGTACGTCGTGTGCCTGTAATTTTCAGGAATTCCCATTTCTGTTTAAAATTATATGGAATAACCCTATAAGTATACCTTTTAAAAATGAAATCATGGTAATAAGGTAACCTACAAACAAAGATTTAATGAAACCAAATGAAACTAAACCTCATTATTTTATGTCACTTAAAATGCAATGTAAATGGCAACCTTTCTTGCCGTGAGGCGAAATGACAGGCGAAACAGTAGCAGTCCTCGCCAAGTTGAGTGACAGATCATTACTTTTAAACACTGAACTAATGACTGAAATTAGCGCGGCATTCAAAAATAACAAGCCATGATATATGCCAGTTGATGAAGTTGTTTTAGACGAGGTTACTTGTTTGTATCTAATTTATCACATCGTGTCATGTCTGTAGTTTGTGGTAACAGTCAGTAAATAAATTACTGGCAACCGTACTGTCTTCTCGAAGATCTCACGGTTCGAAATAAATGCCATACGATAAATAAATAAATAATAACCGCACGCTCCGCGCGCGGGAAATCCCACTTCCTGGCCAGGGGGTGACATAAAATTTTGTACTCAACACGGGCGGTAATAAAGAAAGCCTCAGATCGCATACTTATCGTCCTTGCCTTCGACTCGGGCGTCAAATACCTGCAATCTGAGACATTCTTTGTTTTACCGCCCTTGTTAAGTAATGTACTATAGAATATAATAGAATACGTAATGCCATTTTTTTAATTAAAAATGGTATTGCTCTTAGCTGGCATCTAGCCAGGGGGCAAAGATGAGGCCAACGGTGAAACGAGCCCGCCCAGAAGATGCTTATTCACTTGTGCCACAGAATAAGTAATAGTACAAGTACAGAAGTTTCTCTGCTAACAAATTCCCCGTTTAGGTATGCCAAACGTGCCTAAACGTGGCCATCTCTTTCTATCGCACGCAACGCGCTCTTTCGAGGCCCCGCCCTCAGCGCTAGGGTTACCACCAGCGAGAACCTATTTTAATATATGTACTTTATTATTAGTAGTGTTGTTTACAATACAATTACGAATAGTACTTTTAAGGTTCCGTAGCCAAAATGGTGAAAACGGAACCCGTCCGTCCGTCTTTTCGTTTGTATGTGACAGCCGATGTACTCGGAGACTATAATCACTACAAATACAATTAAAACATTTAGCAGGAAGGTGTGTTCTACTCGTATGAACCGCTACGTAAAAGTGATGTGAAATGACGAAAAAATATTAAAGTAGGGGGAGGGGGCACTCCATACATGTAACCAGGGGATACAAAGTTCTATATAATTTTTAAAGGCATCACTTTAAAAAATAAAAGAGGTTTCTTAGAACCAACGTTTTCATTTTCGTTTTCTTTTATGTCAACCGTTGGTGAATACCAAACTCAATGACCGTTCTTACGTCTACGTTCTTATTATTATTGGTGCAACCTGCTGCAATACAATAATGCTGTGGTTTTGACATTATTATTTAACACGAAACTACACGAAAATAATTATTTTTTATGATCGTACAAGCGCGCGCGCGTGCGATCCGTAACGCTGCTCCGCAGCCATTGAATAGTCACACAATGTGTGAGCCGGCGGCCGCATGTACTTTGCGCGGCGCGATGACGTCACGGTAGTAAGCCCCTCCTGGCAGTGTGCCATTTCCGCTGATGCGATATCAGATTGCAAACCCATGGTAAGGGCACACTCCACTTGTCTATGTCTACTTTTTTTTTAACAAGACATACCTCTATAGTAGTTTACGTGGTCAAGTTAGCACTATTCTCGTATAATGGGCACAGATTAACGTCATGGCTTCACGTTTTGGCAGTTTGGGCAAGGTTAATGAGTAACAACACGCAAAAATATGTATACATTCTCCGCCTTATTACAAAGCGTTAAGGTACAATATCGAAGACATATTTTTATCAACCGCACGCAAGCTTATCAGTTTGGTTCAAAAGCCTAAGCCTTGAAAATAGCGAACGTTACTTTTAAGTTTTAATAACTTTTAAATGTACCAAGCTAGACTTTTTTGAGTCAAGGCTTTGAGAATGTTGCTGCACAGTCGACCCCAAAGATATGTTTACACTTTTGCACCTTATGCTTTTGTTAATAAGGGGCATAATGTGGACATATATTGATGTTTTTGACTGTAGGTACATTCTCTAACTCTGCACGGCACGAATCTGATAGGGCATCAGTGGCGGAGCGTCCATACAACTCGATTCCCACCGGCTTGCCTAATTTCCAGCCAGTCCAGTTCTTTTACTACGGGCTCATGAAGAATAGGAAAAGCCAAGTATTTCCGGCTTCCCTAAGAATATTTTTGACGCGCCGCCACTGTAGGGCATGAACATTTTTATGCACTAAGTCGTGTCTACATTATTGTAAGTAATTGTAACTATAGGTGTACGGTTTAACTGAGCCTGCGGCTGTGACAGGAAAGGAGTAAGAGTAAGAGGGGTAACGTCAAAGGGTAGCGTACGCGGGGTCTCAGTTAAGCGGACGACCTATACTATTAAGAGGCCATACACATTTTTACATGTAAATGTATTTTAAATTTTCACAATAATATTGAACTCAAATTATGACAATAATATAAACATTAATATAACAACCATTAACATTAATCATCAAAATAGGAAGATATCATATAAATACCGCCCACTCCCGCGCCGCTACCGTCCGCTCCCGTCCCGCTCACGTCCCGCTCACGTCCCGCTACCGCCCGCTCCCGCGCCGCTACCGCCCTCCCGCTCTCTGTGTGGCTTAAGCTTAAAAAACGTATAATAATAGGAATTTTGTTGTTTATCTTGTTCGAGATACAACTATGAGATGAAGATGCTGAGAGGCCGCCAAAGGGCAGTTTTAAAGAAACTGGTTTTAGTAAACACGAATACCTATTAAATAAATGTATAAATTAAAGGATTCTTGAAATACCTAGTTATAATATTTAAGGCAAACTTCAATACTTGTGTTGTAGTTGACAGCTATATTCACCTTTTTAGTCAAAAAATATCATTGAAGTTTTCAATAGGGATGACGACACTATAAAAGAAAATCAATAAATGCAAATTTTCTACATAAAGGCTCAAATTCTCAATCAAATGGCGAAAAAAGTAATTCAAACAAATAAATAATTACGTAATTATAAGTCTTCAAAGTTTTAAGAGTGGGTATGTTCTGTCCCTTTTCCGGAAAACGCACCTTTGTATTGAACGAACGTCATTTACTATGGCGCTACTTAACAGTGACGTCACGGTTAGGTAGCACTTTCTCTGTCTAACTACGAACATTCTAACCGTTGTAGCTTCGTTATTTTTTGAGATATTTGAATAGGATTTTCAGTATTTGGCATAATTTTATGTCTTCTTTCTATTGAAGTAATAAAAAATTTTGAGTCTACATCCCTATTATTAAGGCCTAGTATCGAGTACTAGGGCGTTTACTTAGGTAACTATTGTTTTTAAATATTTTCAAAATATTGTTGAAAGTGGGGAATACAGTTGTATTTGAAAGCGCAGACAGTGTAGCCTTGAAAACGGGCCACAAGCGAAAGTGTGGTAACGCTAAAATTAATTAAAAATAAAAACTCGCTAATTGCGTACAATTGACGCTTTCTATCATACCAAACTTTATGGTTTGAGTACCAATAAAACATATTTTCAATCAAAACTAGAATCATGATGAGCCTAAATTGTTTTTTTTTGTATAAATTATTCTTGATTTCTAAAACTGACATGTAACATACAAGTGAGTTATCAAATGGCGATACTATCATACTACAAAGTCAATTTGGATGCAGTCATTGTAAAAACCTCAAGAAACTGTCTTGTCTTTAAATTATGCAGCTAATATTTCTGTCTTGTCTTTAAATTACGCAGTTAATAAGTACATACTTCAATATTCAACTTAATTGAAATTCCTTTCACAGTCTTAAAGATTATCAACTATTGATCGTTACCAACCGCCATATATATATGTCGTAGCCATTTATCGCCCCAATAATTTATTCGTCAGCGATCCGCGCGCGCGCAGGATTACAATGAAATCTGACGTATTAGAAATCAAAATGGCGCTGTGACGTCATATCCTCGATCTAACATAGGATAGTACCGGGGGCCTTTTGATACACGATACCCCCGACTATTTCGCTTCTTGTAGAGTTATGTAGCACATTTCTAAGAATTAACAAGTGACGAAAAGTGCTTTCCAACTTCTCATATTTCAGTAAACGTTTCTAGTATTGAATTATTGTAGACGTTAGCGTTGTTGTTATTAGAAAATGTTAATTATCGAGTGTAGAGCATCGCTTATATACAGTACGAGTATACGACTGTGACGGTGACTGTGTTCTTAGAGTTTGAGTTGAGTTTGAACTCTCTTAACATAAATATAAACTGTAGTGAGACATAGTTACACTTAATAAGAAGCTTTCGGTTATCATAACACCCAACCTGATGAAGGACTCCGGTTGCAGTCCAAAACATGTCGCAAATTAAAAAAAAAAACATAATTCAAAACATTTATTCTGCAAATAGGCCTCAAGGGCACCTTTACAAGTCAAAATCTATCTGTATCAACAGAAAATATTACAGTGTTCAAAATAAAACTAATTACATATCAGAAATAAGATTAAGCAAATAACAATCCAGATTTTTAGAGATGTAGAAGGTACAATAATCATCATAGAATATTATGAGATGTAAGTCAGAGAAGCTAACACAGATTTGTTAGTGTGTTAAATAGTGACTTTTCGAAGCTCTGCTTAGTTGGGTTATTTTTGTGAAGTGTTATTCTACATTATTTCTTCACACTCTAACCTCAAACTTTAATTTTTTCGTCGATTAATGAACTGGCCTCGGTTTAAAGTTATTTACCAGTACATGCTCATGCATCGTTGTCACTATTTAGAGTAATGAGATGTTTGTCTTTGCGGAGCAATGTGCTGTGTCGCCATTGTACGTACAAAGTTACAAACTATAAAACCTATATACGTATCACCTTGGCAAAACCTTAACTGGTAGAGATGCCTTATAGGGTTCCGTTGACTTAAATATTTATAGAATTCCTTTTATTTAACCTGCTTAAAGCATTTGGTCTTTTTTATGTTTTCGCGTTGCATTCTACATTGTCAAAGTAACTTAAAGGATAGGCGAATATAAAACCATTGTGAGCTAAGTTACGTTCTTTTTTTTACGACACTCCGTATAGTAAAGCAGCAATTACAGCCTTCTAGTTTTGTAAATACCTCTATCACGTATTAATTACAAATTTTGTATGCACTTGGGGCGGTAATATAATTTCAAGATTTTCAAGTCGCATATTTATATATTTGTCAGTCTTACCTTCGACTCGGGCGAATACTTGCAGTTTAAAACATAGTGAGATGTACATAGGTATGTACAACAAAACTATTTCCGTTCCGAGTCTCACGAGAACAAGGTGTGAATGTTGCAAACAGCAACATTGTTCGAGGCCCCGATGTTATCTTGATCGGTACAGTTAACAGACTATTGTACTACTATAGACGGCCATGTTTTTTAGTTTAACTTGTTTTAAACGACATAATTAATACTTAAGAGGCTGAAAAGACCTAAAAAAAGTCCTGCTCTAACACGCGTGAGTTTCCAATTAACCATCCCGCTCTTAACGGACGCTCTGCGCGCAGAATAGCAAATAAATACTATAAAAATATTGAAATAAAAAAAGTGTGGGTTATTTGTGAAATATGACTCGTTGGAGGTTTAGGTATGAATATTTTGACTTCATGTTATTAGTTGCAGACCTATACGTAATAAAAATAAAGACATAGAACCGTTTAATGGTGATTTTAAGACCAATCTTTACAATTATTTTCTATCGATCCGATTTCGTCCAATTATGTATCGAGTCACGGTCTTTTAAATATGATGAATATTAACATATATTTTTTTATAATGTGCTAGAACAAATAGTTTTTCTTAAAAAACTGCTTAAATAACATCAATTTCAACAAAATTAGGTTTTGACAGCCTCTTAATTAGCTAGGAGACTGAGCTTTGCTCCACAGATTTTTTAAAAAGTATTATGTTATAGAAATTTACTAGGAAATGTGAACTAGCTGGAGACATATTCGAGAAAATGTCATTTATATTTTATTTTTCATTTATTAAATAAACTCGATTATTATTTAAAATCATGTAGAAAAAAAAAGTTATTTCATAATGGGTAGCATTTAACGAACCACCAAATTAGTTGCCGAATGATGCTCTAAAAAATTACATTGATTACCAAAAATACTAGATTCGCACCAAATTTTCAACTCCTTTTAAATATAAAGTGCAACTCAAAGAAGTAACATGTCGATAACCTAATAAATTAAATTGTTACCAAATAAATTAGTCACTACCCAAAAATACTTAATGATCACCTAATTTCAAACACCAAATTTCATATAATTTACATCCAAATATTACAGGGCTCGTAATCCTATTAAAATTATTTACACCCAAATAATTCTTTCGATACCCAGAAATACTACATGATCACCAAATTTCACGCGGCAATTGTTTTTTAATGTCCGACGTGCAAAGCAGTTCCAATCTAGTCTAACCTCATTGCTAGCACACTGATGCGGTTTTCCATACGGTCCGTCTCGCTCGCACCTCGCACCGCGTGCGAGCAAGACAGCGCTAAATGATTTTAAGAAGTTGAAGTTTGAAATAAAAATAGCTATTTTAATTTCAAACTAGTGGAGATTGGAACAGTATTGACGGATCTCCGCTGGCGCGGAGCTCCTATTTTGAGTTGTTTTGGCCCTTCGGGCCGATGCAAAACTAACATAACCTAAACCTACCTATACCTATTTCTACCTATTAACTTCCTTTAATTTTTCCATGAAAGTCTATCTATATTAATAAAGTAAACTCATTTGAGGACCTTTATCCATTTTCATAACAAACTAACAATTTAATAAATCAACAAAACTCATTTTCAAATAAAAGGTTTCAATCAAACGCGCTCACGTCAACGCATTAAAAAAAAAAAAACTTCTTGCAGTTTGTAAACCATCAGCAATAGGTAGTTAGAATGAAACAGCAATAGGTACCTTTCACTCTAACGACATATCAATAGGTTTTATGCTTCAGACAATTCTTTGTATTTGATTGAGTGAGATAGCAGTATACGTGTTATTATTTCACACAGCCACATTGCGCGTTGCTTTTTAAATTAATTTTAAATTTTACTTTCTAATTTATAACATTTTGGAAATAACTGAAATATTTATAGTGCTAAAAACAATTAATTTGTAACTGTTTATTAAAATGTAGCATGCGATGTATATAATATTTGGATGTAATTCTAATGAAAAAAGGTGCATGAGATTAGGTGGTAGTTTAGTGTTTTTGGTGGTACTTGACAATTTTTTTGATGCGATTATAAATTTATAGGAACGCAATAAGTAAAATAGGTGCAAGTGCTGCAAAAATAGGTAGAATTTTTTTGGTGACTCGGAATTGCTGATCGATAAATTTTTTTGAGTGTTCAACCTTATTTTAGGGTTTGAAAATTTGATGATATCAAAAGTTATTTAGGTGATCATTTTATTTGTTCCCTTTCATAATTACATAATATACCGCTTCAACTTAGAGGTAGTTAAAATTGCATAAATATATCGATTTCAGACTTACGCAATTTTCACTCACGACATTCAAAATGTAACATCTCATTTTACGTAAGTACAAGTCACCAAGGTAATCTATGCCATGTAACTCGACACCTTAATATCACTTCTGATTAGCCTTATTACGAAGTGTTACGGTTCAAAATGGCACGTAACCAATTAAAGTGATCTTTTTCTAAGCGTTTTCTCACGACCGTAGCTTTCTCGCCGGTGGTGGGAATGTTCGTATGGTAAACATGGGATTTTGGGGTTCTGTCTTCAATGGACCATTGTTTTTATTTTATGCGATGTTTATTTTTTGATCACCTACGATATGAGATATGAGCACCTTGGAATAACATGGCAATACGCACTGAGATCCTGATTATCTTAGATCCTGATTATCTTATTTACAATAGGGATGTTGTCTCAAAATTTATTATTACTCCATACGAAAGAATACATAAAATTATGCCAAATAGTGAAAATCCTATTCAAATATCTCAAAAAATAACGAAACTACAACCGTTAGAATGTTTTTAGTTTGAGAGAGAAAGCGCTACAGGTTAGTGACGTCACTGACCTGGAGCGCCATAGTAAATGACGATCGTTCAATACACAGGTGCGTTTTGCGGAAAAGGGACAGAAAATGCCCTCTCCTAAAACTTTGAAGACTTATAATTATGTAATTATTTATTCTTTTGAATTACTTTTTTCGCTATTTCATTGAGAATTTGATCCATTTTCGAGATAATACGGATTCATTGATTTTCTTATTTAGTGTCAACATCCCTATTTGTAATGATGTCTATGAAATGAATGACAGTTTTATACATTTTCCGCGGCAGCTCTTGTGAATCGACCTATATCTGAGTACTTCTTTATTATTGAACATACGTATCGACATAATTATTTGCCTAATCTTCATTGTGGTTTGGTGATAAAGCAGGTTATAACTTAAAACGTATTTCTGGTTCCTGCTGTAAGATAAAGATTTTAAATTTAAATCATTGCCTTGGAGTTTAAGAAAATTGTGACATTGTAACTTGTAGAAAAATTATATTAACAAACAAATTCAACAACATTTCATCCAGATCATTATGGTTTCAAAAACTTCTGCATTTAAATAAATTTCGCGGTCTTGTTCTGAAAAACGGAACCCACCAGTTCATTTTCATTCTTTCGTGCATTTGATTGCGGGTCGCGACGGTACCGCCATCTGATAACGTTATCTACTGAACCCACAACCCAGTATTAGATAACTACCAGGCCAACTTCTATTAAGAAGGCTAATTCCTGAGTTGGCGGAGAGAAACTTCTTGCGGTATTCTCTACTTCCCGACAGCATACTGACGTGGCCTAGGTTTCCTTACTTACTGGTTTACTTACTGTCATGTCAGGCTTAGTGAATCAAAGACACCAAACAAAAATAAGATTTTTTTTGACACAATACTACGGCAATTGATTATACATCGTACATGACAGTCGCTTCGTGAAAGAATTGTGCCCGAATGAATTCTTGAGTTGAACTATAAGTACCTACCTACGCGATTAACACTAAGATTTAAAGGAGATTAGCGGGGTAATCACGTAACGATATGTACTACCGTTGGTACGTATTTCATGTCAGTTTTAGTATGGGATTTGACATTTAAATCTATCGTACTAACGGTCGGAAACGTTACGTAATTACCGCGTAGGATCACAAAGAAATAAAACAAATTATTTTTGAGTACATAAACAACTTGGCCTTGAGTGACTGTAAGGTGAATAACACCAAGTCAAAACATGAAGTATTAAAGACAGTTTGTTTCTAAATAAACTAAAAAAAAAAAAAAAATGAAATCAATGACACTTTTATAACATTTCGCTTTCTTCAAGTGTTAATGGAAGTGAAAAAATTCCACATGCGTTTAATTAAGTTTGTCTAATTATTTGGCTTGCGCTAATCCGTGGTTCAGACTTGGCACCTTTCACTGCACTAATTAGCAATTTTAAGATCGCAATCGGAAGGCATTTTTATCGTAAAAATATATATATACAATATACGCGGTTGCTTCTTTCATAATATAGTTATAATAAGATATACCAAAATTAGACCTATATTATACGGAGCGGAAAATATAGTATATTGTTTGACAAGGGGCTAAAGTAAGCCATATTACCACGAGATGGTTATTTTCCCGAACGTAGAGAGGGAAAATTGTTCGAGTGGTAATATGGCTTTTAGACCCGAGTTATACACTCTACTTTTCACTTCGATTGCGAGAAAACACATTAAACACAAATTATCCACCTTAAATGAGTAATTTAACTCTTGGCGGGCGTATGTCTAATTTGACATCATGTTTTTTTTTTCTAAGGCCAGTATCATGCCTCGCTATGCGTGCTCGCTTAAAAGCCTTATCACTCTACCCTATCGGTAGGGCCTTACCGATAGGGTAGTGTGATAAGGCTTTTACGTATTCGCCTCCCTTTCTTTTGCTATATTAAAGAAGGAGATGCAACACGCGGTTTTATTTTATTTTATGAGATGCATGTCCTTTGGCCATAGACACCGCTTAATCTTTAGAGACTTAGAGGATAAATATACTAAAGAGTCGAAATACGTGTGCCACCATGAGGGACGGCAACAAAGCAAGATGGCTACCGTGGGGTGACCATATCGCTAAAATTACCCCATTGCTTCTGTTTATTTGTATAATGCGATTCATTATAGGCACTGTTTTATAATAAAGATTTAAAAAAAAACAACGGGTTGCACTCCGGGAGTGCAGGCAGAAGTGAAAACTCAATAAAGAAAGTAAATAACAAAGATATTCATATCCGTCTCCGTATCGGTATCGGTATCCGTAAATCCGTATCCGTATTTATATTCATACTCATGTTCATATTCATATTCGCATAATCCATTCACATATATACATAATATGTCCCAGAGTATCATTGTGTCTTACGCATCGTAAATCGTAAGACCAGCTGAGTTTAGCTGAGTTTACCCCTCCTAACATCGCAATCATGATACTAGGAGGGGTCAACTAGCTGGTCTTACGAATCGTCGCGAGTTTAACAATTTTCCCCATCACAAAAAGTGCTCAGCGCCGCTAAAGAAGTTTTCACTTAAAAAATGATGCACGAGATTAGGTGTAAGTTTAGTATTTTTGGTGGTATGTATCCAATGACAATTTTTTGATGCGATTATAAAATTTCTGGGAACACAATAAGTAAATAAAATAGCTTTAACTGCTGGAATAATAGGTATGACTGTTTAGGTGACCCGAGATTGATGATCAATACATTTTTTTGAGTGTTGAGCCTTATTTTAGGTTTCGAAAATTTGGTGATATCAAAAGTTATTTAGGTGATCATTTTATTTGTTCCCGTTATATAAAACCATTAAATATGTAATCAGTTCCTAACAGCTGCAAAATATGTAGGTATACAACATGTAAATCTCCAATAAGCTACTTTATGTTCTTGCTATATGAAACAAACTTGAATAAAATGAACTGACAATTCACGAAAACAGTGCAGACTTGTCAGTGCATATGTTTGTCTCACATTTTGCGATCTACACGTCATAATTGAAAGAAGATCGGTGGTTTGTGTCAAACTTTAAAGATATTTACGTAACAAGAGTTGTAAGCAAAACAATGTACGCTTGAACGTAAAGTTCCAAGTGCCATACTGAAAGTAAACCTATTTATGGCACATTGACAGTAAATCTTATTCTGTAACATGCAATGTAAACCTATTATGTCACAATGTGTGTAAATGATTTTATGGAAGACAAATTGTAAACAGAACTTTGGTGCATTAAGTGAAAAGATGAAACTGCCATATACGTTTTAAGCATGTTTTTCGTCATGTAGTGTGTAAACGTATTTAAATGTAAAGATATTTTTGTCACACTCAATTGTAAAGATATTTTTGACCTCGACTGTACCATCTACCTACTGTGACATCTTAAACTTCCCGTGGCAATTTCCCACATTTTAAATTGAATAATGGTAATAAAGTTATTCTTTTCAGAAGTCATAATTTACTATAATTTTTTAGTATGACAATGGGGAAGTTTATACGGGAAGGTTAAGATGCCACAGTAGGTAGAGAGTACATGAACAGTATTTTATTGTTTACTTTTATCTATAAAAGATCTTTCTCGGATTGGCGTGTTAACTCGTCAAATTTGAGTACAAATTATAATCACGCCGTACTGAAAGGGTTAAGTGATCTGTACACAAATAATTATTCCAGTCAGGAGACTAATAAAATTAAGTTGTATATATAATATCATTTATTTATTTTTGACTAACTTATTTATGACTAGTATATTAAAAGAAGGATTAAATACGATTACCTATAACTTGATAGCGATTTGTTTAACTTCTTCAATCACTAACTGGTAAACGAATTAGTGAAGTACAATCGTCTACAAAAAGATGTATCCATTTTTTTCACCTTGAAATGGATGCACGTTGTAGATATCTTCCTGATTTTATGTATTGGCCCAGGCTAAGTGTTGTTTTCTCCAACAATTGACATCCATGTTGAAAATACCTCTGTCCTGACTTTTTCTCAGCATGAGGACGTGGCACGATTGTATGCACTATGTACCTGCAAAACATAACATTAAATAATGAGATGAGAGCGTAGGAGGTATGTGTGTATTTTTGAAATTATGTCCCTAATTATCTACTATACCTATTTCAAAGACAACACGAAAAAGAAAGTGGGCTTCATATTCGTTTATCGTTTAGCTCACGTAGTTCAATACTCAAACGTTTATATTGCTAAGTAATCAACTGTTTTCGTTGATATTCATTTATGTATGAGCTGCATAGCCACCCGGCAAAACAGACTACCTACCTAAATAAATCAATTGATTGGAATATAAATATAACATCGCATCGGTGTAAACAGGGATAGTAAATAATGAATTAAAAAATACTTACTTTACTCGGCGGCGTATCTGATAACTGCGTTTCACAAGAATAATGCAGAAAATCTTATAATTAATTAATTACGATTGTTTTATTTTCAATATGTTGACACGTTTTTGACACACGTGTTATTTCAATATTTAAAAATAACCATGGCAACCATACGACCATAGAGTATTATAATATCTGTGACCATAGAGTTGAAAATTAAATTTTTACGATAAATTGTAACGTTCCTTTTCACGTTCAGCTTTGATTAATTGGGAAAGATGAAATAAAAACGAAACCTGCTTGAGACGGATTACACAAAATATGTCGACATCAAATATAATAGGAGGCAGCACTTTCTACGCCAAATTCACGCGAAACTGATCTTTTCTTTAAGTTTCCTCCCCCTGTCCATCACTCTTGGCCATTAGGTATTTTGAAGTAAACTGTCACCGTATTTAGGGACAATAAGAACTACTTTCTATGAGAATTTATTTGAAATATGATCTTTACGGAAATCGGTCAGTCTGGCTGTCCGATATTGGACTTTGGAAACGCTTTTTTAGGGACAATAAGAGCTACTTTCCATGAGAATTTATTTGAAATATGATCTTTATGGAAAATCTTAGGATTGTCTTAAAACAGTTAGAACCTGGGCTTTCTAAGAAGACCAGCTGGGGACCCCTCGTAACATAGCAATCACGATACTAGGAGGGGTCAAGTAACCTGGTCATAGAATTTATCGCGAGTTTATACATTTTTCCCCAGTACAAAAGTGCTCAGCGCCGCTAAAGAAGTTTTCACTTCAAAAATATAATTCTCACGATAGCGTTATTGGAATGGGACAGACAGACAGCAGGAAGCGACTTTGTTTTATACTATGTAGTGATGATACCTACTACCTAGTGAAATATTTTTTCACAATATTTACTTCTACATAATGTTAAATAATAGATAATACAATTCACCCAAGTCTAGAAGTATAAGTATTTTATATCATCACAATTAACATTTTTATATAATCCTAAATTACCCGATAATCAGGTTATTTTTAAATCATATTAGCTGGTATCCCTAAATTGATGAATGGCGGCAAGATGGCGGCTCTGTTGGGCGCAACTAGTGTCAAATCTGACATTGCGCCCAACAAAAAAAGCGGCACGGTGACAAAGACAGCAAATAATCTATATATCTCAGTCGCACTTACCGAGATTTGTATATGGCCGTCTCGCTTGATCGCGAACACGTGGTTTGCTTGTCCTGTCTGGGAAGTCTGTGTTTAGAGAACTGAAAAACGTCTTTCCTGATTGGTCGATTTTAGTACAGGTGTATTCTGGTTGGTTGATATTTTTACCAAATATTTTTTAATCTGTCAAATTACTGTTCTGTGATTGGTGGATTTAATAGGTGAAGTATTTTGATTGGTCAAATTAAAATGTTTAATGAATCATAAATATGTATACATATTTTCCCTAGGGCTTAAATGTA
This sequence comes from Cenopis cana, assembly GCA_951800055.1. Taxonomy (NCBI): domain Eukaryota; kingdom Metazoa; phylum Arthropoda; class Insecta; order Lepidoptera; family Tortricidae; genus Cenopis; species Cenopis cana. The sequence goes on along the minus strand of OX637486.1, from coordinate 1,280,473 downwards.
CTACTTTAGCCCCGCTTCACAAGTCTAATATGACACACTTTTCGAGCATGAGAAGTGAAAAATATTTTTTTTTACGTCTTCAACTTGAAGAAACACTTTCGTGGCTCCGCCATTTTGAAAATGTCCAAAAACTGGATGGAAAAAATAATTCCATATACCATACCACCTAACTAAACTCATGTATAAGGAGAGATGGGCCGCATTACCCACGCCCTCTCAGTGCGTGTTAGGGACTCTACATACACCTGCCGGGCGACTGTATTTCCGAGTACATATAACCAATTTTAGGGCACGAGTGAATAGGCTTAGGCATCTTCTGGGTGAGGTCGCTTCACCGTCGGCCTCATCTTTGCCCCTGGCATCTCTGGTTAGACTGGTTAGTTGCTGGCCAAGACTCCTGTATGTAGAAGGCCTGTTATGTAATTTACTTTTGTGTTACTATTGTAATTGGTAGGTACCTTTAATTTCCAAAATAACTTAATAATTTTAAACACTGGACACCAACACTGCTGATGTAATAACAGTATTTAACTGAACCGAAAGAGCGTTTAATCTCTATAATTGTTGGTAATTTTAACATTATTTGAGTTGTCAAGTTGTGTCAAAGTAACCATACAAAAACAGTATTTATTTTGTATGGCAGAAAATTCAGAATACAATGACAGTTTTATGAAATATCGGGCAGCACTAAAAATCTCAATTATAAATATCGACGCTCCGTTAGCAGCAGTTATGAAATGTTTTTACTTGTTTAATCCGTGTTTATGTAAGGCGGTAATCCGGTAATTATGGAGCTCAGAAATGTCCGGGTCAAAAATGTAAGAAATGGACTTATTTTGTGCAGTAGCTTTTTTGTAGGTTAAGCCGGTTTTAACTCGTTAGGCACATATAACATATATTCCTAAAAGAGTTGTGTGAAGTAACATGAAGTGTTACAGTCATCACCTTGTGAAAATTGAATTGGCTTATATGTGATATTCTTTATTGAAAGGGAGTAGGGATAGGGACCTTATGGCGGCCGGCACTTACGCCTTTATCGAAGTTGTTCCAATACAACAGTGAATCGGTGCGACGTAATCGTCTGCCACCATAAGGTCCCTTTCAAATTGGACTATCACTATGTGGCCATCTCCTACACTTAGGTCGGTGGGGTGTTGACGTGCCCAAACCTTCTCTAACAAGATTGGGTACGTAAGCCACACAAGAGCGCACTAGGGCGGAACAAAGAAACAACCCACCATGAGTCTCTGTTAAATATGCCAAACCAGGATATACAGTCGCTGTGGCCGAATTCGCTCAAGACTATCATCATCATTATTACATATGTACAGTCACTACTTCACTAGGGGAGCTGTTCCTCGCGTACATTTCAGATGCTGTTCTGCATCTGTCAAGATATATGAGGCCTGATGATGATTAAAACTAGTGGCTCCGGGAGCTGTAGACAACGGGAGTGATTTTTTTACGCTATTAACACCCCCGCCATTTTATAAATTTTCGAAGGACTCAACTCAATCGATAAAAAGCTCTAATAATTGCACCTAATCATCTGTTCGCAAAATTTCACCAGAATGAGTTGTGAAATGCGATCTATAGAAGAAAACAGCATCCGAACAGACATACGACAGATTTTCTGCCCAAACCGAAACTTAGACGCTTCGCTCGCGCTTCGAGCTCGCTCAGTCAATAACACTTAAGCTTAAGCCACACAGAGAGCGGGCGGGCGGTGGCGGCGCGGGCGCGGGCGGCGGCGGCGCGGGCGCGGGCGGCGGCGGCGCGGGAGCTGCTTTTGGCGGTGGCGGCTGCCGACAAAGGCCACTGCCGCCCGCGCCCGCGCCGCTGCCGCCCGCGCCCGCGCCGCCGCCGCCCGCGCCCGCGCCGCCGCCGCCCGCGCCCGCGCCGCCGCCGCCCGCGCCCGCGCCGCCACCGCCCGCCCGCTCTCTGTGTGGCTTGAGCTTTAAGATGAACTAAAGCAGCACAGCAAACCGCCTAAAGTACAGTTAGGGTTAGATCAGGTTCCAAATGGCTTATGCAAATGTCCGGAGGTACCGCTAAGATGCCGCTGAGCCGGAATTCCTTGCATTATCGGAAAGTAACACGAGACGAGGCTCTTGCATTCCACTCCGCTTATTTACTACTAATATGTTTAAATTGGTGGCCCCCTTCTTTTGCAGAAAAATGTTTCATAGAATGTATTGTTTCTTAGAATTTTCGTTTCATACCTACAGCACAGCTAAAATGCCCAATAAGAACCCAACCCCAAGAACCCAATAAGATCTACCAGAAAAGTAGGTTAGATTAAGCTAGAGATGCGACCCTTTTGTAAAAAAATGTTTTCTGTGAAATGAAAATTCTGCGAAACTATACACCTATTCACCTTAAATTCTGTCTTCGAAACAAAGTACCTATAACTACCTACAACCGTTTAAATTAGTATATAGGTACCGTATATCTTTTCAAAACTGAATACATGCATGTCTTTTGATCTTTTGATTATTAGATCGAATCTTACATAGGTTTGATCGCATTTTTTGGCTACGAGTGTAGTTACGAAATTGTTATCAGTGAAAGTGTGAATTCAATTAACGCTATGAGTGTCCTTATGTGAGTGCATCGCGATGGACAGCCATGACCGAGAGTCCCGGAGCTCGAGGGCGAGCGACTCTCCGGGTGACACCATGAATGACGTCTACGCAGCCTGGCGTAAGTTGAGCTCCACGCAATTTATACTTTACTCCATATAGGGCAGCAGTGGTGGCGCGTCATAAATATTCTTAGGAAAGCCGGAAATCATTTCCCTTTCTTATTCTTCATGAGCCGTAGTAAAATAACTGGTCTGGTTGAAAAGTAGGCAAGCCGGTGGGAATCGAGTTGTTTGGATGCTCCGCGGGTAGACACCTTGATAGATGATGACCTGGTAAAGATCGTGGGAGTCCGCTGGATGCGAGGGACGCAGGACCGGCCGTGTGTTGTCTTTCGGCAAATGTGACGATGATGATGACTCCATATTGCAACTAATCTGTTCGCAATTGTACGGATTGTTCTGTGGGCTGTGGAGGGGTGCGATTTCGTGGATGGCACGCATTACAAATGGGACCTCAGCGATATTCTCGTGAAATAGGTACTTCCACAATACTTCTCACGAGAAAGTCGCTTACGTAACGCCATTCACGTTAGCGATGCGACGGCAATCTCAGTACATCATGTGGGCCAACACCAACACAAAGGATCTCAACCATATCTTAATATAATATAATAACTTCACGAGCGAATTGCAGCGGCAGTTAAACCTGTACGGCTTTAGCCGCTGCTCCATTGTAAATTCTAATTGTATTCTTTTCATTAGTAAATATGTAAATTAAAAAAAAAAGTCGCCGTTGTTGTTCTAAAATCGCCGAAGCATCACCAATCACCCAGCCAGTAGCCAGTGCAGCCCTGGCCTTAAGGCAGTCTACACATGACAATCGCCAATTTATTGGCTTCATTACGATGACAAATCACCTACCAACATTTTCGAATCAAAAGGCGGTGGAACCTCATTACCACAATAACAGATACAACTCAACAGCTGCACTTTTTGCAAGGAATGCAATGCAGCCTTCAAGTCCGAGCTACACTGACGCGGATGCATTTATTTACTTCCGTGTTAAATGCACTTAAACTTTCAGTCTTGATGGAAATGTGAACTGCGTCCATTTTTATTTGGCCTTTAATTGCTTTTGACACCTTATTAATATGTTTTCTCCTTACATGTCATTATAATTATATGTTAATGAGTACTTAAAATTAATTTAAATGTCAATTAATTAGTTCTATTTATCCGCATGAGATCACCAGCTAGTTGATTACAATTATGTGTCAAACTTATGCTAGGTATTTAGATGACTGTATCATGTTTAGTGTGGAAATTTTCATTTTTACGTACCTTAAAACGACGTAATCATCTCGCCCGTGATACATTTAGGTGCTAAATTGTTTATTTTTCTGTTCTTAGCGATAGTCGACCATCAGGCGATCCGTCTGCAAGTTAAAAAAAATTAAACCATAAGGGTTCCTTTTTTACCGTTTTGGTACGGAACCCTGAAAATGGCGATGGGTCTAAGCTAACAAACTATGGATCGTTTTGGTCTGCATTAAAGATGATTGATTGATTTATATTTTCTGGCTAAAATAAGTAAATGAAAATATTTAGGGGGTTTTCTTGCGAGTTCCACTAATTATGTTTTAGTTGACCTGTCTTATAGTTTAAGCTCTTTTTAAAAAAAACTAACAAAAAAACCCTCGACCGTTAATATTCTTAGTACTAGCACTTAGTCTAGTAGTAATAGTAAAACTCTCTATTGTATACACAATAATAAAAGTGAAAAATACTAAAGGAAAGGGTATGTACAATGGCGTGTACTACGCGACAATAATGTTACATTTTCCGCTGACATCTTGCATTCTACAGGCTTCCTCGACGCGTTTTTCGTCACCACACCGCCCCAGTTAAGCGTGTTGCCACCCATTGTCTATCAATACTATTTTGCACATGTCGCCAAAACCATTGTTCTCCTCACAATAGTCACTTGGTCAACTTCGGTGACCTGAAAGCGGTGTCGCAACGATTACGTCGCTTGATTCTGGAAGGTCGCAAAACCTGTTCGTCGGCCTTTGAGAATCGTCCCTATATGGGAGTGCATGCAAGGTGGGCGCGTGCTTAATTGGGATGTCTTTTAATGTCGGGTTTTTAGTAGGGCTTCAATTTGAACGTGTTTTTGTGGATTTAGTGGCTCAAAATGTTGGTAGTAATGAGCTGTCTAGACATTCGGTCAATGTCATTCGGTATTCATGTGAAGTCGGAGCAGAAATCCTATGAAAACCGGATCTTCTAATCGTCTAAGAAATGCATTACAGTAAAGACCGCTGATTTTACCCAATGTACTTCTAGCATGCCCCTCGGGTCGCGTGTTCGGTGAAGTCATCCCCCACGAGTGTAAAAAAAACTGTCGTCCAGTTTATTAGATGTTTGATATTATTTATTCTTATTGACTAAAGGTTACAAATTTGTAACATCGCATCATTAAACATTTTTTGTTTACATGTCAAGTCAAAACCACGATCTTCCGGTTTTCTTATTTTTTTTAAATTGATTTTTAATGATCTCATTTCAGTTACATTAAACGACCTTGTAAACAGTATCCTTATATAGTTACAAAACATATTTCGGCTATTAGTAAATGATCGAAAACCACCTGTTGCCCGAGAATGCGACGAAAACATTACGTGATACCTAAATAAACTTTCCTAGAAAAAACTTGGTAACTCAGACGGCATCCTAAAGAAAATCACTCTTGCGATATCGCCATAGGAACGTGGATTTTCCAGTCGTTAAGAGGGTACGAACATTTCGCTCCAACTCATCCTAGCCGCGATCTCCCTGCGAGCGGCCATGTTTAGCTACACACTAAAACGATTACTGTGTGCGTGCGGTTCGAGTGCTGCCGGTTGAACTGACAAGTCTTGATCATTGTTATAGAGTTAGAGTGAGGTAGGAAAAAATGTGGTGAGTTTTAAATGTTTTTATTTTATTAACATTACGTACCTACGCACTTATTAAGGTGGTTCGATTTTCATACAAAAAACGATCGACATTTATTATCTCATTACACATTATTAATACTATTATAATATTAAAAACAGTATAAACAACTAAAACTAGACCTAGAAATAAAACTAAATTAAAATTAAATATCTATATCTAAATAAACTAAACTAAACTAAAACATATGTAAAAAATTTGGCCCCCGTGGCATGGTACCGAAGATACTGGCAGCATTTCCTCGCTGTATTGCAATACTAATGCGTTGAGCGAGGAAGCTGCCAGCTCTTCGGTCACCAGTTGATTCAATTAACCTTTTACTTAATTCCTTAAACAGGAAGTGAGCACTGGGACCCCCCCATTAATACTTAAATATGTGTTAATCTATTTACTTCTGACTATTCATTTTCGCGAAATTAATAAAAAACCTGTGTTTCATACAGAAATTACGCAAAAAACAACGTTATTTTTTTATAAATTTTACGTTTGGGAGCGTGATAACTGTCATGTACATTGTGACGTTCGGCCTGGTACTTTAAATTACTTTCCACAGAAACTACTTGGCCTAAAAATCTGAAATTGCACATACATATAATTCGGTAACTAGTCCAAACAACGCAGTCATAAATTATCGGGCGCTCGTTAAGAATAAAAAAATATAAATGAATATGAATATGAGAGTAAATTTACACAAAAGATAACAACCAGTAAACATATGTTGGGAGACTATACAAACGATTTTTAGAGGTGCATGAACACGAATTAATCAACAAAATTGGAATAAGTTTGTCAGGAAAAAAGTCAAATTTGGAATGATAATTACGTGGAGTCCACGTGTTACGGGGACTAGTTTTACTTTAAATTACTTTCCACAGAAACTACTTGGCCTAAAAATTTGAAATTGCACATACATATAATTCGGTAACTAGTCCAAACAACGCAGTCATAAATTATCGGGCGCTCGTTAAGAATAAAAAAATATAAATGAATATGAATATGAGAGTAAATTTACACAAAAGATAACAACCAGTAAACATATGTTGGGAGACTATACAAACGATTTTTAGAGGTGCATGAACACGAATTAATCAACAAAATTGGAATAAGTTTGTCAGGAAAAAAGTCAAATTTGGAATGATAATTACGTGGAGTCCACGTGTTACGGGGACTAGTTTTACTTTAAATTACTTTCCACAGAAACTACTTGGCCTAAAAATTTGAAATTGCACATACATATAATTCGATAACTAGTTCAAACAACGCAATCATAAATTATCGGGCGCTCGTTAAGAATAAAATAATATAAATGCATATGAATATGAATATGAGAGAAAATTTACACAAAAGATAACCAGTAAACATATGTTGGGAGACTATACAAACTATTTTTAGAGGTGCATGAACATGAAATAATCAACAAAATTGGAATAAGTTTGACAGGAAAAAAGTCAAATTTGGAATGATAATTACGTGGAGTCCACGTGTTTCGGGGACTAGTTTTACTTTAAATTACTTTCCACAGAAACTACTTGGCCTAAAAATCTGAAATTGCACATACATATAATTCGATAACTAGTCCAAACAATGCAGTCATAAATTATCGGGCGCTCGTTAAGAATAAAAAAATATAAATGAATATGAATATGAGAGTAAATTCACACAAAAGATAACAACCAGTAAACATATGTTGGGAGACTATACAAACTATTTTTAGAGGTGCATGAACACGAATTAATCAACAAAATTGGAATAAGTTTGTCAGGAAAAAAGTCAAATTTGGAATGATAATTACGTTGAGTCCACGTGTTTCGGGGACTAGTTTTACTTTAAATTACTTTCCACAGAAACTACTTGGCTTAAAAATTTGAAATTGCACATACATATAATTCAATAACTAGTTCAAACAACGCAATCATAAAGTATCGGGCGCTCGTTAAGAATAAAAAAATATTAGTTTGAATTTTACAATTAAAGGAAAGATCCGAAATGTTCACAGAACGTCAAGAACATAGAAGCACATATCCAGACAGAAATATCACTAGCAGCAATAGGTAATAGGTAACATGGTGCCTTAAAGTATGATTCCGCTGCCGACTGCATACAACAACTGCACCTTCCGCCGCACTCCAAATTGAACTGTAATCATAAGACTAAAAGTCCCAATTTAGAGTGAGCGGCGTGTGCTGTTCCGACACTTCTCCGCTCATTTCAAATTGAGCTTTTTACGCATACTATTACGGTTCAATTTGGAGTGCGGCGGAACGTGCAGTTGCTGTATGCAGTCGGCAGCGGAATCATACCTTTACCTTTTAACTTGTGTGGCCGTAGTACTGTTGGATTTTTTCGTCCCAAACAATAAATTGTCCAAAATCAATCAATCAATCAATTGAAAAAATAAATAAATAAATAAATAAATGGCAATAAATAATAAATAATGGTAATATTGGGCAATAAATTGTCGTTTATTGCCCATTTCTGTAAAAAATCATATTACTTTATTGCTTTGAGAAGAAATAAAATACCAAGTATCAAATTATTAATCTGTAGCGGACGCGCTACATCTACAGAATAGCAGTATCGGTGTGAGCTTGGTCACCGACCTTAACGCACCGAGGAGAGCGACACGTGCGTTCCTTGGGAAGGCCCGGCGCGTAATGAATCGAACAACGTTGTCGCGCGCTGTTATATTGTGAATTATAGTGGTTTTTAAAAATTCGTCTAAATTAAGTGGGTTATCCATAAGCGTTAAAAAAAATAAGAAATATCAAGCAAAACCTGTAGTTTTATAATAATAAGTTTTTTTTTCAAAATATTATAAAACATGTGAGGAAAAAAATGTTTAAACAAACCGATTTAGACATTTTGTAGTATTTTTTTTAGATAGTAAAAACCAATATTTCAGAACTAGTGCGATCGCTATGTACTAAAAGACTATACATCCTATTGTAAAAGATAAACATCCAATCGTTTTTGACAATTTAAAATGGAAATATTGTACCTGAAAGATAGCTCTGACGCGTATTTTTGCAAAACACTCCGACGAAAACCTGACTGTTTTAAATAATCGTACATAGAAATAAAAGTTTAGCAACGCTATGGTCTAGAATAAGAGTTTATCTATACAAAACAGAAGTTTACTTTAACAATGTAGTCACTTGAACAAAGATATGACGTTAGAAAAAACCGTATATTTTCTAAAATACCAACTTTTTGTTCGTACAGTCTTAACATCGTCTATTTTCCGTCTATTCCAGATGAAATGCTAGAAGGCGAGGGCGCCGGGCTGGCAGCTCGCGTTGGAGAGCTGGAGCTCCGGTGCGCCCGACAGGCCGAGGAGCTGCTGTGTCTTCGGTCCACGCTAGCTGATGCCTTGCGACGGCTCAACGCGTTGGAAGGGAGGACGCCCGCGACGTCCACTCCTCAGCGAAATGGTGCTTACACAGGTGACAATCTAATCCTCCAACAGAAGAACTATAACATATGTTAGGGAGACTCAAGGCCTGATGGCTCGCGTGGCTGCTGGAGGTTTGGTGTGCTCAGCAGGTCGAGGATCTGCTGTGTCTTCGGTCCACGCTTGCTGATGCGTTGCGACGGCTCAACGCGTTGGAAGGGAGGACGCCCGCGACGTCCACTCCTCAGCGAAATGGTGCTTACACAGGTGACAATCTAATCCTCCAAGTCATCCAACAGTCAGAAGGCTGAAGAACTATACTATATGTTATGGAGACTCAAGGCCTGATGGCTCGCGTGGCTGCTGAAGGTTTGGTGTGCCCAGCACAGGTTGAGGATCTGCTGTATCTTCGGTCCACGCTAGCTAATGCGTTGCGACGGGTCAACGTGTTGGAAGGGAGGGCGCAGGTGATATCCACTTTTTAGCGAAATGGTGCTTACACAGGTGGGGATAAGGCGGCTGAAGAGATGCTGTGGAGATGGATGAAGAGGCGGTATGACGTCTGCTGTCCTCAGTATATCATACCATATACTTTGGAAATAGGCGTGATGGCTAGAGCTAGAAATGAAGGTCCCGTGCGCCTGCTAGGCAGAAGAACTGCTGTGTCTTTGGTCTACGGTAACTGATGATTTACGACGACTCAAATGCGTAAGAAGTGAGGGCGTCCTACAATTGACTCGTCAACTAATGGTGCTAACAGAGGTAAGAATGAGTTGATAACTTGTGGAGACTAGTCTTATATTTTTAAAGCACAAAAAGCTGAAATACCCTTTCTCTGATCTGCCATACCTACGTTACAATCCAAATACTCTGTTTTGAACTTCTCTCGTAAATACAGCCAAAAAACAAAAGAATGTATATTCATTCCATAATTTTGTTTGTTCCTAGTCATCTCCGAAACCGTAGATCAGTGGCTGATAGTATTTCTTTTTTTAATTTCAGGGTCTTCCGGCACTCCGACAAGAGAGCTAAGGTTACGGCAACCCGCCTACAGAGAGCCTGCTAAACGGACGTCCAGCTACGGATCCTCAGCTTCCTCACTCCCTCAAAGGTAAATATCATCAGCCCGTGCCTCAAGGATCATCCTCCTGTCGTTGTCCCGGTTATGCCCTAGGCACTAGTCCCTCCACCGCCGCGTTTTCTCGCTTAATCGAGTAGGATTACTATGAGAGTACTCGCTACTCGCCGTCGATGGGACTACTGCCCTAAAGAGCCCGAGGCCCGCTTTGACACCCGAGGGCCTATCGCGAACCGAAAACTAAATATCTGCCTCTCTGTCGCACTTGCATGTTGGAGCAACAGAGAGGGAGATACTTCGTTTTCGGTTCCCGGTAGGCCCCCTGTACCACTAGTGTAAGTTTTTCGAAACAAAACAAAAACGAACACGTTTGCGTTTCGTCTCAATTTATATGGCAAAAAATAGGTACCTACCACCTAAGGACAATGCGAGGCACTGCTCGCATTGTCCTACAAAATGAGACTAAACGCAACCGCGTTCGTTTGTGTTTTGTTTCGAAAAAACCTTATACGAGTACCTACTTATACGAGTACTAGAGGCACTGATCCCAAGATTTGGCTTAGGAATTTGTTTAACGACAGCGATTGAAAACTAGGCCTCGTTGGAATTAGACCATTTTTCTCACCGTATTTTCCTTCACGGAATGGCCTGATATTCCAAATTTTTTTTTTTTTTAATATTATAGGTATTGAAATCAAATTTAAGGCTGGTTTTCCACTAGAGCTACGCTATGCTATGTTTTCATACATTTAACACGAAGCTCGAGCTGGAGCTATGTGTCAAATGTATGGAAACGTAGCATAGCATAGCTCTAGTGGAAAACCAGCCTTAGCCTCTGATTAATTCGTTATGTTATGAATAATGATCTGGTCAAGAGCTTTTGAAATTAATTAACAAGGATTTTTTGCACTTCATCGATCTTGTTCAACATAGTTAACTACCATCGTTAACTACACATACAAATCGTGTTCGAAAGTACGATCCATTACGTATCTCATATCTTTGACATTATTTCTAACCATTAAGGTATGATTCCGCTGCCGACTGCATGCAGCAACTGCACGTGCCGCCGCACTCCAAATTGAACCGTAAACCGTAATGGTATGCGTAAAAAGCTCAATTTGAAATGAGCGGAGAAGTGTCGGAACAGCACACGCCGCTCACTCTAAATAAATTGGGACTTTTAGTCTTATGATTACGGTTCAATTTTGAGTGCGGCGGCATGTGCAGTTGCTGTATGCAGTCGGCAGCGGAATCATACCTTTAGCACAGAATAAGTAATAGTACAAGTACAGAAGTTTCTCTGCTAACAAATTCCCCGTTTAGGTATGCCAAACGTGCCTAAACGTGGCCATCTCTTTCTATCGCACGCAACGCGCTCTTTCGAGGCCCCGCCCTCAGCGCTAGGGTTACCACCAGCGAGAACCTATTTTAATATATGTACTTCATTATTAGTAGTGTTGTTTACAATACAATTACGAATAGTACTTTTAAGGTTCCGTAGCCAAAATGGTGAAAACGGAACCCGTCCGTCCGTCTTTTCGTCTATATGTGACAGCCGATGTACTCGGAGACTATAAGCACTACAAATACAATTAAAACATTTAGCAGGAAGGTGTGTTCTACTCGTATGAACCGCTACGTAAAAGTGATGTGAAATGACGAAAAAATATTAAAGTAGGGGGAGGGGGTACTCCATACATGTAACCAGGGGATACAAAGTTTTATATAATTTTTAAAGGCATCACTTTAAAGAATAAAAGAGGTTTCTTAGAACCAACGTTTTCATTTTCGTTTTCTTTTATGTCAACCGTTGGTGAATACCAAACTCAATGACCGTTCTTACGTCTACGTTCTTATTATTATTGGTGCAACCTGCTGCAATACAATAATGCTGTGGTTTTGACATTATTATTTAACACGAAACTACACGAAAAGAATTATTTTTAATGATCGTACAAGCGCGTGCGCGTGCGATCCGTAACGCTGCTCCGCAGCCATTGAATAGTCACACAATGTGTGAGCCGGCGGCCGCATGTACTTTGCGCGGCGCGATGACGTCACGGTAGTAAGCCCCTCCTGCCTTTAGCCTCAGCTCAACTCGTTCGTTATCTAAAAAATCTTTACAACCATCCAATTCTTGCAAAACTATGACCTTTCCGTACATGATGAAAACTATTGAAAAGTTCATTAATTTTTATTACGACTACTTAAATCAATCACTGATTTCGTAATTGTTGTTCCGCAACTACCTACTAATGAAGCGGTTGAACGCTGGAATCACAAATCATCATATGAATAGATGTTCAGGCCACCCAGAAATTGATTTGGTTACATAATATTGCGTACGCGGAAATCTCAAGAATGGTTGGTCTATGTGGTTCAAGAACTTCATCACGGCCAGCACAAGTTGGCGTGCGAGCTATTTCGCCGCGAGATAGACTATCCGTCTTTTTAGGGTTCCGTACCCAAAGGGTAATTTATATTTGTAGGTAATACCTACACGCAGAAACAGACGGATAGTCTATCTTGCGATTCGTGTGCCGTCCATGTTTTACAAGAATTTTCAATATTCAGTATCTTACTAAAATTAAAGTACGAGTAGCGATAAAAATACCCTGTTTTTTTTTGCTATGTTAGCTAGTTATGAAAGAGTACAAGTGAATGGGTTCAAGTTAGGGTGTTACCACACCAAAGTGATACACAACGATTGATCATCGATTTGCCATGATGCCGATCGATGATCGATCGACGATCGATCGACGTTAGCCGCTTTATTACATTACCCAAAACTTGTCACAGATAAGGTGTCTTGTTTAACATTCCATTGCGTCTTATACGCTAGTCAGTAAAAGTTGCTCTTGCAAAAGGTGATGTAGAAGATTTTATTTTTGTAAATGATGTATATGAATGCTACTTTATTTTACTAAACGGTTAAAACTCACGTATTAATAAAACACGTCACGTATGAATCCTACTTATTTAATATTTTTAATATCAAAAATGGTAGCACGATATATCTTCAGGATAACTTCTGGCAGCTACGAAACCTTAAGCAGAAAAAAAAGTTGTAGCGTGATGTTTTCCTGGTATTTTCGTCTTGTTCATCCCAATTTTCTTGTCTACTCCAGACGCGGGCCGCAGCACCAGTCGACGGGCTCGCTGCAGTCGGACTCGCCCGCCTCCTCGTCCTCGCTGTCGCCCGCGCCGTCGCCGTCGCCGCGCGCCACGCCCGCGCCTCACCCGCAGCCTTACAGGTCCCAGACTAGCCTGTATGTATTGTACATGTTCACACGCATGGGAGTAGGAATCTGTTAGTTAGGAAGGCTGTTGACTACGTTCCCATCCCTCCCCCCTCTGTCGTAACTCGGCGATCACTGATTAGGGGCCGCACGGTCCGGCGTCCTAGGCACACACTGACCCGGACGATCTAACACAGCAGAGCAGACCTAAGGTCAATTTCACGCTTGTAACTGGTAATACGTACATGTGGAAGTTTTCAAGTGCTTTCGTTTTTGTGCTTATTAAATAAATAGCTTAGGCACTGTGACAACTATCATTTAGTGATAGCCCAAGCTATATTTAAAGCACAATAGAGAGTTTTCCGCTAGTATTACAAGTTACAAGCTTTTGTAAAATGGGCCCTGTGGCCCTTCTTATAAAGCTGCATATTACAATGTCACAAATCTAAACTGACAATATTGAGGCGCTTTGAGGAATATCTCGGGACCTTTTAACCAGTGTAGGCGGTTCAGACTTGAAAAAATGTTAATATAGGATGGCTCCGGCTGGTAACCGCAGGGTTGTATGATCGTGGTCTTGGTACAAGCCGCGTTCATTTTACTCAGTTCAGCAAAGTAAATAAACGCTATTTTTTTAACGTATGAGTACGATCGAAGAAAACCTTTTGCGTTTTTCGCTCTCCAAAGGACTGTCGAAATATTAGTCGTTTTCCAATTCAGCTCACATTCGCCAGATGATCGTGATCAGATGTCCAAGGCAAGGTTCGAACTTTGTCAATCCGGGAAAACGGTACCTTTAGATCCCACAGACATCACCGGAGACAATCATTGTGTCTCACGCTTTCTGGTCTGGTAAATCATTGAGAATGACTGCAAAGGCATCATAGTGTTCATTGCATTATTCGAATTATCAATGTAAAAATACTTTCCACTTAGATTAATCGTCCTTTTAATTGATTAATTTAATGCGCCGAGATACGTAAATATTTGTTCCTATAAAACACCATATACCTACTTAGTAAAAACCACGTTTTACTTACTTCTTTTTTTGTGTCTTCTGTCATGTAGTGTTACCTGCTATTATTTATTGTTTCTTTACCTTAGAGCTGTTTAAAGTTATTTTCGAGCTATGCTTTATGCTATTCCATATGTTTTTATTATGTCTATTTTCTTTGTTGTAATGCTACTTTGAGAAATCAACCTAATTTCGAAATATTTGTGAAGCATAATACTTATTTAGATTCAGACTATTAGAAATGAAGTAATCATTTTAAACCATTGCTTAACTGATTGTCCTCATTGAACAGTTAAATGTCAGACACTTAGTGCTGTCACCTCACTCTTGCCTTAAATAGGTCCAGGTTATCTTAAAATAAATAATTAACTCTCACTCTTTTTTTGAGGCCGAATATCGCTCAAAACAGACACACAGTTCTTAGCGGCGATGCAAGTTTCCCCACGCGGTTAGTACATGTTGCTCAGACAAATAAGACAGTTATCATCTTTTCAGTTTTTAAAATACTTAAAAGTATATTGGGTTGGTTTCTCGCTGTATATATGTACGCTAGCGGCTACATAGAGGTCCTAATGTAGATCGCGCAACAACTCGACATCGAGCAACCAAAGCCAGAGCCCAGGAGGCAACAATCTCACCAAGCGCTGGAGTTCCACGGGGGACTTCAACGCGCAGGGCCTAATACCCACCACCAGGTACGTTTACCCTAGGGTGTAGACTCCGATACAATTTTACGTAGGGATAATTCCTAAAGACAGGACTAGTGCCAAAATGCCCAGTCCGAATATCCATAGCCATTGACCCAAAGAGATGGATTCATTCAATCTATCATGGTGCACCTTCGGATTTTCTGGTTTCAATATCGATTCTTTTGGAATTATCCCAATGATTGTTACTAGATGCACGGTAAGCTAGCAGCTTATCTAATGAAAACTAGATGTAAGGTTTGTTAGGCGAATGCAGTACGCATGATCTTATTGTTTTATATCTCCAACCGATCGATCGTCTGTCGATCGCAAAGTTGATCTATAATGCACAGACTCATTTATACTTACAATTCAACTCAGTGTGAAACTTTTGGGAAGAGAGTTTTTTTTTAAATTTGAGTCTATGTATGATTTTTTTGACAATCGTATAAAAGGACTGCGGTTAGTTTTGCATGTTTGAAGTACACTAAACTATTTGTCTAAAACCGGATTTTGGATAAATGTAGTAGAGATGTTAGTTAGAGCGTATTTCTTGCACTTAAATACATAGACTAGTTTTAAGATAACTATGTGTAAATTGTTCGTGGTGGTAGGTACGTCATTTTAATATCTACTGCGAAAACAATCCAATCCATACATAGGTACGCAATTCAAACGTTACTTGTTTTTGCACGACTTGCATAAGTATGTACTTATTGTGGATTGGTACCTTTTCATTAAGTGTTAATTTTGCTTTAAATTTTAGTATGTTTAGTAAGTTTATTTGATGAAGCTTTTGAGCCCAGTATCTCCGCACGAAACTTCTTACATCGCCTGTTGCGCCTAGGTTTTTTGTGGTCAGTAATCAGCCCAACATTGTATGTTAGGCCTTGGTTTCCTGTATAACACGACGGGGAACTAAGGCCTAACTACCTACCTAAAGCTCGGTTGCAAAAAGGTCAGTTAGACCTTATTTCGGCAAGTTTGGCAAAAATGTACTGAGTTACCAAAATTTGTTGTCATTTGGTCTAACGGATATTTGTGAAATCCAACAGTGTAGTTAGTTTACCGAAGGGTGATTTTGATTAAGTACGTTAACGTTTTTAAACCGATTTTGATTAGGTAAGGTACGTAAAGTTGATCTAAATTACATTTTCTGTACAAACAATGATGATACGTACTTAATTAACTAGCAGTACCTCTAGTATATTTTTTCCAAACAAAATACAACCGAACGCGTTTGCGTTTAGTCTCAAATTGTATGGCAATATACAGTTACCACCATAGGCCACCAGAGGCGCTGTTTGCGTTGCCATACAGATTGCCCGCATTCGTTTGTGATTTTTTTCGAAAAAAATATACTAGAGGAGTTCTGTGTCTAGAGGCAAAAGGCGACTGTAAATGTAAATAAGTAAGTATTTAGGCCCTACAGACTACCGTGAACCGCTTGCTCAAAATAAGATCTAGCTACTTAATTTTATTTCTATTTTAGTGTTTGTCTATGTTCTAATGTTTTGTTCGTTCCCTCTAGATTTACAACCACAAAGTCGTTGTTAAACTTGTATTCTAAGCCGCCGCAAAACGGGCCAATTCTGAAACACGGGTAAGTTACGGCACTGTTACGTGGTGTTGGGACTTTTGGGTTTACTGGTGATGGTATCTTCATGCTTCTTCTTAGGGTGTTACCAGACCAATCACGATGGTTGATTTGATCAACGATCGATCATCGATCGACATCGAATCGGCTGGCCGACAGTACTACGCGCGGCTATCAAGATCGCGAACGAGATACGCGTATCTTTCTGAGTCTGGTTAGAAAGAGACGGATAGTCTACGTCGCGCAACACGCATGCGATCTTGTGCTAGCCGCGTTTATTGAAAATTTCTATCGATGATCGATCGATGTTGGTCTGATGACACTATTCCACTACCTAGTGGGTTTTTACTTTTAAGATTTGGTGATGGATCTGATTCTATATGAGCTTATGGGTTGCAGAGGTGTTTTTGGTGATGGTATTTCATTGTGTGTTGATTTTTCTGGGTTAATTTCTTGACGGCTAGAAACTTCGCTTCTCTTTTTTCTTACAGGTAAGAACAAGTTGCAGTTCTACAATAACATAATACCTAATTTTGTTTCTATATATTCACATATTTAAACAATATTAACACGTTTAACCTTAGCGGCGTCAATAACTGTACCCTTACCATGAGTTTGCAATGTTTGCATTACCGTACTCGCTAGCGTCTGCGTAAGCGATTTAGTATGGACAAAAGTACAGCGCCTCTGGCGGTTTCGCAATAGAACTAAGAATCGCCATACTAAATGATATGTATACGGGAAATAATACAACAACGTGCTTGCTCTGAGAACTGGTTTATTACTGACAAATATATGTCATGTCATACATGACACTCCTCCCACGCTTATTCTGGGAACCTGACAACAATTAAATGGTGCAGCAGTTATTAGACAGAAGAAAAGACTTACCTACTAAACCTTATAATTAATAGTCCTATCTCTAGGGCGCAAGTTCATGCGGCTAGCGCCAGGCTCACACACCGCCGTATTATTATTTGGTGGTACCGTGCTGCTGGCCGCTGTTCCAGCGTCGACCTCGCTGTCGGCGTGCGAGTCTCGCGCCGGCATGCTCTCCCCCGCGAGTACAATTTGACCGGGTTCTATGGGCGCAGATGCCGACTCCACATTCTGTTCACCGTCTTCGCCGGAGATGGTAGGATCGGCAACGACATCACCTTCGCAATCAAAAAATTCGTCATCAGTATTATGTTGCTCATTTGAACCCGAGGGAATAGGTGTTACCGTTCCTACCTCTGCGGAAATCGGTAGCGTGCAACACGGACGAGGTATTTCAGAATTGACTGTGTTGTCCAAAACCTGAGGTTGCGCTTTTGCTTGCATGTCCGAACAATGATGACTGGTATCGGCCGGTTTATAGTAACGCCTTAATTGATCAATATGCCTTCTACATAAGCCTTGGTTGTCCACAAAAACTGTAAACATTCTATTACCTAGCTTGTTAATAATTTTCCCCAAATGCCAGGAAGGTTTCTGGGATATGTAGCAACGCACCCAAACATCTTCATCGACCTCAAATATCCGGCAATTAGTGTTACCGGGGTCACAGGTTGATAAATTGCGTTTAGATTTTGGCAAAATAAGATGCAACCTGGTACGCACATCTCGGCCAAACATTAATCGTGCCGGTGAGTCGCCCGATGCACAGTGAGGCGTGCTACGGTATTCGAATAAGTACCTCGCCAGTTGCCTATTTATTTCCTGGATTGAAGAATTCGGATTGTGTAATAATATACGTTTTAACATTTCCTTACACAATTTGACACATATTTCAGCTTGCCCGTTGCTACAGGGATGGTAAATAGGAGATGTTAGATGTTTTATCCCCTTAGATAGACAGAATCGACTAAATTCCTCGTTACTTATCTTTGGGTCATTGTCGGATACGATCAGTAACGGAAAACCGAAAATGCAAAACAGCATATCTAATTTACTTACTAGTGATTTCGTAGATAAGTCACTCATGTAGATGCATTCTACCCACTTACTGTAGCTGTCAACAACGATGAGGAACACTTTCTGGTCCAATTGAGCGTAATCAATGTGTAGCCGCTCCCAAGGCCCGACGGAGCACGGCCAGGGTCGGACCGGCGCCCGCGCGGGCACGCCGCGTAGCGTGCTGCAAGTGCTGCAAGAGAGGACCATACGCTCTATGTCACTATCAATCCCAGGAAACCAAAACTTACTCCGTGCCAAGTTTTTGGTTTTCACCACGCCGAAATGACCCCTATGTAATTCCCTGATCAAACGTTCCCTGTATATTTGTGGAATGACAATTCTATGCCCGCGTAATATGCAACCGTCTTCTACATCTAGATCATTTCTGCAGTTATAGAATGGTAAGATATTTTTACATGTTATCTTACGCGGCCATCCGAAATGAACGTATTTGCTAACCGTTTGCAACACCTTGTCTTTAAGTGTGGCCTCCTTTATGTCGTCAAACGATACGGGTAGTGTGTCATCCGTAATAAAATTAAGAAAGGATCCGCCACGACCAATATCCTGTTCAATGGGCGCTTGCGTTTCGAATCGATCGGCGACTGCATTTTTCTCACTTGCGACATATTGAATGTTATAATTGTAAGCGGATAGGAATATCGCATATCGCTGTAAACGCGCCGCCGCCATTACAGGGATACCATTTTTCTTTCCAAAAATGGCTAATAAAGGTCGATGGTCCGTTTTGAGTATAAACGGTATATCGCGGCCGTACAGGTACTGGTGGAAATGCTTTACACCGAACACTATAGCCGCCGCTTCCTTATGGATTTGGCTATAATTTTTCTCACTCGCCGATAAGGACCTGGACGCGAAAGCAAGCGGTCGCTCATGTCCCTCATTGCCCAACGCGAGCCATGCACCAAGTCCTGCCGGCCCCGCGTCCACGGTGAGTACCAGAGTCGTGCCGCCGGATCAAAATGGGTTAGTACCCTATCCGATGCTAATTCTCGCTTTATCGTTTTGAAAGCCTGCTCATGGATATCCGTCCACACCCAAGGAGCATCTTTCCGAAGCAAATCGTATAAAGGCTTTAGTGTAGACGCCACACGAGGAATGAAATTACGATAGTAATTAATAACGCCCAAGAATCTTTTTACGTCCAAAACATTCTGGGGCGTTGGAGAATTCAGAATTGCTTCGGTTTTCTTTGGACACGTTCTAATGCCCTGCTTATCTATGACATACCCTAGATATGTGACGCTAGGACGGAAAAATTCGCACTTATCTTTCCTTAACCGTAACCCCGCATCTCGTAGCCTACGCAGTACTTCTCGTAGCCTAGACATGTGTTGCTCCCTAGTGTTACCTGTGATACACACGTCATCAATCCAACAGGAGACACCTTCAATCCCGGCCAACAGCGTTTCCATCGTCCGCTGAAAGATAGCAGGAGCGTTTGCCAAGCCATAGACGAGACGCGTGTACTTGAACAGCCCTCTCGATGTGTTAATCGAAGTCAGCAGTTGAGACTCTTCATCGATGGGGAACTGGTTGTAAGTAGGGCTTGCATTCCGGAATTCCGGAATCTCGAAATTCCGGAATCTCGGCCAATTTTTCCGATATTACAATTCCGGAATTGGTACACTCAAAATATCGGAAATTCCGGAATTGGATTTGATGAATTTAGAGAGAGAAAATAGTGTTTTGTATGTTTATTCTTAACTTTCACAATGTAAAACTGAGGAATTGTTCGCCTAACACCAGATTCATAAACATTTTGTGAATAGATTTCAAACTGGTATTGATATTCCATCACGTACCTATATTACTCCTATCCGTATTTTGGATACGACGATCACTAAACTCCGCCGTTAGCTGCGTTCGTGTGCTCTAGTGTGGCTTACGTACCTAGCCGTTCTTATCCACGAAGACCCGTGCACTGCACGGACCACGGAGTGGGTACGTGAGCACACCATAAACATAATGACATAAAAGTTTTGTAGTATCACCCAGGTTTCGATCGAATCACCCACAAACAATAAACAGAGGGACAAGTGATAATCTTCAGTCTTCTGTATAACTTAACGGAGCCTATGGATGTGGTGTATGGTACTAAAGCCTCTTCGGAAACCGGCTTTTTCGGGAGGCTGGAATTCATCTAGCCTGCGTGCGAGATGGCTCGTGACAATGACAATGACTCTTGGAAACAGCTTGTAGACAAATGGCTCAAAAGCGTGATGGTTCGGTAGTTGTTCAGTAGTGTGTTGTCACTTGTCAGGGTTGTCACCATTCTTGAAGAACAGCGCCACCTCGCCTGTGTTTTATGCTTTTGGCGTTCCCCCTTCCAGTAAGACGGAATTTACCCACATGAAACTTATGTGCATTTTTTTCGAAAATCACGAGTTTAGTGCTGATAATTAATTAATGATTATATATGACTACTAATGGATTACATTTAGCACTCAGCTTATTTGATCCCGGAAAGCCGTTAATTCAGTAGGTAAAGTGAAAAAGTAAATTGAAAGTAAGAAATATCTTTAATATTTATACTAAAATTTAAAATACAGGCTACCCTATCTGGATATTGCCTATAAAACGATAATGATTATATTTTGAGTACATTTTTGTGACATTAATTTAGTTGAAATAGGTAAAAATCCCAATTCCGGAACCAGTTCCGGAATTCCGGAATTGGAGCCCAATATCGGATACAATTCCGGAATTGGAAAACCGTCCGATATTGCAACCCCTAGTTGTAAGCGTCACTAAGATCAATTTTAGTATATGACTGACCTCCTCCTATTTTCGCGAAAACTTCCTCAATACGAGGCATCGGATACCTGTCTACATGCATGTCTTTATTTAAGGTAACCGAGAAATCTCCAGCGATACGCACTTTGCCGCAAGCCTTCAAAACGGGAACTATAGGCGTCGCATACCTTGAGAAATTTACTGGTACTAAAACACCTAATTTCACCAGTCGCTCAATTTCTCCCTCTACCTTACCCTTTATAGCAAATGGGACAGTTCGAGCTTTGAAAAACTTAGGCTCGACGTTTTCCTTCAAACTCAGTTTCACTTTGAATTTATTAAACGTACCTAAACCCTCCTCCCACAATTCGGCATATTCATCAATTAAACATTTCACGTCACCATCATCATTGTGTACTTGTAGCTTATTATTTCGAACCGTACATAATTTCAAACCGAATATTGACATAAAATCACGACCCAAAAGTGGTGGCCCACCATTTTCTATAACGTAAATTCTAATATTATTCGTTTTGCCTTGGTAACTGAGATCAACTATAAAATACCCCAGGGGAGTGATTTTGTGTCCATTATATACACATAATTTAATGGAACTTTTTTCTAAGGGTTTTGTACAAAAATGGCTTAGATAAATATTTTTCGATATCACTGAAATTCCTGAACCTGAGTCTACTTCCATATGGAATTCCTTGTTCCCTATGTTTACAGGTATAGTAATAGGAGCATAGTTTTCGTACCTTAAATTAAAGAATTCACATTCTTTACAGTCCTGACAGGTTGGTTCCGCGTCTTGGCCTTGCGTCTGCATACTATTCACACGGACCTTACATACTTTTTTTAAGTGTCCCTTTTCGCCACACTTCTGGCAGCGGAAACTTCTATAACGGCACTTATCTCCATTATGGTTTTTCATGCCACATACTGAGCAACGAGGAACATCGCTATCGTGCTGACATCTTGAGCCGGAGGCGGCCTGCTCGCGACCGGCTGCGCGGCGGCCGGGCCCGTCGCTCGACCTGCTATCGCTGCCTACCCGATATACCGGCTCCTGCTTCACTATCATGTCCGCACCTGATGAAACCATCCTTCTTGCTTCTCGCGCACTCTCGGCCTGCTCTGCAATTTCCAGGGCTCGCGTGAGGGTTAACTTGCTAGAGTCCTGCTCGAAAAGCTTATCCCGTTCGGGACCAGCGCCTAACCCGAGGACGAAACGGTCGCAGAGAACCATCTCTAAGGCGGAACCGAAATCGCAGTAACACGCGAGACCACGTAATCGCGCCGCCCAGTCTCCTAGGGTTTCTCCGGAGCTCCTCGTAGCACTGTAGAACTTTGCCTTTTCGACGTACGAGCACTTCTTGGGCTTAAAGTGCTTTTCGAGTACATCCACCAGTTCTTTGTATGTTTTATTTTCGATGTCGTCCGGGTACACGAGATTACGTAGCAACCGATATGATTCATCCGAAACATACGTCAAAAGCAATGCACTTTTATATTCTTCTCCGATTTCATTCAATGTCATAAATTTCGTCAATTTTCCTTTAAATACAGACCAATCGCTTGTTTTGTGGTCAAAGGTGGATAAATTTCCTAAATAGGCCATCGTTTTACGCGTGAGTGACAACAAACTCGATCGCCAAAGATATGTATACGGGAAATAATACAACAACGTGCTTGCTCTGAGAACTGGTTTATTACTGACAAATATATGTCATGTCATACATGACACTAAATCGTTTACGCAGTCGCTAGCGAGTACGGTAATGCAAACATTGCAAACTCATGGTAAGGGCACTGGTCCTAAACGAATCCGTCACGGATATTTCTCCGACATTTGATACGGATAGTGCTGCTCATGAGCCGAATCATTTTACTTCAGTCCCATTGATCTTTTGTAACCGTTTCAAATCGGAAAACCAACGATCTGGAAGAATTGTCACAAATACAATAACACAGAATTGCTACAAATTATGATGGAAACTGCTGAGCTTCAGCTAAGGAAATATTTAGTTACCTAACAAATTCTACGAATCCAGCATTATAGCAGTGTATTCAGTTAGACTTAGATTACGCGGATTGCAATTGAAATGACTCAAAGGTACTACGAACTAAATACATTACTAATATGTGTGTTGTAGATTAATGCTGGTAGATACCTTCTATACTCTGCTGTAAGCAGTGCCACGTGAAAGTACGGTATATAAGCAACAATTATTTGCAATTTCTGGCATTCACATAGAGATTATATAGGTGTGTGCGGCCAGAGGGGCTAGCAAAACTTACCTATTGCCATTCGGATGTGTCTATTTTAACCACACAACACGTTCTGTGATTTAACTGACACCACTCCATATTATATTGAACTATTGAAGAGTTGGCCGGTTACCTAGTTTGTCAACTATTTATTACACGACTGCCCAAAAAAAGGAGTGTAATGTTTTCAGGTTTCATGTATGTATGTATCAGTGGCGGCGCGTCAAAAATATTCTTAGGGAAGCCGGAAATAATTAGCCTTTCTTAAATTCATGATGAGCCGCAGTAAAAGAAGTGGACTGGCTGAAAATTAATTGGACGCTGCGCCACTGGTATGTATGTATGTGAGTTTCTTTGTTCCCCCACAACTTCTCAACGCCTTAACCGATTTAGGTGTGTGACGTATCGCTGGAATCCTTATCTCAAACTGGACTCACTTTAAAAGGTAGATTAGGTACGTAAGGTATATCGGTATCGGCGAGTACACTTGAAAATAATGTTTAGTTTTAGTATGTTTGTTTGTGTAGTTCTTACAGCCAAGATTTTTATATGTATTTTGCGTCAAAACGTCAAAAACGCGGTTGGTTTGGTTCATACATACAAGTTTGTGGAGAAAAACGACCAATTAATACCTTATTATATTCCTTTGCCGTGCAAGCGAGACCCCATACCAAAAGCACATAATGTTTAGTTGAAACTTACACAACATGATATTTGAAACCATGTTAAACCAGGTACCATAGGCTACATGCGAAAAGCGTAAGAACGCATGTCACGTAATATGCGGACAAGAATCAGGGGGGCTACCGCGAACCACAAACGAAGTTTTCCGTCTCTGTCGCACTTCCAAGTCTGTACATAAGTGTGACAGAGAGGAAAAATTTCGAATGCCGTTCGCGGTAGCAGCCCTGATGCTGTCCCGATTTCCCTTATTTGGATGAAAGGTCCTTTTTACACCGCTCGACAACGCTCATTGTATACTCATACTCATTTTATTGATAAAATATAAAATGTTACATGTCAAAATATACCAAACCATGCAAACCTTACCGAAAGCAAACCATTATAGCCCTGTGGGTACCCTTACCATGAGTTTGCAATGTTTGCACTACCGTACTCGCTAGCGACTGCGTAAACGATTTGTAATGAATGAACAAAAGTACAGCGCCTCTGCTGGCGACATTGGAAACTCCTGGTAAGGGTACTGGTAACTTTCATTAATTAGGTGTCCATCATTAGTAGATTATACACCAAGGGGATAAAACACTGTTTTATGTCACGGGTGCGATATTGAATCCCGAACGTAACGAAGGACTCCAAATTTTACTCCCGAGCGGAGCGAGGGAGTAATGACTTAATTCCTGAGCGAAGCGAGGGAATTAAGACTGAGTCCTGAGTGTAGTGAGGGATTTAAGCGCGCCCAAGACAAAAACAGCTTTATCCCCGCGGAGTATACTCTACTTTTCTCACCTCTTGCGAGGCAATAAAAAAACCAAGGCTACTAAAAACATAATTAAATCAGTCAATCGCAGCAAATTTTAGTATCTATTTTAATACAATCTGTTTTACTCCATATAATTAAGCGTCTATAACTCACGTGGAGGGTGGGGGCGGGACATGTAGCCAGGTATCGAGATAAAAGGTGGACCCTTCTTGCAACCAAATGGAAAGGTCCCATAGGCAAACGAAGTGTCGGAAGGCAAAGAAAAAGATGGGTAGATGACATCACAGAAACAGCTGGCAACAATTGGATTGATATCGCTCAGGAAAAACCAACATGGCATAAGATGGAGGAGGCTTTTACCCTATCAGGGACCACACAAGATTAAATAACAATATATTAAGATTAAGTAATGTATATATACCTATATAACTGTGGAAATAAAGCTATAATAATAATAATAACTCACGTGGATCTTGTTTTTGGTATTTAATACCTAGTAGTAAGTAGTAGTAGTATAGTAAGTAAGTACATCGACGACGATTCATTTGTGTGGTGAGCACAAGTATTTTGTTCCTGAATCTTAGATGTTTTCTATGTATTTTAAGTATATATTTATCTTTATAGGTATATGTATATCGTCGACTAGTACCCATAGTACAAGCTTTGATTAGTTTGGGACTAGGTAGATTTGTGTAAGACTGTCCACAAATATGTAAGTATGTATTTATTTACATTGCTGCAACTGCTGCGAAGGGAGGAAGGCCAGCCCTAGCTACGTCCGAGGCACGGATATTACATAGTGATTTTATTTAAAAATGTAATAAAATATGAGAATAATGCATAAGAAAACTCCAAAATGTAATTCTACAAATATTCAGTACTAAAACCACGCGCCTGACGCGCTACAGGCGGCGGCCGACGACGCAGTCTTTTGTTTCGAACACGACGTTCCAAACAAAACACGGAGCTGGTGTGCCGCCTCCTCGCCGCTTAGTGGACTTCACGACATTAGACTTTAATGACAGAACTATAAGAACTATGAAAAGTGAAATCACATTATTACCCGGCGGGTTATAATGAGATTCAGTACGATATTACTACCCGGCTTAAGCCAAGGGTTATAATGATTTGCTTTCGGTAAGGTTTGCATGATATATAATTGGGCATTGACGAGCAGGTGGTGTGAAAAATATAATTATGTAGTTTTTTGTATTTATAAAGAAACGCAATGTGATCGACATAAATATTACAAAATAAATGTACCCATGTAGGTACCTAAAAATATAAACACAGACTAGACGACCTGTGAGGTACCGGCTGTTGCTAATGACATGATTTGCAGTTCACGGTCATTTGTTCTAAACGCGAAGTTGCCGAGCGCAGCCGGCACAAACGCAAAAAAGCAAATATAAGTGCATGAAGTGAGGTTCCTCACAAATACCTCAACAAAGTCACCTTATAAACGGCTACTCTAATTACATCGCATCCATTGCGGCTTCTATTGTGAACCCACAATAAAAGGCATAATAAAACGAGCAATGTACAACTCGGAATATAGAATGGCACACTAATGAAGTAAGAGGTGCGGTTCCGCGATTATACCTACTCGTCAGTCTGCTGATGTTATTCTCAGGCGCCGGCTGTTTGGCTAAAATCTGTGCCTTCAAAACGTGTTTAAAAAAACTTCGCCGCTGATTCACGTCGCGCTATTATCGTAATAAAAAAAACGGTTATTTCCCGCTATGGATGAAAGGTAATTTGCCTAATATTCATGTCATTTCTAATTTCCATGTAATAGTTTTTCGATAGCTATACGTATTATTTTTCTCTTATCTGATGTTAGATAATGGTTCTGTTTGTAATGATCTAATAAAGCCTGCTATTATATAAAAGCTTTGTAAACTGATAATTTTTCATTTTAGTTTCGTGCTTTAAGTTGGTACGGACTTGGATTAGCGAACGGTACTTTTTGGGAAGTCAGTGCATTTTTTAACTCCATTTTAAGGCAGCAAGATGTCGTTCACCCCGATGTAAGTTGCTTGGGTTTTTTTTGGTGCTTTTTTGAAATTCTTTGTTTTTAAAAGGCTTGGACATCATCAATAACAAGCATGATTCCTAATGTCATATCGTTCATTGTTACCCATAATTACTTACATCACTAACAATAATACAAAGTGTGTTTTATTTTACTAACTTTAATCATGTTTTTGTTTAAATAAAATTATGTTGACTAAGTAAATTTTTCTTTAAATTACAAATTTAGGTAATGTTATTTCTTTTTTTAAATATCTATAATTATGCTTTTGATCCTAATCAATGTGTTAATATTTTTATGTCACACCTGGCCATAAAGCGGCAATTACCGCTCGCTCCGCGCGCGGGAAATTCCACTTCCTGGCCAGGGGGTTACATAAAATTTTGTACTTAACACGGGCGGTAATAAAGAAAGCCTCAGGTCGCATATTTATCGCCCTTGCCTTCGGCTCGGGCGTCAAATACTTGCGATCTGAGACATTCCCGCCCTTGTTAAGTAATGTACTATTATGTACGAAATTATGCTACACATTAAAACATCGGACCGGTCTTATGCTTGTTTTCACCATTTGTGGAGTAAAAATCTGAACATAACATTTTTGGTAACATATTTTATTACGACCTCCGCTTTGGTCTCATTAAGTAATTCAAGTAAATGGCTGGCATCTTAATGTCCACTGCCGTCCAACATACTTAAGGATGATGCAACTCTAAAATGCGCCAGGCATTATTACCTTGACATTGTAAACACTTTTTTTTTCCTTTATGAATGTCGTATTCAACAAGCTTACGCGGTACGATAATACGATTACTTCATGTTTGATACTATTATACTTTAACAACGCTACTTTATTTTAATGTAATAGTTTCTCCGCTACCCTAAGGTTGTCTGGAAGAGATCGCTCATTAGCGATAAGACCGCCTGTTGTTTGCCTCTACTCATTGTCATTATGTACTGTTAGTGTTACTTTTGTTGAGGTTATGCAATAAAGAGTATTTGTTGTTGTTGTTGTTGTTGTTGTTTCTATTAAAAACATACAATATAATACAGTGTATGTAATAGAATAGTAGTTTATGCAACTGTTACATAATGAGAGTTCTTAAAACACGAGTGTTGGTATATATATGAAACGAGCCGTAGCCGTATTTCATAATTAGGATAACACGAGTTTTTTAAGACCTAATTCTGTATACAGACAGTTGCATACACTACTTTATCTACATGCATATCCATAAATCTTCTATCATGTGTTCAGAATTATTGATTGAAACGCAAAAATTCCTGGTCAATACCACTGTTGTATGTGCGCGTTGATGTCTTTTCTAAGCACGCACTAGAAACATAATAAATTTTAAAAAAATACTTTCTCATTATGACATCGCTTGATGAAATTTTGTATTTAGTGTTGTAACGATGGTCATTTGCTAATCATACCTGAACACATTATAGAGGATTTATGATATGGATATAGATAAATTTACATACAATGATTGTTGAGCCCGCATGTCGCCGATCAATACTAATTAAATTTGGTAGTAGGTAGTTTCCAATAACACAGTAACACACTTGGTCGTGTTGAGCAAAAATGACCTGTACGATCAAGCAATTTGATTTTTGGGCCACTTTGTACCTTGTCACAGTGAAAATCTATATGAAAGCCGCTAGAGATCACATATTAATGTCACTGTGACGAGGTACGAAGTGGCTCAGGAATCAAATTGGTCGACAGTACCTACCACGGATATTTGGAGACAAATTTCCTAGCGAGTTACCGGTGTTAAACTCAAGCGTGAAATAAATACAGTCAGTCAAATGTATAGGCAGAGGTCTCATAAAAAGTTATTTATGTCACACCTGGCCATAAAGCGGCAATTACCGCACGCTCCGCGCACGGGAAATCCCACTTCCTGGCCAGGGGGTGACATAAAATTTTGTACTTAACATGGGCGGTAATAAAGAAAGCCTCAGATCGCATATTTATCGCCCTTGCCTTCGGCTCGGGCTTCAAATACCTGGGATCTGAGACATTCTTTGTTTTACCGCCCTTGTTAAGTAATGTACTATTATATCGCTCAGTGCATTATCTTACTGAAATATATTTAGACAATAGCCCTCCGTAATAACTTACGAGTGCCTAAATAACGTTTGTAACATCATAATAGCTGTATACCAACTTTTACAACAAATTGGTCACGTAATGATCCCATGCAGATTTCTAGTCAACTTGCAACTGTCCTGTTTTTTATTCAACTACAGTGGCAAACAAGTGTACGCTCCATCTGATGGTAAATGAACTGGGTCGGTCCAAAATCGAGCAAGATGATATTTTGCTGTTCCCTACCTCTCATAACTTGGATGTTCTTTACGAACGTCGTACTTTACGAGGCCATCCATAAGGCGGGTGGCAGAAGCCTATGAAGGAGTCTGGTCAGCAAGAATAGGACATGATATCACGGTCCTCAGCATTGAGGGAACGACTGATGATGATGTCCTCTCATAAATGACATCAATCTATCCTGACTTCAGTTTTCACACTATCTTTCCATTGCAGCACCCACACCTGTCAGTACAATGAAGAAGATGGCTCCATGCGTATGTACCTTCGCGGGAGACCGGTCGTGCTGTACGGACCCTCGGACAACGACGGGTTCGACCCCGCGAAGGTAGCGCCGCCACCACAGAACAAGCTTAAACTGGAGTGGATCTATGGATACAGGTGAGACAGGGACCGGTTGAGATGTTCAGACCCTTGGAGAATGATGGATTCAACTCTAGATGGCGTTACCGTAGAATCCAGCTCAAGCTGGAGTGGGTCTATGGATACAGGTGAGACAGGGGCCGGTCGAGATGTTCAGGCCCTTGGAGAATGATGGATTCAACTCTAGATGGCGTTACCGTAGAATCCAGCTCAAGCTGGAGTGGGTCTATGGATACAGGTAGGGTTGCCAACCGTCCCGCCTCAGGCGGGACGTCCCGTTTCCAGCACCCTAGACGATTCGTCCCGCAGAGGATGCGTGCGGGACGCCAATTGTCCCGTTTTCAGGCCTCGGCAGAATTATAAGAACTGGAGCGAACATTTTGAGGAAAGAGTGCACAACTTCGATAAATGAAAATAAGTAATTTGTATCCCGCTCCCGGAGGACCGTACATACTTGAAATAGGATAATTTTTAGCTCGGAAATCATCCACTAAGAACGTATATCGCGCGGGAATAAATAATGTATCCTACTTGAATTTAAACTTTCGTGAGACATGTTATAACTTTATTTTACTAAACGGTTAATACGTGAGTTTTAACCGTTTAGTAAAATAATGTATCCTACATCACAATTATACGTTAACAATATTGATAGAGTGCGCGAGTCCCGCATTTTTTAGCCAAGTCCCGCAATTCTACAACAAATGTCCCGCAAATCAGAGCGCATAAGTTGGCAACCCTAGATACAGGTGAGACAGGGACCGGTAGAGATGTTCAGGCCCTTGCCCCTTGGAGAATGATGGATTCAACTCTAGATTGCGTTGCCGTAGGAAATATAAAAGTACTGTACTGGATTTAATATGGCGATCTGGTTTGTAGTCTTACTAATTCTTTAATAGGGTTTAAACACGACTCCGTACCACAGTTCGGGGAGTGGTTTACGCACTAGCAGTACTTTTTCCTGTTAATAGCCTATATCGACTGCTGATAGCCAGACAAGGTCGTGTGTTGCTGACCGCACGAGCCTAATCTAATATTCATACTTTTTAACAAATTGGTACCATTTACCAATTCAGTACCGATTGATAGTCGCACGGATTAGTCAGAAGTTCGTTCCATAATGATATGCTGCGAGCTCGTATATACCTACTAATAAAACTATAAATGGGTTTATGTCACACCTGACCATAAAGCGGCAATTACCGCACGCTCCGCGCGCGGGAAATCCCACTTCCTGGCCAGGGGGTGACATAAAATTTTGTACTTAACACGGGCGGTAATAAAGAAAGCCTCAGATCGCATATTTATCGCCCTTGCCTTCGGCTCGGGCTTCAAATACCTGCGATCTGAGACATTCTTTGTTTTACCGCCCTTGTTAATAAATGTACTATTAAGTGACCACATGATTCGGTAGCAAATCATAATTATGCGAGTTAAATGCAAAATTAAATTTACTAATTCCGCACCTTCAAAGTACTACGTGCACTGCTTAAAAAAATTCATAGACTTAAACAACACTAAGGGCTGTCATTTATACGGAGTTGTCAATTTACTGTGCAGTACATTTCTGGCAATTAATGTTAGAAAATAAGTGAAGTCGAAATTTTGGTTTAATAATAAAATTAAGCGCAAGGTTAGGTTAAGAAACTACGTTTAAATACCCAACTTAAAGAAAAGCCCGCTTGTCGGTAACACGGTATATGATAAATATTCGCCAACTATAGTGATAGGAGCGTTGCAAAAGAGGAACAGATGGTTTGTTAATCGCATTATTTCCACATGTGGGTTAAAATTTTACCTAAATATTTAAATTAGGTAACTTCGGATCAATACAATGTATTCTTGGCTATCTTCCTTGTCTGCGATATTTCTAGAGAATTGAAAGACAAGACAATAAGTTATAAGGAAACTATGGCGTAGGTAGGCCCTACTAGTGGATGCTTCAAACTGTCCACTTTACCAATTGGCAACCGTTTACACCCACACAGCCCAGATTTCCTTCTAGGGAGTTTTTTAACCCTTTATAGACCAGCCATCTGCGTTTAATTGCTCATTTAACCTAAATTGCCTGTCCTACAATTTTGGCGTAGGTACTTGTCAATACAATTATACGAAAATTGGCAAGTCACTGGTCAGATGTCCATAAAGAAAAAATGCCGTGTCCTTGTTTGTACAAACTGGTATTTTAGATTAATTTAGTTTTGATAGTTGCAGTTTGTCCTTGTTTTATAGTAGTAGCAAACAATCATACGGCCTTCCTAATTGTAAGCAGACACCGTTGCCTGTGAACGCTTGAGACTGCGATTCAGAAACGCGCTGCTGACCCTTTTGATATGTGGATTCGATAACATGTTGCTTTCGTAAAATAGTGCCTACGCCAAGTCTTTCCTAGGCAGTAGTAGTCCTTTAGTTAGGCACTATTTTACCCTTTTATTTTGTCCTTTTTCAAGCAAAATAGGCACGTTAGATGTCGACTTGCGGAAAATGCCCAGTGTAACTAAACTAACTGCCTATCATAAAATTCAGTTTTTAGACTGAAGCTCGCAAAATTTAAAAACATATAATGTTGAATTACGTCGGAAATTACTAACCATATTAGTTTCGTTCTGTTACTATTGGACACTTGGGTAATTAGGTGATGGTGATAAAGACCGCCTGACCGGTAGTTTAATTATGAAAGTGTACCAATATGTTAATGGACTCTCGGGGCCTGGCAGAAAATACATTTATTTACGGCTAATTAACAATGCAATAATAATTACGTGTTTCAGTTGAAACTCTGATATAGTACATTACTTACCAAGGGCGATAAAACAAAGAATGTCTCAGATCGCAGGTATTTTACGCCCGAGCCGAAGGCAAGGGCGATAAATATGCGATCTGAGGCTTTCTTTATTATCGCCCGTGGTAAGTACAACATTTTATGTCACCCCCTGGCCAGAAAGTGGGTTTTTTCGCGCGCGGAGCGTGTGATAATGGCCACTTTATGGCCAGGTGTGACATAAAATAATTTTTATAGCAATTTACCAAATTGACGTCAGTATTGTCAAACATAATAAAATTATTTCTGGATCACCAAATCCTCTCTCTCCTTTTCTATCCTCTAATTAGCTGGTCGCCCAAAAGCCTATTAAAAGGTATCCTCATTTATATCTTTCAAATTGTTTTTCTGCTGGCGTTAGATAAATCCTACATTCTACCCTCGATTAACTTTTTTTTTACAACTTTATTACGCATGATACGAACAATAGATGTTGTCTAGACAGAATAAATTACAGGCCTTCAATTAAGTATGAAGGCCACACGTTTAGGTATGTTGTTTACCTACAATGCCTATACCCTACTGCGGACACGCACTTCACCCTCACGCGATAAATTGATCCATATCGAATGTTACGTTTCTGTCGTCCTAATAACCCCATTTCATATACATAAAGGTGTACATATATAAACGCAAGTAACACGAGCAAGCGGTAAAAAGGTCGCCCAGAAAAATTTGGCAGCGTTTCGTGGATCAAGATTTGGGCTCTCTGGGGATGGAGGGAAATGGCAATAGCTTTCGTTAATCTAGTTAGTTCCCATGCCAAATCTTATTATTATGCAGAAGTTAAGTTAAAGCAAACTCCGGGCGTATCAAGTTCATTAGCGCCGTTCAGAATTATGACGTCGATGAAAGTTGTTTCAGTTTTCTGTATATGTAACTAGCTAACGACTCGTACATATTGTAGAGGAGTATGTTACTTGATATATAGGTACCACTTTTCACATGAGACAACGCCAAAAATATTAGTTTTACGTACCTATCATATTACGACTCATATACACTTCTAATATGAACAGCGGATCTTTGAGCGGATGGGGGTCATTTACATGTGTCATTCATTGTAAAATTATTCCCGCTGTCGTCTTTATCAGCACTAGCAATAAACAACGCCCTCCTTGACGTGAGTTATGTACTAATGTACTAAAGTCGTCATCTGAAAATTAAATTCTTAACAGGGCATAAAACTACATCAAATGTAATTTAATTACTTAAACCATAGACTTATAGTATTCTTTTGTTGTCGACCTCTGCTATTTTGAATGTTAAAAAAATACTAACAGTCGCGAATATTCACGTGAATACTTGAAATAATACAATATTTATAGATTACATTAGTTTTAATTTAGTTATAGTTTAGTTTTAAATAACAACAAAATTCGGCATTAAAGACCGCTTTGGGCATTACTTGCGAAAACGAAGTGCAGTCCCAACCGGTCAGCATTGGTTTGTCTTTTGCTTTTGCCCGCGGTGACATCCCATTGGTCAAGTTCATTTTAGTTCAGTAAAAGCGAGACGTGATTGGTCAAATTCATTATAGTACTCTAAAGTGTCGTCTTATGAGTTCTTATAGTTGATTCGGGAGTTCTTATAGTAATTATAGGTTGGTCTACGAAGTCTTAATTCAAATATTAAAGTCGACGAGCAGAAAAAGGTATACCTATACGTATAAATTACCAGGAAACAGTCAGAATCACGAAACGCAAGCCCGACCGCGAAGGCCGACGCATCTTCTCGGTTGAGTGGCCAACTGTGTCCGACAGCACCGGCGGCGGCTGTTTTGTCAGCTAGCGAACTGATTGAGACATAATTTGGTTATTGTGTTTATTAAACGACCACGCGGGCGGCTTAAACACTGGAATACTCTAAGAGTTTGCGCTCCAGCGAGCTTGTTTGAGCGGATTTAACTGAACTGAAGTGTGTCAGTGGAATCGAGCTACTGGGAGTTTTGACGCCGCTGGTTCACTAAACCTATAGCCTAGCTGAGAACTCAAACTCAAATCGTTTATTGCACATCATCATCATCATCATCATATCAGCCGAAAGACGTCCACTGCTGGACATAGGCCTCCCCCAAAGAGTGCCACAATGACCGGTCTTGCGCCACCCGCATCCAGCGGACTCCCGCGACCTTTACCAGGTCATCAGTCCACCTTGTGGGGGGTCTACCCACGCTGCGCCTTCCGGTCCGTGGTCGCCACTCGAGAACCTTTCGGCCCCAACGGCCATCGGTTCTACGTGCAATGTGCCCCGCCCACTGCCACTTAAGTTTAGCGATTCGAAAGGCTATATCGGTTACTTTGGTTCTGCTACGGATGGCCTCATTTCTGATGCGATCACGCAGAGAAACTCCCAGCATAGCCCTCTCCATTGCCCTCTGAGTGACTTTGAGCCTTCTTATGAGGCCCATGGTGAGCGACCACGTATTGCACATAATATGTAGAAAAGTAGGAATCGGATAAGAAATGCGAACTGTGGAGGTAAACAGCCGGACATACATACGAAAGCATTTTGCTGTATCTGGAACGGAGACGCCCCCTCATTCAATAAATGAATGGAAACCTGTGTGTCATCTTTATGCCGCTGAGTCAAGTCTGGAGTCATGTTGAACTGCGTAAAATTGATTCGTTATAGACTTACGTGCTCGCGCCCACTTCAATTATTTTAACTTTGTGATAATTGCATGACTTTGTTCTTTTATTCCAAAACACACATTTTAGGTTTAATTAAGTGTTTAGAGCAAATTGTCGTAGAATAGACAGCTCAAAAATATGGTGGTTAGCTTTATCAATGATAACTTAAAATTAAAAGCAAAGGAATTAAGGATGATTCACGCTAGACCGTTCCGTGTCCGGGCCGGCCCGTTTTCTATGACAGGAAATCGACGGCCGTCGCACGTCCTGTCATAGAAAACGGGCCGGGCCGGACACGGAATGGTCTACTGCGAATCATCCTTTACTCGGTTTTTGTTCTTGGTAACATTCTCTAACGTCTACTTTTCTTTTCAGAGGCAAAGACTGCCGGAGCAACCTCTACCTCCTCCCAACCGGTGAAATCGTGTACTTCGTGGCCGCAGTAGTGGTCCTCTTTAACGTGGAGGAGCAGTGCCAGCGCCACTATACTGGTCACACGGACGACGTCAAGTGTCTGGCCATACACCCCAACAAGCTTATCGTGGCTAGCGGACAGTGCGCGGGTCACGACCGAGTCGATGCACGGGTGAGTAACTCGTGACCACTATAGTGGTCCCTTCAACGGAGAGCAGTGACGGCACGGTAATATCGGTCATACGGACGATGTCAAGTGTTACCTCGTGGCACTATAGTGATTCCCAGCGAGTGCCAGGCTGCCAGCGCCAGTATATCGGTTACAAAGCACCTAACCCTACCACTAATCCGAACACAACGTTGTTATTATTCAATTCAAATATTCAATAGGTTAAACCTATTTAAACGTATTTGCTTAAACAGAATCACACATGTGACACGCGAAGGAATGAAAGCGATGTAGGTAAGTAGGTGTGCGTGCGCTGTCGGTACACGCGTCAATTGTTTGCGCGGGTGCGTAGCGCGGGGCGCGGACGGAACCCGATCAACACCAGGCGGGCCTCTCAGGGACGTGGTAACTGACCTCGGTGCGGGGGGTTCGTGTCCGTTCTGTGTGTAATACTATTCTGTAACAGAATATGTTTGCAGCCCCATGTCCGAGTATGGAACTCTGTATCCCTCGCGACGTTGGCCGTGATCGGAGCGGGACAGATGGAGCGCAGCATCGCGGCGCTCTCTTTCTCGCGCGCGGACGGGGGGGCCCTACTAGCGGCCGTGGATGAGGGCGCGGACCACACCATCTCCGTGTGGGAGTGGCAGAGAGACAAGGGACACTGCCTAGCAGAGACTAAGGTAAGTTGAGACAAAAATTGGCGCACCGGCTCCTAGTTACTAGGTCTCACAAACAATATATTCTATGGATCATTTTTCTGCCAGACAAGGGGACGCCATCACACATGATTCGGGTCTGTGCTTTTAATTTAAAGGGTTTCGACAGTCCACAATTGTGCGCTACGAGACGCATTTGCTTTTTGAATTAAAACATCATCATTAAACCTTTGGCATAGATTATGGATGGCAAAGATAGATTATTATATGTTCTTTGACCTTTGGGTATATTATCTACAGAACTAGCAGTGTCAGGGATAGAGACAAAGTCGTCTGTCATAATAACGTATCCCCTAAACGTCTGTGTGAAATCAGAAAGCCGTGCAAATAATACAGGGACAGGTCACTGCGTTGTCAGCTTATATGGTGTGCCTCAGCAAACCCAACATGTAGCTTGACCCTTAGTCGTCTCGTGGTTGACCCAACGAATACGCACCTTATTCATCATCATCCTCCTAGCGTTATCCCAGTACAGTTGCATCCTGAAGAATGCCTCGGGTTCGCTACCTAATGTGCATCTTGAGTATCTCTATTCTCATGCTATTAACACCCAGCAGTGTCCCAACAACTAAATTGTTTTTATTCCGCAGTGCTCAGTAGACACAGTGGTGGCCTGCGAGTTCCACCCACTAGACCGTAACCAGATAGTGACGTGCGGCAAGAACCACATCGCCTTCTGGACGCTCGACCACACCAACATGCTCTACAAACGGATGGGCGTGTTCGAGACACGGGACAAACCCAAGTACGTCACGTGCCTCGGGTTCAACCATAATGGTGAGTACAACACATTTGGAACTTCCTAAGCAGATGTTTAGCAATGACAAAATAGGTTTTAATTGATATAGTAAATGTTTTGATACATTGAATTACAGATGACAAAAAGTAGATAATAAATATCAGTAGCTTTAGTATAACGCGTTTGCGTTTTGTCTCGAAATGTATGAAAACGCTCTCACCGAGTTTGAAATACGCGCGTTCATCGGTTAGCAACAAATGTTATACTCGCTGTTTTAGTTTCCACTAGTGACCAACAGAGGCGCTGTTCACGTTTTCATACCACTTTCATACATTTTGAGTCAAAACGCAAACGCGTTCGAGTTAGTTAATGTTTCGAAAAAAACTTATACTAGAGCTACTGTAGACATGTGAAAAACGGAAAGTTATGAGTTCTGATACATTTGGACATTAACATATGTGACAAAGCGCACCTTGAGGTCCTCTAAGCACAGCCAGGAAAACGCTAGAGGGATAAATCTTGAAGTTTTAATTCAGGTAACACCATAGGAAGTGCAGAGGAGAGTAGGGGAAAAAATTAGTACACCGATTAGTCTTAAGTCGGCCGCTTCACTGAGACATGCCACCCGCTTCCCGTCTGGCACCTTTTGACGTCTCCCCCCTCTTATCGCTGTCCCGTCACAGGCGAGGACTTATTAATACGGTTGATCTATAACTCTTTACTCTTTGCACGGTTTACACTAGCAAGAACTTGCGTATAGTTTTACCACGGTATCGGTAGCCAGCAGCCTGCCATGTAAAGAAACTTGCATGCAAGTTTCTGCCAATGTAAATCGGCCTTGAAATTTTTGATGATGAATCCCCAGGTGACGTGCTCTCCGGCGATTCGAGCGGCAACATAATCGTGTGGGGCCGCGGCACCAACACGATCGTGAAGCTGGTGCGCGGCGTGCACTCCGGCTCCGTGTTCTCGCTGTGCGCGCTCAAGGACGGCGCCGTCGTCAGCGGCGGCGGCAAGGACGGCCGCGTCGTCATGTTCGACGCGGAGCTCAATGCCACGGGGCATGAAAACATCGTGAGTACACCCTCTTATTCTACACTCTTATTCACAGACTAGAACACACTATGTCAACAGTAAGACTACAGAGCTCCGGATAGTATTGGACGCCAGCGTCAAAAACCTTAATGCAGCGGGATCGTGAGTGTATTTTCATATTCTCACAGACTAGAACACTCTATGACAACAGTAAGACTACAGAGCTCCGGATAGTGTTCGACGCCAGTGTCAAAAACCTTTATGCCACCGGACATGTAGACATAGTGCAACCCTTATGAACAACTGTCTATGACGTGACGCCGCGTTTGGTAGGACTACAAAACTGCGTATTGTGTTCGATGCATTGAAGCCAACCTCACAACATCTGGATTTCACGAGGGACATGAAAATAAGTGAACTTTGTCGTTTTGAGGTTGTTCGTTCGTTTGTTCGGGATGGAAGCCAAACGAAAGAAGTCGCTGTTCCCTGTAGTATAAAACGAATGACGATACTTACTCACTTTCGATGCCTCAATCCCACTTGATATGATGCTTTAGCTAAAGAAATATTTGATTAAACTTTGTATTTGCTTTCAGATCGAAGGTCACTACGGCGGCGTGCGAGTGATCGCCGAGGGCCGTGGCAGCCAGCTGTTCATCGGCACCACCAAGAACTGCATCCTTCATGGCGACGTGCAACTGGGCTTCTCACCGGCAGTGTTAGGTAAGTTCTTCACAACTTATATGTTGTCTGTATGTGGACGTGGCCCAAAATAGTTTCAGATCGATGGCCGCTTCTGGGTAAAAGGAGCGTTGAACGTCCATGGGTGGGATGGATTGAGGATATCAGTAAAATCGCGGGTCACTCTTGGCTCTTGGGTAAGATAAGAGAATAACACTAGTTCGCCGATGCTGTGCAGTGGGTGAAAACAGGCTAAAAATGATGATGTTATAGGCATGGTGATTCACCAGCACCATCCAGAATTATCTATATACATATAATAAAGCAGAAGAGGGTCGAAAATCTGTACATTGAAGATATTAGTAAAAAAATCGATGGAGGGGTCTAAGAATCGATAACAGAACACGTTTCAACTGTTTTTAGAATTCATGTCTGTTTGTCTGTTTGTCTGTCTGTTTATATGTCTAACTATCACGCGAAAACTAGCGAATGGATTTTAATACAGCCTTCACTAATATGTTTATTGGATCTTCGGCCAGGTTATAGGCTATAAAAATCATACAGGTTAGGGATGAAAGGGGGTGAAAAGAGGGGTTAAACTTTGTATGAGAAGTCTTTCAGTTCATGATTTACAGGCTTGAAAGGTGGTAAGTATATACATGGACGCAAAGTAAATAGAACCTCATTCAAACATTGTATAATAAACAGATAGTATTTGAAAAAATGGGGGGTGAAATAACAATACCTCTGCCTCTCAAGGCTATAGACAAAAATACAAAAGTCCCTCAAACCATATTAACTGTTTGAAATGAGAGATCTAATTATGTTGGTCAGTCAGTCGCTATCAATATTCACAAACCTTACTACGCAACCTCGGTTTTTTTTTGTTTTCGATGGAGGGCACTTTACCTACGCAGAGCGGCGGGCTCTCGGTTGCATGGTAGCACTTGCGACATGTACTACCTATATATTAAGTATGCGCATTTTTGTATAAAATATTGTTTTTTGAGGTGCTCATTACAAGAATGATACTTATCCATTTTCAAATTGAAGATGGCGGACATTTACTTATTTTTTTTTTTTTTTTTTTTTTTTTTTTTGACTGATAAAAGTTAAATTTATTAATGTAGGTAGGTAATACTTAAACCATACGCATCACATAGTTAAAATATTCGCTAAATAAGACAAATATAAAAGAATATTAACACAAAGTACTTACAATTAAAATAACAAAAACGAACTAAATAAAAACTAAGAAATAATAAAAATACTAACTAAAATATACTAACCTATAAAAAGAACACCCCGTCGAGCAGGTCGCATTGCGGCATGGTCCCCATCACGCTGGCGGCGTTACCTCTCTGAATCGCCAGGGCGATTCTTTGTGAGAGGTAAGCGCCAGCTCTGGGATCACCTGTGGAGTGGATCAGCCGCTTCGACATGGCCTTAATAAAGGACTTCATGTCAGCTGACCAGGGACCCAATGTCTCCACTGCAAGCGCCGCAAACTCGTAATCATTAAGTAATGATGAGTACTTGCGGCGCTTGAGACATTGGGCCTGTTCAGCTGCAGCGCCGGCCTGTGAGCGGGTCGCTTGTATGTGGGACTGGGCAAAAGTGTCGACGCAAGTGGCATCCCACACAAGGACCCGGCCCAATTTCCACGGTACCAATGTGGCTCCGTCGGGGCGCCTGCCATCATCCCTGACCATACCTACGGGCTCTAAAACCGCAGGCACAGAGGCGGTGGCGAGCGACCGACGGATCAAGTCGTTGATGGTACCGTGTCGGAATAGACGACCGGCGCTCCTTGCGCACGATAGGCCGTGTCGACCCAGCTGATCCACATTTTTGCCGCAGCCACATGTGTGGGCGACACAGATTTTGGAACCAAGCCTCAAGCAAATTGCTATTCGTAGGCAGCTTTGGTCCAAAACCGTGCCTATCTGCCGAGATGGGAGAGCCCGAAGCCAGTGGCCAGACTCTGGTTCGGAAACCGCGAGGAGACGGGCTCGTTCTGAATCGTCCGGACTGTTTTCAATAAGGGACGCGTGGATTGCCTTGAGGCGAGGGGAGTCCCATGCCCTCTGAATATGTTTCGTGGCTGGAATGTCCGCTCCTGGGCACGAGTCAGACCAGGCTTCCCTGGCCTCCTTCAGGCTCGCTAAATCGTCATCAAGTGTCTGTGGTTGGTTTAAAATGACACTGACAAGAGATAGCGAGCCATAGACGGAGGCCAAAAAAGCCGGTAGTGCGACGCTGTGAGCAGAACGAACACCCAAACCACCAAAACGGATAGGGAGAACTGCTTGGGCCCACTGGCGAGTATCAAAATTTACATTTAGAATTTTGGAAAGCGTTACCTGGAGGGAATCATCGATTGATGTCAGGATCGAAGGGAATTTCCACATCGGACAACTGCGAAGCAAATACATGAATTTTGGTGTAAACAGGCAAAAACGAATAATAAATAGGGCAATATGAGGGTTTATTTCGAAAAGAAGGTTTGCGGTAGAATTGAAAAGATTCAATTTGCAGTCAATTACTGGGCGGATAGCTTGGTCGAAAATAGGAGATCCTAAAAGTGTAAGTGAAGAATTAGAATGGACGGAGATGTTGGGTAATAGCGCGTTGAAATTGGTAAGTATTTCAATTTTTCTATCCTGAGGAAGATGATTGGGTAGAAAAATTTCACATTTAGTGTAATTTAGAGAGAGGCCTATGTGTGCAAATTCATCCATAATTAACTGCAAATCTTGCAACACAGTTTCAGCGTCTCCGCCGAGGGAGCCATCGTCAAGGTACCACAGGTTAAATTTTGAATTTAGATTGCTTATGATCGGATTTTACTTATTTACTTTTCTTAATAATCGATATGAGTTTCATCTTTGAGGTTCTTCGAGGTGCCGATTAGTTGCGTTTTCCGTCA
Source organism: Cenopis cana (assembly GCA_951800055.1). Classification (NCBI taxonomy): domain Eukaryota; kingdom Metazoa; phylum Arthropoda; class Insecta; order Lepidoptera; family Tortricidae; genus Cenopis; species Cenopis cana. Next base: position 1,238,600 of record OX637486.1, on the reverse strand, counting down.
GCAAAATGTATAAAATACGTTCAGCGCGTAACAGACATAAATTTAGGGTATATTGTTATTCGTTATTAAAACATACATACCTACGTAACAATAAACATCAAGTATGACCAAATTCGAACAGGCGGATTGGAAAGCAAAAAAAACCGGCCAAGTGCGAGTCGGACTTCGCACATTTAGGGTTCCGAACCGACCGCAAAGTTAAGTTGGTTTTTATAGGAAAAATAAGGAAATTTCAGAGAAAAAAATCTAATTTATCAATATATTAGTATTTGTTGGTAAAAAATACGTAATAACAATCATTATTACCAAATTTTAAATTCATCGGAACAAAATTTCGTAAATTCCAATAATTTATGAACAAAAAAAATATCTATTCAACTACCTCTTTACAAAGCCACTTAATAGGTCAACAATTTTTTTTTGTTCAATATTTCGCGCTCGCTGCTCTCGCGTTTTCATCTACATTGCTTGATGCATATGAAGTATTTTCTGTACCTACCTGCATCATAATGTTCGAATCATTTCGCACTAGCTTTTTTATCTACATTACTTGACGCGTAGGAATTATTTTCCGTAACTGCATCATATTGTTCGAAAAATTTCGCGCTCGCTGCGCTCGCGTTTTCATGTGCATTACTTCATGAGAATGAAGTATTTCCCGCACCTGCATCATAATGTTCGAAAATTTTCGCGCGCCGTACGCTCGCGTTTTCATCTACATTATAGTTAATGCGAATGATGTCTTTTCCGCAACTGCATCAGAATGTTCGAATCATTTCGCGCTCGCTGCGCTCGCGTTTCATATACATTACTTAATGAGTGTGAAGTATTTTCCGCACCTACATCATAATGTTTGAAAAATTTCGCGCTCGGTGCGCTCGCGTTTTCATCTACATTACTTGATGAGCATTTTCCGCACCTACATCATAATGTTCGATAATTCTCGCGCGCCCTACACTCGCGTTTTCATCTGCATTATAGTTGATGCTTATGAAGTCTTTTCTGCACCTGCATCATAATGTTCGAAACATTTCGCGCTCACTACGCTCGCGATCTTATCTTCATTTCTTGATGCGTATGAAGTATTTTCCGCACCTGCATAATAATGTTCGAAAAATTTCGCGCTCGCTGCGCTCGCGTTTTCATCTACATAACTTCATGAGTATGAACTATTTTCCGCACTTCACTAAACTTTAGCGCCCGCTACGATCGCTTTTTCATCTAAATTACAGATGCGTTTGAAGTCTTTTCCGCACCTGCATCATAATGTTCGTAAAAATTTCGCGTTCGCTATGCTTGCGTTTTCATCTGCATGACTTGATGCGTATGAATTATTTACCGCACCGGCATCACAATGTTCGAAATATTTCGCGCTCGCTGCGCTCGCGTTTTCATACACATTACTCGATGAGTGTGAAGTATTTTCCGCACCTGCATCATAATGTTCGAAAAATTTCGCGCTCGCTGCGTTTGCGTTTTCTTCTACATTACTTGATGAGCATTTTCCGCACAACCTACATCATAATGTTCGAAAATTTTCGCGCGCCGTACGCTCGCGTTTTCATCTACATTATAGTTGATACGTATGAAGTCTTTTCCGCGCCTGCATCAGAATGTTCGAAAAATTTCGCGCTCGCTGCGCTCGCGTTTTCATCTACATTACTTGATGAGTATTTTCCGCACCTACATCATAATGTTCGTAAAAATTTCGCGTTCGCCACGTATCATAATGTTCGAAAAATTTCGCGCTCGCTGCGTTCGCGTTTTCTTCTACATTACTTGATGAGCATTTTCCGCACTTACATCATAACGTTCAAAAAGTTTTCGCGCGCCGTACGCTCGCGTTTTCATCTACATTATAGTTGATGCGTATGAAGTCTTTTCCGCGCCTGCATCAGAATGTTCGAAAAATTTCGCGCTCGCTGCGCTCGCGTTTTCATCTATATTACTTGATGAGTATTTTCCGCACCTGCATCATAATGTTCGAAACATTTCGCACTCACTACGCTCGCGTTTTTATCTTCATTACTTGGTGCGTATGAAGTCTTTTCCACACCTGCATCAATGTTCGAAACATTTCGCGCTCGCTGCGCTCGCGTTTTCATCTACACTATTTGATGCGTATGAAGTATTTTCCGCACCTACATCGTAATGTGTGAAAGAATTCGCGCTCGCTGCGCTCGCGTTTTCATCTTCATTACTTGATGCGTATGAAGTATTTTCCACACCCGTATCAGAATATCCGAAAAGTTTCGCGCTCACTTCGCTCGCGAGCGTTTTCATCTACATCTATAATAAGTTAATAACATATATTTAGTCCTCTGTCATGTTTCATGTGGGCGCATTGAGCCGGCGTGCGCAATGTTTGGCGAGACAACCCGGCGAAATACGGTGTAGAAGTTGATATGGATAATGGATATTCACGCGAATGAAGTCGCGGGCAAAAGCTTAGATAAATACATTTAAAACTGGACTACCCGTGCGAAACTGGGGCGGGTTATAAATGCGAAAGTAACTCTATCTGCCTGTTTCCTCTTAAAATGCTCAACCGATTTAGATGAAATTTGTTATGGATATAGTTTGAGTCCTAGGGAAGGACATAGGATACTTTTATCCCGGAAATCATCCCTTAACGGGGTTTAAGTTAGAATGGAAGAGAGATAACTAGGTAAGCGCATGAAATAGAAGAATGAAATAACATTCTAACGCGATGACGCGAGTTCTACGCAGACGAAGTCGCGGGCAAAAGCTAGTTAACAATATTTTACCAACCAATACATTAATATTCTGAATTATTTCCATAATTGTTTTGCTTTGGACCATCCAAATCAGATATATGAATGAAATCATCTTGGATCCGAGATAGCTTACTTAAAGACCGACCTTGACCGGAGATGATGGCAACGTTGAAATAAATTGGGTTTAAGTGTTCTTGTTTGTTGGAGCAGGGCGCAAGAGCGGTCATTGTGGAGATCTTTGTATTGACGTCTTGCAGCTGATTTGATGATGAGTTTTGTCTTTCTCTTGATTGAATGGGTTGTCGGTGCAGGTCACGTGGACGAGCTGTGGGGCCTGGCGCCGCACCCCACGCTGCCGCAGTTCGTGACGGCGGGCTGGGACCGTCTGCTGCAGCTGTGGGACGGGCTCAGCCACTCCACCGTCTGGAGCAAGGACATTGAGGTAACTGGAGTTGTACAAGTTAAGGGGACAAGACCGGGTTGCATTAACATGCGATAACAGATCCATCGACGTTAAATATGGCGCCAGCAGCTGTTAACTCATAGAAACCTGTGTAATTTTTCATACAATCACATTTTAACGAACACCGCTTACAGTTCCACAAGGTTTGGTGGTACTCACTACCAAGAACACAATATCAAGTATCTATCTAAAGAACAAGTATAGTGCGCGCCATCCACGAAGACGCTCCCCTCCACAGCCCGCGCCGTACAACTGCGCACAGATTAGTATGAGATTCGCTGTGGAGGGGCGCGTCGTCGTGGATGGCGCGCACTATACTTAGTGGGGTTATTACGGCTGCGATCTTTTGTAGAGTACTTCCCCAGTTGGGCTGCTCCGAATATAAGCGAGATGATGTGACTGTGCCTTACCGCTCTTAAGCCATAGTGAATAAAGCTGATTGTGGTGGGTGTGTTGTGTTGTGGTGCAGGAGCGCGCGCAGTGTTGCGCGTGGGCGGCGGACGGCGGCGCGGTGGCGGTGGGCTGCCTGTCCGGCAAGTGGCTCGTGTTCGAGCCCAGCTCCAGGGAACTGCTCGCCGCGCATCACGACGGGTAATACTACACTATTTTAACTAGTCAATGATTATGATTCATTTGTGTATGCTATTTTCTAAGTTACATACATACTTACGGTCCACGCGTATGTCTGACTTTTTTCAGATATTCGCAGACATCTCTAAAACTATGCACTTTTTGTGTACATACCATATTGTATGCTTTTTAAACGTGCTAAACTTTAAGTGAGCGCGTGACGTCCGGCCCGCGTGACGTCATAGTACAACACACGTCATACACTTGCTCACTCCGTTCGCGCGCTTCCATACTAGAGGAGCGTTGGAAAATAACGTCACACGCGGTCACGTGATTGTAAAGTCATAACTACTCCTCGCCTTTGTACTTCAATCTTTTGTGACATGTACATGTTTTAATTTGTTATTGTGTACTATCGAAGACACAGTTAACTGACCGTCCGTGAGCCTTATTGCGACCAAACTAAGACCTACTTATGGTCAGTTAACATTGATGTCGATAGTACAATAAAGTGCTTACATATCTACATACATACTACTTGGTGTGTTTGAATGAAATAAAAACTAGTGTATTTGTATATATCAAAACTTTACCGTGAAAATCTTTCAAGATATTTTGCACACCTATTCAAATTCCTCATTGGAATGTATGACGGATGTTAGAAGAAACAAAGATGTACCGTTACGTTACTGTATCGATGAGTTTGTCGCGCAGAACGGAGCCGATCCAAACGATCCAGTACTCCCCGGACAACAAGTACGTGGCGCTCGGCTCCCGGGACAACTTCATCTACGTGTACCAGGTGGACGGGAGCCGGTACACGCGCATCGGCAAGTGCTTGGTACGTAGCATAACTAGCATAGCCATAAATATATGTGGACATCATCATCCTCCTAGCGTTATCCCAGGACTGTTGCATCCTGAAGGATGCCTGGAGCCCGCTGCCTAATCCCAAGATTTGGCGTAGGCACTAGTTTCTTACGGAAGTGACTGCCATCTGACCATCCAGCCCCGAGGGGAAACTAGACCTCATTGGGATTAGGCTTTGTCAAGTGAGTGGGCAACTTGACTGTTAGAAGTTCTCAAGCCGCCCGAAGGCCTCTAACTTGGCTTAGCGTATTGCTTGGTACGTATAATAAGTGATCGGCACACAAATAAATGCCCTGACCGGGATTCCAACGCGGGACCTCCAGCTTTATAGGGACACTATACCAACTAGGCTAAAGTGGACGTTACGTGGTGGTGGTAAATAAAGTTATTTAACACTCGCTGCTTTCATTTAGCAGTCATTATCACCTGCTAAAATTTCATTTAATATGTACCTAAAAATTTGATTATTTTGTAGACTAACATCTAGATAGAAATTAGAATACTACAGCCAAATATTACTATTAGATTATCCTAATATTATATTTTTCTGAAGTGTTAACAAAGTTGTAATTTCACGCAGTGCACGGAGAGAAAGCGTAGAAGGGTAACCAAAGTCATCCTGCACGATTATTAATCAGTTTATGCTCTTTTATGCTATGCTACCCGCTGCCACTGTCGACTGAATATCAAAAGATCAAGATAAAATCGTCAATATTTGTTTATTTACAAAATTCGAAAAAACATTACACCTTAAAAAGTGAAAGTGACTTGAACCTATCCTGGAAATACTGAAAATGAGCACTTATGACCTTGAAATAAGCTATAATTTAATAACTCATTTTCTTTTGATATTCAGCCGATGGAAAGACCTCAAGGACGTATTCTTATAGTAGGGTTTAGACTGTGGCTTAAGTCAAGATTATTCCTGTGCTTAGATTAGTCTTTAATTGTTTAGAATTAGCATTAAAACCATCCTTAAGAGCGCTTGAACGGGCTCACTAGCACCACTAATGAATAATTGGATTTTTTAAATTTAACGTTAGATATTTACAAAAGGGAAATGCTTGTACTGTATTTTGTATTTAATCATTATTTTTTTCCATTTGTGTGAGTATTTGTATTGTATTGTATTTTGTTGAGCTAAAAACTCGAAAATAAAATGGCCGTTTTATTTTATATTGTCACGGTCAACGAATCTAGCACCGTAAAAACTAGTTTGATGTATTCATAAGGTACTTAAATACAAAATACAGTACATAGCATTCCCCTTTTGTAAATATCTATCGTTAAATTTAAATAATCACACTTAATGAAACTATGATCCCAGTTGGTCGAAATAAATGAATTTATTCTTATTCTTATTCTTAATTATGAGTGGCACTAGTGGACCCGTTCAGAATGATTTGATTGTACGCATAGATACTCTTATATAAATAATTGTTTAAAATTAGCAACTCTTAATAGTCTGTAGAAATATTTTACGCTAAATTGCATCTCTAGCTTCGATATTTTTTAACTTTTGGCTCATCTTAAAGCTTCTAATATGATGCCTATGCCTTATAACATAAGACCTATATTGCTGTGTATACTATTAACATGTGCCGCGATTTATAGGGTCACTCCAGCTACATAACTCATCTGGATTGGTCCGAAGACAGCCAATATATAAGGAGCAACTCTGGAGACTATGAACTATTATACTGTAAGTACCTTATCTAACTAAGTTAACCTTTTCAAGGCTATGTCAAATACGAAAATATGTCACTCATACGCCATGGACATACCATTTGGACTCGTTTGTTTTGTGCAATAAATAAATAAACTGTGATGTCGCAGGGAACGCGACGACGTGTCGTCAGGTGCCGACGCCGACGAGTCTCCGCGACGTGTCGTGGGCGACGCACACGTGCCCGCTCACCTTCCACACCGTCGGCGTGTGGCCCGAGGCAGCCGACGGCACCGACATCAACTCCTGCACCAGGTAACGACACGTGTCGTCAGGTGCCGACGCCGACGAGCCTCCGCGCCGTGTCGTGGGCGACGCACACATGCCCGCTCACCTTCCACACCGTCGGCGTGTGGCCCGAGGCAGCCGACGGCACCGACATCAACTCCTGCACCAGGTAACGACACGTGTCGTCAGGTGCCGACGCCGACGAGCCTCCGCGCCGTGTCGTGGGCGACGCACACGTGCCCGCTCACCTTCCACACCGTCGGCGTGTGGCCCGAGGCAGCCGACGGCACCGACATCAACTCCTGCACCAGGTAACGACACGTGTCGTCAGGTGCCGACGAGCCTCCGCGCCGTGTCGTGGGCGACGCACACGTGCCCGCTCACCTTCCACACCGTCGGCGTGTGGCCCGAGGCAGCCGACGGCACCGACATCAACTCCTGCACCAGGTAACGACACGTGTCGTCAGGTGCCGACGCCGACGAGTCTCCGCGACGTGTCGTAGGCGATGCACACGTGCCCGCTCACCTTCCACACCGTCGGCGTGTGGCCCGAGGCAGCCGACGTCACCGACATCAACTCCTGCACCAGGTAACGACACGTGTCGTCAGGTGCCGACGCCGACGAGTCTCCGCGACGTGTCGTAGGCGATGCACACGTGCCCGCTCACCTTCCACACCGTCGGCGTGTGGCCCGAGGCAGCCGACGGCACCGACATCAACTCCTGCACCAGGTAACGACACGTGTCGTCAGGTGCCGACGCCGACGAGTCTCCGCGACGTGTCGTAGGCGATGCACACGTGCCCGCTCACCTTCCACACCGTCGGCGTGTGGCCCGAGGCAGCCGACGGCACCGATATCAACTCCTGCACCAGGTAACGACACGTGTCGGTGGACACGACGCGGCAGGAGACGTGTTGACAACGCGTGTAGAGGCGTAGAATAGCCGACCATGGGAATTAACACTTCTACTACTATGGCAATTCTGCTTGCCAAGCGTCACCCTTATTAGAACGGAATAGAGTTCAATTTAAATATCAAAAAGCAAGCAGCTACGCTATACTATGTTTCTTATTTATAATGTACAGTCACCAGTATTAATTGAATTAATATCTGTCAAAACAAAGGCGGCATAAATATCTGACCCGACTCTATCTGTAGGGCCGTAAGGACGTGTCAGATATTTATGCTGCCATTTTTATGGCAGATATTGGTGCTGGTGACTGTACTATCCTATACAAGTTCTATGCCAGAATTGGCAAGTCACAAATGAACGCGCTATACGTTTTACGATAGCAGTACGTTATACATAAATAACAGGCTATAGAATGCATAACTTTTTAATCAAAGTGAAAATGAATGGTGGTGGCGGTGGTGTTGAATTTTTCAATTTTCACTTTGATTAAAAAATTGAGATTTTCGCTAGCGGACGCATCCGCTTAACAAACATATTATAGAATGCATTTCAAATTTTTTATGCTCTGATCTTTGTATCAATGGTACAGTCAGCGTCATATAGTAGGTATGTAGCAGCCAAAGTGGTTAAATAGTTCGGTCGGTACACCATACGAAATATATGGTCACTTTGGCTGCCACATACTATATTTTGACATAAGTAATAGATTATTATTGTTATATTTTTAATTTTTGCATGAAATTGTTAATTATTATTATTATTAAATTATTGTACGTCGTAAGACATATCACAGAGAACTGACCTATTTGTAAGATCTGTATTGAACTACCTGTGATACACAATAAATGACATTCTGATTCTGATTCTGACTGTGATAAAATCGTGGTTTCTCATTAAAAGATGTTAATAGTATAGTTGCCGGCAAACATCTTGAACCTAACCTTGCCTGTCAGTAGCCGATTTACGACAAATCACGCTACTGCGCAGTTTAATCAGGCTCAAGATGTTTGCCGACAACTGTAATTGATATTGTGGCAGGTCTCATGACGGTCGCCTGGCCGCGACCGGGGACGACTTCGGGAAAGTGAAGCTCTTCGCGTACCCCGTCACACAGCCCAAGGTCAGTATGCGGTAGGATTGTCTAAAGGAAAACATGTTAACCCTTAATTTAACAAAACTCCTCAGCTGCGCTGAATAAGGCAGTTCAAACGGTTCTGATCAGGAAAAAATACAAAAAGACGGTCAAGGAGACAACTGCGAAAATAAACAAAGGTGTAGTCAACGTCAAAAGTAAATTACAGCTTTATTTAACCCTTTTCCAAGCGTAGTACGATTTATCGACCACATGCGTGTAGTTAAAATTTCAACCTTAATGTCCAAAGGTTTAAATCGAATTTAATTTCGGCGAAATGTTATTGTACAACAATCAAACAGAAAGTAGCCTAAATAGAAGAGCGTGTTTTAACTAGAGATGTACCGACTAGTCGGGATAGTCATCCGGCCACATTTCTAGTCGGCGACTAGTCGGCTAAAAAGGCCGACTAATTGGCTCATTATGACCCCATGGAAATCACCTTCAAAATCGTCAAAAAATTTACACACTCGCGATTTCCTTTTCGACATTATGCTAAAGATGAACACTAGTTGTTTGTTTAACACAAATATTAGATAATAGGGATGACGACACTATAAAAGAACTCAATAAATCCAAATTTTCTACATAAAGGCTCAAATTCTCAATCAAATGGCGAAAAAAGTAATTCAAAAAAATAAATAATTACGTAATTATAAGTCTTCAAAGTTTTAAGAGTGGGTATGTTCTGTCCCTTTTTCGCAAAACGCACCTTTGTATTGAACGATCGTCATTTACTATGGCGCTACTTAACAGTGACGTCACGGTTAGGTAGCACTTTCTCTCTCTAACTACGAACATTCTAACCGTTGTAGCCTCGTTATTTTTTGAGATATTTGAATAGGATTTTCACTATTTGGCATAGTTTTATAGGGTTACTGGTTAATGTCGGGTGCCGTAGATTGCAACAATATAAACAACCCTACTTTACTCCAATAGGTATAATGTCAAACAACACAGAAGGTATATCCAAAGTCAGAAGGTAGTTTACACAGAAGAGAGTAGAACGGAAGGAAGTATAAAATCTAAATAACAGTCCTAGCGTTAGCAATTATCGGAAAGCGTATTAGCGGTCGAGAGCGACATGCACTTCGCGTCAGTATCTCAGGTAAGACTGGTGCAGTGCGCATCGCGACCGCCGGGCGGCCGGCGCCGCGCTCGCGCTACGTCACTGACCGTTATAGGTGCGCAGTCTCATTGCCCGGAACTGTTGGCACGTCAAGAATATTGACGGATGAAATGTAAATATATTATGTGTAATGAATATTGTTAAATGTAATATAATGTATTGTATATTGGTATGATTATATGTGTAGATGTAAATAGTGTGTATTTGTATATAAATAAATATGTATGTAAATATTTAGTATTAAGTTATTATATAAGTGTAGATATATGTAAGTAGTATTAAGTTACAGTATAAGGGTAATTACTGTTAAAGGGCAAGTAGCCCACATCACTCCCCCCCAGAGACCTGGTTAGGGGCGATAATAATTTGGGAAACGTACTTGCCTCCCCGAACGAGTGGTTCTAAGTACGTTTGATGGTTGAGAATCAGGACGCTTTTCCTCACTTGTACGCACTGAGGTTGGTGGTGTAACTGGCGTGGTTGAATCCTGATCGCTGTTTTGCGTTAAATGCTCAGATAGGTAATATGCCGGTTTTAACCGATCGATGGTTACCGTAACCGGCTTGCCCTTGAAGAGAAGCTTGAACACTTTGTCGGTTCTCTCTAACACTTTGTGTGGGCCTGAATATGCAGGAGTTAGAGGAGCGCGTGAAGCGTCTTCACGTAGGAAGACATATTCAGCAGTCGCTAACTCTTTGAACACAAAGATTTTGTCCTTGATATGGCGTGAAGCAGGGACGGGCTTCAACTTCGAGGTAAATGAGCGTAACCGCGCGGTAAAATCGGTAACATCTGTGGTACCGGGTAAACTGGGGTCAAAAAATTCGCCAGGAAGGCGCAGTGGCTCGCCGTAGAGTAATTCGGCAGAGGATGCTTGCAAGTCCTCTTTGAATGCACTGCGTATGCCTAGTAGGACTTGAGGCAATACCTCTGACCAATTGGCATCAGCATGGCATGTAATGGCGGCTTTGAGCTGTCTGTGGAAGCGCTCCACAATACCATTACAAGCCGGGTGGTAGGCTGTCGTGCGCTTGTGCTGGAATCCGATGGCTTTAGATAGGTATTGAAACAGTGTGGACTCAAATTGTCGGCCACGATCTGTGACAATATCTACTGGGCATCCGAACCTGGATATCCAGCCCGATAGCAATGCTTTGGCCACCGTCTCCGCCGTGATGTCCGCTATTGGTATGACCTCCGGCCAGCGCGTAAAGCGATCTATGGCCGTCAAACAATAGCGGAAGCCTTGCGAAACAGGGAGCGGGCCGATCAGGTCGATGTGTACCTGTTGAAAGCGAGCACGAGGCAGTGCGTATGTCCCTAAAGGTGCAGACACGTGTCGGCTCACCTTCGCACGTTGACATGGCACGCAAGCTCGTGCCCAGTCTCTGCAGTCCTTCCTCACGCCGGGCCACACAAAACGCTCTGCTACGATCTTGGCAGTTGCGTTGGCACCGGGATGGCTTAAGGAATGCAGACTGGTAAATATCGTTTTCCGGTACTGCTTGGTAACGAATGGTCGAGGAGTCGGCGTACTGACGTCGCAGTACAGCGGTTCGCGACTCCCCGGGAATGGCATCCTTACCAAGCGCAAAGAAGATGACGTCAAGTACTCGGCAAGCTCGGGGTCAGACGCTTGGGACCTAGCTAGGTCGGCGAGATCGAGTGCTATCTCCAGTTCCTCTATCCGAGATAAGGTGTCGGCCACAACATTGTCTTTGCCGGAAATATGCCTTATGTCGGTAGTGAACTGGGATATGTAGTCCAAGTGCCTATACTGCCTAGGCGAACAGTTATGTTTCCTTTCATGGAAAGCATAACAGAGCGGCTTATGGTCAGTATAGACATGGAAGATTCTCGCCTCCACCATGTGTCTGAAGTATTTGATCGCTTCATAGATCGCGAGGAGTTCACGATCATATGGCGAGTACTTGGTCTGAGAGGGACTCAGCTTACGGGAAAAGAAAGCTAACGGCTGCCATACCTTGTCCTCCAGCTGTTGTTGAAGGACGGCGCCAATCGCCACGTCTGACGCGTCTGATACTAACGCAAGCTTTGCTCGACAGTCTGGATGAGCTAGTAATGCTGCGTTAGATAAGCTTTCCTTAGTGTCCTGGAAAGCCTTCAGAGCATCGCCGGTGAGGTTGATGGGCGTAGAGCCTTTGACTGCTCCGCCTAGAAGTGCGTTGAGGGGTGCTTGGATTTGGGCGGCATGCGGCAGAAATCGCCTGTAAAAATTGGCCATACCCAAAAATCTCCTCAGCTGTCTGACGTCCTTCGGCGGCGGAAAGTCACGTATGGCTTCGATTTTCGTGTCCAAGGGCTTGGTACCGCTCTCCGAGATCAGGTAACCTAGGAAAGTTACCTGGGGAGCACCAAAGATGCACTTCGACACGTTTATCACCATGCCGTAGTCCCGAAGCCTGGTAAAAACTGTACGCAGATGTTGTTTGTGTTGTTCTTCGTCTGCAGAAAACACTAAAAAGTCGTCCAAATAGCAATAGACGAAGTCCAGCCCGCGTGTCAGTTCGTCCACGAATCTCTGGAAAGTTTGACCAGCATTGCGCAGGCCAAATGTCATAAAAGGAAATTCGAACATACCGAAGGGGGTCGTTATGGCCGTCTTCGGTATGTCCTCTGGACACACAGGTATCTGGTTGTAAGCCTTTACAAGATCAATCGTACTAAAGATCTTACAACCAGATATGCTATGGGTAAAATCGTGAAGGTGCCGTATTGGGTATTTATCGGGCACGGTACGAGCGTTGAGCTGACGGTAATCACCGCAGGGGCGCCACCCATTATCTTTTTTAGGCGCCAGGTGAAGCGGAGATGACCAGGGACTGTCTGATGGTCTGGCTGTACCGTTTGCCAACATACCTTCAAACTCCTGTCGGGCCACCTTCAGCTTGTCTGGGGCGAGGCGTCTCGGGGCGCTGGATACTGGAGGACCTGGAGTGGTGCGAATATGGTGTTGTGTGTTGTGAGGTATTGTGCGTTGAGTGCCAGCAGGTCGCGTGATTTCAGGAAATTCCTGTGACAATATGCGATGGTAGCAAGATACGCCGGTCAAGACCTTCACAGAAAATATATCATCGCAAGAAGCAGAAATTGCAGAAGAAGCTAAGCTAGTGGTGTTGTCTACAAGCTTTTGATTCCTACAATCTACCATTAAATTATAATATGATAAAAAGTCAACACCAATTATTGGCTTTGTAACACTTGCTACAACGAAACGCCACGGATATTCGCGTCGAAGTCCGAGGTCCAGGTTGAGATGCGCGTAACCGAAGGTATCGATGGTCGTCCCGTTGGCTGCGGTGAGCTTGTACTCCGTCGGTGCTCGACGTTCCCGCAGTAGTGACTTGGGGAAGACACAGAGGTCGCTACCGGTGTCGACCAGGAACTGCGTCTTCGACCTTCTGTCGGTGACAAACAGGCGACCGGAAGAAACTGGGCTATCAGCTGTCGCCATCACCGACTGCCCCCGGCGTTTCCCGACTTCTTGTAGTCGCAGGGATGTACGCACTTGTTGGCATTCTCGCCATGCTTAGAGTGGTACCAGCAAATGGGAAACTTCCTGTAGCTGGACTGCGACCTGGTGCTGGAACGGCTCTGCCTTCTGGAACGGCTGCGGTTTCTGGTCCGAGATCTCCCATTGCCGCGGTCTTGAGTCCTTAGAGCCTGCACCTGTTTCCTCAGCTCAGCGATTTCGCGTGCCATCGCGTCCATGCTGGAGCGTGGCTGGTCAGGACCTGGATTGTGGCTCGTGGAAGCGACGTGAGATGAGCAGGGACAACGTGGGCCGATGTCATGGATCCTGTCAGCAAGATCTGCAAGGATATCCAGTGATGCTGTAGGGTGTGCCGCGAGAACAGTCTGGATGCTCGCGGGTAACCTGTTGGTCCACATCATCCGCAAGACGTCGTCCGTGATACGCTTGGCTGCAAGGCCCTGCAGATGGCGCAGGAACTGAGAAGGCTTGCGTTCTCCAAGTTCCTCATGATGGAGAAGCTGCTGGATCTGACGTTCGTTGGTGTCGCTGAGTCGGCTGATGAGCTCCCTTTTTAGTGTAGGATATTTGTCAGTCGCTGGAGGGTTGGTGATGATATCCTTGACCTCCTTAGAAAATTGACGGTCAAGCTGGCTGATGACGTAATGGAACTTGGTCAAGTCGTTCGTTATGCCGGCTATCATAAATTGACCCTCAATTTGCGAGAACCATATCTCCGGTTCCTCCGGCCAAAAAGGTGGAACTCGTACTCCGACTTTGCAAATGTCGGATGACGGTGCAGTGGAAACGCGCTCTTCGATGGGCGTCGGGCGTGTGCTTGGCCCGGCCGCGGGTTCTTTGTATTCATCGTCACTGCCACCAGCCATAGTTCTCAACACTCTACGTACGTTTCTGGGTAAATCCTCCGTTTGGTGATGTGTTCTTCAGGGGTCACCAGTATAGGGTTACTGGTTAATGTCGGGTGCCGTAGATTGCAACAATATAAACAACCCTACTTTACTCCAATAGGTATAATGTCAAACAACACAGAAGGTATATCCAAAGTCAGAAGGTAGTTTACACAGAAGAGAGTAGAACGGAAGGAAGTATAAAATCTAAATAACAGTCCTAGCGTTAGCAATTATCGGAAAGCGTATTAGCGGTCGAGAGCGACATGCACTTCGCGTCAGTATCTCAGGTAAGACTGGTGCAGTGCGCATCGCGACCGCCGGGCGGCCGGCGCCGCGCTCGCGCTACGTCACTGACCGTTATAGGTGCGCAGTCTCATTGCCCGGAACTGTTGGCACGTCAAGAATATTGACGGATGAAATGTAAATATATTATGTGTAATGAATATTGTTAAATGTAATATAATGTATTGTATATTGGTATGATTATATGTGTAGATGTAAATAGTGTGTATTTGTATATAAATAAATATGTATGTAAATATTTAGTATTAAGTTATTATATAAGTGTAGATATATGTAAGTAGTATTAAGTTACAGTATAAGGGTAATTACTGTTAAAGGGCAAGTAGCCCACAGTTTTATGTCTTCTTTCTATTGAAGTAATAATTTTTTTTGAGTCGACATCCCTATTTCACTGTTTTGTCTTTTTTTGCTATATGAAACACGCCGGCCGGTGAAGCGAGTACATCACTAAAACGTAAACAAAACAAACACGAACGCATGGCGAGTGACGCGACGAGCGGACCGAAACGAACGTTCCCGATTGCGCCCGAACTCAGCCGGAACTAGGGATTGCAACCGAGTAATGAAAAAACCGAGTAGCGAGTTTAACCGACGGTTTTTAACCGATTTCACATCGGTTTCGAATTCGGTTAAAAACCGCGGTTTCGAGTTTAGAATCGGAGAGGAAAATAAAGACCGTTTTTTAGGGTTTCGTAGCCAGAATGGCTAAAACGGAACCCTTATAGTTTCGTCATGTCTATCTGTATGTCTGTCTGTCTGTCTGTCTGTCCGTATGTCACAGGCGATTTACTCGGAGACTATAAGTACTACAATTATGAAATTTGGTAGGAAGATGTATTCTATAAACTGCTACATAAAAGTGATGTGAAATTAGGAAAAAAAAATATTTTAGGGGGGCACCCCATACATGTAACAGGGGGATGAATTTTTTTTTTCAATGCAGGTAGTTGTGTGGGGTGTTTTTGGATAGGTCTTCAAAAATAATATGGAGGTTACTAAAAAAGTTTTTCACTTAAGTCAATCGTTGGTGAGATATTAGTTTCCAAAGCCGTACAAAATGTGTCCCCCTCCCTCTAACGTCCAAACCATGATAATTAAAATTCTGAAAAAAATGGAGGTTGTGTACATTAATAAGTATTTTCAACGATTTTTGGTTTGAACAAGATGGGATTAAGGGTTTTTGAGTTATCACTGAAAAGTGTCGCTACTTCCTTATGAATATACGACCTTTTCTGATTCGAGTTATTAAATAGTGCTTTTAAAAGTGGACTGCTAGGTGTCGGTACGAAACCCTTCGTTGTGCGTGATCCGACACGCACTTGACCGGTTTTTTTTATTTTTCAAAATATTTAATTTAAATGAGACAGATATGTCCAAAATGGGTAATAAGTAGGGCTTTCAATATCGGGATTCCAGTATTTTGAGATACCTGGATCCCGCCTTTTTTGTGGCGATTACATTTAATAACGATTTGACGAAGCCTGTTGCGGATTTCATGAATTTCATCTCTGGTGTATCTGTGTGTGTTGTGATGAGCACCATTACCAGTATGCATAGTTAGTTCTTGCTTAGCAATAAGGCATGCGATCACGCCTTTTTGCTGAAGGCCTTGATTAGTGCCTTGGAATGGTTCAGACCTGGGATCACTCTCCAGGCCTGAAAGGTTTTATAGAAACAGTAGGTCTTCAGGTTGAGCTTGGTCAGAGTTTTGGGGATGCTGCAGAACGGTCTGGTCCGCAAAGCGCATCCCTTCGCCCCCGCTCGTGCACGCTCGTCGGCTGTTTCGTTTCCTTCGATACCTGCGCATGCCCAGGTACCCAACGTAAAATAACCTTGTTTTACGCACCAAGGTTATTTAATGTTTCCCGGCAGTTCTCGACCAGTGTGGACGTTATAACATCTGAGGGCCAAGAGCGCCGCCTAGCTATCCGAATGGATATAAATAGTATTTTTGAGGTACCTAGTTGCTTTGTAGTACTCAATAATAGAATTGTTGAGGTACCTAGTTGTCACGCATTCTAAGATAGCGTATACTTCTGCTTGAAATATTGAGGAGTACTTTCCCAGATTCAGACATGGCCCATCTGGGCGATTCTCCGTATGCTCCGCATCCTACCTCAGATCCAGATTTGGAACCGTCAGGGTCAGGGTATCACTTTAGGCTACCAGGTTTCCAAACTATTACACTGTTTGACCAGTCTTCTCGCTGCGGGAGTGCCACAGAGTAGAATTTCAGTGTACAATATTTTAGGGGCATTGTGTCTAAAGGCATCCCCAAAACAGGAATCTCGTACACCGAGTACTTGAGTAATCTTAAAACTGTAGATAGCCAGTTCCCATTCCCTGCGGAAGCTATTCTAAGCATACTGGACCTCGCCTCCTTTTCCAGGTGGAAGTCAAGGGGCGGCAGGTTCAGCACAGCCTCGAGAGTCCCTTCAAGGAGGCTGATATGGCACCAGTGACGATGATGCAGGCAGTCCTTTGAAGGCTGCTCAGCTTCGCAATTGTAGTTTTCTGTACCATTTGCCTTACTATGGACTTGTACAGCCACAGGGCAGTTTTGGGTTTTAGTCCTCATCTATTGCCCGCTAAACGACAGCAGATACCAAGAGCTACTTCAGCCTTCTGGAGAACTCCGGTTACATGTGGATTCCAGGTCAGTTTCTGGTCGAGTGTAACGCTCAGATATTTGACCTCGGATGACAGTGGGATTGTTTTGCCGTTCATCACCAAGAGCCGCATCTCATCTCGTTTCCTCTTGTTGGTGATGGCACTACTACGGATAGTTCGTTTTCTCTGCACCAATTGTTTATTTTGTTTGAAGCATTCTGCATAAGGTACGATATAGTACATTGGCAGTTTCCCCACACAGTGACCACACGGTCTACAGCGTACCGTATGCGAAGTTCCGCCGTCTTATGCAGTAGACCATCCACTGCAAGAGTCCACAGTAGAGGGGAAAGCACACCTCTTTGTGGACAACCTCTTACAGTAGTGACCTCACGAGTGGTATTAAGCAGTTCTAGCTTGGCCATTCTATTTGAGAGCATGTTTTTCACCCAACGCACTGTGGTGGTCCACTCCCTTTGACCGAAGTCCCGCCAACAGTGTCCTGATGAGCGTATTATCAAAAGCACCCTTTATAAATAAATAAATAAATAAAATAAATAAATATTTGTGGACAATCTTACACAAATCAACCTAGTCCCAAACTAAGCAAAGTCACAGCTAAGCTAAGCTAAGCAAAGCTAAGTTATATCTAGGAAGTCTGACAGGGCTATCTCCTTGTCTTCTAACGCTTGTGGCGATTACACCGACGATTTAATTTGGAATTTACAAACCGATTTCTAGTTAGGATTTTTAGATTTTTAAGTTGTTTTTAACCTTTTTATATGATTTTAATAAGAATTATTTTACATGTTGATTTTTTTATTGATTTTAATATTTTATCTACACCCATATAATAAATCCTCTTTAATAAGTTCAAAAACCGTAGATAAGACCCCGCTTTATAATATACTGTGCGGCGGTTGCGCGCGTCCCCTATCAGAACACCAAATATAATACACTCTAACGAGATCACGTACAACCTTGACGACACGTGCGGGCCGGCCTGGCGAGGCAAACATGGCGCACGCCGGCGAGACGTGCCCACACGAAACACATGAAAGAGGATTTAATATATGAATGAAACGCTAGTAGGGTTTGACTTGTAAAAGTGCCATTGCGGCCTACTTACAGAATAAAGTTCATTTATTTCATTTATTTATTTCAATGTAGATAAAGTAGTGTATGCAACTGTACATAATTAGGAATTAAAACACTCGTGTGACCTTATTAAGAAACTCGCCTTCGGCTCGGTTCATAAAACACACTCGTGTTTTAATGCCCCTCATTATGTACCAGTTGCATAAACTACTATGATTTAATATGCTGTATTCATGATTAGTCACTCTGGGAACCAAAAGCTTAATTACATTTTGCTTAAAACCCTTTTCTGTTGTTTCTTCTTTCAAAAATCTTTGAAAAGATAATCTGCAATAGACACCATATATATTGCATCTAAATAAAGTGATCAAAATACCTAGAACTACGTCATTCGATACTTTTCTATAGTAAAGAAAAACTCGGTTAATAACCGAGATTCGATTCGAGTTCGAGTTTAACCGAAAAAAAACCGATATTCGATTTTCGGTCATAGTTGCAATCCCTAGCCGGAACCTATGATCGGCCTTGCCGACTAGTCGGCCGACTAATCGGCCGCCTCGGCGCCGACTAGTCGGCCAAATCCATAGTCGGCACATCTCTAGTTTTAACTGATCCTGACTGACTAAACCGTAATGTTTGTCCCGCAGTCCCTCTGCCACCAGTACGGCGGGCACTCCTCCCACGTGACGTGCGTCCGGTTCCTGCCGGACGACTCGCGCCTCGTGTCCACCGGCGGGCTCGACACCAGCGTCATGCAGTGGGTCATCGACTGAACCTTGTCTCCACGGCGTAAGACACAATTTACAACAGCAAGCAGCATCGTCATATAGAACAACATACTTCTGAGTCGTCGACTAAACCTTACGCGTAGGTTGTCGTCTAAACCTTATCTTCAGCTGCATAAGACACAATTCACAACAACATGCAGCATCTTTATATCGCTTCGGCAGCGCGACACCAGCGTCATGCAGTGGGTCATCGACGGAACCTTGTGTCCGCGGCGTAAGACACAATTTACAACAGCAAGCAGCAACTTCATAACAACGTACAACTTGTGGGTTACTTTATCCTGACGGGATAAAATCTTATTTAAAACAAAATACAACTTGTGGGGTACCTTATCCTGACGCCATAAGATGCAATTTACAACAACAAGCAGCATCATATAGGACACATATAATTTGTGAGTCGACGACTAAACTTTATTCTGACTCTATAGCATCGTATAGAATAAAACCTATGGGTCATCAATTGACAACATTTCATATTTTTAACTACTTTATTTTATGAACTAGTTAGAAAATTCGTAAAAATTTAAGCCACCCGTATTTTTTCTTTTTCAATTTAACTCAATATTTCATACAAAAAAAAACACGTTGAAAAGTAGATCATTCCAAAAGGGCGTAAGTAAAATATGACGTCATCTCCCCAACAAGAATCCAGAGCCACTCCAGAGCAGCGATTGTCTGTACTCTGTACTAAGGTCTCCCTGAATACAGCGAGGAAGATGACGTCAACTTTCGGTTTACAGTAATTTGCGATTTTTTCCTAAATTAACGGAGAAAAAAATCTAAAAAAATGTTTTTTGTGTACTTCACACGTTTTTACCGAAATGGTTTTCGAATTAAGACTTTTGGAAATTATGAAATATTGTCAATTAAACCTTTTCTTCAGCGGTGTAAGGTACAATTTACTAGCATCTTTTAATAGATTTGGGTCATCGACTAAACCTTATCATAATGATATAAGACATAATTTACAACAACAAGCAACATCGTCATATAGAATAACATACATCTTGTGGGTCGTCGTTTTACAATCACGTGAACACAGAGCACAGTGGACCATCGACTAGACCATTAAGACCAACATTTACAACTAGATTCAGCATTGATCATAATGTGATAATTGTACATAATCAAATTAAATAATAAACAAAAAGTCGATTTATCAACGACAATGTAAAATTACATAATCAGTGTTGCATTTTTATATAATGAAAGATACTGCACCTAGAAATAGTGATAAATTCAGTATCATCAGCATTTTAACCGTGGAATCATTTTAAAGCTTACTGACACTTAAGCAATGCAAAAAGTAGGGTAAACAATCATAATTATTTACTTGTGATATTTGCCCCAAAATTATACTTACATTCAAATTTAGATATTAGTTATGAAACTTTTTGAATTAATGTTCTAATTATTCAAATATATTTATATCACTCCTGGCCATAAAGTGGGTAAATAACCGCACGCTCCGCGCACGGAAAAGCTCACTTCCTGGCCGCGTGACATAAAATTTTGTACTTAACACGGGCGGTAAAAAAGAAAGCCTCAGATCGCATATTTATCGCCCTTGCCTTCGGCTCGGGTGTCAAATACCTGCGATCTGAGACATTCTTTGTTTTACCGCCCTTGTTAAGTAATGTACTATTATGTCACACCTGGCCATAAAGTGGGTATTACCGCACGCTCCGCGCGCGGAAAATCTCACTGCCTGGCCAGGGGATGACATAGATTTTTTATTTATCACGGGCGGTAATAAAGAAAGCCTTCGATCGCATATTTATCGCCCTTGCCTTTGGCTCGGGCGTCAAATACCTGCGATCAGAGACATACTTTGTTTTACTGCCTGAAGGAGGAACATAGTAATAGTATCCTACAAAAATGTTAAAACTTCTGCTAAAACTTTTCTGCCGCAAATATCTCCGATTTACTAAACGTTACGAATAATAAGAATCAGATATGACTATTGTTCGTACAAAACTCTAAGGCCAAATTCTGTCAAACGAACTCAAGCAAAACTCGACTTAGAGCTCTGACTGTTAGGTATATTTTTTGCTTGCATTAATTTGACAGCATTTGGCCTTACAGTTGTGTACGAACGAACTAGATATACATACAATTCTAATAATGTCTATAGAGTTGCGTTCCTCCGAAAGTTGTCACTGAACTATCACTAGATGGCGTTGAATAAGCAAACGTCCCTTTCCATACTTTTGTATGGCGGTAAAACCTATTTACATATAGAAATACAATGCAATTTTATATGGAGATTGACTGTTTTGGAATTATTAATATTAATAACATTTCCTAATGTGATTAAATTATATTAGTTTAGTAGTCTTGCACGATGCACGAAGGCCTATGAAACGCCTCTTATAATTGTGTCATTTTACATTTAGAATTAATTATAAGGAATTGTTATGTAAGTTTGTAATGTCTGCATTTTAAATCGAAGTTTCTATATAACACAATTGTTAAAAATATGTTTAAAAGTACTTTTTATTAAGAGTATTGTATTGCTATGGGTACAGTCAAGGGCACCAATATATATTTATGCCCTTGACTGTACATGTTTTTTTCTGCACGGTTGTGACTAAACAAGCAAAGAGTTATTTTAAAGATTTATTGTTATAGATAAGTGTGGAGCGCTCGTGGCCCAGCGGCGCCTGCGTACCGCTTGCGGTCTCTAACCGCTAACGCGCGGTGACCGCTTTGAGTGGTTACTAACTGAGCGCTCCCGTGCTTTGGAAGGCACGTTAAGCCGTTGATCCCGGTTGCTGTCTATGGCAGCAGTCGTAAAGCCAAGTTGGAGGCCTCCGGGCGGCTTGAGAACTTCTAACAGTCAAGTTGCCCACTCACTTGACAAAGCCTAATCCCAATAAGGTCTAGTTTCCCTTCGGGGTTGGAAGGTCAGATGGCAGTCGCTTCCGTAAAAACTAGTGCCTACGCCAAATCTTGGGATTAGGTAGCGGACCCCAGGCATCCTTCAGGATGCAACTGTACTGGGATAACGCTAGGAGGATGATGATTGTTATAGATAAGTCGGAGTAAAGATCAATCCGTATCACGTTGATTGTTTTTCTAAATGAATGTTTCTTTCATTCCTCTAATCTTCACACTTTACTCCGATTTATTTTTAAAGGCTTATCCGTCACACTTAACTTAGTTTAAGCAAGGCAACATTAAACATAGTTGTTTTAACTGGCAACACTACGAATATTGTTTCATAATTGTGTGTGTGATTGAGCTTACTACGCTAATTTAAATAAGCATAATAATTATTTTTGTGGCACGTTTTAATCAATTACTATTAAATTATTAATAATTTAAGCCATAAAGTTCAAGTTTTACAAATTAGGATTAATAATCATTTGTGTTTTAATAATGAATGTTGCAACGTGGTTAACGAAAATACACTCTTAGTTTCTGTTTTTGTAAGTACAACAATTTTACGGTATACAATTTTAGTGGAAGCTAAAAATCAGTATTATAGATTTCTTACTGTAAAGCATATTACGGTTAGATTTACCTAAAAGTACGAAGACTAGTAGGAACGCGATATTTACTACTTTCTTTTATGTTAACCCTATTTCACGTGTCACATAACGCGCTTAAACTACACGTAGTACAGTGAGCATCAAAAGTTGCTACGCATATGAAGAGGTCAAAAGTTCTTATTCCCTTGTAAAGACTTGGCGTCTTCATATGCCAAGCTAATTTTGATGCTGACTGTCCAATAGCAGTTAGAAGAGTTAATTTACATTTAAGGTGTTTCAAATAGCACCTGTCTTTCCGTAACCACGTTGCCAATTATATTTTATTATTTAAGTATGAAAAGCATTCCTTTTGGTGAAAATGGAACGGTTTAAAACCTAGTCACCGTAGTTCAATCATGTTTAGTTCACTCGTAGGCGTAGGTAAGCACTAATTTAGTTCATGTAAATAGCGAAGACGAACCTCCGTCTTTTTTAATGTGCCTCTATTAAAAATCTTTTATTGAATCGTTGTTTCATTGTAACCTTTAGATCAGAAACAGTCAACTAAAGATTTATCAATTTTTATTCTCCTCTAGACACAGTAATAGTACTACGTACAGAAGCCTCACTGTTAACAAATCCCCCCGAGGCAAGCCAAACGTGCCTACGCGTGGCCATCTCCTTCTATCGCACGCGCATCACTCGCTACATCACTTTCTATCGCATTGAAAGTCACCCTTTGAGCGGCGCGATGACGTCACGCGAGTGAGTCGCCCAATATCTTTAGATAAAGTGATAAAGCATCTGTCACTTTCTATCGAGTAGTATCAGAAAGTGACAGATGCTTTATCTTGTCGTCTATCACGCGATAAACGTGATCAACATCTCAGGGCGCATTTTTCAACAGATTCTCGTGAAAATTTGTGGGCCGCTAATAGCTGCGCTACGGTAAGTTTGTTACTGCCCGTGCCCACCCCACCATAAATAGTTCAAGTTCTTATATAGGTACTGCGAGCACGAGTCAATATTACGGCCTGCCTGATAGTAAGCAGACACCGTAGCCTATACGATTTTTTTTATACTCAACTCAGCCCACGGACCGTAACAACCCCTTTAAAAAATCTTAATTTAGCCATAAACATATTTCAAACTGGTAAAAAAAAATCGTAGTGGGCATCTCGGCCCAATGGGCACACTAACGCGTCGCTGCTCCTCCCATAAGATCCCTCACTCAGGGGGGCTACCGCGAACCACAAACGAAGTTTTCTCTCTCTGTCACACTTACGTACAGACTTGCAAGTGCGAAAGAGAAAACTTCGTTTACCATTCCCGATAGGCCCCCTGAACACTGCGCAATCTCGGGAACTCTGGCGTACTTACTTACCACAGGAACAATGCCTCAAGAAAGTTACATTGTCACATACAAGAAACTAAAGTATGTAGCACATAATAAATATGTTTTGCTTGCACTTTTTACTGTTTGATACTGACTGGACTTCTTATCTTATTCATTTTATATTATTTTTCTGTCTCGTTTTTTGTTCAAACCATGCTCACTAAGGCTAGGACAGAATAACAGCGTTGCGACTTGCATTTCTTGCAAATTGCAACATTTTGCGGAGTTTTAGCCTTTTCTTTACTGCACACAAGACATTGCTGGATCTACCTTGTGACCTCTGTCGGCGATGAACCTACAATTATTATATTTTTAAGGGTATTTGATATAGTTGTCTATAGTTGTAGGTAGCACCTGTATAAAAGTCTTGTTTTGTGTGTTTTATGGAATAAATTACTTTTCACTTCACTTCACTCATACCTATATACAGAGAAAATAGTAGCCCTATATGAATGAACTAACCAAGAAATTGCGGAATGGAACAAATAGCAGTCTGGTTTGGTCACACGATTATTAACCCTTTGAACGCCAAAGTGGTCGTGTGTCGTCGTGCCCACCACGCCATGCACTGTTGAATTGATGTAACGTCTAAACCAATAAAAACAATTCATAAAAGATTTTATTCATGGTCAAAGTACACTTTCACGCCGACCTTTTTAGTGGTTGTTGGCGTGGTGGGCACGACGACACACGACCACTTTATAGGTTCTTGGCGTTCAAAGGGTTAAAATAAGAGTGCATGTGAAAAAGTGCTTGTTTTCGTCAAGTTTCGGATCCGTCGTCATCATCCTCCTAGCGTTATCCCAGTACAGCCGCATCCTGAAGGATCCGCTACCTAATGGCAAGATTTGGCGTAGGCACTAGTTTCGGATCCCTATCAGTATCAAAATATACTTGTAATAAATAATCATGTACAATAATTCAATTAAAAATAAAACAATTTATTAAATTAATAGTATAACATAAAAAACTAAAAGTAATTACAAAATAAACATAAATTAATAAACAAAACTCCCCGGCCAAAAGCTACCCTGATGATATTAAACAGCCGATAGGACCACGTTAAAGTGAGTCCCGGACACCCCGCAGTCATGTTCAACTCAATTTAAGGATTTTATTTCTAGAAAATTGTGTTATGCACAGATTTTCATTTTATTTTCACCTTCAAGAAAGTCAATATTAAGTACGCGGGTAGCTCCGGCCGACGTAAAATTAAATAACAAATTGACAACTAAAGGAGTATGGCTGAACAAAAATCTATTTAACTTCTGGGTTAAGAAACTATCAGTGTTTATTCGAATCGGTCAAAAGTTTCACAAATATTACGAAACCAAAAACGGCCTATCGCTTCGATAGTAACAGCATATTCACTTCATGGAATATCAAATAATCGCTCTTGGATCCTATTTACATTTAAGCTTATTTACAAAATAAATAGCGTCATATTTCATGGGTTCCAAGCGGATCTGGGACGGGGCGAGGTCCACTGAAAGAGGTCGAATCGTTCAACGATTTAATCCAGCTATGTGCTTACAACTACCTATATTAACTGTTCTACACTGTTCGCGGAGAGTTCTAGAAGTCTCCAGGCCGCTTTAGGGTTCAATTCCTGCGGATCCCTGCACAGGACCCAGACATAATTGACCCGCATGACCTTGTCAGGGTCTCCCTCTATGACGTTGTTCTTCGCATCACGAACGCACATGATCTGTTGGGACTGGAAGGTGATGACTAGAACGGGTCCCTGGTCCATCATTTTGCCCATCACGAGTTCAATTTGCTCAATATCCAGGATCTTGGAGTCCAGTCTGTAGCCAAGCTGCTTACACTGTTTTATGGGTGTTGCTAGGATGTTGTAGACACCTTCATAGCACCAGTCTTTGAGTATTTCAAGGTCACCGCGTACCATGGCTTCCAGGATGTTGGGTATAATGTCATTGGCGCAGTCATCTAGGAACTTCTGCGACGTGAAGCTGGGGTCGATCTTGCAGATCTCAGTGACTGTTTTGGAGAGCTCTGTCTTCTCGAAGATGTTCCCGAAGAGGCTGCCAACTTTTTCTGTGACGAAGCGCGCGCCCCGGACCATTGGATTGTCGGATTCTTCATATTTTATCTTCCAATCTAAGACCTGTAAACACGCAGATAAGATTGTTTCTTAAATTGAATAAATTTCCAGAAACATAAAAGGTGAATAGGCAAATGTAATACGAGTTCCCACGTAACGGGTGCACAACAAAAAACAAAGGGCGGACTAAATGTCATGAGGCATTCTCTACCAGTCAACCAGACGGTCAAATGTGGATGAAGTGAGAAAATAATTAATGAAAAATTAACTTGCGCGAACGTCTGCGGGCTTCGTGCAGGTAGCCTGACAAGGGTGGGTCATGACCACTTGAAAAAACAAAAGTCGTCCCTCCTGTAGTCAATAGTTAATGGCTTATGTGCATGTAAGTTATGGTTTTATCACATAGATTTATAGAAACGGAGACACTGTTATGCGGGTTACTAGACCAATCCAAATTGAAGCTTTGTAGCCCTTAACTTTTGAAATGTCCACAGAAAAGGCGCGAACCTAAATCTGTTTATGACCCGAGTAACCCATTACAGACCATAAACTTGTTTTTCGCGGCTTAGCGGAAAAATGCTGTTACGCGTGCATAAAACACGCAGCATTGCTAATCTGCCACAGTGCGGTAGCTGTAAGGCTCCGGGGGGGCATCGCGGTAGAATGACAGCGACCCCATGATACCCCCCATTAACCGGCAACGAGGGTTAACGCCGCAGAGCTTATAGTGGATATTCCCTTCCCCTGTGTAAGGGCGAGTCCCACATAAACCATGGGCCTTCCCCGGACTCGGGAGCATGCGCAAATGCATTTCCTCTGCGTCAAAAAAAAGGTGTAGAATGCTCTAGGGTGAGTTACCTTGTTGACGTACTGGTTGTTGTTCTTGAATTCCTCCCACTGCTGGTAGAACTTGGAGTCGCGATGCAGCTCCACGCCCACCGTCTCCGTGTCCGGGGCGAACGTGCGGAACTCCTCCGCTATCTGACAAACAGACAAACAATACGCTATTTGACTAATTTTTTTATAATGCCAATCGAACCAGTTTTTAGAGACGATCAAATGTCTATGGAACCACAACAATTAGAGCACGATAAAGGGCTAAAATTACGGACAAACCTAGTTCGACGCTAGCGGCCCTCAAAAAGGCTCCTACGAATTGGCCCTGGCAAGTGACGTCACTTGCACAGCATTTGACCAACCGTTGTGGGGAAATTAGTATTTTGCTATTTTAGTCGTAAAATAATGCGTTTAGGTACATAGTTGCAATACAATTTATTTTTTATTTTTACATAAGCATTCTATTGATACCTTTTATTTGAATTTTGGACGGTAAAAAAAATTACATAATTTTCTGAGTTTTAAATGATTCATATCCTTTTATGATTTTTGTAAAATTTTATTATTTTCGATTTATTGTGATATTTTGATGGCTAACTATCCAAAAAGTGACACTGTGTTATAAATTTTAACATGTGTCAAATACCCTATTACATCGTCGCCCGGAGTGACAATTAATACGTGAGTTGAACCTTTTAGTACAATATACTGCTATACAAAATTTCAAGTTGTGAATGTACCTCGACTCGTTTTCGCAGCGCGGCGGGCGCGATGTACACCCGCCCCTCTAGTCCTCGCGGCGCCATCTCGTTTTTAACCACCTCCGTCGCCTGAAAGAGAAATAAAACAATGAGTTTATTGGTTGTGCGGCTTCAACCGAATCTGAGGTGTCAGTTGGAATCGAGCTACTGGGAGTTTCGTCGCTGGTTCACTAAACCTAGCCTAACTGAGAAGAGTCCTGCAAGAAACTCAGCTAGATCCGACCTGGGGGACTGACAATACCCTGTCTAAACAATCTCATTGGAGAGCAAACTCTTAGAGCATTCCAGTATTTCAGGGGAGACTCCTTTTAAACCCGTAAAAATATTTTTAGACAATTTGTATAGCTTTGGGTCAACACGATGCTTAAACTGTGAAAATTTGAAGACTATAGCTCCATCCGTTAGTTCTTAAGGGGGGCTCTATGGGGTAGTCCTTATTTTTTTGTATTCACCCTCCCCTGTAGCTGCATGGGGGCCACCCTTAAACACTAACAAATGGAGCTATGTGGCCTATGTGACCACCGTTTACGAGTTTTTTACGAAATACCGAAAAATGGGAACTTTAAACCCCCCCTCCCCCCAGCGGCGGGGGTACGGGCGGGGACTTTTGATATGTTTACCTCCTAACTATCAATTCACTATCCAAGTCAAAAATTGTGTTCTAAGCATTTCCCTCTTCTATACACTCTATACCTTTAAAATGACTGGCCTATTTGCTCAATAAAATGATAACATTCACCTGTGATATGGTTTTAAATGCCGAAGTCTGCCCGAGCTTCTGGCTGCGGTCTGCTAAACTCTCTGCAGCACCTTTGGCAGTCTTCGAAATATCTTCCGTGAACTTACCTGAAATAAATAAAACAAATCAAATCAAAAAGGTTTATTAATCAAAAACAGATAAATACATTGATCGATGTTCCATCAAAGACCAAACTAGGCTGGGCCTGTATCTTGGCCTTTGCGAGTGTGGTTAACAACAATAATAAATGGTAATATTATGAAGTTTTTGCAAGCCAGAATGTGGAACTGTCTCAGCATACAAGAGGTAAATTATTGGTATGTTTACATACAATTTGAAATGACACTTCTACTGTATAGTTTTTAGGGTTCCGTACCCAAAGGGTAAAACGGGACCCCATTACTAAGACTCCGCTGTCCGTCCGTCTGTCACCAGACTGTATCTCATGAACCATGCCAGTTAGACAATGGAAATTTTCACAGATGTTGTATTTCTTTTGCCGCTATAACAACAAATACTAAAAACAGAATTAATATTTAAGGGGACTCCCATACAACAGACATGATTTTTTTTGCCGTTTTTATCGTTTTCGTGCGCGAGTCCGACTCGCACTTGGCCAGTCCTTTTTCTACTGTTTTAGTTTTGAGTAATTGATTGATAACTAATTTAGAAATAATAATACAGAGATGTAAAGAGTCTCTGTGGTCAAATATGCATATAAGCGGAGATGTAAAGGGTCCCCATAGTCAAGTAATTTTAGAGGTGTAAAAGGCCTCTAAATGTCAAATGATAATTCATGTAATTTTTTATTTATTTAATGAATGTTTCATAAGAGTCATAACTAATTATTTCTGGGGAAGCAAAACAGGAGCTTATGCAGAGTTAAACCTAAATTTCCTGTTAAATGCATGGCTATATCTCTAATTTCGGTTGCTATAATCAATTACTTATAGTCCTCTAAAGTATTTTTTGAAATTTAACAAGAGTACCATGCCATTTTAACATCTTACCAGCTTTTTTTGCAATCTCAGTCTTGCTGGCTTCTTCAAAAACATGTTCCATCTTATCTTTCAGTCCTTCAAGCGTCTCTTTTAAGACTTCAGAGCCCTTGGAAGCCTCCGACTCCACCGCATGGAACTTCTTCCGCGCCGCCTGCAGCGCTTCCGAATTCTCAAGCTTTTGTGCTTCCTCACGGAACTTTTTGATGTTCTCTTTCATTTCCTTGTTCTTTGCGATGTCATCTTTTATGTTCTCGATGATGGATGAGAAGAAGCCTTTGCGTGCTGAGTAGTGCCGGCATTCTTGGAAATTGTTTTGGTACTGGAATGAGTATAATTTTCAGTTAATATAATAAAAATACTCTTTAGTGTATACCTCAATAAAAATACAAAACACTTCAGAAACAAATAGTTTGTTTATGTTAAAGGCTGGTCATTTATTTATTTAAACTTTACTGCACAAAATACACAGAATTGTACAAATGGCGGGCTTAATGCCAAATGGCATTCTCTACCAGCCAACCATTGGGCTAAACAGAGATTTTATAAAAGGTGCAAAGTAAAAAGTATGAAAACGGACTACACGGAACACTGAAACAAATTAATTGCAAATACACTACATATAAACATAAATATAAACAATACACAAATACATACATATTGCAAATACAAACATATTGGTCATTATGGTGAACCTAAAATCAACTACATACTTATTGTCTTTGAGTTTGATTTTAGTTTCTTATTGGTATATTATAAAAAGTAGTCCTTCAGATGAATAAGTGAAGATATAGTTGCTCCCTTAGATGACAGAAAGAGAACTTGCCGCATGACTAGTTGGAAGACTAAATCTAGACAAACCAGAAAAGGCTGGCGCAGGCGAAGTACGCCATGTATCCGGTGACTTAACGATATGCTCTATGAGATAAACTGAGGTTGGACTTCGACAGTGATCTTACCTGATCAGTTTTGATAGCGAATGCTGTCGTCTTGATGTTAGTCGGCAGCGCTGTTTTCCACCGCGCCGGACTGTAGAGCAACTGTCTGTATGCGTGCTGAAATACATTAGAACACACGTAAATTCACAAGGACATAACCTAAAAAAGGATCTCTTTAAAAACCATTGATCATTACCATTTTAACACAGCACTATAAATAATCACTGTACACGGATTATATTATATCACTTTAATTTATTTTAATACAGTTGTATTATAAAAAAAAACTATTTTTTATGACGACATTGCGAAAGATTCATTCATAATCCGTGCAAACTTCTGTCAAAAAAGACCAGAGACAATATTGATTGACAGCTTGATGAAAGACATGTGAAAGACATACAATCGTATGTCTTCACACGACATATTCGGTAGAAACCGATTTTAAAAGTGATTTATTATAATACAAATCGACCACTAATTAATTACTTTTGCTTATAAACTGTAAAATAAAATTACTCATCGGTAGCCAATTCATTAGCAACTATGTTAAAGAAAAAGTAATTTCACCATAGACTAAACTTTAAAAGTTTATTCATTTCCTGCTTTCAATCAAGCTTTCATCAAAGCTTTTTTGAAAGTGTCTCACCATTTAGTGACTATAAATCGACAAATTAAATTTTTCGTTACTAATCAGCGCCTAAATAAATAGAAATGAAATATATTCTTCGCCTAAATCCACTGAAACGAAAAGTAATTTTCTCTGTTGCATGTTTAAAAAAATGCCTATTTCCGGTGTGATTCAGTTCTAGAAACATAAGAAAGTGTACATTTTCATTTATTTTCTGTCGTCATTTTTAGCCACGGTAACGTGTAAGCGTTTGTTGGAAATTAATTTTACTTTATGTTCGTTCGCAGTCGATCGTAAACCGCGTTCTAATTACGTAGGTTCTCCTTTCGGAGAGGTTTCACGACGTGCTTCGTCATAGATAGTGGAAGGTACGTAAAATCGAATTCGCACACCATGTTGGTATGGTAGATTATTTATGTAGGTATTCTAGATCCGTAGACCACGTTTTTGCCAGCTGGTGCGTACACTGCGGGAGTAGAAATTGGTTAGAATATAGTTTATAGTGTTAGATTGATGAAAATGATAGTTAGGAAGTGTTAATGGTGTCTGTTATAGTGTTTTTGTGTGCATTGCGGCAGGTTCTCGCAGCCGGCGACTGTGGAGCAGTGTTTTCCTGGTGCCAGCTTCAGTGAAGCCAGGATCAACGATTCATCCAGTCTGCCAGCTCTCGTCCAGTGGGGCGTTACCGTTTTATATGACTTTAGCAAGATATATAGGTGAGTACAACCTCAAATAAACATTCGCTTATTGGAAAAGTGTGTACAAATCTTGTTGCCAATAATTATCAGTCGCGAGTTACTATTAAATAATGATATTGCAGTTTCTTCATTGTTTCGTGGACGTGTTTATGGCTGATAATTACTGATACACCGTAGAAAACAACTACAATGTAGCAAATAAAATTTCGTAGGTTTTTTTTATAAACTGCTAATTGTATCATAAAGTTTCCATTAGGGAAGTTAATGGAAACTTGGAAAGGGCTGATTTCAAACCAATAATCGTTGTGAACCAACTTGACAAGATTATCTTTTATACCTGCAACATATGTCATGTAGGTATTCTTTAGCCACAATTCAGCATAATCACTTAGTATGTTAGCACAAAAATATGCAACATGACCTGGAATTTATTTAGTTAATTTTAGTTAATTAAAGTTCTCAACGTTAAAGTTCTCTGACTGCTTTCTACATAATACAGACCAATATGTTATCTGCTTACTAGTAGACAGGCCGTAAGCTTGATTCTTGTACTAGGTCTAGTGTATAGAATTCATATCTTCATAATGTTGAAGATTTGAACAGCTCCCAAAATTGTTTAGTAGAATATACTGATAATGTCACGCCTGGGTCTTTAAATACAACCAAGATTACAAAAATGGTGTCTGGAAACTATTACAAAACAAGTTTATCACTCCTTAACAATATTTACCTTATATTCTAGGTCCATAGTGTGTCAAGGCAGATAGTTATTATTTTTATTATACTATTAACTTATCATACAGTCAAGTGCAAAAATATGGGTACATACAACTTGCTCAAAAATATGTCCCCTAGCTCTTTTGTTGGTGAATTAAGGTTTCGGTATATATTTATGAGATGATGCATTCAATACATATTTTTGCACTTATAAAATAAAAAAATTAAATAAAATAGCCTTTTATTCCAATTTTCACATGTTTACTGCTTAGTTTAGGTATTATGTTGATCTATTTCATTGGCTTGCCTGACGGCATAGGCCTCCCCTATCATTCTCCATTCCTTTCTGTCTCTTGCAGCTCTTCTCCATGTAGGTCCTGCTGTCTGCCTTAAATCGTCTTCCCATCTTTTATGAGGTCTACCTTTCTTTCTTTTTCCCTCTCTGGGATACCAGACTGTGACCTCCTTTTCCCATTTGTCTTTTGGGTCTTTTAAAATGTGACCTGCCCATTTCCACTTCAATTTACTTGTCATGTATATGATACATGTATCACTTTAGTTTTATTTCTTATTTTACTTAGGCTTACCTATTCTGTCTTTCTTTTTGATTTTAAGTATGCTCCTCTCCATGTTGTGTTGGCATACCTCCAATGCTTTCTTATTTTTCTGTGCCTTAAGGCATTAAGTCCGCCATTTGTACCTTTTTAATGCACTGCAATAAAGTTAAAATAAAATAAATACCTACCCAAGTTTTTTTGCTAAACATTTATTTCATATCAGATACAGGTAAATTACTTTCGAGACGTTTTTGCATTTGTAGTAGTATTTGTATATTTACAGGGATTCTACATTTAGATTTACACAAACTTAAAAAATAATTTACATATATTATAATTTTGCCCGTACACAACTCCAAATGCAAAAATGTCCCGAAAGTAATTTACCTGGAGCAATATATTAAAAGGATTCATACTTACTAAATAAGATTTTTCCCATAAATCTGCAAACATTAATATCCATTAATCTACATCCAGTAGCTTAGTCTCATTACATATTCCATACATGGCGTCAATTTGCATACCCCAGGGTGTGAACATTGGGCCTGGAACATGTTTATTTATGGGATAATGCTAATTTGCTTCGCTCTGACCAATCAGCCTATTCAGCCTTTGATTGCTAATTGGATTTATTATGAAATGCCTGTGTTATGTTTTTTATTAATTATCATACAATGTGGTAGGTGACATTAGTAAAATTAAATTCATATTTACCAATAAAAATACTCTTATTTAGGGCTGCCATCTCGAATTTCGCCAAACCCGGAAAAGAAAAAAAAAAAACCCGGACATTTGGCGTAAATCGCATTTTTCCCCCGGACGAGTCCGAAAATAATATTTTTAAAAAACAAGACCTTTAAATTCAATGAGGTGCTTCCTTACATGAAAAGTGTTCGGGTTTTCCCCGGACACTTCTTGACACCCTCCCCCCCCCCCGGACGGCCTGCAGCGACGGATGGCAGCCCTACTCTTATTCAGCTTATTTTTACTTTGATTTTACTTTATTGAATATTCTGTTCTTGAGTCTTGGATGGTTTCTATGTATCTAAATAAGTATGTATATCGTCGCCGATTACCTATAGCTAAATGGTAATACAAGTTTATCTTATTTCAAAACTAGGTTGATTTTTTTCGATTCTTTGCTTAATCTGCGATCAGTCCAAAGACGATCGATTTATGTAAGATTTAGATTGTCCACAAATATTATTTATTACAACTTTAAATACATAAAAATCTTATTTAATAGCACTAATAGTGCCTAGGTTACAAATGAGGAAACCTTTGTTTCCTCAATTCAGTTAACTAAATTTCCTAAAAATTGTGTGGAGTCACAGACAAAGTTACTATCGCAGGATTTGCAAATCTCAATTAACTATGATTAAAACCAGCCGATAAAAGTACATATTTCAAAGCCACATTTTAAAAAACCGTCCATACTAGGCCAATTTTCTAAAGACTATCAAAGTACACAGCAATTAAGTAAACTACGGTTTCCCACAGTGAAATTGGCAATTTTTCGTTGGCAAGGCCGCCAATTTAATTAACGATTCATCAACGTACGATAATGCCGTAACGAGACGCTGATTGAAACTTCTAATCAATCGATTCCCTCGTTAGTGAGTACGTGGTCACCCTATACAGGATGTCCGCTTGCGTGACGTGTGCGTGCGCGTGCGCGTGCAAGCGGTGTGACATCTACTATGGAGATTCACACTTTACAACGCGCACGTCTACGTGCAGCTCAACGCTTAACGTGCTGCGCACGCAACCAATGTGCACCGGCCTTAATAGTTTCTATAGTGCGTGTCATCCATGATGGCGCGCCCCTCCACAGCCCAACCCAATCCGTGCAATTGCGCAGTTTAGTATGAGATTCGCTGTGGAGGGGCGCCTCGTCTTGGTGTGGCACGCACTATAACTCCCGACATTTAAATTTATTTTATGTCACACCTGGCCATAAAGTGGCCATTATCGCACGCTCCGCGCGCAAAAAATCCCACTTCCTGGCCAGGGGGTGACATAAAATTTTGTACTTACCACGGGCGATAATAAAGAAAGCCTCAGATCGCATATTTATCGCCCTTGCCTTCGGCTCGGGCGTAAAATACCTGCGATCTGAGACATTCTTTGTTTTATCGCCCTTGGTAAGTAATGTACTATAGCTTATTAGTTAAGACTAGTTAATACAAATATGTTAGACTACTAAGAACGTAATAGATTTAGATTCTTCAAGAAACCCTAATATTCGTATTAATTAATTTAAATAACCCACTGTTCTTGTAATTTATTGTTCGCCTCCGATTTCGATTAGAGGTGAGCATGGTTGCCACTTGCCAGATCTCCCGAGGATGCACTGTGTCGCTGTCCCTTTTACTGCCAATAGGGTATTAAACTAAGGTAAAAATATAGTACATTACTTACCAAGGGCGATAAAACAAAGAATGTCTCAGATCGCAGGTATTTTACGCCCGAGCCGATGGCAAGGGCGATAAATATGCGATCTGAGGCTTTCTTTATTATCGCCCGTGGTAAGTACAAAATTTTATGTCACCCCCTGGCCAGGAAGTGGGTTTTTTCGCGCGCGGAGCGTGCGATAATGGCCACTTTATGGCCAGGTGTGACATAATAGTACATTACTGCAGAGACCAGTAAGTAAGCCATCCTGGACGAGTATGAGTTAGCCGGCCGAGCCGAAGGCGAGGTCCGGCTATAATACGAGGCCAGGATGGCACTTATGGTCGAGGCATGTATAGTGCTTTTCTCAAAAATAAAACAAGTTGTATAAATAGCGGTAAAAATCATATTTTTCGCCAATTCCACCTCGTTTGTTCGAAAACCGTGAGGTCGGACTAGCTTTTGTTTGTGCGGGCGCGGGCGCCCCCGCCCCCGCCCCCGCCCCCCGCCGCACACCCCGCTGCTGCTGCTGCGAGCGCTGGCAGGGAGGCGCCCGCGCCCGCAGCAGCAGCTAAACTTATGATATGTAATGGGATTTACATACTTACTTCCTGGACAGTAGGTGTTACTTCCTGGACACTTTTGGCAACTGCCCAGGATGACCCACTTTCGGATACTATCTTCGCAGATGTTATGAGAACATTACATACTATTTTTGAGAAAAATTATTTTTTACTTGACTA
The DNA here is from genome assembly GCA_951800055.1 of Cenopis cana. Classification (NCBI taxonomy): domain Eukaryota; kingdom Metazoa; phylum Arthropoda; class Insecta; order Lepidoptera; family Tortricidae; genus Cenopis; species Cenopis cana. The sequence continues at coordinate 1,202,677 of OX637486.1, read as the reverse complement.
ATAAAAGATCTAACGAAAATACTCGAAAAACATCAATTATTAATTTATTTTAGCTAATGAAAGATTTTATAAGCATAAAGATTTAAAAAGGACGCTGATTTGAACAAACCTACTCACACTGCCTTAGTGACGTCACTAAGGGTCAGTTGCACCAACATACGAACACAGGCCGGTCATCGTCAAATATGGCGCCGGCAGCTGTCATCCCATAGAAACTTGTCAAACTTTCCATACAATCAGATTTGACGAACACCGCTTACAATTACAGACGGTTTGGTGCAACCCAGCCGAAGACAGTATTTCCCTACAAACTTCATATTAACAAATCGTTTTTGACATTTAATAAAAAGTTGCTGATTTGACTAGGGGTTTAATACCGTATTGTGTGACTCTTGAGTTGCGGGCGTCTATAAGCTACGGTGTCCCCTTACCATCGCCGTACCGTACGCTAATTTGCCACTGTCACCGTTGTTGTATAAAAAATAGTGTAGTTGTTCAATTAAACGACGATTCACTGAAATTAAAATCACACCCAAATATTGTGCTTTCGCTGTCAAGATGTCTTTTCCACTCAAGAGGCTTTTAATCTATTGTACGTCGTCAGGCGAAAAATCCTACTTTTCCCGCCGCCTTTTATCTTTTATTTGGCATTTACGTCAAAGACAGCTGGGATGTGAATAATGGAATGCCGACCGGGAATCTCCCAGCGACTGTATACCCACTCAGTACCACTCGTTGCGTATTTGCGATAAAAATGTCCAATATTCAATTACTGGAGCCAGCAATTGGACCTGTAATTCGGTTATCCGAGTATTTATTAGATTTGCAGCTGTGCCTTCCGATATTTCTCGTTGAATTGATATTATTCTACCATTTTTTAGGGTTGCGTACCCAAAGGGTAAAACGGGACCCTATTACTAAGACTCCGCTGTCCGTCTGTCACCAGGCTGTATCTCAAAAACCGTGATAGTTAGACAGTTGAAATTTTCACAGATGATGTATTTCTGTTGCCGCTATAACAACAAATACTAAAAAACGGAATACAATAAATATTTAAGGGGGCTCCTATACAACAAACATGATTTTTTTGCCCTTCGTGCGCGACTCCGACTCGCACTTGGCCGGTTTTTTTTGTCACATCACAGTATTGGTTTTGGATTGTACAGATTTCACCTTTTGCCATCGTTTTAAGAGACACGTAACCCTTTGGACGCCAATTGTGTCTACGGGGCCAATAAAGACTGGGTGGATTCCACCAAACTGGCTGTAAATTTAAGCGGTGTCCGTAATATCTGATTGTATGGAGAGTTTGACAAGTTTCTTGGGATGACAGCAGCCGGCGCCATATTTAACGCTGATCGGTCTGTAATCGTAAGTTTGCGTAACCTGCCGCAAACTTACGATTACTTACAGACCGATCATATTCAATCTCTTATGAAAGATAGGTTGCCGCGTAGGTATCACTGCCGTACAGTCAAGGTCATTAATATATATACACTTTTTTACCTAATCGAATGCGGTCGCCTACAATTTGTAAGCAAACGCATTCGATTAGGTTAAAAAGTGTATACATATTAATGAACTCGACTGTACAAGAAAAATGGCGTCCAAAGGTAAAATAATTTGCATCCCATCTTGAAATAAATTTGGAACTGCGTCATATTACGGGACAATAGCGGTTCCAACCGGCGGCGCCCGCTTGCAGGCTGCGAGATGCGTATCGATCGCTGCACCCACCCGGTCATATTACTATGTGAACGACGATTTTGTACAGACATTTAAACTACGTCGAACGTTAAAGATGAGGACGTTTTGCGCCTTACAACATTGACGCCTTACAACGACTTTCACAATATTGTGCACATTTTTAGATTAATTATTCACGTGTCAAACGTGATGTTGAATATAATTTTGAAGTTTTGACGTGGCTTGCAATTTAACGTAGAATGTTTGTCGTTGTCTGTAAGTAATTAGATTAACTATTTTACACAATGTTTATACTTACCTAATAAGTATATGCCTACGCTTAGGGGAAGACTTACTGATGCCTGAATTTGGCACGTTGCATTTCAATAAAAATATGTCTCGGACTAAAAACTTCTTCTTCAATTTACTGTAATCCTAAAAAGGCCTAGATTAATCTCAAGTCCCACTCGCAGTTAAATCCCAAGTATTAACGCAGGCACTAGTTTTTTGCTAAAGCGACTTCCATCTTACTTTCCTACCCAAACAGTATAAGTACGTAGTAATGGCGGCGCGTCAAAAATATTCTTAGGGAAGCTGGAAATAATTTGCCTTTCTTATTCTTCATGAATAGACTAGCTGAAAATTAGGCAAGCCGGTGGGAATCGAGTTGTATTCCGTACACCATATATTTGATTGCTACATTACATACTATATGTCGCTGACTGTACCCATAATTTGGCACTTTCAACCAACAGAAAATCAATTTCTGCATAAACGAATCGAATTTTACTATTTCATCCTTGTTACAAAACTTGTACCACTCAATTCTCCAGTTATGCGCTTAAATTTCCCCAAATTCGCGCGCTAATCGATCAAGTTTGAAAAGTGCGCGACGTAATGAGGGCTCTGTGCTAAGCGGGTGCTAGACGAGAAAGGCGGGTCAATGAACCGCGTGACATAACATTCGGCGTGTAACATTTGGTAAACCTGC